>CM028909.1:5305312-5905312 GCA_016801845.1 Polydactylus sextarius | reverse complement strand
TTTTTGTTTGTTTTTATTGTCACTGAGTTAACATGTCGGTGGTGTGGAAGTTTTTCCTCAGAGTTCACAATTTGGGGGAAAAAAAACAAAAAACATACACGACCAAAGTAACCGGTGCGTGAAGACGTTAACGAAGGGAAAATGGCGTCTAAAGCTAAAGCTAAAGCTAACGACGCTTCCTCCACAAGAAAATATAAAAAAAAAAAAAAAAAAAGAAAAACATGAAATACAAACAAAAATGATAAGATAAGAATGAAATAAAATATGAGGTAGATAAATCTCACATTCAGTTAAAATGTTGAATGTTTTTGATGAAAATAAACATCCTCATGTTGCTTTTTATGATGATCATGTTTGTTATTTATTCATAAGATTCATTCAAGTTTTAACAACTGTTAATTTTCATATTTCATATTTTGCAGTTAATAGTTTTACTTCCATTAATGTAAATATATATTCACATCATCAGCAGGCTGTTGTTCTTTACTGATACTTATATAAATCAAAGATGTTGACACACATATTTTTTTTTTTTTTTTTTTTTTTGGCGCTCTCTCTGAAGAATTATGAGGTGTTGATTTATCAGGATGAATCAAAGCTCCTCCGCTGTTTGTGTCACGCTTTCACAGATTTTTTTTTTTTTTTTTTTTTTATACAGTAGTGTGTGTTTTTTCTGGCCTGGGACCAGCTGGACTTGTAGTCTCTGTAAGCTCAGCTCAGCTCAGCTCAGCTGGGGTTTCCACCTCCCCCTCACTCCCCCTGTGGTCCATTAGAGCCACGAGTCAGACTGGACATTAATACCATCGACTCTCAGAGGTTTTCTTTGTTGCTTTGATGTGAAAGCAGAGGAGATGAGACAGAGAGGGAAGCGATAACAGATGATCCCTCCCTCTCTCCACCCTCCATCTCCTCCGAGACGCCGGATCGGACTTGAACGCAGCACGAAGTCGCCTGGTGACCCGCTGATGTCCAAGATGCTGCGACGCCTCGAGCGCGTTCGTCTTTTAATCAAGAGCGACGCCACGTGCATTTTAAACGTGATGTCGAGGGACGCGGGCTTCGCCGCGATGAATAAGAAATGATGATGTTATATCTGCGACTCGTGATGGACGTCCCTCTGAGAACACGCTTCATCGTACACGTGGGACCTCTCAGCGTCAAGTAGCCTTGTCCAAACACCACATACGCCGCCGCACATGCTCAGACTCTTCACCTTCTTCTTCTTGCGTCGTTTTCTCCGTCGCGCAGAATCAGGCCAACATTTTTTAACAGTCTCTGTTTAATTCAAGCATGAAACTCCATACGAACACTCGATAAATTATTGACTGGTGTTTGACTCGCTGAACATCCATTAGAAATGAGGAGTGGTTTGACACAGAGAGAGAGAGAAAGAACTGCCAACATCTTAATGCACCAAAAACTCTAAAAGATTATGTTTGTAGCAATGAAATTATATTTTCAGATACAAACAGTGATGTCCTCGTTCAAACATCCTGAATGTTTGAGACGCCAACGCCTCTGTCTCTCTGTTATATTTGGAAACAGACAAACAAAGCACAGCACAATAGGGAAGTTGTTTTGTTTCTGCAACAGTGACTCCTTATCATTTCTCACAGACAAAATTAGACAAAATGTACAAATAGAAACCAAATGTTAATGTAAGGACATGGAAAAATCCCTGACACTATAGATTAAATAATAATAAAGGGGTTTTATGCAGTATTTGATATATTTTTAAACGTATTTCAATGTTTTATGCGGCTCAGTCTATATTTAGATCAAATATATATTTAGTTTGCGTAGTTAGCATGTTTGTAAGTTACAGAAAAGAGAGTTTCTATGTTTTATTCCTTTAGTTCTTCAAGAATAACATTAGTTTTTTTATTTAAAAAAAAAACACATTTTGAACACAGCATATTTTATCTAGAGTTGGTGTTTTATTTTGAAGTTTTGATCTATAAGAAGATACATTTGTGATTTTTAAAAACAGTAGTTAATGAGCGAAATTAGTTGAAGAAGTTAGTTAGTTAGTAGCATTAGCTAATCTGAAATAACTAAATTAAAGCAGTAAGTTAGCTGAGGTAATGTCACAGTATCTTCATAGCACCTAATCCAGTTTTGTAATAAGTAAAGACATAGGTAGTGGTAGCATGTGCTAGCATGTGTGGGTTCCTACTGTTTTCCTCCTGTGCCTCAGGTCATGGTCTCGAGTTCAGACCATTAATGATAATTTCACAAAAAATGAGGAGTAGACGTATGTTTCACTTATAAAACCTGAGATCTAATTACTTGATTAACACAAAGTCAGTGTGTATTTACTTTTGTTATTCAGCGCATACGTTTATTAGACTTAATTTGATTTTAGGGAGCTGGTAGACGTTACATGGTCGTATTTTTGTGGGATTTATGTAACAGTCCTTGAGCAGACGCTCGGCTGCAGAGACCACCTGTGAAGTTTTTATTTTAGGACTCGTGGACATGAAGCAGGCGTGCTGTCAGTCAGGCTTCCTGAGAAAAAGTCTGAAAACAACAGTTTGACATTTTGTCTCTGATTTAATTCAGCTGCGTGAAGCTGAACGTTCACTTTCAAGCACAGACTGGGCTGAAGATAATTACTGGATTGCTGTTATTAGATCGCTCCGTGTAGCGACACGCCGGTGGATCGGGAAGGAAATCAGACAGTAGTTCGTTGTGACTACGTTTCATATCCGTCTTAACTCTGATGTCAGATCAGCGAAGATGAGACAGATATTCCTTCCTCTCTTTCTTACAACACGTTTGACAGTGTTTTCTTTGTTCTGCCACATTCCAGCTCCGTCACGTACATTGATCTGTCTTTAGAAAATGACAGTGTCAATGTTATGATTAGTTATGATCAGTGAGAAGAAACACGTCCAGACAAAGTCTGAGTTCATTCATAAGTTTATTACAAATGAGAGTCTGTCACCACATCAATGAGCATCAGCCTGACAACGTACTCACAGTTGGAATGTTAGCATGCTAATGGTGAGCGTCCAAACATGCTAACATCAAGTACGATTCTAAAAACACTTGATCGGCCTCCTCCTTCAGACGTAAACGTCACAGGTGGAGACAAGTCGGTCTCATTTCAAAATCTCCTTCAACAAATCCAGCTTCTGAAGACGATGTGACGACTAAAATGATTACGACTACAATTAGCTGAAGTAGCCGAGTTAGCTGAGGTGGTTAAATAAGCTAAGGCATCGTAAGATTAGCTAAGTTAGCCGAGGTAGCTAAAGACAGATAAGTTAACCAATGTAGCCAAATTATCTGAAGTAGCTAAATTAATTGAGGTGGTTAAATGAGCTAAGGCATCAGATTAGCTAAATTAGCTAAAAACAAAGCTTAACTTAAATGACGTAAATAAGATGTAAACCAGAATAAACAAGGTATGTAAGTTAGATCTAAGCTGTGTCTGGTGTTTTATTGAATTAAATGTAATCTAATGCTACTAATACTAACAAGTTAACTCTTGTGCTTTATATGAAACTGTACGTGACCATTAGCTGTTGTTACATCAGTTTTTCTACATTGTTTAAGCTGCTCACACATCGTTATAATGCGAGTAGATAAATAAAAAAAAACCTTCATATATATAAACAGTTTTGACATTAAACTCATTAAAAAAGTTTCTGAAACCTCAGAGTTTTCTGAGAACTTCTCCTTAAAACCAGAGTTTCTCTCATGATATTCTCTAAACCTTTCATGTTTCAGCCTTTACAGCTGAGAGAGACATGAAATAAAACCTTTGTCTTTCATTGTAAATTATCATCTTGGTCCTGATGTTAGTGAACTAAGTGAAATCCACTTCAGACATGTTTCTTATCTGCTGGGTTTTGTCTGAATCTTCTGACTCGTCATCGTCGTGGTTTTTGTCGTAGTGACTTGGTGCTAAAATAAGAACCGGATCTTTGGCCTCATTGTGACTCATTTCATCGGCCGATTGTGTTTGCAGCTGATCTCGAAGGGTTTAACAAACTTTACATCAATCTAAACCTGTATTTACAGAGATAATCACTTGTCCGATGTCAGACTGTGACTCTGTGACTCTTCAGGTGTAATGTTTATATGTATCAGGTCAGTTCACACGACGCTGAGATGAGAAGAAAGCTGGGACGTGGTTCCTCTTAAAGATGAACTGGCACATTTGAGATTTTTGAGTTAATGTCAGTTTCTTGTTTAAACTCTTGTTTTCTACCTTTTCTTTACCACCACCGAGTTAAACAGACATAGTGTTATGTTGGTGAGGCTCCTGGTTGTGTTACACAGGGTTTAGAAAGATGTTCAGCCTCTTTAGTGACACATCAACTGTTTACTTTGACGTTAGAAATCTGCTCTGATCACTTAGTTTATCAGCTGCCTGGTCAGACTCATCGCTCCTACCACATCTCCACTAATGTCGCAACAATTTGTTTAATTTTTTGGCAGCTGGCATTAACTCAAAGACTCCAACAGTAGAATATAGGTTCAAATGTTCGCTCCATCTTTTCATCGCGGTCGTCTGCAGCCCCATTTTTCTACGTTCGAGAGCCACTGAAGTAAAAAGAGCGTCACTTTGCCACAAAGCAGCTGAGGAATGTTTCAGCCAGCACTTTACCCAGAGAGACAGGAAGTCTCACGGCGGCATTTTTTTTTTTCCTTCTCCTTTTTCCAGCCACGGCGGCTGCACTTGTTGGTTTGACAACATTTACACGGAGCCACCGTCCACCTCGGGTCAAACACGATTCTAAGAAGCTGTTTATGTAGCGAGTCGGATGAATTCCTTTGTTTGTGGGTCACGTACAGTAAAGTGTATGTTATCTGAACCACAGAGCAACAAACAGGATGAGAGAGCGTCTTTGTTGTTGCAATTTCACAAACATTTAAACCCAGTGAGTTTATAGAGCAATAAAAACCTCACGATGAAAACAAACACTCCTCCGTCACAGATGTTGGCAGGAATACGAGCAAAATGACAAACTGACCACTTCCATCTCTGCCACATTGTTTCTTTTTTTTTTGGTCAATTTAAAGTCATCGAGTTTTATTTATAACCCGTCTGCTCCAGTGTCTTACTCATCATCAGCTGCTGTAATCTCTCAGTTAAAACACCAGTAATCTCAGTTTTATGAAGCTTCACAAACTGAAAATCTCCTAATCCGGACACATGCATGTGTAGATCCAATTACTGAGGCAGGATGAGGATGAGGAGGCAAAAAATAAAACCCTTCAGCCAATCTACTGCAGCTGCTCTGAACACGAGCTTTGACAATTAGTGTGAGAGGGTTTGGACGCAGTCGAACCGAAAAAACTCCTCCCTCTCACTCACATCCACTGACCTATTTAACAGCAGCAGCAGCACGAGGAGGAGGAGGAGGAGGAAGAGCAGGGAGAAATCACCGACAATGTGCTGAGAGGGAAAGAAAAGGAGGAAGAGGATCAAACACTAAAGTGAAGACAGAGAGTTGTTGTTGTTGTTTGTGTCGTTGTCGTCGTTGTTGTTTGTGTTACTGTGACATTTCTCTTCTATTCATTCAAACACGTCTGAAGATCTGGTTTGAATCTTTTGAATCCTGCAGCTCGGAGGGAAAAGAAAGTTGTGTTTTGTCGCCCTCTGTTGGTTAAAACACACACAGCTGATTCTGACACTGAACTCACTTTATAATAAATGTCAGTGTCACGTTTCTGATTTTATTTTAAAGCTTTAGATCATTTGCAGCTCAACCTTAAAGTGAAGCTCATTTTATTTTAATATAATTCCTGAATAATTTGAACTTTTACTTTACTTTTACAGAATTTATGCTCTGTAACACAACAAGCTTGTGTAAGTGTTTCATCAAACAATAATTCAAAGACAAAAAAAGTATATATTATAAACATATTTGACTACTGATTTGTTGCAGTTATTTTCTTTATTTTTTCTGGTGATACTTTGTTTTCTTTAAGCCTCAAGATTGTTTTTACTTTCCCTATGATGTGTGATCATCATAATGACAATAATTTCTTCACTAGAGACGTGTGACAGTTTTGCCAACGTTGTTCAGCTTCAAGTTTCAACGGAGTCTTCCTGTATTTTAACGTCCGTACGTCTGTGAAATCTTGTTTCTTCTTCTTGTTTCAGATTCTGTTCGATCAAGCTCAGAGGTCTGTGAAGCAGCAGTTGCACAACTTTGTAAAAGAGTGAGTAAAACTACGATTCACGTTTCCCCGCGGGCACAAACACGTATGAAAAATTGAAGACATTCAGGTAGAAAAGTCCACAAACCTGTAAAAAGGTTTTTAGTTGTTTTTAAATATTAAACAGAGTCAGAGTTTAAGTAGGTCACATCTTACTTGTGATTCCCCTGTAAACATCAAATCTCTCTTTGTGTGTCAGTGACGTTCGGAAGTTCAAGGAGACGAAGAAGCACTTCGACAGAGTGCGTGAGGACATGGAAATAGCGCAGGTGAAAAACGCTCAGGCGCCGAGGAACAAACCTCACGAGGTGGAGGAGGCGACGAGCACTTTGAGCATCACTCGGAAATGTTTCCGACACCTCGCTCTGGACTACGTCCTGCAGGTCGGAGATGAAAACACTGTGTCTGTCTTCATGTTCTTATTTAGTTTTCCAGAATAAGAAAAAAAACTTAAATGAGCACAAATGATGGTTTAAAAAAAAAAAAATATATATGCAGCTGCAAATGTGAAGAAGTGACCGTGGTGGTTTTAGTGTCGACTCACAGTCTGAGTGAAAGTGAGGAGAGTTTTGTCCAGTTGAGGTCACCAGAGATCAGGATGAAGCTGCAGAGTCTGGAGCAGAAACGACAACCAACATGATGCAGGAGAGCTTCTTCTTTACGAGTGAAGAACAAAAAATAACTCTTGCAGGATGCAAGTTAAAGAAGTAAATAAGTGATGGATCAGTTCAATGAGACAACATCTAGTTAGAAGAAGAGTTAGTGCTGGTTCAGATCGTCCTTTAATTGGACAGTCGATGGTTCGATTCCTTCAGTCTTCATGTTGAAGTGTCTGTGGTCAAGATACTGAACTCAAACACAAACTACCTCTGTTGCCCTCGATCACTGATAAATGAGCCTGTAGTTTTTCTTTGAGTCGTCACATGAAGACTAGAAAAGCTCTTTTTCTAAAATGAAGTCCGTGGTTAGGATCTTATTCTATTATTATAATAATAATAATAATAATAATTATTATTATTATTGCTGTTGTTGTTGTTGTTACTATTCAAAGCAAGTTTTAAACACCAAGTTCATTTTTTACCCTAAAGTCTCTTGAAAACTTGAAAAATTTCCTCTCAAAAGAAATGATGCTGTTGCTCGTTGACACAAGATGAAAAAGTTCATTATTATTACTGTTACTATTAGTAGTAACAGAGTTTATCCTCAGATGACTTTGAGTATTTGTTGCAAATTTCATGCAAATACTGTAAATAATTACCGAGATATTTGACTTTGATATTGTGACGTTAGAAGAAACGTCGGAGTCAGTGTCGTTCATCCCGTCGGGACCATGAATGTCATTTAATAAGCAGCTGGTAACAAAGAGTTAGTTGAGTTTAAAAAGAGTTTGAGACGATTTTCACATGACACAATTATTCCATTAATTGGTGAAAATAAACCAACATTGATATAAAAAAATATAAACAGAAGTTAGGAGAGAAAAGATGAAGAAGAGAGGATAGAGGAGAGTTACAGGTGTTTTTTTTTGTTTTTTTTATTTTCTGAATGAATTTACTGATGTTTGTCAGATGGTCACAATATCTTTGTGCTTCCATTTGAATTGTGACTCAAACTGAAGAAGAGTCTCAGCTCAGTCACAGTATAAAACACCTTTTAGTGTTTCAGTCGAGTGAGAGAGAAAAGTCTGATGATCAGTAGCGTTTCTGTTCGTCTCAGCTCTTTTATCCTGCTGCGTCGCTCGTGTCCGTCTGACACATCCGCTGCTCTGTTCGTGTGCAGCGCGGGTTCATTTCACCCACTGGTCGCAACCTCCCGACGGAGAAAGACTCGTCGTGGAAACAAAGAGACGGATTCATCTTCGCTCGGTCGTTGTCGAGATCGTCACCTCTTATCTGCTCAAACTGATTCTTTAATTGAAAGTGTAAAAAGGTCAGAGCTGCAGGGAGATGTGCTGCACGAACAAACGTCATAAATGTAGCACAATATATAGTTGAGGATATAATAAACACGGATCAGGAGTCTTTAATGCTGCATCAACCTCACATTGATGAAATATTTTCTTAAATTGTTTTATTTTCTTCTCTGCAGATCAACGTCCTTCAGGCGAAGAAGAAATTTGAGATCCTCGATGCTGTAAGTCTCCAACAGCATCTTGATTACATATTTCTGATCATTCATAAAACATTTGTAACATTTGTAAACTCTTCTTCTCTCTTCTCCAGATGTTGTCATTCATGCACGCCCAGTACTCTCTGTTCCAGCAGGGCTACAACCTCCTGGACGAGATCGACCCGTACATGAAGAAACTGGCCGCCGAGGTGAGAATTAGGAGTCTTAGGGCCGATGCCATTTCTCTTTTTTACCCTTCGTCTTTCCTCTCATCTCTTGAAACAAAGTGTTTAGGGTTGAAATCATCCCTCTGGGAAATGAGACGCTACTTTACCGTTACACGTCATCAGAAGTCGTCGTTAGTTGCTACGTAAGACGATGTGACAAGTCGCCATGACAACCGAACGACAACAAACAAAGACGCCGTTTACAGACTCCTTTGTGCTGATCGAGTTGGTGATGGATTAAAAACTGACAAACTATTTGTTGACGTTAATCTCGTCACCATCAGAATAGACCTGTTATCAGATGAATGGAAAACGTTAGCAAACTGACAACTAGCGATCGCTAAGCTAATGTTAACAAACATAATTGATTAGCAGTTAGCGATAACTTAGCTTAATACATAAATGTATTGATTAGTTTATTAATTGAATCGCTAAGTTTTTTGACAACTGCGTCCTTGTCCTGGTGCATGCTGGGAAATTTCTCATACCCCTCTTGTTTGAAGTGCTGGTCCTGGAACAGCTTCGTTTGGAGGATTGTGTGACCCCCTCACCCTTCATTTAGAAGAGAATCGAGATAAATAGACCTTCAAGGAAGCAGGGCTAAGGAGTAGAAATGGGATTGACCCTTAATGTCTGAAAATTCATCATCTTTGATCCTGGTTTGAACTATCGATGACGACCGGTCGTTAAATTTCCACTCATGGAGCTTCGATTGTTACATCTGCTCTATTTATAAACTATAAAAAGCTAATTCACTTGTGAGTCATAAAAAAAGGTGGTGTGGTGTTAGTAATATTGCAGGCAAAACTCGTTTGCTTCAGGAATCGATGTTTCATTACTGCGCCCGTCAACAAACACTACTGACCCAATGTGTCACTGGAGGATTAAAGCCTCAGTGTCACAGTCAGACGCTGCTGCCATGTTTGGATTATATCACTGGATTTACCTTTGGATTTAAAAAAAAAAAAAAATCGTCCCTCTCTGTGAACTGTCTTTCAGTTGGACCAGCTGGTGATTGATTCGGCCATGGAGAAGAGAGAAATGGAGCATAAACACGCCACGATTCAGCAGAGGGTGAGTTTGATTTTCCAGCATCTGCAGGTTATGAAAATATTGAATTCAACTTCCATAAATTGACTTAAAAGGTCTTAAGAAGTTTTCCTTAATTTACATGGAACATCCGGACATGTTCGAACATTCACCTCGAACATTCAAAAAAAAAAAAAAATCATGGACTGAGGCGTTTTGGGATGGGTCGATTCTTTTTTTCCTTTTGTGTTCGATGTTGGCAGCTCGACTCTGAGTTCAACCAGGAAACAAACAGGGTGAACGTGTTCGTATCGCACCTCCCAGGTTCAGTCTGACACTTTGGCTCGAACCGTCTGTTGTTTTGTGACTGAGGAGAGATTAGATTAGACCTGAGCAGCTGGGAAGTGTTTGATTAATCTGCCTCTAACAACGGCCACAGTCGTTGTTCAATTTAAGTATTAAATCAGGTGGAATTAAGTGTTTTTAAGGACATGTTAATCCCACTGTTGTCTGCTGCTGTAGATTAAACTGTCAGCACATCCACTGATGACTTCTTAGTCCATTAAAGTGCTGAAGTTAATGAAACATTTCAGCAACTATTGGTTGAATTGATTTTAAATTTCTGCAAACATTCATGTTCCCCAGAGGAAGATTCATATTGACTTTGATGATCCTTTAGCGCCACCATGAGGTTCAGATTTGACTTTTTTAGGGAAATATCTGCGATAACGTTGTTAATTTTATGACTTTGTCCAACACACGTCCACAAACTACAAGCCAACGTTGTCAGCGAGCTAGTTTTAATCCAGGTAGCTTGTTTTTTTTATTTTGTTTTCTTGTAGATGTAGTAATCTAACCTTTCTTGAAAAAGTAACTTTATATCTAATACGACAAAACAAGCAAATATAACTTGTAGCTACTCTGATTTTAAAAAGCGGACTCAAGGATCCATGAGGACTCAAGTGTATCGTCAGTAAACATTGAATATTTGTTTTGTTTTATTTAAATTTCTTTGAAATACAGTGAATAGTTGGTTAAATACTTCACCTCTTCTGTGGTGTTAGAAGAAACGTTAGAGTGATTTTTGCTCATCCTGTTGGGACCATGAACCTCTGCACCACGGTCCAGTCTGATAGCTGTTAAGAAAGTTTTTTCAGTTTTGTCGTGAACAAAGTTAGTTGAGCTAGTTAGCAGCTAGTGAGATAATTTGAAATGCAACAGTAGCAGAGCTGCTTAAATTCAGTGTTTTAACACGTCAGCAAGCTGATGTTAGCTTACAGTTTCCCTGTCAGCTGTTGACTCTCGAGGCTAGTTTATTCTTAATGTGATGATCGTTACATTCACCAGGGTGCAGTACCACTAAAAACCATTGGGGGCAGTGTAGCCAACAGTTAGAGAGGAAGACACAGAAATTTTTTAAAAATGATGAAACTTGAGACGTGGTTATATGATTAAACCTTTTTAGCTACATTATTACGACTTTGTTGCGACTCTTGACTTGAGCTGCCCCCTAGTGGCAGCCTGGCTGTCGCACCAGGCTCATAGACGGAGCTTGGTCTGGCAAAGATCCCATAGACATAAAGTTCCCAGAGGTCTATCAAATGCCTTTGTGTCCTACTGGACAGAGCTACAACCAATGGAAACGGAAAACTTCACCAGAGCAGAAGCAAAATGGTGTTGAATGAGTTTTGCCGGCTTTGCCAGATAAACATGAGAATAGTTGCTAAATAGTTGTTGTATAGTTGTTAAAATCTCTTAAAACAGCAGCTACAGCTGAATCAAACAATTGCCGCTCCTCCATGGCGCCATGTTGGCTGTAAACAGGTCACTTAACTAGTGTGTCATCGCATTAAACCTGTACTGGCGTAAAAGCTTGGTTTTCATTGGTTCCTGATTTTTCGGGATCAGGAAGAGCAGAGAATAGACACATTGGCCAGACTGACTATGTAGCGTCTCAGGCAGTATAGGCGGGGCCAGGCTACACTGGTGGACACACTGGCTATTACATCATTTGAAATCGATAAATAAATCTAAATCTAAAAACTACAAACTTTATTTTAATAAAGTCGGTGTCTGGTTCTTCTGTAGCCCAGGATCAGAGATCACGTGAGTTACGACAGATTACCTCGCTAACAGTGGAGCTAACTTAAAATCAACAATGTTAGCACATTAGCAAGCTGATGTCAGTTTACAGTTTTGATATCACAGCCATCTTAAGTTTACGCTTTTTTTATATATATATATATATATATATATTTAACGTTAGCTTCACCAAGGCGCAGTACCACCAGTGACCAGGGGTGGTGTTGCCAACAGTTAGTGGTATACACAACTATTGGACAAAAAATGACAAAAAAAACAATTAAAATTAAATAATGAAACAGTTTTAGGTGCAATAACGTTGCCTCCACTGGTGCATTATTACAACTCTATTATGACTCTTTTAATTAAAGCTGCCCCCTAGTGGCTACATTGAGTATCACATCATATGAAAATCATGAATGAGCCTTTTAATCTTTAACTTATTTAACTTGTTTCTATTTTCACACAGTCCAGACAGCCACTTAAAGTCCCCAGTAGTCAAATCCATAAACGCAGGGTGCACTCTCTGTCTGGCATCTTCTTCTTCTTTAATAATTTAAATTAAATAAAAGAAAAACCCCTTTATTTTTGAGACACAGAGAGACAGAGTCATCGTCTGGCTCGTCTGTATCCCGGGATCAGAGCCCATCTGTCAGGACGAGGTCAGTCCTCGTCCTCTGAGGACAGGAGGAGGACAGAGCCTCGGGGAAGGGCTGGGTCTCATTGATCTGTTTCGTGACGTTAAGCTTCATCCATCCGTCACAGAGGAAACACAGTTGTAAATAAACAAGGTCATGAATTGAAGAAGCTGCAAGAAAAGTGTATTTGTTTGTTTGTTGTTTATGGGTGAAGTGTGATGGAGCTGGTAAACAGTATAATCAGAGGTGTGTTTATTCACATTATCGTCATTTAATTTATTCTGCTTCTCTTTGTTCTTCCATCTCCATGTTCCTGATGCCAACATCTCCTCCTCCTCCTCCTCCTCGTCTCAGACTCTCATGCAGGTGAGTCCGTCTCCATTTGTCTCATCTGTTTTACTTTTTTTAGTTTTTAGTTTTGTGCGATGAGCTTGTGCAGCGTCGCCTGCAGCGTTTGTGCAGAATGTGAGCAAAAAAAAAAAAAAAAAAAACCCTTTGAAGTTTTTCTTCAGCTGCAACAAAAAAGCCTGGAGGGTCGAGTTGAAGAGAACATTGAATCATTTATACAGAACAATTAGAAACACTGAACTTAGTGTTTGTTACGTCACCGGCTGCACTGACGTCGGTACCGTGTCCTAAAATAGAAAAGAGTGCAACTGCTGATCACTGAAGATGCTATTTCTGCACAAAAATAGGTCGATTTTCTTCTGTTTTTGCTTTTTCTTGATGTTTTTCTTCTTCATATGTAAAAATTAAATGTGATCTTTGATGTTTTCTTGTGTTATATCTCCCCTTTTTTATTATTTGCTGCTTTTACAGCGTCCTCTTGGTTTTCCCCCCATGTTTCCGTTCTTCCTTGTCTCACTGAGCATGTGAAATAAGCCCTTGTGTAAATTTACACAACACAAAAGGTCAGAGTTTAGTCAGGACAAGAAAAGCAGAGTTGAAGTGCTCCACCTGTGGACTGTTGCTATAGTTGTGCTCACAGAAGCAGCAGCGAAAGCATCTAACTGCCAGAAACATTTATATTTAACCACAGATTTAATGGAGAAGTCCTGTCGCCGCGGCTCGATTCTATATTTCTACGTTTACATCATCGCTGCTTCGTCTGCGTCACTGAGTTTATTTTTACTGAGATGTTGAGATGAAAAAATCATCGAATATTTTGTTTCAATGTTGCTTTCGCATCAACACAGTTAAACATCCAGGACACACAGGAGGAACATGTATAAATAAATAAAGGTACAAACCAGACATACCTGTAAGTTAATGACTGATATTTATTGATTTATTTTGATTAATTAGTCAACTATTTAGTTTTTTTTTAATATCCAAAACCAGTGACCAAAACAGCCAGAAAAAATAATATATTAAATCAAATAAACACATTTGACAAAGCTGCATTTTTTATTATTTATTTATTTAATATAATTGATATTTATTTTAGCTTTTTTTCAGAAAATGAGTTTCTAATGAGAATCTAATGATTTTTAACACATTTTCTAGAAATTAAAATAATTATTTTATTATAAGTTAATCTGATAATTCTAAACTAATCAAATCAATTTTTTGGAATAAAAAATACATATTTGCACGATACCGTGAGCTGAGGTATAAAATCATCACAAATGAAACGTGGAATAAACAATGTTTTTAAATTGTTGTTTAGAAAAATAACTTAAACTTATATCAAATGCAAAACTATGAAAAAAACAATGAAAACTAAAACTAATTAAAAGATAAAAATACACAGATGAGACATGAGAATTGCTGCACAGCCACTGTTCAGAATGAGATGTAAATAAATAAATTAAAAGACAAAACACTGATTGATAAGAACTAAACTTTCCAGATGATCTGAGAGATGTGATCAAATTAAAAACCAGAAACTGTTTCAGATGTGATCTCTCTCTTTCTCTCTGATGACGAGTCGACGTCGCTCTGATAAACCCAACTCTGTCGCCGCGTCGACACATTTAGCTCTTTTTTTTTTTTGTTGTTGTTCATTAACACGTCATGTTCCAGCCCGGAGGGCGTCATTAGACGAGTTCATCAGATGAAGGTCAGACACCGAAGTGTCACATCACACGTTTTTTTTTTTCTCTCTCTCTCCTCGTTTGGAGCATCGGCTCTTTGTGCAGAAAAATCAGAGGAGTCGATGAAAATCCTAAAGATTCAGAGAAATAATGTGTGTTATCGTTCACACAGACGTTAACTAGTTACTTCTCTTTATTGTGTTGTTTCCTTCACATCAGCACAATAAATAAATCAGTGTTAATCAGAGTCACGGTGTTCGTCTTCTGGCCTTTTTTCAGCTCTGCTCCTCTTCATCCTCCTCCTCATCCTCGCTGCTCGTTCAATAATTCACTGATGTTCAGTTTGTCTCCGTGTGACGTCGTTCACGTTAAAAATTGATGATCTTTGTTGTGGGCTTGAGAGATTTTCTTTTCTTTTCTTTTTTTTTTTAAAGAGAAGCGCTCAGTGTCAGACTTGTGTTCGTGTCTGAAAGGTGAGTAAACTGCTCTGATGTGATTCATCACAGGTTTTCGTTCAGTTTGACCTTCAGTCGTGTTTGTTGAAACGATGACGGGAGCTGCCGTCCTCCACAGCGACCAGAGGGAGAGAGAAGAGAGGGAGGGATGTGTCGTAAACTTGACTCAGACTCTGGACTCTGTCTCAGTCTGTCTCAGTCTGTCTCAGTCTGTTTCAGTCTTCGGTTGCAGCGTCGGTGCAGCTCCGTGTGTCTGTTGTTGTCCCGCCGCCTGTGTCGGCAGCTGTATGTTAATTAGATGTAATCCTGAGGCTCTCAGAGCAGCAGGCAGGTGGCGGCAGCACAGGACACACGTCACATGTCAGTGTTGGATTTACAAACCGACCTGCTGCTGCTGCTGCTGCTGCTGCTGCTGCTGCTGCTGCTGCTGCTGCTGCTGCACCGTTAGAGCTGCACAGACTGAACACTGACATGTTTCCTCTCTGAAGGATTTGAGTCTTTAGGAGCTTTTTTGTTGTTGTCGTTGTTGTTTTTGTAAAAAAATCATCTGAAAATGAAGATCTTTTGCCGCTGGGATCACAGTCCGGTGGGTTGATTGACTGTTTGTTGCTGCTCGTAAATGTAGTTTTCATTAAATTATCTTCCCAGATTAGTGGTTTTATGTTTTAAGATTAATTCTCTGAGTTCAGTGACACATTAGTCGTCCGTGTTTGATACATGATGCAGCTTAACTCTTGGAAAAAGTGCAAATGTTCTTATATTTTGAGTTTTCTGAGACTATTTGCTTCATATTTCCTGAGTAGTTATTGAATATATTTCTCTTTTCTTCTTTAATTGGCACATGATTCGTTTTTCTTCAAAGTTATGAAGATATTTCTACTTTAGTTATGAGATTAATGCACTTTATGTTGATTAAAAACTTTGTTATATTTGACAGATTTCTGATATTTATTGTTTGATTTAATATTCATTGCTGCTGTTTCTGTCGTTCTCATTAAATTATCACCTCAGAGTTTGTGATTTTATGTTTTTATCTCAGACTAGGTTTGTAATCAAAGGGTAATTTTCTGCTCAACTGTTGGAAAAAGTGCAAATTTCCTTATATTTTGACTTTTATGAGTCTATTTGCTTCATAATTCCTGAGTAGTTACAGATTATATTTTCCTTTTCTTCATTAATGGATGTGTGATTAGTTTCTTTTTTCAAGGTTATGAAGATATTTTTAGTATAATTAATAAGATATGTCCTTGTTATTGCACTTTTAAAATTGAAAATTACAGATTTTGTACGAACTTTATTTGTATTTGACAGATTTCGGATTATTTATCGTTGGATTTGTGGCTCCTGCTGTTATTCTCATTAGATTATCACCTCAGATTTTGTGATTTTATGTTTTTATCTTGACTAGTTTGCAAAGAAAGGATAATTTTCTTGGTTCAGTGACACATGTTCGGTACTTAAGTGTTGTTAAAAGTATAAATGATGCATCATTAGTGTTTGTCTTCAAGGCTGTGAAGATATTCCTAGTGTAGTTATGAGGTTATTGTACTTTATGTTGATTGAAATTGAATTGAAAATTGATGACTCAGGTTTGTAGGTCGTCGTTTTATTTAAAGGTGCTGATGTGAACACACACGGTTACGAAACAAGAGTCTCTGCAGCTTCAGTTCAGTTTCTCTTCATGGAAACTTTAAACTTCATTTCAGATAAATGAATATGATGTAACACGACTTCCACCGTGTTGTATGTTCGTAGTGTGATAAACACGTTTGACGTTAACACGACGTGATGCCTCTTTGGCTCCTTTTAATTCAGTCGTACGCACCAGTGTGCTACTTTCTCTAAAGTGTCATAAAAAGGTCAGAGGCTAATTTTCCTCCTGAATCACACACACACGACGTTCATGTTATATAATCATCTGCGTCACGCTCAACATCTGTTGACTTATGAAATGTCTCTGTTTTTAACCACATGGGACGACGGCACGCAGCTCGGTCACGTGACTCGTTTCTACTCCGTCGCACACAAACACACACAACTGATGATGTGGTTCCACAAACGCAACCTCAACCATGTTAATCTCCTCTTCTTCTTCTTCTTCTTCTTCTTCTTCTTCTTCTCTTGTCTTCGCTCATTCAGGATTTTTCTTATGACGACTCGAAGGTGGAGTTCAACGTGGACGCTCCCAACGGCGTGGTGATGGAGGGATACCTGTTCAAGAGAGCCAGCAACGCCTTCAAGACCTGGAACAGGTAACTGATGCACAAACAAACACAACATCTGTTTAGTCTTTTTGACACAGAGCGTCAGGATGTGCAGTGAAATGATGCAACAGTAATTAAACTCAGCGGAAATAAACAAAGATTATTGATCTTCAGGAGAATTCACATGTTTGTTCACATGTTTGTTCACATGTTTGTTCACGTGTTAGAGAAGCTCAGAAGGTCAGAAAACATTTCAAAATAAAATCAGATGAAACATAATTGATGGATTTATAAAAAAATACTTTAACCATACATTATGAGTAATAATGTGTGAACAATATTTAAAGTTTAATATGGTTTAATATGTGAAATATTTGTTTTATATGTTGTTAACTGGTTTTTTTTTGTTTTATGTTGGATTCTGTTTTTGTTTCGTTTGGTGAATATGTGCACAAGTATTTTATTTTTATTTTGTGTTTCAGATATTTTCCAATTACAGCATAAAACAAATAAAATATAACAAAACTTCATTATAAAACCAGTCTGCAGGAGAAGAAAAAGATTCCTGAGTCAAATCCAAACCATTTTCCTGGACTGTGACACGTTGACGGTCAATAAAAGGAAAATATTGTCATATTTGGTCAATTTACAGATGATATTATTATTATTTATTCTTATTATTTTCAACCTGATGTCATCAGTTGTCCTTTTGGTCGACTGGTGTTTTATCAAGGCTGCACAATAAAACATAAATGTCACTAAATCAACATGTTAAATACACATATCACATATGTTTCCATGTGCGGGACATTTATACTATTTGTCCAATCAGATTCAGTCTGTTAGTTATTGTAAATATTTTTACTACAAATGAGAAGTGACATTTAACCAAAACATCTGCTTTATGAGAAACTGTCAGTTGTGAAATAATGTATTTATTTTATTTCCTGGTGTCGTTTGCTCACGGTCTGAGGTCGATGGTAACAGCGAAATATTAACCCTTAAACATCTGTCTAATTATCACAAGTTATATGATTATGGTAATATGTATCCAAACATTTGTTATAATATAGAAAATGGGCAGTATATGTATGTGTTATATATAAAGTAGAAGTTGTAAAAGTAGTAAAAGTGGTTTTTATAAAAACAAGAAGAGGTTATTTATTAAAAGCACTACTCATTATTAGAGTCATAACTCAGTCAAATCTTAACACCCAGATGTGATAAACATATATTTAGATTCACTATAAGTTATATTTTCGGTAGATATAATCTCATCTAATGTCATATGTAGTTAACATCCAGAAAATCTGCTATGAAATCGTAGAAAAATCACAGAACTTCCTGTGATTCTTCTTTTTTTTCTTCTGATATTTGTACAAATACGACATGTTAACATCTAATTCAGTATCATAGTTTCTTCTGTTATTACCTACCAGGGCTCTCAGCCTCTTCCTTTCACATTCAGGACATTGTGCAGCCGCTGGTAAAAAACCCACTTCACTCAGCGAAGCTTTTACCTTCATCTCTGATCATCGACCTCATTCACAGTGATTCACCTTTACGTGCTGACCCTGAAGCTGCAGGAAGGAAATCCATCTGAAATATGTTTTATTCATCTCTGTGTGCAGGCGGTGGTTCTCTATACAGAACAGTCAGCTGGTTTATCAGAAGAAGCTCAAGGTGAGTTCACGTTTCCTTTAACAGATCTGTTTACTTAGAGGTGAAGTGGCCAACGAGAGGTTAAGTGAAGCATTAATGGTTTGAATCTTCAGTGAAAAACATCGTCTCTGCTGATCTGAGCACTCAGCCTGTAAATACCTCCGGTCAGGTACCGCTGAGGAGCAGCAGCTGCTGCTTCGTCGCGTGTTTATTTGTTGTGTCGATCGTGTGTTTTCAGGACTCTCTGACCGTCGTGGTGGAAGATCTGAGGCTCTGCTCCGTGAAACCGTGCGAAGACATCGAGAGGAGGTTCTGCTTCGAGGTCGTCTCCCCCACAAAGTAAGACCCAGACGTCCGGTCGACGCCGTGACAACAACGTCACGTGGTGGTCGCTCCAGCACTTGAAACATCTGAACAATTATTAGATCAGTTGGTGTTAAATCTGGTTCAGATGTTTATTTTCTTCAGACGACGAAAACAACTTTGATGAACTTTCACAAACAATAGAAGTAAAATGAAAAAACTGTCAAAAAAGTGAAAGTGAAATGTTTCGATTAAACATGTAGACAAATGAACATGTTGATATGTTTAATCCCCCCCTCATACCGTCGTCCTGTACATGATATATCACAAGTGATTAATACTGATATTTAATAACTGTGTGAATAAACGTGATTTAAGTTACAGATAATAGATGTAGACATGTTTTTATGTCATATAATTACATATATTTATTAACATTGTCAGTAATAGTTCATATTAGTGTATGTAGAAAGATACTGATAATAATAATAAAACATAAACCAACTTAATATGAGCTAATGTATATATATAAATATAAATCTAATCGTGGATAAACCGTAATGTTGTCTGTTGTATAATAATATGATTCTTGTTTTATTGTCCTCTCCTTTCCTCCAGATTGTGATGACGACTGATGTTCTCAGTGTGTAAATCTGATCGAACGTTATGATTCATTAACACTGTTGTTGTTGTTGTTGTTGTTGTTGTTGTTGTTGTTTTACAGGAGCTGCATGCTTCAGGCTGAATCTGAGAAACTAAGACTAGCGTGGATCCAGGCGGTTCAAGCGAGCATCGCTTCGGCCTATAGAGAGAGTCCAGACACCTACTACATAGAGGTGAGACACAACCCTTGGTCATAGTGGGATTTAAATCTTATTAATGATATTTCATTGTGTTGTTGCAGCGTATTAAGTAACTTTGTACATTTATCTCAGTCTTATACAGGAAGTAATTTTGATTTAACTGAGTTTTTCTGTTTTATTGGACTTTATTCTTCTGCTTCTCTGTATTTTAAAAAGAAATCTTGTCTTTTGCTGTAGATTAAAGTTCACTTTGATCTGAAAACTATTCCACTACTTTATCTTTCTGTATCACTGTGCTCTGCTGGTGATTATTTTCTCAGTCAATCAGTTTAAAAATGGGAAAGAAAATGGGTCGATTTCAAAAATGGTTGTTTGTGATGTCATGTGATGTTTAGCCTGATTTATGCTCATCCGACCTCCTCTCTGTGATCGACGTGCACCTCCCCAACTTTTTAACTATCTGTTGAAACAACGGAAAGAGTACGAAGGCCGCAGAGCTGTGATTGGTCGACTAGAATTACCTCATTTCCGGAATCTGGCTTTGGTTGTATTGCTTCAACAACAACAACAACAACATCGACACTCGTCTCCTCTTTAGTCCTCGTCACATTTACAATAAAACAATTTGTTGTTCAATGTTGATCAGTTCCAATTTTTCTACCATCAGTGATAGTTGATAATCGTAACTGAAAGAAACGTATCGCCCCCTACTGTTCTGGCCGTGAATTACTTTACGACTTTACGACAACCAACATCTTATTGTGTCTATGTCACATCACAGAACAAGGATCAAAATCCTGTTCAACCTTGTCACCTTTAAATGTCATGTTTGGTTCGACACATATAAATTTTATCATCATATGAAAATAGCTCAGAGTTCATTTTCCGTCAGTCAACTAACTGATTGGTTGTTGATTAATCTTTTCTTTATCATCTTCAGCATCTGGACAGAACGGCGTCTCCGTCCACCAGCAGCATCGACTCGGCCAGCGAGCCTCGCGACCGCAGCGTTCGTGGTGAAACCATCCTGCAGCGGATCCAGAACCTGCCGGGGAACGAGCAGTGCTGCGACTGCAGCCAACCGGACCCTCGCTGGGCCTCCATCAACCTCGGCATCCTGCTCTGCATCGAGTGCTCCGGCATCCACAGGTACGGTCCTCTGAACCTCCGAACCTCTGAACCTCTGAACCTCTGAACCTCTGAACCTCTGAACCTCTGAACCTCTGAACCTCTGAACCTCTGAACCTCTGAACCTCTGAACCTCCGAACCTCTGAACCTCTGAACGTGTTTCACGTGTGTTTGCTTCTGATCTTCTCCAGTCGGTGAATGAGGGTGAACTCTGACGTCAGTGTTGATGTTCTGGTTGTTTGTGTTCGGACGTTCAGACTCAGACAGTATCAACAAACAAACAGAAGAGTCTGAACACGACTGTTTGACGTAGGAAGGTGAAAGGCAACTTATTAATTATTATCTCTACAACGCCATATATGATGACTGAGTTACTGTTATTTTAAATCTTGTTGTTCTTTGTCGACATTTTGTTTTTCTTTATAGTCATTTTGTTTCTCTTTCTAGTCTTTTTTGTTTTTGATTTTGTGCCATTGTTTAGTTATTGTTATATTTATGGTCATTTCATGTCTTTTTGTAGTTTTTTTTGTATCTTTTGTGATTTTTTTTTTTATTTATGTCTCTTTTTTTGTTTCTTTCCAGTCGTTTTGTATCTTTGTATATTTATGTTTTTACATTTCTGGTCATTTCACGTCTCTTTTATTGTTTCTTTTCCTACATTTTTAGTTTATTTGTTGTTGTTTTATGTTTCTTTTCTGTCTCTCTGCGGTTGTTTAGCATATTTTTGTCCTTTTGTTTTGTTTCTTTTCAGTTGTTTTGTGTTCGTTTAAAGTTATTTTTTTATATTCACAGTCTCTTTGCTTTTGTGTTTTGTTTCTTTTCAGACATTTTCCATCTCTTTGTAGTTGTTTTTTTTTTGTCTCTGTGGTTGTTTTTTCCAGTTTTTCTAATTTGTTCTGCATCTCTTTAATTTAACTTTTCATCTTTTCGTCTTGTAACTCGGCCCAGAACTTCTCTACTGGTGCGTTTTTAGCTGTAAACACACGAGTAGTAACCTTGAGTTGTTTATCGTCCGTCTTCATCATGCAACGTGTGATCAGCGGCAGACAGGAAGTGATGTCAGTCGTCTGTGACTCACCTTGTGCTACTAAAGGCACCGAGCATGTTTTTTAACAAACACACACACACACACACACACACACACTCAGCAGACAAGATTAAAGTGAATTAAAGTGTCTAGTGTTGGATCTGTGTGGTGTTGATCTTTGATGAGTTTTACACTGAAGGAGACGACGAGGACACAAACAGTGACGTCGTCCTTCAATGTGATAAATGTGATGTAATGCTGCAGATACACACACACACACACACACACACACCTCATCATCATTCAGATCAGTCACAAGCTCGTGTTCAGTTACATCACACTGTTGCATCAGTCTGAGCTCGTCAGTAGAGAAAAAAAAGTCCCACTGACGATTTAATTCTATGATTTTTTTCTAATTTCAACTTTCTTACGTCGTCACAAACTTCTTTCCTGTTTTCGACCTGTTGAATATTCATGTTCGTCTTAGTCGTTCAGAGCAAACCGAGGGCAGAAATGCTATTAGTTCTTTTTTTTTCTGCTGTACAGTTGTTGCCAGGGAACCAGACGGCGTCGTCGTAGGAACGTGGTGATTTGCATCACAACAGCAGCAGCTTCTCGTCTCATTTCCACCGACACACAGACACAGAGAGGCTGAGGTTTTTAGTTTTCTTTATCGTTTCAGACCAGGTCACGACACGACGTCACGGTCACAGACCGATTATGAGAGAAATGGACTGAGACAAATAAATTGTTTTATACCCGAGATGAAAGTGACACTAAACTGAAATAGATGATGAGATGTTTTGTGTCTAAACTATTTTGTATCTTTGTGATTGTTGAACATCTTTGTGGTCACTTGTTTGTCTTTTTTGTTGTTTTCTGTCTCTTTGTGGTTATTTTTGTTTCTTTTCAGTTGTCTTGTGTCTCTTTCTGGTCGTTTTGTAAATATAAACTATATTTGTAGTTGATCTAATTTGTCTCTTTAGGTCTTTTATGCTTCTTTTCAGTTGCTTTGTGTCTAGTTATTTTTTTTCTTTAATGTTTTTGGTCATTTCATGTATCTTCGCAGTCATTTTTTGTTTAATTTCAACATTGAAGTGATTGTTGTCATTTTGTGTCTGTTACTCTGTGTCTTTCGTTTTTTCTAGTTGTTATTTTTCATATTTATGGTCATTTCATGTGTCTTTGTAAACATCAATTATGTTTTATCCTCTTGAAGAAATTTAGCATTTCCTTCCCGTCGTTTTGTCTTTTTATTTCATCATTTTGGATTTTTGTAGTCATGTTTTATTTCTTTTCTGTTTCTGTTTGTTGTGTTGGGTATGTTTACAGTTGTTTTGCATGTCTTTGTTGTCTTTTTGTTCATTTGTTGTCTTTCTTTTGTTCATTACAGTTGTTTTGTGTGTATTTGTAGTTTTTTTTTAATATTTAAGGTCATTTCCTGTCTCTTTGTAGTCGTTCTCGGTCTCCTTGAGACTTTTCGTCTTTTTATCTTTTAACTGAGCAACGTGGTTCTCAAACATATTCTCAGCCTCTTCACACTGAGTCTCAGGTCCAGGACCCTGATGGAGCACGTCACTGATTCATCCATGATTCATTAAATATATGAGATGCTTTTGTTTTCTTGTGCTGGACGCCATCTGCTTCCTCACAGTCATAACAGATTCAGTGTCCTCCGCCTTCACACAAAAGCAGGATATTGTTTTAACTTGAAATGTTAATGTGTTTCTGTTTGTTGCAGGAGTCTCGGGGTTCACTGTTCGAAGGTTCGCTCTCTCACGCTGGACACGTGGGAACCAGAACTATTAAAGGTAACGTTCGTCCTCATGAATGAGAATATAAAGTCGTTGATTTTATTACTGTTAATTCATGAAGCATCGTCTCTTTTCTTTTTTCCTTGTAGCTGATGTGTGAACTCGGAAACAGCGTCATCAACCACATCTACGAAGGTTCGTACCAAGAACAAGGTCTGAAGAAACCACTTCCCTCCAGTTCAAGGTAGGAATCAAAAACACACACAGTTAAACAGTCTGTGATTAATTATTTAAAGTTTGACTCTAATCTCCTGTGTTGCCTCCTGCCATGATGTTGTCTCCTTCAGGCAGGAGAAAGAGGCTTGGATTAAAGCGAAGTACGTAGAGAAGAAGTTCCTGAAGAAACTCGGCTCCACTGAGATCCTCATCAACGGCGAGAGGAAACCAGAGCGACGGTGGAGCGTCAAGAAGTGTCGGAGACACAACAGCGCCACCACGGTGCCAAAAACGAGACGGCGGTACCGACAAGAGCTCGGCAGCACGTCGCCGTCTACGCTCTCAGCAGGTAGATCCACTGAAGTGATTCAGTTTCGTTCTAGCTTCTGTTCATGTTTTAGCTTCACATTTCACAGAGAGAGAAACATGAAGCAAAGTCAGTCTATGAGGAGAAAGGGAGAGGTTCATGTTTGTGATGTTTGAATAAGCTCAAGAAGGCAATTAAAGTACTTTAAAAACCCTTAGCACCAAATTACTGCAATTTAAAACGTTAAAGATCGTTCTCTTTGAGTCATAACATCATTAAATGTGAAGACGCTGACGTGATGCACATGTTTTTAGATTCAGCGTGACTCAATTATCAATAATGAGACTCATCACATATTTAAGTTTCTTCTAATGGTTGACACACACGTCAAAGTTACAAAGTGCTGCACAGAAATAAAACAAATATTAAAAGCAGGGAAGAAGATATTAAAAATGAAATAGAAACCGTTCTAAACCAGAAGGTCTCCTCTATATGGTTTTTATTGTTCATTGCAAAGAAAGTAATAACGATCTCTTGGTGGAACAATGGACTAATGGACTGAAACAAGTTTATATGATGGAAGAAATGCAAATAAAAGAAGATGTTTTTATGCAGAGAACGAGGTGTAACTCCATACCTGGTGGAACAAGTCTCAAATATTCTCATAACTATTCTTAAGACCTTGATCAACACAAATATTAGAAGAGTCTGTCTGGTCAATATTTTACCCTGATCTTAAATAAATTAGTTTTTAAAAAATGTAAGTGTGATGTTCTTTTAGCCACAGGTCGTACAGAGAGCACAGCTCGATGTTAGAGAGACACGGGTCAGTGTTGGTAGAAAAGAGGCAAAAGTGTTTACAAGAAGAAAATAAATACATGAACAACCTTCTCCTTATTTCACGGAGTCAAATATTACACCAAGTTAAATGTAAAGTTAATACATCAGAGGCACTAACTGTCTGATTCTGTGTAACACTTTGTTATAATTACATTTCTTCTCATGTTTCTGATTATTATTTTTTTCACAGCTGCTGCTAAGTTCAGACGAGACTCTCTCTTCTGTCCTGACGAGCTCGACTCGCTCTTCTCCTACTTCGACACAGGATCGGGTCCTCGAAGTAAGCACCTCGCACCTCGATGTTTTAGTGTAGGAGAAAGTGTTTGCATTGAAACAATGTCTGTCAGCCTGAAAAGAGAGACGGCGGTGAGTAATGTGTCCATGTTGTGGCGTCTCCTGGTCCTGCAGGCCTGAGCAGCGACAGCGGGTTGGGAGGCAGCACAGACGGCAGCACAGACATCCTGGTGTTTGGCTCGGTGGTGAACAGCGTCACAGAGGAGGGTGAGTCCACTGAAGGAATCTGTAGCTTTAAATCTCATGTGGTGAAATTAATTAGCTTGTAAAAGCAAAGACAGAGCTGCACATTCTCTAATGTATGTATGTGTATTCATCTGCCCCCAGAGTGCGAAGTGTCTGAGGACTCGAGTGGCGAAGCGGAGCTGGAAGCCGAACCGGAGACGTCCGACCCGGAGGACGTGAGGGTCCTTCACCCCGGAGCGCTGCTGTACAAGGCCTCGAAGGCTCGAAACCTTCCCGTCATGGCCGAGGCTCTGGCTCACGGAGCTGACGTCAATCTGGTCAACGACGAGGACGAAGGGAAGACGCCGCTCATACAGGCCGTGATCGGGGTGAGGAAATAACTCTTTATTATCAGGGTCATATTAGCTTTGGCTTCATTACTACAAAATCGCAACACAAAAGAGGAGTGTTAAAAACTCTCATGGAAAATGTAGTATCCAGTTCTTGTACTTTACTAGAACTCAGTACTTTAAAGGTGCACTATGAAGCTCCTCCTACACTCAGAGTAAGGCCGAGTTCAAGATACACGATATGAATCAAAATGTTTAATTCAACAGAAACAGAGTTGTTGAACATCCTGTCGTTTTACAACGTTTTCTTAAGTGGGCGGGGTTTATATACATTAGCAACATTGGCTCTGATTGGCTAACTCCTTGAACACGCCGACCAAACGGGAGAAAACTGCCTCGACAGAACCTCGTCCTTCGACTCCAACATCTCCAGGTCGTAGACTCTGATCTTACAAGTGTTGGAGGCAGCAGAGAGATTACGAAGCTGCTACATTAACTTATAAATCTTGCGTAGTGCTCCTTTAATAATGATCAAATCCTCACTATAAGCTCATCACAGAGATATTAACTGACATAATGTGCTGAATTGAAGATAAATTCCTTTAAATGACCTGAAATCTCACCGCTGACAGTAAATGTCACATGTCAACGTCTGTTTTAAACAAAAATCAATAGCAGCCACTGTGTTGTAACTTTATTTCAGGGTTCACTGATCGCCTGTGAGTTCCTGCTCCAAAACGCCGCTGACGTCAACCAAAGAGACACGAGAGGGAGGGGCCCCCTGCATCACGCCACCTACCTGGGACACACAGGGTGAGTGACGAGGGCGGGAATGGACTCATGACGCAACTTATATATATATATATATATATATACAGCTTCTTCAAGTTCAACAACAAGTTGACGATGTGATGAAAAATATCTCGATATATTTGGCAGCTGTGGCTTATTTTGTTCATATTTTATAAATGTTTTCAGCAATATACAGGAAGTTTGTGCTGTAAAGATTTGGAGAAAGTTGCTCTGAACGAACCAGGACCAGGAGTTATTTCAACAAAGTGTTTTGAATATTTTAAATAAATTTCTCAGAAGCAAAGCAGAAAGAATTCAAATTGTTTATTGAGTATTCAGATAAATGGATGGGATCGGGTAGTGACTAATTCCTGGAACTGAATGAACAACTTTTATTTTTACTGACCTCTGTCTTAAAGGTGACAGAGAATCAACAACTGTTTTCACTTCGTCTTTGTTGTAGAACAGTTGTCTGCTCACGTTCTGGAACATGTGCTAAGTTCTAGAAATTCCTCATATTTTCGTCCTCTAGAAAATGGGTCAATTTCCAAAACTGTTGTTTGTGACGTAAAATGTATTTCACTGCCGCCCCCGTTCTGATTCTGTTCCCTCCGCTTCAAAGGTGATTAGTTGTAAAAAGACGGTCTGTCTGTGTTATGAAGCTGGAGAAGTTACATTCATTTGAGTGACAGTGAAGGAGCCAATCAGTGTCAAGCTTGTATTTTATAATGAGGTTGACAGTTAAACCTGAAATGTTGCCAAATAGATGCAAACCCACACATTTAAAATCCCCCACCATGAAATATCTTTCTGAGGTTTTTATGAAGCTTCTGAGGCGTTTACACCTCCAACCAACATCTTATTGTGTCTATGTCACATCACAGCACAAGGATCAAAACTAAGTTTATTTTATTGTAACTAGTCTCATTCTTTCTTTCTTTCTGTTTCCAGGCAGGTTTGTTTATTCCTCAAACGAGGAGCGACGCAGAACGACGGCGATGAGGACGGTCAGGATCCACTGAGTATAGCTGTGCAGCAGGCCAACGCAGATATAGTCACTTTGTATGTTCATTTGTCAATAAATTACACTTTATTATATTATTATTATGCTCCAGGTGTGATGAGTTTTTAACTTCCCGCCTGCTTCTGTTCTCTTTGCTCGTCAGGCTGCGTTTGGCTCGGATGAACGAGGAGATGCGGGAGTCGGAGGGACCGTTCGGACAACCAGGTCAATACCCAACCAGCAGCCCCACAGAGCAGCAGTATAAGAAATGCATCCAGGAGTTTATCTGCCTCAACATCGCACAGTGTTAGTTCAGATGTCAGATTTTATTTGGCAAAAAAAAAACGTTAAAATCAGTGTCCAGTCAGTCCAATCACTGCCAGGCAGGAAAGAGTTCGGCACTTTTTATTTTTTTATTAAAAATAAAACATAATCCAGCAGCATCAGTGTCAAACAATCAGTAAATCACCAAAAAAAAAAAAAAAAATCCTCAGTGGTTTTAACTCGGGACCAAGTTTGTCTTTAGTTTGAAGGTTTTTTTTAAAGAGTTTGAGGTGAGTTTTGAACCAAAGACCTGCAGCAGCTCTTGTGTTAAAGCAGATCAAGTTTTGAATTTTAATAATAATAAGAGACGATGTTGGTTTGCGAATCGCCAAGATGGACGAGTTTCTGTTTAAAATCAGGGTCGATTGTGGGCGGAGTTTAGTCGTTACGATATCATTTGTTGTTTTTACTCTCAGAGGCAAAGTAGAGATAATTAAAATTATTCGAGCATCCAGAAAACTTGATCATGTCGGGTAGTGACTAATTCCTGGAACCAGCTTCTCTCTGTAAACGAGTTTTTGACGAGTACAGGGTGACGCAGCCGTTTAAATCTGACCTGGCTGTGTGTTTTATTTTTATTCTTTTTTTTTATTTTTTTAACAACCTCAGTCTTATCTGAGGCTACGACGACTGTGACTGAGAGTGAAATGATCATAGAGTCGTTTGCTCTTCATCGATGGAGAAATCGATCAACGTGACGCTTTTATGTTTAATTAAAAGCAAAATGATGCACTTTTTTTCTTACCGACAACGATCTGAATTTTCTTTTCTTTTCTTTTTCTCTCCTCTTAGAATAAGTTTTAAATTTATTTAACAAAATCCCCAGAGCAATAGTGCAATGATGATTGATGTGTATTTTTTGTATTATGTTTTCGTGGACAATGCAGATGGTATTTTTTTAAAGCTGGATATATTTTGTTAGATTTTACTTTAATGAGCACACACACACACACACACAGCACCAGTATTAGACGGGCGTTTTTTTTATTTTTATTCTTATTATTAATAAATGGCACTAACACGTATTACTGTAAATATAAACGTATTTGTTTGTTTATCTAATGTATCATTATTAGGCAGATATTAGATTTGTTGCATGAGTGGCTGTTGCTCAGGTCTTCCTCAGCCTTTTGTTTACTTCTGTACCTAGTGTATGTGAATATTTGACTTAATATTGTTCAATATTGTTCATATTCTTCTTATAAACATTTATATCTATATATACATATATAGATATATATGAGTAGACGTTCATGACAGGAAGCAATAGACTGAACACACGTTTCCTACTCAGCAGGAAATAATTCATTTAATGATCCTATTTATGCTCTAAAATGACGTCAGGTCTGATGTTTAATTTTTAATTGTTCAGTAACTCACAGGAAATGACAGTGATCCAGAAACTTCTGGTGGAGACTGTTGGTTAAAGATGTTTCTCGTCTTTCACATGTTAGAGACTGTTGTGGTTTAGTTTGAACCAAAGACCAGAGACGGTGTTTCAGAGAGCCTTTTAAGGGACTGTATGCAAATTATTGGTTAGGAAGGGATATGTAAATATTTTTGTTAGAAACTTCTGTCTGTCTTAGACTAACTTCTCTAATCAACCCATAATAATAGTTTCTAATTAGCCCAAATTGGCCACCAGCTGTTGCTAAACCGGACGCTCCCTAGAGATGTAATGTTGGTTGATTACCAACTATAAATAAACAAATCTAATGATGGTTGAACAAACTAGTACAAAATAAAGATAAAATACAGAAATATTCATGTTTTTAGAAAGAAACTTTGATAAAACAATATGTCACAAAATAGCACAATCAAACTAATCCATTGTGGCCAGAGAGCTAACTGCTAATATGCTAACTAGCTGGGAACATATAAGCACTAGTCGATTATAAAGATTTATTTTATTGATTGTATTTAATTTGATACTACAACAAAGAGTTTTAACCAAAAGGGTTTTTTTTTTTGTTTGTTTGTTTGTTTTTTAAGGCTCACCAAGCTAATTCACTTTCTAGATAGCAGTTAATAGCATTAATATTACTAGCAACCTTGTTAGCATCTTTGCTAACAATGCAACAGGATGATTTATTCAGCTCATTGGCCTTTATGTAGTAAAAGTGGTTGGTGCTATCTAAGCTAACAGGCTATGATATTAAAAGTGTTTTAATAAAAGGCTCCTCTGGCTAACAAACTAAACTAGCAACTGTGTTAGCATTTTTGCTGATAGAGCAACGTGTTTTCACATTTTATTCAGCTTGTTGGCCTTTATGTAGAGGAGTTTCTACTCCAACATGAGGTTGAATAAAAGTGGATGGTGCTTTGTACGATAATCGGCTGCGATCTCAAACTGAGTTTAAAAAAGAAAGTGCTCTCCAAGCTAACAAACTTGCTAGTTAGCAACAATGTTAGTGCCTTTGTTAACAGTACAATAACAAGACAGTTCATTCAGCTTGTTGGCTTTTATGTGGTAGATTAAATAAAAGTGGTTGGTGCTATGTAAGCTAATAGGCTACAATATTAAAACAAATAATAAAGAATCCCCAGGCTAACAAACTTGCTAACTGGCAGTTAATATCATTTATTGCTACTTAGCAACCTTGTTATAGTCTTTACTAACAGAACAAACTAAATTTTACCTTTATTGTTGAGTTTATATTCCAACATTAGGTTAAATAAAAGTGGATGGTGCTATCTAAGCTAACACGCTATCATATCACAAATGATTTAATAAAAGGTCCCTCGATAGCATTTTTGCCAACATAGCAATATGTTTTTTACAGTTTGTTTATCTTGCTGGCCTTTGTGTAGAGGAGTTTATACTCCAACGTTAGGGTTAAATAAAAGTGGATGGAGCTATGTAAGCTAATAAGCTACAATCTCACTTCCCAAGCTAACAAACTTGCTATATGACAGTTAATAGCTTTACTTGCTACTTAGCAACTTTGTTAGCGTCTTTGCTAACATGACAACACGTTTATTCAGCTTGTTGGCCTTAGGTTAAATTAAAGTGGATGATGCTGTTTAAGCTAATATGCTATGAAAGTTTCCTCGATTTTGAAAATTAACTTAAATTCACCAAATTTTAACTTGTCATTAATGAAATCCAGCAATCACGGTAATTAAATGTAAATAAATATATTTTATCACATCATATTTTTTTTTTTTTTACATTTTTAATAACCTTTTCTTCTGCACTAATAATTTACAGACAGTCCCAAACTTTGAGCCCTTTAGCCTCTGAAATGTTTTTAAAGTTTTAAAAGCAGCGACAGAAAAAAGTCACGTCACTCATAGTTATAGATTCAACGCACTTTGATTCAGCCTTTTTTTCTTATCTAGTGCAGTATTTTAACAGACGGATGATGTCAACACAAACAATCATTTACATGAAGCCACTGAATGATTACGTGATGTGTTGTCATTTAGTACGTTAGCGAGTCGACTGTTGTGTATATAAACTAAAAAGATATTAACACTTTAACTGCTTGCTTCTTACCTGCAATTTCTAACTTTGTTGTACTTATTCTCTGTCTCTGACTGTTATCTGTACGACTTTCTTTGACTGTTGTAAGAGACGTTTGTCGTTTGTCTCTGATTAACTAACACTAACTGATATTTATCTTTGTTTTATTGTTTGTTTGTTTTTTAAATAACTTCTCAGTGTCGTCTATAAAGATGCTGAAAATAAATGGAACGTGTGACTGAAAACTAACCTCTTTGCTTCTTCTTTGCTTCATTTTCTCTGCTTGTTCTTTATCTAACACACTTCTAACTTCATTTTTTTCCAATGTAACACTAATTATTGATCGGGTATTTTAAATATTATTAACATATTTATTGTGTAATATTGTTTTGACTTGAGTTTCTGAAAGTGTTTGTTAATTATCAACAATTAGAAATCCTCCTGGGGGAGTGTGAAGTAAAACATTTGATGAATTTACGTCACTTTAACATTTAATATTAAATGTAATTAAAGTGTTATTAAGTGTTTAAAGTAATAGTTTTATTTAAGTACAACACTTGAATAAATGTATTTAATAACTTTCCACCACAGGAGGATAGTAATTGTTGACAAATGTATTAATAAACACACACTAAAGTGTTTATAACTACATTATAGTTTCTTATAAACCACTTATTTTACTATTTTTAGTCCTTTTTCAGGTTGACTGCCTATAAACAAAGGTCAAAGGTCACTGTGACCTCACACAACATGTTTTCTGTCATAGCTCTTTAATTTAATCTCTAATTATCTGTGACTGGATTCACTGGTGAAGACGTATGATTCCCATTTAAGGAAAAATATAAAAACAAGCTGCTGTTTTTGTCCAACCAGCAGTTCAAAAACCCAATCGATATAAAGATTACGATGATATAAAACAGAATAAATCAGAAAAGATCTTGATAATCCATTTAGTTTAGTTTTATTATATATATATAAAAAAAAAAAAAACTAACAAATGTTAAGATAAAGTGTTGTTCTCGTCCAGTGTGAAGTTTGAACTCACTGAACTGTTGTTCTCTCAGAGGGAACAAGCAGAAACGTTCATTCCCTGTTTTAATTAGCCGAGCCTGGGAGCTCTCATGAGGACACAAAAGAGTTCAAACTGCTTTTGTTGCGCCTGTAGATTCAACGTTTCCATGGACACAGGAAAAGTAAAAGCTCAGTATCTGGAAAGTTGAAAGAAAAAGGGGGGAAGCTTCACGGTGCCTCGGCCTGTTTTTTTTCTTTTTTTTCTTTCTGTATCCATTCATCAGGACTTTTTTTCTTTTTCTTTCTCACCAAATGACGCTCCTTCGCTTTCGCTGCCTGTTTCTCCTCATCGCTTGTTTCTCAACTTTCACATAAAAACATGTTTTGACTGTTTGAGACAAACCGTGACGATCAGGGAACTTATTTACCACAAGTCTGAAGCGTCAAGTTATGAAAGAAAATCGCTGCGTGAGAATGAAACTGACTCATTTGAAAAAATATACTAAACTTTCACAGCAGAGCTGCAGAGAAGAGAAGTTATGATAATCAAATTATTTTTTATTTTATACTAATTCCAGGATTCATGAGAATAAACTGAATAATATAAAAAATAATAATAAAAATATAATAATAAAAGTAACCTCAACAATACCTGCAACAATAATAAAATAAAATAAAATAAAATAAAACAGTAACCATATAAAATAAAGTGGTAATTAATAACAAATTCATACAAATAAATATAGTGAATAATCTTAAAGAGTTTTTAAAAACTATTTTTTGCTTTAAATCTAAAATTTTACTATTTTCAGTTTAATATATGAATTGAAGAGCTCTTCTGATTTTAATTATTTTCATTTATTATTATTATTTATTAAATTGTTTTTTTTTCCATCCATCAGGAGACGCCACGTATCTCGACATCTTCCGAGAGTTTTCCCACATGGCGTCTCACAACCCGGAGAAGCTGAAACGAAGGAGCGTCCACTTCCGTCACTCGTTCAGGTAGTTAGTTCACCACACGTATGAGACCAACAGGGAACTATACTTGAAAAGTGCAGCAGCCACTTTCCAGATGTTGAAGCCACAGCTGGAGGTTTTTTTTTTTTAAGAAGAATCAGATAAATACTGTTAATGTTCATATTCCACCTTTAATTTGCATTAAAGTGAAACAGTTTGTGATGCTGGTGTTCGCCATCGTTCAGTGTTTAGTGTTTCTGTGCTGTTCTCAGATCAGACTTTTATTTTGATAGGATGTTTTGCTCTGTGAGGATCTGCTGGTCTTTTCCTCTTTATGAAAATGAACAGATTTGAAAATCGCTGTTTTTTTTTTTTTTTGTACAGTTTTAGTTTTAACTTTGGAGGAGGAAATGAAAAGCACTTCTTTTTGTTTTATTTTTTTTTTGTTTTTGTTTGTTTCATAAGTAATTTGTTTGCTACGTCTCATTGTGTCATCGTCTGATCATTGAAGGAATTTCATCAAAAATACTTTTACATTATGTTTTTTTTTTTTTTTTTCTGAATGTCTCATGCATGAAATTACTCCCATTATCTTTCATTACTTAAACTTGAATTCTGTTTTGTTGTTTGGATAAAAAATAAGTGTCATATCATCATTAGTTTTTCCGTGAGCAGTGTTGTTCTTTCATATGAATGTGTTTGTTTTGTTTTGTTTTCATTGACTATGCTGGTGTAGTCTCTGTAATGTTGTTTTGTCGTTGTTGTTTAAATGTATTTTGCAGTACCACTATGAAACGCAGCGACCGTGCTGCTGATTGATGCTGTAGAGGCAAAAACAAAATGTTAATATATCTGAATGAAAACAGGATGAAATGTGGATTGGAATAAACTTCGTCTTGTGTTTACACATTTCTGTCAAATCTGACTGTTTATTCTAGACACCGGCGCCATCTGGTGTCGTGAGTCAGTGTGAGTCAATTAATATTTATCTCTCAATACAAACTGTTAAAGGTTTTTGAAAAGACTAAGAAGTTAGAAATTAAAATTAAAATCATAAATGTAATTTCATTTAATATTTGACATCAGAACTTATAATAATAAAATGTCTATCAAAGGAATGAGTTAAGGCAAGATTAAATAGTATATAATGATAATATATTTATATATTGTAAATTTATTTGTTATATAAATAACTGTTGAAGATTTTTTAAAGAAATTCTTAAATATATATATATATATATATATATATATATATATGTCTGTGTGTGTATGTATGTATATGTATATACACTCACTGGCCACTTTATTAGGCACACCTGTCCAACTGCTTGTTAATGAAAATTTCTAATCAGCCAATCACATGGCAGCAACTCAATGTATTTAGCCATGTAGACATGGTCAAGACGATCTGCTGCAGTTCAAACCGAGCATCAGAATGAGGAAGCAAAGGTGATTTAAGTGATTTTGTACGTGGCATGGTTGTTGGTGCCAGACAGGCTGGTCTGATTATTTCAGAAACTGCTGATCTACTGGGATTTTCACACACAACCATCTCTAGGGTTTACAGAGAATGGTCCGAAAAAGAGAAAACATCCAGTGAGCAGCAGTTCTGTGGGCGAAAATGCTATGTTGACGCCAGAGGTCAGAGGAGAATGGCCAGACTGGTTGGAGCTGATAGAAAGACACCAGTAACTCAAATAACCACTTGTTACAACCAAGGTATGCAGAAGATAACACACCATGTCATAAAGCTCGAATCATCTCACACTGGTTTCTTTAAGATGACAATGAGTTCACTGTACTCAAATGGCCTCCACAGTCACCAGATCTCAATCCAATAGAGCACCTTTGGGATGTGGTGGAACGGGAGATTTGTATCATTGATTTGCAACCGACAAATCTGCAGCAACTGCGTGATGCTATCATGTCAATATGGACCAAACTCTCTGAGGAATGTTTCCAGTACCTTGTTGAATCTATGCCACGAAGGATTAAGGCAGTTCTGAAGACAAAAGGGTCCAACCCAGTACTAGCAAGGTGAACCTAATAAAGTGGCCAGTGAGTGTATGTGAGTGTGTAAGTGTGTGTGTGTGTGTGTGTGGTATATAGTTGTTCAACCATACAATCACATTTAATATTTAAAAAAATATTAAAAATATGTATAAATATATATTTAATCACAAGTTGATATTGTTAACCACTTAAATTAACATGTGTATACTTGTTACTTTACAAGTACAGATTAAAGATTTCATATTCAGAACATAATACAAATGTTCTGCTGTAAGTACTTTTATTTTTGATGTTTTAAGCACTTTTACTGAAACATATAAACATATTCAGATCCTTTCAAAGTAGAACATTTTGTTGTTGTTATGTGACATTTACAAGTTGTATGTAAACAGCATTTTACCGCCGTAGCTTAGTTTATCTTCTTAAAACGGTTACAAACTTATCACTACTTGAATGGTTTTCACACTATAACTTTTAGCCCCGTGTACAGACACAGAGCAGGTGGATGCAGTAAAGTACTTTCACTGTAATTTTCACAGCAGTTTTCAAATATTTGCATTCGTCTTGTGCAGCAGCATGAATGTGTCTGAGTTACACAGCTTATATCTAAACAAATTTCAGATGCAGAACGAGGAGCTTCCTGAGAAAACTTTGCATACGTCTCTGATACGTGACGGAGCTGAATGACCAGAGGGACCTGAGGGACTCATCAGACGTTTGAGCAACAACATTAACATCAGTGACATGACATGAGCTGCACATACACCAACAACTCTTACGATGTCTTTTAGTATTTTATATCATTACTATCAATACTCACACACACACACACACACACACACACACACACATATATATATATATATATATATATATATATATATACAATTTTTAATATATTATAATTATATATTATATTTTTTTTAGATAATCGTCTTTAGCTTTATAGCTGTTTTTTTGTTTTTCACCATTTTATAGTTATCACCATCATTATCATTGTTGATATTGTATTTCTTTTTATTCCTATAAGTTTTTTATTCCTTTAACTTTTATTTCAACTTGTATTTTTTTTTTTTAGCCTATTTAATATTTTCATGTGTATTTTTTCCTGTATTGTTTTTAATTTTTTTTTTTTAAATTTTTAGTTTGCCAACTGTGGCACAAATAAGTGAATAGAACTACTACTACTACTAATAATAATAATAATAATAATATGTAATTGTGTATATGAGGATTTTTAAGCATCTTGATTATTTATATAATTATATATTTTTAAAAACTTTAAAGGACTTTTACTTTGAAATTTTTAATTGTTTTACTGTGTAAAAACTGTGTTTACGTCTGGAGACGCACATTCCTTCACTCGATCTTTGACGTCCGTGACGTCACCGTACGTCGCCGCCGTAGGAAGTAACGTCGGTAGCGTTACGACTCTCGGCAGAGGCTCCGCGGTGATGGAGCTCGGTCCGTCAGGTCCACCGCGCTCCTCGGTGTGATGATTTTCTGACGTTTAGAGAAAAACGTTTGCTGCTCGTGCTGCTGCTCGCAGGACACGCGATGTGACACCGCGGTAACGGCTCCGGTACGAGGCAGATGCTCGTAGCTAGCTAGCTAGCTAGTTAGCTGTTAGCTTAGTGGAGCCGTTCATCCTCCTGCCGCCGCCGCCGCCGCCGCCGCTGCTGCGGTCAGACTGCTCCAGCTGATCAGCTGCAACACACACACACACACACACACACACGGAGCCCGGACTCAACATGACGAGGCCTTAATGTCAGATCGGTGTGTTGAAGCGTCATCTCATTCAGGTATCGTCATTTTTTACCTGTCATTTATCACAGCTGCGAATTTCATGATCAATGTGTTTTAATTAGCAACTAATCTGCACATCTTCCCATTAAATATAAGATTATTATCAATATGTGCACAATAAATGTGCACACACAAATATGAAGATTTAGTGCTCTCGGTTAATTAAGTCATGTGTTATAATGTAAATACACTTGTTTTAATGCTGCTGCTGTGATGATGCACATTCACCCTCGTTTGGGTTTAAAATGTTATTCTTATTTTACAATAATCAATATATATATATCTGTGATCACATCTGATTATTTATTAATTTATGCAAAATTATTTATTATTAGTGAGTAGATCATCAGTGGATTTTGTGCTTTTCTGTGCAGGAAAAAAATTAGAAAAAAATGGTGCATTTATTCATTTACAACTGTAAGTTGTTAATTAGATTAAATTTATTAAATTAAATGCTAGTTATACTTATTAGTTAAATAATTTATGTGATTTTTTTTCTGCTTTTCTCCTGTTTTATCCAGAATATAAAGTTATTTCCTTTAGGTTTAAGAAGTAATTAGTAATTTTGTGGAGAAATAATTATTGAATAAATGTAGAAAAAATATTTTTTTTTTTTTGTCATAAGAAGTTAAAAAAAAAATAAAAAGCAAAATGTAAAAATTTTGGTTTATTAATTTACAATTGTTAATTATCTCTGACTCTTAATAGTAATTAATTGTTAATTGATTAATGTGGAAATTAATTAATGTGGCTTTTTCAGTTTTATCCAGAATATTAAGTTATTTCCTTTATGTTTAAAATAATTATTGAAATAATTAACCTATAGAATTAATACATTTTTTCTAAAAACTATCAAACAATAGTGACAAATCAATCAGGACACAATAAGAATAAGAACAAAAATGGAGCAAAAATTCAAATCTATTTACAGACAGTTACCTTTGGTCTGTAAATATGAAATATGGACTTTGACGTGGAGGAAATAAGAGGTGATGTATAACCTGTAATCAGGTTGTTAAACCAGTGGATGTGGAAGTAAATTTACAATGTAAAGTGGTTTGATAACAACGCAGGTGTTTTAAATCATGTCTGGATCAAGTCGTGTTAATCTTTGTTTTCATCAGTGTTTTATAATTGTTCATTAGTGAAGTTACCAGTGTTGTATAAAGTGAAAACCTGAAAGTGAAACACTAGAGTAGAAGTACAGACACTTGACCATAAAATAACTTTGGTAGAAGTCAGAGACTAGAATGATTCTCCAGTAAAAGTCTTAAAGTATCTAGTATTTACTGTACTTAAGTATGACAAGTAATCTATAATTAAATGTACTGAAGTAATGAAAGTAAAAGTACAAGTACATGTTAATAAAAACAGAAGAATATTATGAAGTTTATCCAGCACTTTAAAACATGGAGCTACAACAATCTTCATAGACAATGTCTTGAGTCTGAACTAAAGAACTAAACTTGTTCTTTTTTCACTAAATTTCTCTTTGATATTGATATTTTGTTGAAGTTTCTCCATCATCCACCTTTAAGATGGAGCCTCCATCAACCCTCAAACATGGTGTTGATGGTCTAAACAGTCACAGGTCGACTTAGAGTGAACCGGAGCTGGAGAAAACACCACATTTACTTTACTCTGTTGTTGGAACGACACTGAACATTGAACATGTATCAGAGTAAAAGTGTGAAGTTAAGTTAGGAAATGTAGTGAAGTAGAAGTGAAAGTTGACAGATTAAAAAAAACTGAAATAAAGTACAGATACTATTAAAACACACTGATGTACAGTAGTGAAATATTATAACTTTGTTACTAAACAACACTGGGTCTCATCCTCAGACATGGCGTCGCAGCTGCAGGTCTTCTCCTCCCCCTCGGTGTCATCCAGCGCCTACTCTCGTTCAAAGAGGCTCAAAGTGGAAAATCCCTCCTGGGATGTTTCCAACCAGCTGGGAGACAATGGTTACTACCAGCAGAGCCCCTCCCAGGCAGCAGCGGCTGCAGCACCGTCCACCTCTGGCTCCAACTTCAACCCAGTGTACAACCCCAACCAGGCGCATCCGCCGACCGCTGGCTCCCGGGAGCAGACGGTGGTGCGGGCGGCCGACAGCACTGGCAGCCTCCGCGGACCGCCGTCCTCCTCCTCCTCATCCTCCTCCAGCCGCCGCGTCAAGGATGCGGAGTCGTCCTCGCAGCCGTGCGACCTCTACCACAAACAGTACAGCCTGAAGAGGAAGAGCGAGGAGGTGGACAGCAGCGACAGCGTCCAGATCCTAGAAGAGCTCTCTGCACCCGTGGTGTCAAACCGCACCGGTGGCGGCGGAGGAGGAGGCGGCGGGACGACGACAGCGCAGTCAATAGCACATTCCACTTCTACCACAAAGAGCAGCAACTCACACAGCGAGGGCGACTACCAGCTGGTCCAACACGAGATCCTGTGCTCCATGTCCAACAGCTACGAGGTGCTGGAGTTCCTGGGACGAGGCACCTTCGGTCAGGTGGCGAAATGCTGGAAACGGGGCACAAATGAGATCGTGGCGATTAAAATCCTGAAGAACCATCCCTCGTATGCCCGGCAGGGTCAAATAGAAGTGAGTATTAAGAGGATGATGATCCATGGATCTAAAACGATCCGATATTATCGATGCAAAGTTAAAACTCGGATCCATATCGTAATATTTAAAATTCCCGTGACACATCTGTGTTATTGTTTCCATCCAAGCTCCACCTCCTACTGCTCCTTTCTAAACGTTCAAACAATGCTAGTAGCTTAGCGCCAAGCAGGTCACAACAAGTAGCAGAGAAAAAGATGATGAGGACGTTTAGTTGCCTCTAGGGAATGCATTTTGGATTTCAGAGAAAAGATGAGTCAACAGACAAAACGCAGTAGGAGGTAAAATAGTCAGGAAACAAGGACCAACCTGTCTGGGACCTGAAGAAGAAGCAGCAGGACATTGACCCGTGTTAACGTGTCAGATACATGCTCACCAGCTTTCACCAGTTATTTTCCACTAAAACTGAGCTACAACTTTAGAATCTGGAAGAGTCAGAAATAAAAAGAGATTTTAATCGTTTTTTTGTGATTTGATATGAGCTGATTGTGTTAAATAGATAAATGATATCATCTCATATTGATCTCAGACCTCTGAATCAAATCAAAATCATGTGACAGACTTTATGATATCAACAAATATCATATCGTTGCCCAAAGAATTGATATAATATCATGATGAAACTTGTGATTTACACTCCTAGTGAGTATGATGTCGTTTCAGCTTCTGTTTAGTAAAACAGATATTTATTGAGTTTATCCTGCGTTCAGGTGAGCATCCTCAGCCGGCTGAGCACAGAAAACGCAGACGAGTTCAACTTCGTCCGCTCGTACGAGTGTTTCCAGCACAAGAACCACACGTGCCTTGTGTTTGAGATGCTGGAGCAGAACCTTTATGACTTCCTGAAGCACAGTAAGTTCAGTCCACTGCTGCTGAAATGCATCAGGCCGATCCTGCAGCAGGTCGCCACGGCGCTGATGAAGCTGAAGAGCCTCGGGCTGATCCACGCCGACCTCAAACCCGAGAACATAATGCTGGTGGATCCTCTGAGGCAGCCGTACCGAGTCAAGGTCATTGACTTTGGCTCGGCCAGCCACGTGTCCAAGGCAGTTTGTTCCACCTACCTGCAGTCACGATACTACAGGTGAGTTGTGTTATAACCTGTGACCGAGCAGCTGTGATCAGTCTCTTCATTATGTCTTTAATCCCCGCAGAGCTCCAGAGATCATCCTGGGTCTTCCTTTCTGTGAAGCGATCGACATGTGGTCTCTGGGATGTGTCATTGCTGAGCTGTTTTTGGGATGGCCTCTCTACCCCGGTGCCTCAGAGTACGACCAGGTCAGCACACGTTTCACACTGTTTTTAAACAGTTGTTCATTTCATCCAAAACATCCTGAAACATTTAGGAAGTCGAGGGCAGACTCCTCCGAGCAATGAGGCAGCTAAACATCCAGAACGAGAGAAGAGTAATTTATTTATTAAACTGTGCAAACATGTGGAGATTTTACACTTTTCAGGTGCAGCATTAAAACAAAAGTTTGCATCTGTAAATTGTCTCCATTTAATGCTTGTTATATGTAATGAATCCTCCAGGATCATTTCCTTTTTGAGATTGTTGTGGCCTAACATTCATTACAAGAATAATAAAACAGAAACGGTAATAGAACAAAAATAGAGCAAAAATTAAATTAATATCTATTAACAGACAGTTATGGTTGGTCTGTAATTAAATATGACATAGGGATTGTGAGCTGGTCAGCATAGGTTTCACCTTGTCTTTAAACTAACTGTCCATTTAATCAGGTACATCCTGAAACATTTAGGAAGTCAGACTTTGACCGAGATGTGGGAACACAGACTCCTCCGAGCGATGAGACGACAAAACGTCCAGAACAAATCTCTCGCTATATATATTTATAGCTCGAGTTCATACCTAAACTCCTCTCGTGGGAAAAGAGTTAAAGTTTTGCACCAAAGGGCGTTTTAAAAGTCGCCGAACCCCAAGTCGGACACAGACAACCCAGTTTGAGTTAGCATAGTTTTAAAAGTGTGTTTTGGTTTTAAACACGAGTGGAAATTATGTTTTTATTTCTTTAATCGTTCTTTCAAATCTTTTACAGACAGTTTTGCACATGACTCCAAGTTTAAACAGGTCATTGATGGATTTGTTTGTTTCCTTTCTGTCTCAGATCCGTTACATCTCCCAGACCCAGGGCCTCCCGGCCGAGTACCTGCTCAGCGCAGGAACAAAGACCAGTCGCTTCTTCAACAGAGGCCCCGACTCCAGCTACCCCCTCTGGAGACTGAAAGTAGGTGTCGACAAAAGAGAGCAAACAGACAATCCGGCGTTTTGTGCATCAAACATATGAACAATAAATACACCGAGTTCTTGTTTATGTGTTTTTTTATCCTGCAGACACCTGCAGAGCACGAGGCAGAGATGGGAATCAAGTCAAAGGAAGCAAGAAAATACATCTTCAACTGTCTGGATGATATGATGCAGGTGAGTCAAAACTACACAGATTCTAGTTTGTTATTATAATCAGTAGGACGGTGGTTTGATTCTCAGCTCCCAGAGACTTAATGACTAAAAATTTAACTGGAGCTGATTTTAACATGCAGTTAGAACATCTGTGAACACGTTAGCATCAAGGTTAGACTGTTGATGTCAATGTTTTGTAGACAGTTAGTTGTTACAGTTACTGTTACACAGCTGTTACAGTTACAGTTGCAAGGGATTAGAGCACTGTTACAGTTATAGTTATCAGGCTGTTACAGTTACAGTTTCAGAGCCGTTACACAATTATAAATGACTGCAGAGCTGTTGCAGTTATAGTTAACCAGCTGTGCCGTTTACAGTTACACAGCTGTTACATTTACAGTTAAAGTGCGGTTACAGTTACGAAGCAGTTACAGTTACACAGCTGCTACTGCTAATATTACATCATAGAGCCTCTGATGGTTCCCACCTCTGGTCAGGACAATGTGAAATAAGGACAGAAACAAAAAAAAGTCTCTGCAGTCGACAGTAACTGTGGCAGGAACTGTGTGTGTGTGTGTGTGTGTGTGTGTGTGTGTGTGTGTGTGTGTGTGTGTGTGTAGGCAAATCGACGGCAGGTGTGTCGGTTGCTCTGCACTTTGAATTTGAATCAACATTTCTCGGAATAAACCAGACGCTTCCTTCAGTCACGACTCGTCGTCTGTCTGCAGGTGAACATGACGAACCTGGAGGGGACGGACATCTTGGCGGAGAAAGCCGACCGGCGCGAGTTCATCGACCTGCTGAAGAAGATGCTGACGCTGGACGCAGACAAGCGCATCACGCCCATGAAGACGTTGAACCACCCCTTCGTCACCATGACGCACCTGCTGCACTTCCCTCACAGCTCGCAGTAAGACGCCGGCGGCAGAGACCAGAACTACGATTTAAAAAAAATAATAATGATTAAAATCTGAGCTGCACTGACTTGATTTTATCTCCTTCTCACAGCGTCAAGTCCTGCTTCCAGAACATGGATATATGCAAACGTAGATGCAGCGCCTTCGAGAACGGAAAAAACATGTTCGCCAGCAACAACACCCCAAGTGCAGCCACCAACCTCACGGTGACGTTCAGTAGCCAACTAAACCAGCACAATCAGGTGAGAACGTCGCCTTCACTTCATCCAAATCTTATGACTCATTAAATCATATGAACATTTATTTCTTCCCTCTACTCTGCTTTATTTTTATTATCTGATTTATCAGTTTCAGACTGTAGTTTGTGGTGAAATCATACCAATAATTACCAATACGACACAGATTTTTACTTTATCCCATAAATTTTAATTGATTTTAATCATTTATTCTCTACTTGCCCACTTTTCATACTTTTATACATTTTTACAAACTAATAGAACAAATTATCCACAATCTTTCAATAGTTTTGAGGATCATCACGGTTTATATATATATATATATATATATATATATATATCTGTTTATACCTCACAGTCATATTTTATTAGTTAATGAATAATTATTACTAATAAATTAAGTAATATGTAATTATTATTACATTATTTTATTTTCAGGTTTTATGATTAAATTTAATTATTATTCTATATTTATATAGTTTTACATATTTGTTTTATTTGAGCTTATACTGTATGTTTTTTTTTTTTTAAATGATGAAATCTCATTTAAGGAAAGAAAAGTCAATATAAACACGTCAACAAACGTGAGCATGTGATTTGTTTAAGAATTGAGACAATTGAAAAACGTCATCACAGTGAAGAAGCGTGATCAAACAAATAACCAAGATGAAATACTTAAATAAATTCAAGTTAAAGATGAGGAAATTTGAAAAACAAGCAAAAGTAACGTATCAAACTTGTTGTTTCGTTTGTTTTTTTTTCAGATGGCCTCGACAGGAGGTCAGTCTCTGTCCCTCAGCAGCAACGTCCCGCTGCTCAACTACCAGCCCGGCCTCTACCAGCAGGCCACCATCAACATCCCGGGTCTGACGCAGCAGAGCGTCCCGCTGCAGACCAGACCGCCGCAGCTCTGCACTCAGACCGAACCCTTCCAGCAAACGCTCATCGTTTGCCCTCCGACCATCCAGGGTGAAACGAATAAATGAAATAAAACACTGATGTTTCTCTTCCTGTAGATGCACAATATTTACATCGTGATCTCTCTCCATGTTCCAGGTCTTCAAACATCTAATAAACCCTCTGGATATCCAGTGAGGATGGACAACTCGGTACCTTTAGTTCCTCAGAACCAGTCTTCCCAGTCTCTTCACATCCAGCCCAGCATGTTGACCCAGGTAGGAACCGGTCTGAGGGTTTTTATTGAACCTGAATCCAGGATCCATTTCACAGGAGCTGCACTCAAATACATTTAATCATATAATTTAGAACAACATATAATTAATGTATTAATTCATTCATTTTTAATTCAATGTTTTTTTAATTATTTAATTCAATTTAAATAATTAATTAAACAAATAAAAAATTATGCTTTAAGTTCTTTATTTCTGTTAAATCATAATAAATTATTCACATCTTATTAAATGAAATGCTCAATCATGTAAAACGAAATAAAAGGTTCAGTCACAAGTTTGCAGCTTCAGATGGATCCATCTCTCTGGACTCAGTCAACCTCCTCACACCTGTGTCATCGTTTGCTTTTTAATTGATTCATTGATTAATTTTATTACATGTGTTGAAGATCGTCTCCTCGTCCTCATGATGTGACTGTAACTAACAGAACAAACCTTCCTCCTTTGTAGTGTCCGGTCGAATCTAAAGCAGGTTGTTTCCAAACATCTCTCTGTCTATTTCAATGTCTTTTACACCTCTGACCTCATCTCCCTCCTCACTCCTCCTCCAGGCCTCCTTCGACCCCCTGCTGGTCGGCAATTTGTTCGCCTCAGTGGCAGCGATGCAGCATCCGTCAGTCGGCTACAGAGGCGGAAACCTCTGTAGCCTTCTGGACCAGAACCAATCAGTGCTGGTAAAAACACCATCATCATCATCATCCTCTTTCCTCCCTGCAGCACTTATCATGTGTGTTTCTGCAGCAGCGCATGAGATGCATGAGCAGCTCAACAGGCTGGTTTGTTGCTTCAGCCACAGCTTTTAGAGTTTAAACGGGAACAAATTGTCATGAAGACGTCAGAGAATCCGTGTTTCAAAACTACTCAACTACTTTCAGCTTCAAGGTAATTTCAGCTGTGTCTAACACCGTTTGATTCCTTTTTTTTCAGGTTTGCTTCTGTTTCCACAGGCCTCAGTGTCAGAACACAGACACATGCATGTTTGGTGTCACACTCTGGTTTTTTTCTGCTTTCTGTTTTTTGGTATTTACTGCACCTCAAATCTTTTTTAGCACATTCTTTTCCCGGCAGTAGCAAACTCTCTCTGCTCAGGAAAACGTCTGCAGACTCGACATCGTCTCCTGTTTGTCCGACAGCGACACATTCAAGCTGAGACTGTTTTTCCACAGGCTGCATGTTTTTTCTCTCTCAGTGTGATACTTTAAGAAAAGAGGAATAATTCTTCTTCCTCCTCTCGCTGTATTTGACACACTGCACTTTGTTTCCTTCTCCCAGACTGAAACTGGACCAAGTGACATTGAGTCTGTGCAGTCTATTTAACTCTGTGTGTGTGTGTGTGTGTGCGTGTGTGTGTGCGTGCGTGCAGCAGGGTTGGCCAGCAGGCACACAGCAGATCCTCATCCCCTCCACATGGCAGCAGATGCCTGGCATGGCGATCCACAACCCCGGGCAGACCGTAGTGCCTGACTCACCGATGGGAGCCGCCGTCTCCGACGCTCAACAGACGTCTGGCTGGAGGTCGGTTCAGTCGGTTGAAATCCTGACGTCAGTCTAATTTTAAAAATATTAAAAGATTAATTTAGTGTTTCTCTCCTTTCTTTTTTTCTCTCAGGGGTCGTCACGGCAACCAGTTCGACAGCGGCAGCCAGCAGGACGCCGCCGCCGGACGTCACGCCGCCTCCCAGAACCACAACTCAGGAGCCGCTCACTCACGAGCTCAGACGGGAAAGAGGTCGAAGGCTCGACACGCCGAGAGCAGAGCCAGGTATCCCAGCAGGCCGAGGGGCCGGCTCACACGTACGGATTCTTTACTGTGTGTTTTCATGAATAATGATATGAATAAACTGTTATTTCAGGCCGGTGTCGTCGGTGCATTCGTCCACCGTGGTTCACAACACGTCAGCGTTCGCCGGCGACCAGTCTCAGCCGATCGTCATCTCCGACACGCCGAGTCCCGCCGTCAGCATCATCACCATCCACAGCGACTCGGAGGACGAGGACGATAGGAAGTTTCCTGCCACGTGGTGAGCGCCGCTTCCTGTCTGTTGAGTCGTTGAGGTGAAACTGATGAGGTGATTTTTTTTTAAAGTGATTTTTCTTCTTCCTCAGCAGCTCTGGGACGAGTCAGAGGACAAACGTGATCAGTTGCGTGACGGTTCACGACTCCCACGACTCTGACTCGTCCACCAGCAGCCCCCTCAGCCCCAAGAACACCTCCACCTCCGCCTCCACCTCCGCCTCCACCTCCACCTCCACCTCCGCCTCCGCCTCCGCCTCACAGCCCAACAAGTCTCTGGCCGTCATCATGCCGTCGGTGAAGAGTCAGCCCGGAGAGAGCACAACGCACAAAGCTCCGGCTGCTCCAGGTACACGTTTATTTAAGCACAATAAAATAAAATCAAACAAATGACAGATCTGGTACAAACAACAAGGAGAGCTCTGGAGTAATTTTAGATAATAAATGTGAAGATATAAGTGAGTCAACTAATTAAATATTTTCATTATTTTTTTGCATAATTTTGCAATTATGCATATTTTTTTCTATTTTTGATTTTTATTTTATAATTCCTCATTTATTTATTTACTTATATCTGGAGAGATTCATTTCTCACCCAGAATAAATGAATAAAAAATGTTTTTAAAATAAAAAGCTATTTACATAATCAGTTTATTTTTTTCATTTACTCTGTTCTGCAGATCGTTAATCACAATGTTTTCTCCGGTTTTTCACACGTGCAGATCAAACTACAAACGTCTCCGTGAAGTCAAAGAAGAGTTCGGCTCAGCAGTCGAGTCGATCAGGAGAATCCAACACTGAACGGCATCAACGAGCAGCGTCCAGCAGATCTCAGCCTCTGAATCTGAGTCAGGTGACGACTTTTTAAGTTTTTTAAAATCTAGTCTCAGGTCTCAGTAGCAACAGTTGTGTGAGATATTTCTAGTATTTTTTCTGCAAGTCTGACTCATCTGGAACAATGTTTTTATTCATGTCATTATTATTCTTACAGTTGTGATCGATCAGTCAGTTAAGATGAGATAAACCTTTATTAGTCCCACAAAGGAAGAAATTCACAAAATAATATAGCAGGAAATAAGAGTCAGACACAGAGCACTAATGTATATAAATTATATGTAATATATTAAAGAATTATAAACATTTTTGACATTATATCAATAATAATAATAATTACTTTCAGAAATTTGTAAAAAAAAAAAATGTTGTTGTGTTGAAACTTGTTGTTTCAGGTGCAACAGTCTGTGATGTCATCAACCCACGACCAAACAGGAAGCAGCAGTTCGCTGCGGCGTCAGCCCACGTACCCGCCTCCCGTCTCCTCGCACTCGTCGTACCGTCTCCACGAGAACGCCCTGTTCAGCTCGACGCCCAACCTGTACGCCTACCCGGCGTCGGCCGCGCTGGCGTCCGTGTCGCAGGCCGTCGACCAGATGCAGAGCGGCTCGTCGCGTCACGGCAGAGCGAGCGGCGCCTACTCCTCGCTGGCGCTGCTGCAGAAGAACAGCGGCTTGGCTCTGGGCGGCGCTGGAGGAGCTCCGGGACAATATGGCAACCATCAACAACAACAGCAGCAGCAGCAGCAGCAGCAGCAGCAGCAGCAGCAGCAGCTGGTGGGAGCGCAGACGTTTCACCGCTCCAACGCCGCGTACCAACGAAAACTCAACCAGTTTCCCTTCCTGTAGAGACGCAGACGGAGAAGAGCACAAGATCGTCACTGACGACTGAGATCAGACTCATTTTCAACTTCAACTTCTTATTTTCCGTCACTGTCCAGTTTATTTTTTCAAAAATAATGTGTGTATTTCGACTTTAATCATGGTCAGTTTTATTTTGTTTTAACTTCTTTGCGGATCTACAGCCTGTAAACATTTGAACGGTGTTGAAATGAAACATGTTCAGATAAATCATGTGGGAATCGTAGCTGTTTTTATACGTCTCGCTTTAAAAAAAAAAAAAAATGGGGATCAAACTAAAAAGTAACATTAATACTCACAGACTGTGACTGTGTTGACCTGAAAATGTTAATTTTGTTTGAGAAGGTTGAACTTGAAATGTGTTACGCTGCTTTATTATTATTATTAATAATATTATATTTACATGTACACAATCGCCTTACTGTTTTACTGTTTTAGGCCAATTCTTTTATTTTTTGTCATTTTAAACTTCAGTGTGTCGACACGTGATGAGGTAGATGAACATGTTGTGTGTTTTCAGTATGAATGTGTGTGTGTGTGTGTGTGTGCGCTACAGAAATGTAAGCTAACCTACTGTACTGTAAACTGATGTGTCACTGTGTCCTTCAATGTTTTTCACGTCGATTCAGTTTTATTACATTTTATTCGACTTCATTATATTTATATCTGTTTGTCGGATGAAGCAGTAGTAGAGTAGAGTGTAATGTTCAGAGAGGACGTTGTGGTTTTGTTTTTATTTATTTTGTTTTTATTTTTTTTTTACGGTTTAGCGTTAAGGTTGCATGTGTTTGACATGGAGTAGCATTCAGGACAGATTTGTAAAAAAAAAAAAAAAACTAAACTGCAGCTGCGCTCGCGTCGTCACGTTTAATTTATACGACAAACATCGACGATAACAATATTGGAGAAAATGTTAAAAAACAAAAAAAAAATCTCTTGTCTTGTGAAGTGATGTCTGTGAAGTAAAGCGTGCACAATAAAATAATAAAGTAATCTGATTGGGTTTTACACACTTATCATGTTAAAAGTTAAAAAAAAAAAAAAAAAACATTTAGATGACGACAAATGTGACGCTGTGTCTGAATTGTGAATAATTAAATCTGATTGATGAAGATTTATTAGAAAAAAAAAATCCTTGAATTGATGTTCAGTATGTTTCTGCTACTGCTCAACTTACATCATTGGTTTGGTGAAACGATGGTTGTTCTTACAATCCTGCTGTGTTGTGAAGTGCTACATTACATAGATCACACGATGAACCTTAACTCGTATATACGCAATAAAATCTTCGCAAAACACCAATGTCTTGTTGTCGTATATGTGAAGAACTTGGTGATTAAAGTTACTACTTTAGCTACAGATGAACAGATGAGGTTTAAATCCCTCAGGAAAACATCAGACAACCAGAGTTTTCTCCAGCTCCGGTTCACTCTAAGTCGACCTGTGACTGTTTAGACCATCAACACCATGTTTGAGGGTTGATGGAGGCTCCATCTTAAAGGTGGATGATGGAGAAACTTCAACAAAATATCAACATCAAAGAGAAATTTAGTGAAAAAAGAACAAGTTTAGTTCTTTAGTTCAGACTCAAGACATTGTCTATGGAAGATTGTTGTAGCTCCATGTTTTAAAGTGCTGGATAAACTTCATAATATTCTTCTGTTTTTATTAACATGTACTTGTACTTTTACTTTCATTACTTCAGTACATTTAATTATAGATTACTTGTCATACTTAAGTACAGTAAATACTAGATACTTTAAGACTTTTACTGGAGAATCATTCTAGTCTCTGACTTGAACTTCTACCAAAGTTATTTTATGGTCGAGTGTCTGTACTTCTACTCTAGTGTCTGTACTTCTACTGTAGTTTGACTTTCAGATCCTTTATTCAAACACTGGTGGTGGATATATTACTTTGATTATGAATTATTGTTTATATTATTTATATTTTCTTTTTAAACTTTTTTATATGTTACTATATATAGTAACATAACAATTTAAAAAAGAAAATATCAAATTTAAATATTTCTTAAGTTTAACATATTTCATATAATTACCAGAGCGGTTTATTATCTCTATGGCTCTGATAATTACTATACTATATGTATATACTATTAACGCAAACTTGTTATTTAGAAACTTCAAATTTCCTTTGAAGTTATTAAACGGATCTCTAACTAGTAAGACATGTTGTCCTAAATATGCTACAGCTGCTCTTTCCTACAAAATAATAATAATAACAATAATAATGAACACATGAAACATTTTCATTATTTTTAAAATGAATTTCAACCATGGAGGCGGCCATTATTTAGCGTGCGCAGTGCATTCTGGGTAGATGAAGTAAAACGGTTGCTGTCAACTACAGATGAAGAGGGAAGACAGCGCCATTTTGTTCGGTTTTTAGTGCTAGTTTCCAGTCGAAAGGCAACAGGAGAAGACATGTAAACCTTCACAGCTTTTATTACGATGAGAAAAGAAGAAAAGAAGAAGATGTTTGTAGACGAGGACAACTCCATAAAGACACTTGGTTGTTGTCACTTCACTATTTACCTGGTGAAGTTAGTTTCAGGTTGGATGTTCAACAGCGATTCGGATATTTACTGAATATCCAACTTGAAACTAACTTCACCAGGGTAGAAGAAGATGAAGGTGAAGACAAGTGGCGCTGGATCGTCTCCTGTTGGGATGTGAACAACCCGCTGCTACGGTTGAAACATCATGGAGGAAACCGACGATCCGCTACTCGATGTTCACTGTCCGGTAACAACGGACCAGACTTACTGAGGTAAACATTTAAACGTTTTATCATGTGATAGTTTGATCCATATGTTTACTCTGGACAGATGTGACAGAAAGTGTAGCTCTTTACAACAAACTCAGTTACATGAACAGTAGTGACTTAATTCACTCTCGTCTTCGTTTTCATGTAAATATCTAGTCCCGTCTCCATCGTTGTTCTCCTTATTCACGGTGTGTTCAGGTTTAAACTGTAAAGACTCAACAGTTGTAGTGTTTGTCTCGTAGAGAATCGACTCTGTCGCAACTATTTGACGTCACGACCCAGATGTAAACAACAATGGCGGCCTGCGAGTGAAGGAATTTTGTAATATTTTGTGTTTTTATATAACATTTATATATCTGACACCAACGTTAATCTTATAAGACCAACATGTCTGACTAGTTAGGATCATTTTAATCCTTTTACTTTAAAGGGTTTTCTATTTTTTCTTGGAGACTGATAGTAAACAGACTAATAATAGTACTGAAGCTTCTCAGTCCATTTTGTTGAGAGGTGTGTTACCTTTAACCAAGAAGATAAAGTAAATCTATCTATCTATCTATCTATCTATCTATCTATCTATCTATCTATCTATCTATCTATCTATCTATCTATCTATCTATCTGTCTAAATGACAAGTGTTAATTCTCTGTTATGAAGAGTTGAGATGAGGTGGTTTAAAGACCAGTTAAACAACAGTAATGTGATTTATGAGTCTGAAATAGTCTGTGGTCCGGTAGAAGAGGCTCTGAGAGATGGACTACCTGTCGAAGGGATCACTTTTGTTCTAGTGAAGATTTAGCTGGTAATAAAGTCACTTGTCACACGACAAACCCTATTTTCATGGAAGTTTATGTGGAATACAGAAATACAAATTATCTGTGTTTTCATCTTGTGTTCACACACACGTTGATCTGTCAGAGACGGTTTTTTTGTGATGTTGACTGTTAAGTTTCCTGAGTTTATCTAACCTGATGAGAGTGAGGATGTAAAGACCAGAGGAGATGTTCAGGAAAGAACAGAGTGGCCAGTTTCTCTGAGACAAATCTGTGCAGTACTGACTCCTGGTCAGTGGTAACTCTGAGTCAACATTACCTGTGGGCAGTATCACCTTGTCGGGGGTCTAACAGCAACAACACCCTTAGCTGTGGTAAAACCAGCGTAATCCCCGGGCTCTTGTGGTTTATTGCGTTCATGGTCTACTACAACATGAATGGAGTTTTGATGAGAAAATAGCAGCCACGTGCCTTGTTAGATGTAGGGTCATCTGTAGGGTCTGTGTTCAGAAATATGTAAGATGGTTAACAGGTTACGGGTCATCTTGGAGTAAATAACGTGTTTGCTGGATCGTACAAATTTATTTTGGCCAAGCTTAAAAAAAAAAAAAAGTAAGAAAACGTTTGTCAGTTTACTGGTAAACCAAACCAGAAGGTGTCAGTTGCACCTTTGCAGACATTCAACAGAGTCTGACTGAACTGTCCAGTTTATTTAGTTTATTTTTTGTATACTGACAACAAATCACTTTGGACTTGATTTGTTGTCTTTTGGAAGAGTCTGAGTAGTTGTAGTTTGCTCCTGTGGTTAGTTGAGCACAGCTGAGGCTGATTAATCTGCCTGATACCAGAATCTTCCTGATTCATGTTTCAGTTGAGTCTGTGTTGACAAACACAAAAAGTCTCTGAGGGTTTTGTGTCGCGAAAAGCAAATCAGGTTTTTTTTTTAAATTTGTTAGTGGGTTTGAGTTTGTCCTCCTCTTCAATTACTCCTCTTGTTTGTTTGTTTGTTTGTTTGTTTGTTTTTGTTACTTTTCATAGTCATCATCTTTCCATCGTCATTTAGAACCTATTTTGTTTGTTTTCTTAAACATTAATGTCACCATTAAGTTATGTTTGAAAGGAAACATTTCTATTATTAATTATAGTTTATATTTTTAAACCTTTTTATATATTTTTATGTTATTATATATGAAATATGTTATACTTTACACACTATTACTAACACCTCGAACTTATTACAACTTCTTTTAAAATTATTTTAATAGTTTTTATTTTTTTTTATTTAGGACAAAATATATAATCAAATATTCACAAATAAAATAAATATATAAAATATATAATTTAAATTCTAGACAAATAAATATGGAAGTCACTAGTTTAAACATTTGTAATTTTTATTTATTTCATGGGCTTTTATTTTATAATTTCACATTTATTTCTAATTTTCATAAAATATTTATTTATGTTATTTATGATAATTTGTAATTTATTTATTTAAAAAAAAACGTAATTTAATCTGTATTTATTTATTAATTAAAAATCAATTTAAATATAATTTCATAAATGATATGAATCTATTTTTAAATAGTCTCACTAAGACATTTAACTGTAGAGACAAATAACAGCTGGAATCAGGTATCGGATAAATATTTTAATTTAACCCGACGATCCTTCTGCTTCTGACTTTTAGACTTTTTTGTAAATAAAATAAAGTTTCAAACTGTGTTAAAGGTGAAACTGCAACATTTTCACAACAATAAGAAGCAAAGAGACATTAAACAAACCCACAATCTCTTTCTTCTTGATAAGAAATATTTATTGTTACCAGTTTGTTTGCATGTTTACATTTCATAAAGCTGTTGTCACATTCTCTTTTCATAAACCTTTGTACTTTTTACAATCTGAAACAGACCGAGTCTGTAGCAGGATCCAACGTTTCCACAGGTTTTTATTGAAAATCTCAACTCAACTGAGGAATCTTATTCCATTGTTGGTTCAAGCATTTTGAGTAAAAACATGGAGCAAAGTGGAATTATATGTTCTTTTAAACTCAGGTGCGTTTTAAAGCGACAAAAAAGAAAACAAGTGCAAATTGCGTTAAGTTCTCAAAGACGCAATATTAATAATAATGATAATAATAATAATATCACCAAATCTGAGCGTGAGTCGACTGTTTGTAGTGAGGCCTCCGCCCACCGGGGGGCGCTCTGACCCGACTGAAACTAAAAACATTAATAACTTCCACTTCAGTTGTTTGTTTGTTTTTTTAAACTTGTTTTTTCCTTCAAATCAAACACACTGCTTTTCTTATATATTAATCTATTTATCCACCTTTTTTTTAATTTAAATGTGTTTCACTCTTTATTAATCAACATCTGTTTTCTAAACTTTTATACTTTTATTTTTATTTATACAACCTACACCGTGTTTATTTGTACTGCAGAAGGACGGATACAATCAAATGATGTGAACAGTGAAACTCTTAACATCACCGACGACTAAATCTGCTTCATGACGATGGAGGAAGATCGATAAACTTTTTCATTTTTTTTAAAACGATATGATCATCTCTAGAGTTTCAGCAGCTTTAGTTTGTTTTTTTTTAACGTTTCCTCTGTTTGTCGCAACGGTTTGTGATGATGAATATTTACACTGTGTACAGACACGTCGCCTCGTTATGTCGCTTCTCTCTCACCACTGAACCAGGAGAACAAAAAAAAAAAAAAAAAAAAATCAAATGAGTTTTTTTAAAGGTTTTAAAGTTCCTCATATACACACATTTCTTCAAATAACACACATTTAATTTTGGGAGTTTTAAAGGTCACGAAAAGTCCAGATGGCACAAAGAGAGAAGGCAGGTCGTGTTCGGAGGCGTTTTCTTCCTGGAGTCAGAGGTGAAAGAGGCCGCTGAGGCTTTAAACACAGAATTACACACGACAACGTCCGATCATCGGGATCCAAACCCTCGTCCCTGAAGCAGATGTTAGGAAGCCGCCGCCAGCTGCTTGACGAGGAAGAGGACGAGAAGAGAAGAGAAGAGAAGGAGTTTTTTTTGTTTTGTTTTGTTTGTTTCGTTCTTCAAAACTCCTCGTGAACATTTCTGGCGTAATCCATGAGCTTGCTGCCTGTGAAGTATTCGCTGTATTTCAGGATCTCGTCAAGCTCCAAGTTGTGGTTTTGGTTCTCGTCGGCGACGGCGATCATCTGCTTGGCTTCGTTCAGAGCGTTGTGTTCGTTCATCGGGTCCATGTACTCCTGAGAAAAAACATAAACAAAAAATACATTCAGACGTTGTTAGTTGCAGCTCTATTACATTTATGCAGCAAGAAACCTCTTAATTAAACCCTTTAATCAGTAAAAACTAAAACAGTCACACCCACGTGGATGAAACTTAACTGCGTCATTGTTAAAGAGCAGCAGCGTTTCCTCGTTAACATGCAAACTGATGCAGATTTATACAATAACATCTAATCCGTGAGAACTTGTGGTGTTAATGTGAAGTTTATGGAGAAAGTTCTTCATCTCTCACCTCCAGTTCATCCATGGTCACGATGCCGTTGCGATCCGAATCGATGACCTGCTCGAACTCCTTCTTCCTCTCTCGGACCCAGTCGTCGTCGACGTCCTGAGCCTGCTGGTTCTCCACCGTCCCCACGGGCAGAGAGATGAACTCCGACAGAGTCAGTTTCTTATCGCCGTCCTGGTCTGAAGAAGAAAAGCAGCAGAAGAGTCTGATGAGTTAATTGATCGCAGGAAGCATCGACACAAACTAAATGTGGGAGAGCGGGGTTGACTGTAGCAGCATCACTTTCATCAGTAAGAGATAACACTAGAGTCAGTGATCAGTCATGTGCAGCCGCTCCTCTGTGACGTTACATGACTGTTTGCAGGTTTAGACCGAGTCTATATGTTGATTAGTTGCGATACTGTTGAAGTTTGAATGAATTCACTTGTTTTAGATTAAAGAGGAGGTTTTCAACCACTGAATCAGATGTGTGACTAATGAAAACTAGGAAAACTTAGACACACACACACACACACTGAAATACATGTGTTATCATTTGAGACAAAGTGTTGCACGTTTTTTTTGTTTCTTATGAGGATTAGCTGCTTGTGACCCACTGAAGGTTTCCATGTGTTTAACATTCATAGGTTTTATCACAATATGTTGTTTAAGAAAGTCAGGACCACATCACTGCCTCTGCTCTTCATTTACCACCAGTGATGACGTCTTTTTGTTCTTAGTTAAACACAGTCTTTGACATCAAGTATTGAATTCTGTGATATAGTTGGAGAAGTTGAAGACGTTGATATTTGTAGCAGATGAATGAAGAAACTTTGTGTCAACATTTGAAACATCATTATGCAAGTTAGGGGATGATTGTAACACTCTTAGTCTCCGCTCATATAAGTCTGACATCCTTGTCACTTCCTGCTGATGCAAATAAGTAACAATGATGCCATGTATAATTTGTTTGTGGAAACAGTCGGACATGAAACTGAGCAGTTCTGTAGAAGCACATTTGCATAATTCATTGACCTGGTTTGTATAAGCTGGATCTGTTTCTGAAAGTGTCGTCACTGAAGCCGATCAAGACGTTTTTGTCTTCGTGCAGACTCATTTTAACACATCTAGAGTCTAAACTAAAGCAGGAAACTGTTTGTAGCCGACTGACACATTTAACAGCTGGACTGCGAACACAGCGGCGCATTCAGCAGCTGAAGAGCAACATGTTTTTCTCAGGGGTCGGTGGAGTTCACAGCAGAGCGAACAGGAAACTAAATATTTACAGAACCGCCACACGCAGCTGATGCCAACGTCGCTCTGTGTCTGTTTGATGTTGTTTCATGTGGATAAAGTGAAATTTACCTAAGTCCCTGACGATTTCTTTGACCATGTACTTGAGCATCCCTCTGCTGTGTTCAGGATGGAGGAAGGACAGGAACTCCTGCTCGTTCAGCAGCTGATCTGCAGGAGGGTTGTCGGCCTGAAACCAACGATCCTTCAGACTCTCCAAAACCTCCTGAGCTGCAGGAGTCACACAAAAACAACACAATATTAGAAAAATATCTGCGGAATATAATCTTCAAGATTAACTACATAAGAGTAGTTTTATACTTACTGTCTTCGTCCAGTTTCAGATCTTCATTATTCTTGATTTTCTCTGCGATGTCTTTCTCGTTGAAACCTTTGCTCGCCAAGAATTTCACTCTGTATTCGTCCCAAGTCACATGACCTGTCAACAAAAGCCTGAATTCATCAACTGAGTTTTGACTAAACAGGTAATATTTATCAGTTCAGGAAGCAGAGAAGCGTCACAGCGTCCACGAGGCCGACGAACTGGATTTGGAAACGTAAGACGTTGTGTGCTATAAGGAAATAACTCTCTCTTTATCTCACCGTCGCCGTCGGGGTCGACAGCGCGGAAGCTGTTCTTGTTTTCCCTCATCGCCTCCTGAAAATGCTCCTCCGTCTTCTCCATGATCCAGCGCTGCATCTCTTTGGCGCTGACGCTGCGATCCTTGTTGAAATCAACTCTGTGACACGAGTTTGAAGGAGAAACTTGAGTCTGATTTGGTTCCAGCTATTGATCGTTATCATCATCTTTACATACTATCAGCTGTAATGATCATTTATCTGCAGATATTTCTTATAATATTTACTGCTGAAACAATTAGATATTAAATAATTAAGGTAAGATAAGATAGTTATTGATCCCAATGGGAGGAAATTCAAATGTTGAAACAGCTAAATAAAGAACAGAGTAAAAAATATATCAATAATATATTTTTAAGTAAAAAAAAAAAAAAAGTAAAAATTAGCTGATGAATAAAAATAATAATTACAGTTTTTTCAGTATTTGGTGAAAGCTAATTTAATATTTTTGTGTTGGGAACGCTGACAATCAATCGATCGATCTCAAGCTCCTGAATTGAATTGAATCAAAATTGTATCATATCAGACTGTGATTCAGCAAATATATAAACTACCTTATCATAATAAAAATGTGTGTTTAAATCCCTTGGATATAAATTAAAAAAAAAAAAAAAAACAGCTTTAAATCTCAGTGAAGAGCAGCAAGTATTTGTCAGGTCACCGAGGATGATTTGTTTAAAGTAACAAAGTGTTTTATTCTCTTGTCACGTCTTCCGCTTTGACTGTAATTGTATACGACACAAAGAAAAGCTGTGACTGCAGTCGTTTCAAGCCTCTGACTCTTACGTTACTTAGGGTGGGAGGTCAAAGTCTTTGTCTCTTTGTCTGAATTCAACCTTCAACAAAGAGGGAACAACTTAAAGTAAATAAAGTCACAATATGTGTCAAAAAGCTACAACTATGTGTGACTCAAACACAAGGATTGCAAATATAAATGTAGTAGCCTGTGAACTGCCGGTCAGTGTTTATCCAGCTGCTGATGTTCAGGTGTAGTTGCCAATCAGGTTCTTCCAAGTATGTCAAACATGTCTTACTTAGTAAAGATTTCAATGAGCTTCTTCCTGTTCCTCCTCGGCTCCGAGTCCTCGTCAAACTCCTCCATCTCTTTCCCCAAGAAAACCTCCTGATGGAAGTCTTTGTTGAGGTGGCCGTCCATCTCCATCTTCACGCCGTTCAGGTGATCCGGGGGCAGGATCTCGTTCTCGTCTTTGGTCTGCGGAGGTTTTTCTTTAGCGGCTGACATGTTGGCTGGACGTGCGTTAACATCCACGGTGAGGAGCAGGATGTAGAAGAGCAGAGACGCAGACATGACGTTTCTGCAAAACAGTTTCCTCCAAACGGCCATGGTTTCCTACAGAAAGATGGACATAAAAGCAGAAAAACTAAACTTAGTTAAATCTAAAAAGCAAAGACAACAGGGCACAGTGCTGCGTTTCAGTCCCATCGGGAAATTCCCAAATTTCAACACACCCACTTCTTGGAAAACATTATTTCTGGCAAACTTAACGTGAAAAATCTCATGAAAAACTTTCTTTTTTATTAGACCAGCTTGAGTCAATACAGGCCTGTGAAATCGAGAAGAGAACAAATAAAGTCAGTGAAAACCAAACAAGAAAAGACTCAGTGAACTTTAAAACTCACGCTTTAAATCGTATTTATTCACACTAAAATAAACACAACAACGAATTTAAGAGTTTAATGTTTCAACATTAACTTTAACATTTAACATTGTTAACTAAAATTAAATTTATACACTTTAATAAACATATATCTACGTGCTCATAAGACGGCTAACAGTTATTAGCTTTAGCTCGTTAAATTAGCCTCGTCATGTTTTCTGAATTATTTTACAACGTAGTTACGCTAAGTCGTTAGCATACGAAGGCTACTGAAAACATTACGATTAGCGGTTCGGGTAAATGTTTACGTAATAATAATGATAATTATTGCGTTTAACGGTTAAATAAAAAGTGCTCAGTGGAAACTACAAACCTGTCGGAGTCCGGTAACTCAGATAAAAGATGTCGCGGGGGGGAAGTTGAGGCGACCCGGGCAGAGAGAGGTGGCTAGGTGCGGTGTAAGAACCAGCTAGCTTAATGTTCAACGGACCTGCGGTTGATCCTGGATCCAGTCAAGTCAGTCAGAGCTGTCAGGCTCCAGTTCCTGTACACGTGGCTTCCCCCCACAACAACTAACTCCTCCACACATACACACTCCTACAAGAAGGAAAAAAAAAAAAAGAAAAAAATAGTGGGACGGCTCTGACCGAAACAACCGGAGAGACGCGGCCCCGGCACAAAGTCCGCGGCGATGTTCCAGTTACTGTTGATTCACTGCAGCTGTCAGTGGAGCCGCTGACGGCTAGCGGCTAGCCGCAATCTGATTGGTTCAACTAACGTTCTGTTATACGTAACATCCGGTGTACACTTTCAAAATAAAACCGTTATTGACCAGTAAAACTTTTAACATTGAATTAATTGTTTATTAATTAATTATTCTCCGTCTATGAGTAAAACTATCACGCAGGAAAATTGGAAATCGTTGGCAAAATAAATGAATAAATGCTAGAAATTAAAAATTTTTTAAGTTTTAATTGTTAAATTACAGTTTTGTTAAATTAATGAAACGTTAAACTAAATGTTATATTAAAATAAAATGCAAAAACTTGTGATGCCAATTATTTATTTTATCTGTTATTATTAAATTACATTTTTCAAACTAAATAATTGTTAAATTATATTCTTAAGTTAAGGTATAAATGGTAGGTATAATTAAACTATAGCATTGCAATGGATTTACAGTTTCTTTGTAAACTTTAATAGTATTTTTAAAACCATGTTTTGTTTTAGTTTTTCTTTTGTGTATAATTTATATTATAAGATTTATTTTCAGTACTTTCAATAAAGCTATGTATTATCTTAAATGAACAAATAAATAAATAATAGATGTAATCATCATAGTTAAAAGTTGAGCTAAAAGTAATTAACTTTATATGCATATATTAAAATGTAAGAAGAGGTTTTAAATGTACGCAAATTGTTGTTGAATAAAATGGATAAACAATCATAGGAAGTAAAATTGATTGAAAAACAAACAGTAAATAATGAAAATGTAAAAAAAAAAAAGTGAAATAATAGAAATATTCTTTAAAAATTTTATAAAGGATATAAAAATACTTAAATGGTACAGTAAATGGTTGATACAACAACAAATTTAACAAGTGCAAGTCACATGAAAATATGTAAATATTTAAAGGATAAATAGCTGCAGTAGCTAAAAATAATTGAGGATTTAATAAAATAAAATAAAAAAATCTCAAAATATTATTTTTACTGATACACATTCTAATTAAATGTATCTTTTTTATTTTTGATGATCAATTCATTTCCGTTTTAGTGGCGTATGGAGCTTTAATGCAGCAGGAAGTGGGTTGACACCAGCAGAGGGTGGTGTTGTGCTGCAGGCTGCTGCCTCTGGGTGGCGCTGTGATAAAATGTAATAACATCAACTGGAGCAAGTTTCAGTGAAGTGATTCAACATGTTATTTGTCTTAATAAGAGAATAAAGGTGGTGAGTTTCTTTTAGATAAAACAGATGATTGTTGGAATCAGTCATAGGTTATTAAGTGAAACCTGAAATTGAAGGTTGTTGAAATTTAAGTATTAGTCTCAACTCGTTGTTATTTTAATAGTTGAAAAGAAAAGAGAGTAAAACAGGTTAACATGCCCAGTGTGGAGTCGAGATTGTCTTGGCAGGATTTCAAGCTGCAGATTACATGAGATAAAACCTTGAGGTCACAAAAAAAGAAAAAAAAGAAGAAAAAAAAAGTGTAGGAATTTGTTTCTTTTTCTTGCTCTGATCTAAACATTGGGCTTTTGGTGGAGACGGCTAATATTGAGCCAACGTGACAGACAGACGGATACACAACTTTACACACACACACATTCATACGACTTGTCTGCTGCTAGAGGAGACTCTTCAGCCTTCAGCATTTCATCTATGAGATAAAACAGAGCTGAATGAGAGAGAGAGAGAGAAAGAGAAAGAGGGAGGGAGAGAGGGGAGGGAGGAAAGGGTGATGATAAAACTCCACTGTGAGCCGTCCTGTACGCTCAGTCAGAGAGCAAAGAGGCAACAGAGAGAGAGACCACAGGGACCTGGAGCAAACACATCGACTCTGCACATCTCTCTCCACACATGGCCTCGGACCTGAACACTCGTTGGGACAGAAATTAGACGAAACCTGTTGAAGTTTTTGTGTGAAACTATTTGCAGAAACAAAAAAAGAAGAAGAAGAAGACGAGCAAAACTGGACCTCAGCTCATTTCATCCCACATCTCCTCTTGGGTTTTTATTGACGCTGCATCCCTGCAGGGGTGAGACGAGAAGGAGGAGGTGGCGGTGGAGGAGGAGGTGACTGACACACAAATTTGCTGAACTACATCTTCGAACCAAACTTTGAAACTTTTGTGGATCTCGCAGCTTTTTCTCAGACGCCACATCACGTCACGTTGCTTCGCTTCGCTTCCAACTTTCTTTGAGGAGGAAAATAATCATAAGAATATCATCCATCCAAATAACAACACCACCACCACAGTTTTGGACGCCCCCTCCTCTCCTTTATTGCCTCTTCTTTTGCCCCCCTTGTTGCCCCCCTCCCTTCCCCACCTCTCATACAACCCATCCCTCCCTCCACAACCTCCTCACCCCCCCCAACAGAGCAGAAAGCGTGAAAAATCTCACTAATGGGTTTATTTGCTGTCAGATCTGCGCTGATCTGTCATTCCCTTGGACCACTCTGCTTGACACATTTCATAGTTGAGTAAACCTCGCGGCTTTTTTTTTTTTTTTTTTGTGCAAAGTTAACAGTCCTCTCATCAAGAGAGAGGAGCGACGGCGGCAGCAACAGTCGATTTGACAGTCTCTTCTTGGACAAGGAGTCCCTGGAGTTACATTCCTCTGGTCTCCTTCAAAGGAGGGGGGTGTGGAGGTGTTGGAGGTGTTGGAGGTCTGATCAACACAATTCACAAAGATTCAGGTTTGTTTTCTGTTCTGGTTTTGTGAACTGCTTCTGCTGCTGCTGCTGCTGTGAAGATGCGGTGTGGGGTTGGGCCTTTGGCCGTGGTGGCCGCTCTGTTTTGGACTCAGTGCGTCCTCATGGATGTGGCGGACGCCAAGAAGGAGAGGAAGAGGCCGAAGGAGGCCACGCCGCAACACACGGAGACGTACAACTCAACCCTGTCCAACAGCGAAGAGGTCGGTGGAAGCGTCAAGGTAGAGACGAAACCTTTAAATGTAAAAAAAACCTTCTTCTTCTTCTTCTTCTGCTGCTGCTGCTTCCTTTTGATGCTGTTATCAAAACTAGATTATACTTTGAAGTCATGCAGCAGATATGTAAGATATGTGCACATTTCTTGTCAGCACAGGCAATATGCAGGACAAATAAAGTGAGGTAAAAAAGAGAAAAGAAGAAGAAGCCGGGGCGGGACAGGGACAGGTGTGGGGTCAAAACCTCAGACAGCGAGACGGACAGAAAAATGTGTGAAACTCGAAATGGATGACTTCCGGAGGTATGCAGGGAATGTGGACGTCTCAAAAGGACGATCAATGCATCAATTAGCGAGCGCTGCGGGGCGACTGACACCAAATATTTCAGCCTAAATGATGCCAAAAAAAAGAAGAAAAAAAGAGACGTTATGACCAGTTTCTGTGGCGATATAAGAAGCTAGAAACACAATAGACGTTACAGTTCTAACGTTTGGCTCATGACTCTGTTATTTATTGGTTTATTGCAGCCTGTTGCATATTTGCGAGGGTTTTCCAACAGGCTATTTGTTTTGCTTTCAGCCCACCCATTATGTTGGCATTCTCATATAACTCTCACTGCCCCATATACCAGCCTTCACCATCCTCCTCCTCCTCCTCCTCCTCCTTTGTATCTTTAAGAACTAAGAACATTGTAGGTGGTTGCGGCTGCTGTGGTGTTTATTTGACTTGCTTTGCCCTGTAAAAGCGCCGGCTATGAAGGATGACCCGGTGTCAACCCTCGATCCCGCTGAGGTCTGCACCCCGTTGGGATTTCACTCCCATAGGGAAGCAGAGCGTCTTTACAAACACTCCCTCTTCTTCCCCCTTCCTCCTCATGATGTAACTCCTGGGAAAGTTAGGTGGGCAGATATTTAAAGACCTATAGCGATGTTGTTCCCAGCCCATTGATTCTGTCATTCACAGGCCCCCGGTCTGACTCCGCTGTGTCTGGGACATCCGATAGGGGCGGTGCGGCCCCGAAAACTGGGGCAGCATGCCGTGTAAGCCCCTCACAAAGCCCCATAGAAAGGGTCTTGAAAGGGAACACCTCAGCGAGGATTAGCCCCCCGGTGCCTCCCTCTCTCCCTCTTTCTCTCTCTCTCTCTCTCTCTCTGACATTCTTTTCATCTTGTCTCCCACAATCAGAGTGTAATGACATAATCACTCCCTAAGACGCGGTGTTATGCCAAGAGAGCGTCTTTGCCAAACACTGTCACCTTCCTGACGAGAACCTGAGCTTTTTTAACTTTTCCACGTCCCGTCCGTGGAAGCGGCGTCCGTTTGCTTTGCGTGGTGTTCAAGGTCGTGCATGAAAAAAAAAAAAAAAAAAAAAAACGTACCACACACAGTGAAAAGTACTAAACCTGATTTTCTTGGGCAGTTTGTAAGTTTATCCAATTACACATCTGTTAGGTCCCAGTGAAAACAACACGTCTGTTCGAGTCGTCTTGGCAAGAAATTTGTGTTCTCAAACAAGCCAAACATTTACACTGCACATTTACATTTTTTTCCTCTTGTGCCCCAGTGGAAACAGTCGAAATACTTCTCATGATGGCATTTGCTTTCTGTGTGTGTGTGTGTGTGTGTGTGTGTGTGTGTGTGTGGCGCTGGCAGCGAGCAGTCGCACACCAAATTCCTCTGGAGATTTTTCCATTTGAAAGTGATCACAATAGCGGAGGTGTGGAGTCGTACTGTGACTGTGTAGAGGTTTTGTTTGTTTGTTGGTTGGTTGGTTTTAATGAGACAATAACTATAAGTGCATTTAAGCCAATTTTCAGAGCAATATGTCAAAGGTACGCGCCCGTAAGCCTCATTGCTCTCTCCACTCTAAAGATGAGAGGAATCTGTCACCGGTGAGAGCAGCGAGGGATCTGCGATGGCTGTAATTGGGGGGAGTCAAGTCAAACATCACGCCTGGCGTGTTGAGTAATGGCTGGGTTTAGCCCCAGGCAAAGGTTTTTGTTTCCTCTCTCTCATCCCCAGTGATGATTAATGCAACAGTGTGCGAGACCTTTTACAGATCAAGTCTCGTAAAAGAAATGTGGCCACTACGAGATCGTGAGCGACCCTCATAGAACAAAGGTTACGTTTATTTAACATCATAAAAAAAATGACCTAATGAAGTCTTCTGCAGCACAGAGAGAGACAAATAACAACCAGTCTATTTGGTCATTATATCCGAAATTAGCAAGTAAAATAAACCGTATAATGTACGCGTTTCAATTCACAGACTGTTTTGTTTGGATTTTGTTTCGTTTAAAATAACTTCAGATAGATGCCAGATTTATAGAAATCCCTTAATCTTGCCTGATTCTTATCATGTGCAGGTCATTTCAGAGTTATTGCTGCACGTTACAGTAAACTGGTCGACTGAGACTTCAAGTAAAAACAACTGTAGAGCCAATTAGTCAATATTAGACTATGAAGGATATTAGACACATGGAGGATTTAATGGACAATTACACTGTAAAGTTTTGGTAAAAACCACAATAATAATGATAATATACACTGTTCAGTGTTAAAAAAGTTAAAAGTTAACTATCTAGTGTTTAAATAATACATTTACTCTTAAATCTGCACAGTAATTATAGATGATAGAGCCAGCAGTTGATTAGCTTAGCTTAGCATTGAGCTTAGCTAACTATATCACCTTAGCAGTGCCAGTAATCAAACAATTATCTGGTTTGTTTAGCCTATGAAAAAACTAATTTCTAAAGATATTAGCTTTATCAGTTGTCAACCTACAAATTACCTGCATTCTTAAATGTGCTATATCTATGTTTTTGCTAGCACTACATAGTCTACATTAGCATTAGCAGCTGTGTACTCATCAATTTAGCATTCAGAGGCTGGTTAGTTTAGTCTTAATTAACTAATTAACATTTTATCTGATTGTTTAGACCTTAAAAATATTGACATGTTGTTCCTAGCGTCACCTTGCCAACGTTAGCATTAGCAGCTGTGTATTTACTAATTTAGCAGGAATGTGCTAGTTTAGAGGTTGGTTAGCTTAGAAACAGCTAACTATGTGTGTCTGTCAGTATCTATTAAACTAACTAATTGCAATTTTATCTAGTTTTAGTCCCATGGAAAAAAATATGTGTAAAAGATTTACAGTGAGTTTTCCAGGTGCTATATACTAGCTAGTGCTACATGGCCAGCATTAGCATTAGCAGCTGTGTTCTTTCTAATTTAGCAGAAATGTGGTAGTTTAGCAGCTGGTTAGCTTAACTTGGCATTAACTAATGGTAACATCTGCCTACTAGTTGTGTGTAAAAGTCGCTAAATAACATTTTATCTAGTTTGTTTAGCCCTTGAGAGCTAATGGTTAAGAGTGTTATGTAAGTTTTTGCCAGTAGAGCATGACCATCCTTAACTCACCCAACATTGTCTCTAATACAAACATTAACAATTTCTATCACTGTTTTGTTTCTGCTGAAGTTAGCATGCTAACTAGCTAGCAACTTACTGCAGAATCTGATGGTGTAGCCTTTCTGCTAAGCTAGCTTTAGCTCCTTTGCCTTTTTTGCATCTTTAGTATGTTTTCAAAATGTATTTTTCCACTATAAACCCATCATGACAGGTGTAAAATTAGTTGAACAATAAAAAAAAGGAGAAAATTAAAAATGATAATTAAAAGAAGTCGTTTACAATATGCACTTATGTAAGATAATACAGAACCACAAATGAATCACACAAGAGGGAGGAGGATCTAATGACTTCCCTGCCCAGAGTCAGACCACGAGGCAGACGAGTACCTGAGATGGAGCTGGATCACTGGTGCTTTTCAACAGCTCATTGTACCTACCACAGGGAAAATGAGCACTCACTCCAATTTCAAAGCTATAATTTGTACACAAAACAGATGTGACACGGCGATCAAAGCCATCAGCTTATATCACTTTTTTTTTAAACGTATCAAAAGGAAGCCAAGCTTGTCTGTGTTGATTTCTTCAACATAAACACAAATTTCTTCACTTTCTCTCACACATGATAAACGAAAACACACACACACACACACAGGTCTGTTTGGGCAACAGTGAGGTTGTTGGAAACAGAAACATAAAATGAGGCTATATTTTATTTTAAGGAGCTCTCTCTCCTTGACTATGTAATAACTTTTCTTCAACATTTGTTGAGCTAATGCAACGTCTTCATAGTGTGATGGAGTAATTATGTTTTGCACACAGCACTTGCCAGTTGAGTAATAACACAGTGAACAGAATCAACATTGCATGCCTGACTGTATTTAGCTCTACGGCGATAAATCCTCAAGGCAAATCTCGTTTCTGTGAAGTGCAGTGATGGGGAAAGCGGGGGTGGATGTACGCAGGTAACCACCAGGATCGCCCTGGTCTCGTAAGGACCAGGGATCCCTGCCTGCCCCGCGGGGCGGGTGGGTGGGTGGGTCTGGCCCAGCGTCGGGCCCGTCCACCCATGCATGGACGACTGCACATGGAGCAGTACGAGGATGTAAAAACAAGGGATTATAAAGAGCTCTCCATCATCCTGTCCAACCTTAAAACCTGCCTGTGCAACATTTTTATCAGCTGCAGAAAAAAACACACCTTTCATGTCATCCAGTGTGTGCAAACAGGTAGAGATATAGATATCACGTAGAAAAAAAAAGAAAATAAGATGAAAGTTCAACTGCACAGATGGAAGAATTCGGGAGCTGGCTGCAGCAGAGTAGAGTTTCAGTATCTGGTTGCAGCCCCAGAGACATGTTTTAACAGTTGTGTTTGTGTTTTTGGTGGCATGCTGCCCCAGGGAAATATTTTCCCATTTTTATTGCCTCAAATAAATTCAACCTAATTTTCACCAAACTACATGACAAACACTTAAAACAGCACACATAAAAAGGGATTATTCATGCAGACCCCAATCCTTCTTTTCAGGGTAATAAAATCTCATACGCTCTTGAGGGAACGATCCACTGTGTTAGCAATTGATCCAGTAATTGATCCAAACACACACACACACACACACACACACACATAAACTGTGCTGTAGGTTAATAAAACAATCTGTTCACTCATATTGTGCCACGGGTACTAAATACAATCAGCACTGCAAAACATCTTTTAGTATAATCAGTCAAATACTTCACTTAATATAATTCTTGAGGTATTTTTGCTGTTTATTTTACAGGCAAATATTGCACTTTTTTTTACTCCTCTTTGACAGCTGTAGTTATTTTTTCTGCATAAACTATATGTTATCATCACCGGGCTGAAGTGACTCAAATCCATTAATCTGACTTTAAATTGATTTTATCACGACTGTGTGGACACATAGATCTGGTGTTTAGACATGGAGTCCTACAGGGCTCTGTTCTAGATCCAATTTGTTTTGTATAATATCTCTTTTCAATGATTTGCAGGTGATGCTCTGCTGTTTTTTTTTTTCTTGACAACCATTTAAATCAACCAAGACTATGTTCTCATCACCAGGATGAAGTGACTCAGATCAGGTTTTTTCTGTTAATCCAACTACAAACCGATGTCTTCAGGGCCGTGTTTAGATATGAGTCCCACAGGGTTTCGTTCGAGGCCCAGTTTTATTTTTTATGTCGATGCTCTGTTCGATTTTTCTTGAAAACCAACCGAATCAACCAATGTTACGTCTTCATCATCAGGCTGAAGTGACTCGAACTCATGTTTTCGGGACCGTGTGGACACACAGATCCAACGATCCAGTTCATATGTGATTGTAGATGTGAATGATATCTGACTTAGCTCTGAACGTCGCGTGTGAACGTTCAGATCTGAGTTCATGGAGCTTGAATGTTGGCGTCATCCCCGAGCACCAGTAGCACAGAGAATTAAAAACAGTCTTCTGATTGTTTCTCTTCTTCTCCACCTTAAATTGACAGTAGTCGACTGTTTCATCCAAACATTTGTAACAGTTGCCTCTATTTTTCCTGCGTGGTCTCATGTGAACTCAAACCATCAATATATGAGCATGGTGGTGTTTTCAGAGGATAGATGTGTTCATATTGTAACAGAAACAAGTCACTATCATTATGAATGAGAACTGTCAACAAGCAAATCAGAACTGAACAGTGGGATTAAGACACGATGAACTTAAATTAATGGTTCCCAAACTTTGTGGCAAAAAAAAAAATACAGTAGCTTCACATTTCTCTCTGCAAACTACTTCAACTGTTTCATTTAAATAACTGCTTTGGGCCAAAAAAGATAAGAATTCACACAAACAACAATTTCCTGAATTCTTGAACCCATCATGGTTGTTTGGCATGTTTTTCCTAAAACAAAAAACAATTTTTGCGGAATTCAAATAGTTGCTTTAACCAGTCAATAACTGGTTAGTTTAGCTTAGCATAAAGACTGAGTGTGACTCGCTTGACTTTATTCAAAGGTGACATCTTTGTTTTATCCAAACAAACGTAACAGGAAGTTACTGTTAAACCACAACTTGAGTAAAAGTTGGTGAGGTTTGTTTGTCCGTGTATGTAGACGTGCAGAGTCTCTGCATCGCTGTGTGGCCCGTCCAACCTTCTATCCATGGGCTGATGTAAACCTCCACAATTTTTTAACTATCTGTCGAGAGCACGGACACCGCAGGGCTGTGATTGGTCCACTAGATTTACCTCATTTCTAGAATCTCGCTTTGGCGTTAGAATTATTTCCACAGCACCAACGTCGCCATATTTAAAAGTTCAGTGCATCTGGAAATAAAATGATTTGTTGTTCAATGTTGATCAGTTCCGATTCCTACAAATGTCTTCTCTGTGTCTCCATTGTTCGTTGTGTGTTGAGGAACAAAGCCAGGAGGTAAATAAACAACAACGATGACTGTTCTGGTGGTGAATTGCTTTTGCGACACCCACCAACCGACGGAGAACCGACGGAGAACTCTGAAAGAGTTCACGCCTGCGTTGATACGACTACGTGGCTGCGCAGTACACGGTCAGAGAAGCATAACGAGGCTATTAGCCAGAGCCAATATCCAACGGTTACACGGCTACGACATCATTAAACAAGAATAAACCAACTCTAACCTTAACCACATGTCCGTCATACGTGAACAGAGGAACATGTGTCTGTCTGCAGGAGCATCGCTCACCTAACGCAAAAAAAAAACAAAAAAACATGGCGCCGCCTGATGACGCTACGTCTCCTGTGTCTGTTCAACACATGTTGTAAAGATACGTTTCACATTTTTCAACTGTTACAATGTTGACTTTTGCACAGATTAACAAAGACGTTGTTATTGATCAGAAAGAATGAGTAGAACTTTTTAATTAGCTTCAAATTGTTGATTTACTGGCGTGAACAATCTGAACGTTTCTTCCGACCGGTGGACACAAAGCGTCACATTCTTTAGATCTAAGCGTCGTGATTTAGAGTTTCCATCAGTGAGAACAAAAAAAAACAGCAGCTTGAAGATTTAAAGTTTCTCACCTTTCGACAATAATACCTGACACATTCCCTGGGTCCCGTGCGGCGAAGGCGCGTGCGCTCACACCTGCCGACAGACGAGGCCACTTTGAGGCACTCAGACATCAGCGGTGATCAAAGCCCAGAGGCCTTGTGTTCTTCATCAAACCCTCTTCAGACTGATACCTGGATCTGCTCCTTCCCCACTTTGTTCACGACTTGTACGTGCTGATACACAGCTCTCAGAGGGAATCCACAGTTTACTTTTACGCCGAAGTCAATAGCGGTGAGTGAGAGATTGAACGTCTCTGACAGGTTTTTCTGTGTCATCAGTACAATATGGTTTTCATGTCTGCGTGTGTGTGTGTGTGTGTGTGTGTGTGTGTGGAGGCTTTGAAGTTCTCAGTCGAGACAGAAACTCACCTGCATACAATGAATCACTTTTTTTTTTTTTTTTTGGCAACACGCATGAACCGTCCCAGCTGTCACTATACTCGGGTTAACGCTCTGACAGTGCAGACGCCTGAAGAAGACAGAACACAATCTGTTTAATGGAAAGAGTTGAGCATTTCTTAAGCTGATGATTAAATTATTTATACAGTGATTTTCTGTTATTCTTGAACTCAGAAATGAAGGTAATAATTACCTTGGTCGTAGCCTTTATTCCTTCAGCACAGAAAATCCTTGAGGGCAAGGTTTTAATGGTTTAATTATAATGGCGTGTGTTAAAGAGGATAACAAGTTCAGAGTATGGCTGATTTCCTGGCAATGATATTCTGTCTTTTTTATTATTATGCAGTGCAAAGAAGTGTAATTATAAGCCTTATGTGTGGGCCAAACGCTGGTCTGTGTTGTATCTCTGGAACCTTTACGTTGATCTTTGATATAAACACAAGAACAAATGTTACGTTTTGTACTTTTCTGGAACAGAAACCACATGGTTGGATGTCGTTAAGATGATACTAGGCTGCCTTGAAGTGCAAATGTAGTAGTAGCGCACTAGTCCTCCTCCAACACAAACCCTCTAATATTAATTCAAACTTTCAGAACTAGGATGTTGAAGAAACAGCTTTACATTTTGTTGTCAAGGTTCATTTGAGAGGACTGAAGAGCTAAATAACTTTAATAATATCTTAGTTGCTTAATTTAAATAAAACCAACATGCTACGACTCAGATTTGCTTTGACAGTTGCATAGTTGATGATGTGAGAGTCTCAACTGAAGTGTAACCCAGTAAACTTTGTTGAACATGAGGCTGTTGAATTCATCATCAAGCTACTGTGTCGATATGTGACGTTCAGATCAGACAAAAATGTCATGTTTGGGTTGAGTCACGTGAACCTTGTGACTAATGTGTTTTAAAATGGATCTATAACCTTTATAAAACAACAGCTTTTGTTGGATCTTTACGAGGTGCCTACACATACGTGACCAATGAAACACAAACCCAGTGCGTCAGCTTCATGGTCTTGGTCTTGGTTTGGGTCTGGTCTCAAAATACGCGGCCTGAGACGCCCTCTATTTCAGATACTTCAGTTTCATTATGGTCAGAGTTGATTATACTAAAGTTTTCAGAAAAAAAAATCTGATTTTCTTAGTTGTAATTATGACTTGGATTTCAACAAGGGACTATTTACAAGTTGTAAAACTTGTAATTATAATAACTCCAAAGCCTCTATAAACAGGCAAATTGTTGTTTTCACACGTCACTTTTGTACCGATTAAACAAAAGAGACACAATAAAACAAGATACTTGTGATACATGAGCCAGGATAGTTGATTACTCTCATTTCCAGTCTTTTTTTTGTGCTAAGCTAGGCTAATGGGCTGTTAGCATGTAGCAGGTTGAGACAAAACTTTCAAAACTTTGTTCATGTGACCAAAACATATCTGTTTAAAATCTTTATAAAACAACAGCTTTTGATGGTCGTTTACGAGGTGTCTATACATACGTGACCAGAGTAACACAAACCCAGTGTTTTAGCTTCACATGAACTTGGGTTTGGTTCAGGTCAGGACTGAAAATACCCAAGATGCCTCCAAACAAATCATTTTTGTGCGAATTAAATACACAAACTACAATAAAACATGATATTTGTGTTACATGAGCCATATTTACTCAGTTTCCAATCTTTTCTGAGCTAAGCTAGGCTAACAGGCTGTTAGCATTTAGCTAACAAATCCGATGAGTGATATTAGTTTTTTAATCTCAATTTCACCATAAAATAATTTACTTTAAAACATATTTTCTAATTAGTTAAGAGGTAAAAAGCCAAAAAATGTCCATCAGATAGTGGTGGAGACCAAAACAGAGCTAAAAGAGACTAAATATTCAATTTATTTCAGGTTTTATAGGTGAAAGAGTTTCCAAAAAAACTAATAAATGTTAATAAATATGAATATTTAGCATGGCAGTGAAAAAAAAAAACAGCTCCTCCAACAGTTTTCTGAGCGTCGTACAAGTATTGGTGTCGTGACCGAATCAGCCTCAGTCGCTTTTATCTGTTTCCAAGCCTCAGAAATCAACAACAAAAACAGAAAGCGATCCAACATGCAGCCGGCGCAGCGCCTGTTTAAATTGTTTATTTTTCCTGCTGTCAGAGAGAAGAGAAAGTCAGAGAGAGAGAGAGAGTAAGAGAGAGAGAAAGAAAGAGGCTGCAACTCCCAAATATGTATACATACGTGTTTTTTATTCCAGTGTACTGAAAAGAAAACACAAGGAGTTACTTTGTAGCGGTGGAACAAGAGGCAAGTCTCTAACAGCGAAGAGAGGGGCATGTTGGTTTTGCTGATAAGTGATCCGTGTCCCGCTGCCAAACCTAAACAAATTCCATTTCAGACAGCTCACCTCCATGGCTCGTCTTTATCTCCTCTTCTATCTCAACTGAAGGCACTTGACATTTTGGGGAAGGGTGAGGGGTAAAATTCGAGCTCGTTGTAATTGGAATCCGTTTCAGTCCTCGCGTATTTAACCAAAATGAAAACATGCCAGTTGTAGCGCTCGCTGTGCACGAAAAAAAAACAAAAAAAAAACAAAACAGAGTTTTTTTTTTTTTTTTTTGGTCTCTTATCTCTCCTTTAACAGACCCCAGCCCTGTGATACTGTTAATTTATTATAAATAAAGTTATGTCAGATAAGAAGATTGAAGGTACACGGCTTTTAGAAACACACAAACAAATCTTAAATCATAACTCAAACCCCCACACGCTCGTTATACGTGCTTGTGTATACGTTTATTATCTTGTTTATGAAATCTTAACGTCGAACCATTTTTTTATCAATAAAGAAAATACCAACTTTTTTTTTTTTTTTTTTTAAGGGAGAAACAAGTTGGCTTGTTGTTACAAACAGTAATTGAGGTCTGCGATCCACAGGATCGACATCACACGAGGAGACTCATTTTTCACCAGAGTGCTCATGGAAATTTTCATGTGCTGAAAAAAAAAAAAAAAAAAAAATCACTTGACATGACAAGGTTTGTACATTCATCCGAGCACATTGGACAAATATGAACTGACATGGCACCAGCAGAGTGGATTATTGGGACTTTTAAAGGTGTGTACTCTTTAGAGAAATGGACCAAACAGAAAGAAAGAGGTTTCCCAGTTTGACCTTCACTGGTGTCTGGCACCATTTAATTGTATCTTAGGGCAACAACATTTTCCTACGATGGTTTTAAAAGGAAGAAATAATGATGCATTGGATTCAGCTTTTACAGCTTTTTTTTTTTTTTTTTTTTTTGCTTCTTTTATTCCCTATTGGGCAAAAATATTTCAAAATAAACTATATGATTAAAGTAGTAAATAGCCCCATTTTTAACAGTTGAAAAATGACCCAGCGTTGTTTTATTTTTTATATTTTTTTTTTTCAAACTGTAACTTTGTATGAAATGAGCTATATGAATAAATGAGCTCATATGCTGTAATTTTCCTTGATGTTCTGTATTTTATAACGTTCAGTACTGATGTTGGCCTAATTCATGTGGGAAAATGTTTTCTTTTTTTTCTCGCTGCTGCAGATTTCTGACCACCAGAGACCCCTCGACCCTCTGGGATCTTGGATGGACTTTGTTAAGAGACCTGTTGGCAACTTCCCTGGAAAATGTCGCAAACGCAAACGTCCCCTGGTAAAACATAGTGGACACATTAAAACTGTTGTTGTTGGTGCACTGTGTTATAAGATAAGATTTCAGATCAGAATTGATACAAGACAATTTTCTATACGTCTTTTTTTTTTTTGTTTTTTTTTTTCCCCTCTAGCCGGGTCCACCTGGTCCTCCTGGTCCTCCAGGTCCACAGGGACCTCCTGGATCTCCCGGAGCTGAGGTGACACAGGAAGTGCTTCTCCAGGAGTTCAAAGAGATGATTAGAGGTAGAGATGGTTTTACGTTAACGTTATCACGTTGGAATGATTATAAAGCAGATGTTGACCTGGGTTTGTTTTCTGTTTCAGAAGCTACAGAGAGACGAGCTGCAGCAGCACTTGACAGACAAACCAGCCCGAGTCAGCTTCCCACCGCTCTCCTCACCCTGGAGGGGATGACCTCCTACCGGCGAATAGAGGAGGCTTTCCACTGCAAACTCAAGGGACCTGTGGTGGTGGATAAGAAGACTCTGGTGGAGCTCCAAAACTTTCAGACAGTATGTTTGTTTGAATCCGAGTAAATGTTTATGAGCTGGTTTGGACTTTTTTTGGCTGAAACAGTTCAGGTTCTGGTTAGTCCTCCTCCTCTTTTCTCCTCCACACGGTTACATGGTTTGTTTCTGACCCGTTTGTTGTAACCGTGCGTGAAAGAGCGAGTGTTTGTCATGTTAATCATCGCTTACTTTCGCATGTGTGTGGGGGGAATTATGAGCGGATCATCCCCTCGCTTGGTAACTGGCACTCCCAGACTCAGACGACTGGCTCTTTGGTCAAAAATATCTACTTTTTCAATTCTACACATCACTCTCTCTGGGCGGCATACAAAAGGCACTCTGTCTCTGAGCTGGAATAAAGTGCGGAGAGGACAGAAATAGACACTGTTTGAAACGGCATGCTGTAGTGGAAGAACCATGCCCTGTTGGGATGTTGGGATGGGCTGACAAGGCTGGAGCAGGAGGGTGGTTAATGTTTGACGAACGTGCTAATGAAGCTACTATGGCTTTGGAAAGTTACGTTTTTTATAATTTAGCAGAGTGAGAAGTAAAAAGAAGAAGAGGAGGAGGAGAAGGAGGAGGGTGTAGAGGAGAAAGAGGATTAGAACTTGAGGTCCAGAACCAGAAAAACCAGAAAGTGGGACAGTGAAATTTATCTGCATATCTTTGCAAAATATGTGGTTAAGTTAGCTGGTTGGTAAACTGCCCTGTGGCCTTTACTCCCCCTGATTCCCAGGATTGCAAACATCCTGCTTTAAAAGAATTTGTTTCAACAACTCACTTAAAATAAAATTAAAAAAAATATGAAACAAATTGATTTCTTTGCAAAATTTTAAGCTTCTGAACTCACTTTTGAGTCAGACAGTGTTGGTTTTAAACTCCCAGAGGGAAAATGTGTGAGTAATAACTGATGGATTAATGCTCTTAAAAAAAAAGCATAAATAAACTTGTCAACTTTCTTTGGTTTCAGCCGCCAGCTAAAGGAGCTTTCCTCCGAGGGACGGGGATGGACCAGTCCACCGGGAGATTCACGGCTCCAATCACAGGGATTTACCAGTTCTCTGCTAACGTCCACATTGGTAAATCATTTATGTTGAATATCACATGAACCAATTATCTCCACAATTAGCTACAGTTATTTAAAAACACCTAATATATGTGGTTGTGTAGCGCAATGAAATTAAATTGATTTGAATTTAACACCTAGTTTGTTTTAACGACCTCCTACATGGCGACTTCTACTAACAGGAAGCTCCACATTTACCATAATCCTGTAGGTAGATAATGTTTTTTTTTTGAGCAGTAACTTATGCTGAGTTCTATTTACCTCGGAAGTCGAAGCTGGAAATGACGTTGAGTTATCAGCGTTCCAGTTACAAAGTCGGAAAAATCAGTCAACGGTTATCAGTTAACAGGCACCGTATACATTTACATATATGTGTGTATATATGTGTCTGTGTGTGTGTGTGTGTATATATATATATATATATATATATATATATATATATATATATATATATATATATATATATATATATATGTATGTATGTATGTATATATGTATATATATATATATATATGTATATATATATATATATATATATATATATATATATATATATATATATATATATATATATATGTGTGTGTGTGTGTATATATATATATACACACATACATATATATATATATATGTGTGTGTGTGTATATATATATATATATATATATATATATATATATGTGTGTGTGTATATATATATATATATATATATATATGTATGTATGTATATATATGTGTATATATATATATATATGTATATATATATATATATATATATATATATATATATATATATATATATATATATATATATATATATATATGTGTGTGTGTGTATATATATATATACACACATACATATATATATATATATATATATGTGTGTATATATATATATATATATATATATATATATATATATATATATATATGTATATACGGTGCCTGTTAACTGATAACCGTTGACTGATTTTTCTGACTTTGTAACTTTTCTGACTTTGTGTGTGTGTGTGTTGAACAATACTATGTATACAGCTGATTTAGTGCGACAAACACTGACTAGACTCGGAACTCAGAAATTCCGACTTCCGAGCACAAATGGAACGCAGCCTCAGTCAGAATTCTATAACTTGCAGCTACGACAAGTGATCATGTTGCGAGACAGTTTGTATCGTTGGCGTCTGAAGTACAAAGAGGCTAAAAGTAGACGAGTAAATTTACAATATATTAACTCACTGTCCAATGGAAAATGAACTTTTATGGTCTGAAAATGTCAAACATTTCACAGCTCTGGAAAACTCCACAGACCCAAACACACGACAAGATCAAGAAAGGAGGTGTTAGGATGTTTGAATCTGTTTCCAGTGAAGCCAAACAGACTTGTAGCATTTTAATAAAAAATACTTTTTCTATAAAACTTTATGTAGATTTCATGAAGAGCACGGTTCGGTTCGGATCCTGTTACCTCCATTAATTCACCAAACCAATTCAAACAGCCAAACTTTTTTTTTTTTGCTTTTCAGAATAAAAGCAACTCTGTGTTTCATCAGCTGTTTTTTTTTTTTTTAAATGTGAACTAGCAGGATTTGGAAATGTCACTGATAAAGCTGTAGGAGAGAGAGAACAGAAAACAGTGAGATAAGTAAAGCTGGACGACGTGCATCATTCCTGTGAATCTCTCATGTGTGAAAGCAACTCTGTAATTACAGAATATACATACTGTACATGACCACAACTGGCTTCAAATTAAAAAAAAAAAAAAAAAAACAGGGTTGTAGTTTCAAACAAATACACTGTGTATGTCTTTTGTGTGTTTAAACTGGTTTAAACATTTTGTTTCTTTACAGACCACAATGAGGTGAAAAGGAGCAAGAGTCAGCTCAAAGCCAGAGACAACGTCCGAGTACTGATCTGCATCGAATCGCTCTGCCACAGATACACGTACGTTTTTTTTAAAAACATAATCGAAATCAAAGTTACACGATCGAGGCCGCGTGGTTTTCATACGTTTTGGTCACCGACACATAAAAAGATGATACAGATTTATCTTAGGAAGTTATTAATCCGACCGCAGCGACACACTTTGCATTCTTCACATTCTAGTTTTTGACACTTGTTTACTTTTCCCATGTAACGGCGATATTTTATTGCCGTTTAACTTTCGCCAGGATTTACGAGCTGTTAAAAGGTGTTGTCTGTTACAGTTTGTGTGGAACAAGTTTGGCATTTCCTGCATAAAAAAGCAAGAGCAGGTCTTTAAAGGAAACGTCGTCTCGTCCCTGTCGCCTAACTAATCTTTATAGACTCACCTTTGACACGTCAGGGAGCTCATAGTATTCGGTAGCACAGTAGTGAGATGTCCTTATTTGGGATGTGGGAGTCTGATAATGAAGTGTCTGATACAACAAGCCCACATGATGAAAAATCACAAACCCAATCCAGATCTGTTACTGAGTTCTTTCCAATATTTCAAAATTTCTATTTACACAAAGTCAGTGAAAATTGCTGAAATGAATTGCTCCCTAAAGTCTCCCACACACTGCGCAGAGCTCCACAACCTCCCTACCAGTGTGGTACAATGAGGAGAACGTATAAATAATATTATTATGATGGGTTACCTAACCCAAAAGAGCGCTCGCCCCAGCCAGTCTCGCTCTCTCCCACACATGAAAATGCAGGGAATGTGAAATGAGGCTCATTGTGATGGCAGTTGGAGTGAAGACAAACATGATTGATTTGCCATAAAAATGTAGCATTTTCCACTTAACAGGAGCCAGTGCTCGAACTGTGTGGTTAGAGCCTGCAGCGACGTTACAGCCGTTTCCACGAGACTCTGAGGGCACTGAGTTGTTAGAGGGAGAGTTTGGACTAAAAACGTTTACATGAACGAGAATCGATGATCAAATGTCTGATGTAGCATCCGCTTAGCTAACGTCTTTAATTCAAAACAAATTACCGCATTGACCGAAATATAAGACGACTCCTCTTTTTAAAGACCCATTTTTGGAAAAATTAGTGAGCGATCACATGACTTGTAGTAGCAAACAGGAATCATAGAGTATTTTGTTTTGTTCTGATCATTATTTGTTGGGATTTTTTTCATTTAATGACAGAGACAGTGTCGAGAGACAGGAATGGAGGAGAACACATAGGGAAGTTTGTCTAGATTGGGATTCGAACTCGCGAACAGCTGCACAGCATATACGCTGCTATGCAGGCGGTGAAACTAGGGGTGGTGTTTAACATGCATGCGAGGGTTAGCATTAGCATTATGGCTACCAACAATTTAGGAGCCATAATGTGTGGAGGACAATTTTAAAACTATGGCTGCACCACAGTCTGGTCAACGTCTAGAAACACTGTCTCCTCTGATGTTTGTTAACTTGCTCAACGTTTGAGTCACTGTTTTCTAGTGAGTCTCCGTGTCATGGTCTCATCTCCAGGTCACTGGTGTGAGAGAGAAGAAGAAGAAGCTCTGACTCGTTTGGATAGAAAATTTTTAACCACCTGTTGGTTTAGACCCCGGGTCTCTGGGCCCAGGGGTCCAGAGACCCGGGACGACCTGAATTTTTCAGACTTTTTTCTAGAGAAAAAACACCATCTTATATTCTGGTCAATACACTGCATTGATTCAGATTTTCTTTCTGCAAAAAAATGAAGAGTATTTTAAATCTGCTGTTTCAACATTTACTGTAAAGCAAGAAAAAAACTACAAACCCAAAAAAGATCCGAATGTGACCTAATTGTAAAACTAACCAACGCTCCGTTTTTTTGTATTTTCCCAATTTATGAATTGGCTAAATCTATAAACTGAAAACTTTTATCACTCTTATGCTTGAATGAGAAGATCAATGAAGATCAAATATCTAATGTAGTGTTTGTTCAGCTAATATCTTTATGTTTTAAGCAGTTTTTCTTCCAATGATCTTTCATTTATTATTAAAAAAACTACAAATCCCATAAAACGTACAAGTTTGATGTAACTTTAAAAGTAACCAACACCGTTGTGTAGTAGTTTTCCTCAGCTTGTCAATTGGTTAACATGAAATAAACATGAATATTTGTGATCAACTAACAGATTGAGGTGTGTGTGATGGAGTTAAACTATTGGTCAGTCGAATACCATGTGACTGCCTGATGATTCCTTATTGGCTGTCGGTCAACCAGAGTCTTTCATTTCATCATCAACTGCATTTCTTTTCCCGAATAATACGGCTAACAATAAATCTAGTGACTTGTGAGAACTAGGGAGCAGTTTCAGTCATTATTTTAAATTTTACTAAATCCAAAGAGCTTTATTCAGATAAAATCATCATGTATCTATAATACATTAATCTTTTTTTCCACTGATTATCTGGGTTTGGGTTGTGACTCCACCCTAACTTAGCTTTTAGTTTAATTTTGTTAGTTAGCTTTTATTACAGACAGTCTGAAGCAGCTAAAGTCCATAGATTTGCATGTGGACTTGAGTCTTAAGTTTATAGGTGATGATCTTATGATATTAGATTGTTTTTCAAAAGACATATAGTCATTTTCAGAGGATATCTGTGCTGTTCAGAAAGATTAAAATGTGGGTTTATAGGAGAGAGAAAAACATCCAGAAGATGCAGTTTCACTATAATTTGACACATTAATGTTGTTTCTGTGCTTTGGTTTTTGTAAGAAACTAAGCTAACAAGATATAAATATAAATTAGCGAACTTGTTTACGTGGAAAGAAACAAAATTGATTTACTTAAACTTAATTGATCTGTTTAATTTTCATTTGTAATGTGATTGCAGCTCGTTGGAGATGATCGTCGGATTAGAGAGCAACAGCAAGATATTCACCGTCAGTGTTCAGGGGCTGCTGGAGCTACAGGTGAGCAACACGCTAATATCTCTGTTCCACTAAACCGTTCAAGAGCTGCTCAACTCGACTCGACTCAGTTTGGTACCAGACGCATCGTTTTCCATTACAAAGTTTCCTTTTTGATGTGATTGTGATGAGTGAGGTTGAAACTGCTGCAACGACACAGAAACATCAGTAAACATTAATAGAGGACATGGAGGAGATGCTGTACTCGGTTAGCTGTTGCTCGGTTAGCTTACGACGAGGTAGCTACGACGATGGCTGTCACTCTTGACGGTGTTTAAAAATGGAGGTTAATTTGTCTTGTCGCACCTGGTCGCATATGTGAGGACAATCCCTCTGACCAATCAGTGGCCGGCAGTCTGTTCACATCACGTTCTAGTATCGACTCAGATCACTTGGTACCTCGACAGAGCAGGTACCAAGAAGAGCGACAGGTACAGTCCCTGATGGAGTCGAGTTGAGTAGTGCTAGGATGGTATGCAAACAAAAATATGTGGGTTTGTGAAACTTTTCTGCTTCATTCATATGTATTTTTTTTACTTCATCTCCACAGGCTGGACAGTACACCTCCATATTTGTGGATAACGCAGCCGGTGCTTCAATCACAATACAAAACGGCTCAGATTTTATGGGCATGCTGCTTGGTGTATAGCCTCACACATCAACCAAGCCACCCACTGCTATCCTTATTATTATTATAAGTATTATCTTTAAATATCAATGGGTTGCTCATGTGCACCACCACACAGTACCAAACCACAGGGAGGTTTGAAGGAAGGAAGTAGGGCTGACACTGACTTGATGACGCTTGTCAGATGGTGAAAGGACAATGTGAAAAACTCAAAGGACTGAGTCGGTTTTTCACCGCGCACTGCGACTTCCCTGAGGAACTTGGTTGGCCTGTCACTTCACCAGTAAAATAACCTATAAAATGAAAATGTACAGCAGTGAATACGTCTCTTACAGTATATTTTTGATGGTTTTTTGATGGCGGTAAAACCAAATATCAGCGTTTTTACTATGTTGTCTTGACAGATGTCGAAAAGAGCTGGGAGCATGAAAAAAAGTACATTTGTGTGTTAGTGTATACTGACATGTTGATGTTGTTTATCTACATGATTCCTTGTATACACACTCATGAACTTTAGCTGTTTTTTTTTTTTTTATCATGCGTTACATTTAAGTTATATGGTACATAGACTCTGTGAGTACACTGGACAATGGAAATAAACCCAATCAACACAACATGGTCTTTGAAAAGTGATAACTCACAAATGTTACACAGTTTTATAGCTATCACTGCGTTTTTAGTGACATTAGCAGCAACGACGTCATCTTTTTGTCTCAAACCACAATATTTTGTACAAATATTCATGGTTCTCAGAGGATGCATCCTACTGACTTATTATTCAGCCTCACAGTGACATTTGTGGTTTTAAGCTAAGATCAATAACGTCCCCCTACATTTTTTAACCAATGTTAGCATGCTAACACTTGGTAAACATTATAGGCTAACAGCTAAGTATCATGTTAGCATTGTAATCGTGAACATGTTAGCTAACGTTACCATTTAGCTCAAAGAAATGTCGTGCCAAAGTGCAGCCTCATAGAGCCGCTAGCCGGGCTGTAGACTCGTACGATCGTCGTGTTCACATCGCAGTGGAAAAGCTTTTGCGCCTTTTGTCGTTAGCTGCTATGCTAACGTTGCTAGCAGCAGGAGAGCAATCGTGGCTGCTCTTTCCTTGAGGTAAAAACGTTGATATGAGGCCGGTTTGTTTATCGTGCCTTTATAAATTCAGAAATCGTAATTAACGATCGAATCGCGCAAAAGCTGTTTTTCCGCGATAATGTGAATACTTTTTTTTTTTTTTTTTTTTTGTCTTAACGTTACATTTTGACTGTAAAAAGAGCTGTAAAAGAACGATATTTAGGTAAACTCAAGATTATATTTACAGTCTTTTTTTGTGTGTGTGTTATCAATTATTATCAGTTTATTTTTTACTGTATTATATTTTTTTCTCGACATTTAGATGTTTGTAATTTATCATAACTGATATACAAATAACATTGGAAAGAAGTGAAATTTGATATATGGTATTTATGTTTCAGAAAAATGTATCTCATGTTGATTTCTTCACTCTTGTGGACTGTTGAAACCACAGATTATTGCAAGATTAAAATTATATCTTTCTACTTTTTTTTTAATTATTATCCATGATATTCTGTAATTTGAAATTAAAATCTTGCAAAAAAAAAAAAAAAAACGCAATCACTTTTTGCCCTTTAATGCTTATAAAATTACAATTACACCTGCATTTTTGAGTTACTTCTTCAGAGAGAGAGAAAAAAACATTTTTCTGCAGCGTGATTTGAATTGTAAAATACCCAAAATGCCTCAAATACCTTTGCAAACATTGGCTGACCGCCCCCAATAAATTCATGAATGCAGTTACCTGTAAAATGTTACTAAAACATCTCGCTGTTTGAAATCAGACACTTGCTTGTCATTGAGGGAACTAAATACTAGCAGCTATTACTTTTTTTGTCCAGACTGAAAATATTTTATATTCCTCAAGTTTCCAGTTCAATTAAAACTAAAATAGCTGCAGTCCATCAGCTGCAGGTAAATCAGGACTTTATTGCTTTTTTTTCCTTTAATATTAGTATATTGTTTCTTGGGTGGTCTTCTTAATAAGATGGTCTCAGACTTTATGGCTTGTCCAGCCAGTAAAATGAGCTTGTTAGCATCATTGCATGAATGCCTTATAATAGAGGCTTCTCATGGAAGCATTGCTGAGATGCCAAGTGTCACATACTGTACCCGACGACCAACCACAAGAACGTTGCACCCATGTGCTATTTCAGCCACCTACTGTAGCAAACATCTCACACAGGAACGGTCCGAAAAACGCTCCCGACATTTCTGGAAAACAAACATTACATTTTATTTTCTAAATGAACTGCTCAACATTTGTAGGTACCAGTTAATATCTCTCCTCCTCCTCTTCCTCCTCCTCCTTCTCCCAGCAGCAGCTTAAATTTTGACATAAACTAGGCGTTTGGAGACATGTTTTGAAAGTGACAAATGAAAATAAAGATGTTGAAAATAGCTAAACCACAATTTATGGTGTATATTAGGTGACCGGGATTGCTACAGCACATTCACTTTCCTTTTTTTTTTTTTTTTTTTTCATAAGCCGGAGTCTTTCAGCGTGTTTAACTGTGCAGAGATGAAAGACGACATATGTTTCACATAATATTTGTCTTTTGGTTGCTCAAGAAGCAAAAAAAGAGAGTGAAAGAGAGAGAGAGAGAATGGTACACACTTGTGAGTTTTGATTGTCTTATGTTTTTTCTTTCTTTCTTTTTTTTTTTTTTTTTCAAAACGTGTTTAATGACAGCTATGTGAGCATGCCGTAACGCATTCGCTGCCCTGCAGTGGAACAAGGAGCCTGCCAAAGTGGTTGTGAAACCACCCTGCGCCGCGACTCTGACAGGAATTTCCCATCACCCCATTATCAGCATCAGACAAGCTGAGTGATTGCAATTACATCTGCCCAAATGCTAAGAGCAACTGCTTTTTCTCTTTTCCTTCAGAGACGTGAGGTATTATGAATGGCCCCATTGTGAATCTGTGAGGTTTCTGTCTGCCTGTAAACCAACATAGTTGCACTGCGTAGCTTTAATGAGGCCTTAATTATGAGATTCCTCTGCCTTAGTGACTGACTCATTGGCTGATGGCTTTAAGCAAATCCCCCCTTTTTTTTCTTTTTCTTTTTCTTTTTCTAAAAACAAAGAAGAGAGAACAGAACATAATGCGTCAAAAATATTGGCAACAGCCGCACGTTTGCAGCTCTGTTAAAAGCACTGAAGTTTACTCTCAAATATACGCAATCAAACGCGGTTGTGAAAGGTGACCATAGTTGGAGGCCAAATATGAAGAGGACGTGACATTTTGGCGAAGCTCCAGCCGCCGTGCATTCTGTCTTTCTTCTCTGTTTGTCAGCACTTCCAAACATGGCTACCTGCAGAGAGGAACAGACACCGAGACTCTCTCTTAGCGATGCCAGGCTCCTGTATATTATGTTTTTAGCATGCCTCGGATTTTTTCACTGCAGCCTAAGTTACTCCAAACAGAGCCGGGCAGTCCAAGTCCCGCTGATACCGAGGCTGCCCTAAACAAACCTGTTGCTGTGATACCCCCTCCCACCACCACCCACCCCTCCTCTGTCGTCCCTCTGTGTCCTCTCTCTCTGAGAAGCAGATGAAAGATAAATGTAGTGCAGTGAAGCTCATTACTTGCTGCTTTTCCACATTAATATAATGGGCTCCACTCAACCTGGCACCACTTTCTAATGAGGCATCTTTTACAAAGTTAATTAACAGCTTTATTATGGTCATTTTCCAGACATCACATATCAGTAACAAGACATTAATATGAGCAACTGTTGGGATGCCAGGTTGTAAAAAAAAAAAAAAAAAACAACCCAAAAAACCTCCACCACTAACTCTTTAAACCTGCAATGATCAATATAATTACACAGGGCATGAACCAAAGTAGCTTAATTACATTTTAGATAAACATATAGATGACAAAAATAAAGTTAATTAGAGCTAATAAACTCTTTATAAAGGCTTCTGTAAAAGACTGTGGTGTTTTTTTGCTTCAACAGAATGTTAACTTTTCCGAGGATAAAATGTTTTTTTTTTTTTTTTTCTTCAGCAATTTCCACCCTGGTTTTAAAATCTGCGAATTAAAAATGTGCATTCAAACAGGTGGATGGACACACAGAAGCTACTTAGCTACTTAAATGTGTGATTTAAAGGGACATTAACCTCATCACACCAGGGTCACACTCAGGTTCCCAGGTTTCTCAGCTCCACAGCACATGATCTGAACCGGGAAGATATCTTCTCCAGCTCTATAACCAGAGTTACACATTATTGATCCAATAAAATACCTATATAGGGAATATTTTGATACTGAAAAATAAGAAAATCATCACATCAATTACACTTGGATTTCAGCTCAGTTGGTTAGCTTCTCTGCTAGGGTAGTGAGATTTTTTTTTTTATTATATATATATATATATATATATATATATATGTTATAACATATATGTCATGTTAGCTAACATGATATTTAGTTGTTAGCCTATAATATTCACCGAATGTTAGCATGCTAACATAGGGGGACGTTATTGATCTTAGCTTAAAACCACAAATGTCACTGTGAGGCTGAATAATTAAAAGTCAGTAGGATGCATCCTCTGGAAACCATGAATATTTATACAAAATATTGTGGTTTGAGACAAAAAGATGACGACGTTGCTGCTAATGTCACTAAAAAATGCTATAAAACTATTCTTATAGTTTATATTTGCTCAAATTTTACATTTTTTCTATTTAATTTAATTATTATTTTTTTAATTGTCACTATGTTTTGACAGTAGCACATAAAACCAGTTATTTCATTTTATTAATGTATTATTATTATTATTACTACTACTACCACTACTACTACTACTAATGATAATAATAATAATAATAATAATAATAATAATAATAATAATAATAATAATAATAATAATAATAATAATAATAATAATAATAATAATAATAATCGACTCCTCTGGCTCCACCTACAGTCTATAATTTGATTCGCACAAATCGACCGTGAGTTTTAATCAGAGAGGGAGGGGGGTCGTTGCCTGTCAATCAGTGCTCGTGCACACGCTGCTGAACCCTCCCTGCTCCTCCTCGCGCACACCGCACGTTGCACACACAGAGTCGCGCATGTCAAGTAGAGACAGTGGACGGCGGCAAAATGGCGGCGCAGACAAACAAAATCAAACTACAAATTCCTCCCGTGTTAACGGCTCTGTTATATATAATATAATGAAATAAAATAAAGCATCGGAGTGGCTTTTCCGAGGTGGATTTAAAAGGATTCAAGTTTGATGCAGAGTTGGACACATTTCTTCTTGACAGGTAGTTTTATTATTGTGTCTTTATGCATCTCTAACTTGTTTTGTGACAAGATTTATAACGGTGCTAACGGCTAATATCAGCTCTGAACAGGCTGGTTCTTACTTCATTGTGTTCATACAGAGTGTGTGAGTTGTTACGTCTCTGGTTGCTGTGGATACTGTCCTCGTGCTCATTTATTAGCTTAAATGTGCACGAGCTCTGGCGCATTATCTTGTCTGTAGAGGAGGAAATGTTAGCATAAAGTTGGATTCCGTTCTTTGCTAAATTGCTAATGTTTGCATTAAGTTGGATCCTACTTTTTTTTTTTTTTTGCTAAAATGCTAATGTTAGCATAAAGTTTTGTCCTGCTTTTTTGCTAAAATGCTAAAGTTAGCATTAGGTAGCATCCTGCCTTTCTTGTTAAAATGCTAATGTTAGCATAAAGTTCTGTCCTGTTTTTTTTTTTTTTGCTAAAATGCTAAAGTTAGCATTAAGTTGGATCCTGCCTTTCTTGTTAAAATGCTAATGTTAGCATAAAGTAGGATCCTGCTCCAGATCAAGTTGGCTAGCATTACCTAGCTTGTGTGCAGTCAGTGCAGTAAGAAGAGGTACATTTCAGTTTTCTATCTGCCATGAGATTATTCCATGTTAAATATAAATTAATGAAGTAAAAGTATTTATCAAATCAAATCAGTGTCTCCCCATCCTTCAGTCTGTGTCCATGTAAAAAATGCAACCTGTTTTTAAACTGTGTTAATTTTAACTTTATGTGAGTACGTTTACTTTTCATACACTTCCACTTTCCAGATGATGGACACATAAATGTGCACAACAAAACGGCACAACATAGGACCTTTTAATTAACACTGGTTTTTTAGATCACATTAAACATCATTTATTCTTTCACCACTTTTTCTGGCTTCTTTAAATCAAGGTTTTCCTCATAATGTCAATATCTCTGAACACAAACTAAAGAAAATCTCTAAGTAGATCTTAAAAATCAAACTAAAACTACTGATGCTCTGCTAAAACTAGACTGAGCAGGACGGATGGTTGATTTGCAGCGCCAGCATCAGTTACAGCTCGTGTTGTTGTGTGATTCACGCTGTACTTCATTACTCACCTGACATGTCACTGATTTGTTACTGGTCTTTAAATTGACAGACACGTTGTGATTCACATTTACTTGTTTTGCATCTGCGTGATTTACCGTTTCAGTAATTTAATCACTGCGTGGGAGAAGATACGCAACACAAACACTGATTGTACAAACTGACCTGACTATTTCACTGGATTATCTTGTTTTAACTGGTGATTTGCAAATGGCCTCACCAACTAAAAGTATTCGCAGCAATTTAGTTCTCAAGTTGTGGCTGTCATGTCGTGCACAGCCTCTCAAATTGTGTCTCATGTCTCTGTCGTGTCTACATCTCTGCACCTTTACAGGTTTCACTCAACAACCTCTGGTGCAATTACGCCACAGAAAAGTTAAACGAGGACACAGGACGCATTAGAAACAACGGTCCAGTGCGACGGTCACATGACAAACCACGCCACCGCTCGGGACAGGCAGCGGGAAAAGAGTCTGCTGTCGCTGGAGAGGAGACGGTGGGTTTTAATGACACATTATCTCTCAGAACGGCGTTCCCGTAATTATCCTCTGTCTGACGTGGATCTGTCATTGGCGTTGATTGTTTGTCCTGATGCCCACCTCCTCGGGAGGGGTGGATGTTTAGATTCCTCTCAGGCTGGACAGGTTGCATTCAGGAGCCCATGGGAGGCCCAAACTGGAGCCGTTGGTGAGATTGGTATCGTGTTAATGGCTCCACAGGCTCCAAGATACATAGCAGCAAAACCATAAGAGGCACTGGAATGTGGGCTCTTGAATCATTGTCATAATTAGAGACAATTGCGCAGAAGGATCCAAGAGCCATTGTGCTCATTTGAAGTCAGTCATGTCTGTTTTTTCTCGTGCTTTACTACACTGCTGCGTTTGTTTGTGTGTGTTAAAGGACTCGTTTGACATTTTAGGAAATATATTTGCTCTTATTTGAGGTGATAAGATTGCCACTGCTGTTATACATTTGAGATACAGATAGCTTAGCTTGAAAAGGAGGAAACACCTAGCTTAGCTCTGTTCAGCTAGTTGTTTTTTTAGACATAGACAGACAAACTCTGACATATCTAATGTCTCCTTATTTCAGTTTGAGGCATAATTTCCCAAACTAACAACAAAAACACAAAAGTTAATGTTAGCTAAAGTTTGATCTTTTTTTTTTTTTTTTTTTTTTTTGCTAAAATGCTAACGTTAGCATGAGTTTAAATCCTGTTGTTTTGCTAGAATGCTAATGTTAGCATTAAGATAGATTGTGCTTTTTTTGTGAAAATGCCAATGTTAGCATAAAGTTAAGTCATACATTTTTGCTAAAACACAATTTTTTAGCATCAAGCAAGATTGTGTGTATTTTCTTAAATGCTAATGTTGGCTAGTTCTAAACATTTAATGCTAATAGGTTGGTTTTACTTCCTGTTGAAATCATAATTTTAGCTCGTCATAAACAAGCTAACGTTAGGAATAAGTTGATTTCTGATTTTTTTTGTTAATATGCTTTAATAGACACAAAGTTGCAAAGCTGAGATTGGCCATAACATTAGCAGCCATTAGCTAACTGAAGCTAATGTTAGTTAGCGGTTGTGTGCGATGCAATAAAACCACAGGAAAATCTACACTTCTCATGTTTGCTACTGAGGTCTATGAGCAGGATGCAAGTACAGTTCTCACAGTATTTGGTTGGATGGAAACAGGACATATAATGTTGCTGTAGCTTAGAGCTTCAAATTGTTCCCGGTATTGATTTACATTTTCACTAAGTGGCACTATCAAAAGTTTACAGAATATAGCTAATGGCAGTTCCTATTTGTAATGTACCCATTAATGTAGAGATGTATAGAGATGTAATTATTGAAATGAACATTAATTATTGAGGAAGCGTATTGTATTCACTTACAGGAAAAAAACTCTGTTTTTTCTTAGTAATTTAGTAATTTTTTTTTTCTCAATTATTGCGATACTTCTATCTCCAACCTACATGTGACTCCCATGGACCAATGGTGACCCCATGATGGCGTCTTCAACCTGCACATACATGCTCCATCTTTAACTATCTACAGTACCTGTGTAGAGTCAACAAACTAATAATAAAACCATCTATATAATGATATGAAAGAATGGACGATCTCCCAATGTCATAATCCCAGATCAAAGTAAAACTTGATTAAACTAAACAAGCCGGTCATGTTTGTTTCCATCGAGTTCTCAGTAAAGGACTGAATGTGACTATTGTTTTATATGCTCTCTAAAAACAGAAAAAAAAATATTCAGAAAATCAGAAAAAAATTACCCAGAAAAATCAACTATAAAAATAAATTGCTCTGAAGAAACAGGGAAAAATAATTACCCCACAAAACAATGTAAAAAATAAATTACTCAAAACAAACTAAAAATTAAATTTCCATGTGAATACAATACGCTTCCGTATTGAGTCTCAGCCCGTGGGCTTATTTTTTAATCATTTGACAGGATAATTGTTTCCCCCTGGTGTTAGTCTTTATGTTGAGCTGAGTTACTGTAAGTTATTGGATCTTAATTATATTAATTATACAGCTACAACAGTGGTGTCACTCCCCTTGTCGTGCTCTTGGCAAGAAAGTGAACGTAAGGCCAAACATATTTCCCCAAAAATGGCAAATTATTCCTTTAAAAACATGTTTTCAAGCCTCCATCCCTATTATGAAGCCTCCTCCTCCTTGTTATGAAGAACATGTCAGACATCCAGTGTAGTATGTGCCTCTCCGGACAGATGATTAGACCTTTAAATAGCACTATTGACACTAATGAGGGCAAATATCCCTCATTATCTTTTCCTCCAGCGGTAGCGATATGACGGCGCGAGAGCGGGGAGGACAGGGGGGTGCAGGTGAAGCTCCTGGGAATAAAAAATGTGGCAGATCTGCAGGTCTGCTGGTTGTGGGATGGTAGTTCATGTCTGAGGATAAGATAAGACTCAACAGTGATGATGGAGATATTTGTGTATGTATATATGAGGTCGAGGGGCCCCAGAGTGATGAAGCAGGCGGGACATGATCCTGGAAATTTGTTTCTTAAATCAAAATAATAATAGAGTTGGTGTGATGGATAGTATTTATGTGCATAAATCTCTCATGGCATCGCTATACATCTGCTCGTTTCTCATGGTTCTAGCGTTATAATATAATTATATACAATTAGTATGAAATAGTACAGAACTGCACAGGTACTACTAAGACACATATAGTGGTAAAAACAGTGAGATTTATAGGTGAAGGTCAGTTTATGCTTCAGTTGATCTGTTGTTAAACACTATGTGTTCATTGTTAGAGATGACAGATAACGACAGATGACGCTGTTGTGAACTTTTGTGGACAGAGGAGCTTTATTTTAGATCATCGGAGAGTTTTTATTGAGTCGTGGAGGGAAATGTTGAGGATTTAAAGGAAGAAATGATGGAGACAGGATCAAGTTAGAGGCAGGAGTTTACAGGAGAAGCTTCATCTTTTCTTTATAACGTTACAGTTTAGTTAGTGTTGATGGTTTTCAGTTTAACTACAACCTTTAGCTACAATTAACACTGATGTTTCACTGTCACACAACAACTACACGAATTTAATAGAAGACATGATGAGATAAAGATACCAAGCTAAAGTCAAACATAACGTTAGTGGCCGTTAGCTAACTGAAGCTAACGTTAACCAGTAAATGTGTATGATGTTGGCGACATAATATGTTGAGGTTATATAAGTGGCTAAATCAACTAGCTAGCTAGCTAATGTAGTGAAGTTAGCTGAAGTAACTGGTCATTTGTCGGCAGCAACTGGAAGTTGAAGTCAGCTGAAATGTTAGCGTTCATTAGTTAACTGAAGCTAACATTAGCTAGATCCCAGTCCCATATGGTCTAGCGGTTAGGATTCCTGGTTTTCACCCAGGCGGCCCGGGTTCGACTCCCGGTATGGGAACTGCTCTTTTCCTTAATTTCCCTCTGGGATCAATAAAGTATTTATTCATTTATTCATTCACTCATTCATTCATTCATTCAGCAGCTGAGTGCGATATTGACTCTGTAATATGTTCAGTCGTATAAACAGTAAGTTTGAATCAAACTGTGCAGACATTATTGCTGTGCATCAAATCATTTACTTCCTTACTTGCAGTTACTATTTTGTGTGTGCAAGTGTGTTCACACTGACAAGTATGTTAAAATACAGTGTAGTTTAGTGTAGACTTTTATTATTGATTATAATTGAAAACAAGGCGGCAGATATCTTGGTGGACGACAATCACGGCTCGAACTGCCGATTAACGTTCTGTTCGGTGGCAATTCACCATAGAAGATAGAAGATGTTGCGATTTGCAAAGAAAGAATAGAAGATGTATGCATAGATGCTACATGTGTATTAACAAGTATCTGATTTGAGACACACTGCATGTCTTACCTTAAAACAAGTGTAGACATCCTTGTCTACCTCATATCCCTGCTAATGACCATCATTTGATCAATTTGATAAGTTATAAGTTTATAAACTGCAAGAAAATCTACATTTCTGATGTCTTGCCATGGAGGAATATGAGTAGCGAGAAGTGACTTACTATACTGCAACTAACCACCAGGGGGCGATCAACATATTTAGGGGTTTTCAGGTTTGTGAGGGGCTAATGTTAGCATGTTGATGGCTAACAACTCCTACGTTTAGCATGTTAGCATGAACTGAGATTTTAAAAGAAATACTTAAAGAGTTTCTACAGTTCAGCCTCTGGAGACCATGAACTTTGATACTGTGTGTTTTGTTTGAAGAAGAATCCTAAAAAATTATAAAAAAAAAAAAAAAGGATATAAATATCTCTTCTAGCTTCTCCTCTTATCTTTGCACCATCGTATGTCAGCACTCGCTGCTGCTGCTGTCAGCGCGGTAATGAACTGTAAACCTCAAACTCGGCCACACCCTGACTTGTTAACATCCACCACGCTGCCAAACATTCACCGCCTTCAGTTTCGATGAACCCACAGCCTTTTTTTTTTTTTTTTTTTTGCAAAACTTCTCCGAACCCTGCAAACCTTTTTACAAACGGACGTGAGGACCGGCCTCTCGCAGCCTTCGCTCAGTCTTCGCTCTGCAGGTTTTTCATTACTCAAATCGAGACTGTCAAACGATTGTGTATAATCCCAGCGGGGTCTGATCCAGCAGGGCTCATAAAATGCCCAGGCTCCTGCCATCCATTTGTTCACATGTGTGATCTCATATATCACACTTGTCACTCCTGCGCAGCTATAATCTCCCAGAAGCTTTTAGTAGAAATCCTGCTGACAGTGTTATTTGAAATGCCCCGTGATTATTCATTATAGAGTTTACACATTTGTGGGAAGACCTATAAAGACGAAGACACACAGAACAACTGCAGACGAAAAGTTCTCACTAGGCCTGTTTCTGGGGACTGTTGTTCATCTACGCTGCTGTATTACCATGTTAATACACACGGATATAATGATGTGGCTCGTGGGATGAGGCGTTTGGTATGAAAGGATAAACACAAAAAAAAAAACACAAGTGTACTTTCACACAGTTGACAGGCTGGAAACTGTAATCTTCCAAATCCTGTCAAATCCCAGGGATGTATGTTTCCTTAGTAAATATACAAACGTAGTGTATGTCTCTTCCCTTCTCCCACTGCTGTGAGATTACACCCATGATGCATTTGAATGAGAAAGAGAATATCACTAGATGTTCTGGCAAGCTAATAAAACCTTCAAAAAAAAAAAAAGAAAGTAATATTTGTGGACGTAACTCTTCTGCCTTGAGACAGGTTTACAGTCTCGTGCTGGCAGGATGGATTCCTGAAATAAACTTTCCAGACCCAGGGAGTGAAAACAACTCCCTTTCTTTTGTGAGGGAGACGAGGCTCGGGCCGATATTCATCAGTGGGGATAACCTTTGACCCCAGAATCACATGACGCTGAGTGCTGGAGATCCCGCCGCAGCCAGACAGTCTGTCTGAGACGACACTTCTCCTCCTTCTCCCACTTTTTCCTCACCTCAACCCGCCATCGTAGAAAAACATATCAGCCGCAGAAAAAGAAAAAGAAGCCGAACCTTTTGTTTCACAGTCCTCCACTGAGTTCCTAATATTTTCTTTGGACCGTTCGACATGTCTAAATAAAAGGATTGAATTGATTTATCTCACTTTTGTACAGAAATTGACTGTTTATAACGATGTCCGACGCTCTAAAGTCTCACAGATACTAACGCTGTCAGCAGAGTATTTAATATCATCAAATAACTAATTCAAACCAAACTCATCAGAAATATGAACTTTGGGGGCAAAAACTATATTTTGACGTGTACTGCGTAGCGCAGCCCGCCACCAGGGGGCGACCCAGATGTTTTATCATCTGTCGCTGATACAAACGATGGAAAAACCTCCTCTACCTTCTGTGTTTAAGTAAAAACATTTCTTCTAAGGACATGTCTGCAAAATCAAACATGCTCTTGGATTTTAAACTAGCAAAAATGACAAAAAGTGCATATTGACGTGTGCTGTGTACTGCAGTCAGCCACCAGGGGCCGACCCAGATGTTTCGTCTTTACTCACTGTCACCGATTTAAACGATGGATAAACCTCCTCTACCTTCTGTGTCTCGGTACAAACTCTCTCTAAACTCGTGAAGTTTACTTTCCATGAAGTTAAATGAATTCGTGAACCTCATGGATTCAACTTCTACGACTAAACCATCTCTTGAAGTCAACTGCATACTGCAGCCAGCCACCAGGGGGTGATGGAGATGTTTGGTTGTTGATGGAAAAACCTCTGTGGCCTTCTGTCTTTCAGGCAAACTTACTCTAAAATATTGTTTACTTTATTTATAGTACAACAAATTAATGTTAAACAATAATAACTTCATAAATGTCACTAATTCAACTCTTTTAATGTGTACTGCAGCCAACCACCAGGGGGTGATCTAGATGATTTGTCGTCTGTCTTAATTTGCCGTCACTGATATAAACAATAGAAAAACCTCCTCTACCTTCTGTGTTAAAACATTTCTTCTAAAGACATTTCCACAAAATGAAACTTGTTTAAGTTTTTCGTTTGTCATAGAATAAAGACAGTAAATGTTGTGAACGTCAAACTCTGAAATTTAACAAGGGGCTTATGGAAAATGTCTAAGGCTACCAAACGTATAAAATATCTACCTTAAATTACAAAAAGCATCCAACCATCTTTTGACTTGGACTGTGCGCTGAACCAGCCACCAGGGGGCGACAACATCCCAACACATCCTCTACCGTTTAAGATTCAGTAGAAGTTCTTAGAGTACGTTTTTTTTACTTCAGGACAAATTAAAAAGTTCAACTTTGTAAACCTCATAGTTTCAAACTCTTCCGTCAAACTGATGTCTATCGGAAATGTCTCCAAAATGTCAAAAATAATAAACCTTAAATGACAAAAACCATCTTTTTTGTGGTGACGTGCTGGAAACTGTCTTGGAGTTTACTTTTCTTATTCTACAACAAATTAAAAAGTTAGACAATAATATCTTTGTGAATCTCTTCTTCTTTAGAGCTGTGACATTTAACTAGCAATGGTCTGGAGGATTGTGGGAAATGTCTAAGGCCACCAAAATGTCAAAAATAAATAAATAAATAAATGGTGATATTTAAACAACATACCACTGAGAAAGGTTATGTTGCAGAGTTGGGGATATGTAATTATTTGCGTTATTACAAATGTCAGTGGGATTTGGAATGAGGTTTTCTACCCAAATATAAATCTCCAAATAATGCAGACCACACTTTCTTCTATAATCGTCTCCTTTCCCTCTATATAATCATTTTCATACAGTCCTTTCCTTGGCCCCTCGTAAAATATCACCGACGTGTATCCCTGCGTCTCGTAGCACCATATAAACGTCTTTTTGTAAGTCGAGGAAATCTGAAAGAAATAATAAATCTACAAGAAGTATCAGTGTCTCGGTGTCTGCTTTCCCCCCGTCGCTCTATTACCTCTGCTACAAAAAATCCCCATGAGATACCAGAACGCAGACAAGACGGTGGGCTCTCACCACTCCAAACAATTACCATTAGGTGGGCCATGACAGGCCTTTTCCTCACCGAGCAATGGGCTGAAACAGCTGCTGACAAGCTCATCTCTCCAGGGAACCTCGCTCCCGTACACAACCCCGCCGATGAGTTAGTTGATTGTGACGTGGGGTTTTCGACCAGCTTCCTGCAATATTTGATTTAATTTAAACATCCAGGAACTAGGAGCTAAGTCGTTTCCATCATGCAGAGACGTGTTGTGGCTTATCAGCGAGGTTTTCACCTTAAATCCGTTCATGCTTTCACTTAATCCAAACACGAAGCCTCTAAACATGCAATTACCTTATAAAAGACGCACATGCACAGAAGTTTACATGCGCTCAGATCATTTGACAAAACGTACGCATGATATTCACATACATAAGTACTCGGATCTGGTGGTTACACACTAATCAGTGTTGAAATGTATTTCACAGAGCCCACATAATGAACTTGAGTAATTACAGAAGCTGTAATTTCATGTCCTCATCCGTAGACTATTACCTCATTTTTATTGCTCTGGTGTTTACAGTAAATGAGATATATGGGCTCATGATGTATGGTGGCAAAATATGACGCAGTGTTTTGATGAAGAGGGGGTTCGCAGGTGGGCTGCAAGTGGCAGCGTGAAGCCGCCGCCCCTCCCTCCACCTCATCACCTCTGCTTACAGGAAGAGGGAAGGGGGGTTGAGGTGTAGGTGAGGGTGAGAGTGAGCGCCGTGCATACATTTCTGTTCACTTCACAATTTGGCAACTGTGATGTTTGAGGCATTTCACTCAAGTGAGTCATGGTTAGAGCGGAGCCTGGTGCCAAAGAGGTGTTGGGTTTGAGCGCGGCGGCGCTCAGAGTCGAGGCAGAGAGCATGAGGTGACATGTTCTGCTGGTATAGAGGATATGGGAGATACTCCTGTAATGAGTGCTTTGTGAGATAATGGTATGCACAAACCCGCCTCCTGCTATGTTTCCTCACTCGGCTCCACAGGCAGAAACAGCAACAAGAACAATGCCGAAACATGTCACGCAGACTCGAGGAGTGGTTGATGGGGCGTGGAGGCAATATAATCCGATTTCTACGAGGCGCGTGATCGCTCCTGACAGCTCTGACACGACTAAAGTGTCTCCGATATATGTCAAACAACAGCTTCAAGTGCGTTTCAAAGAAACAGACGTACACGTTTAAACAGTTTTGTTCGTGCTGTTCACATCGAGTGGCGAAAATTGAAAAACAAAAAAAAAAATCGCAGCTTCTGGAGCTGGTGTTTGGTTTGTCCGTTCTAGAAACATGGTGGACTCAATCTAAAAGTGATTAAATACTAACGGACACTTGCACCCTAAAGAAACTTTTAAATAATGTTTCTAGTGGAAGATTTGGGAGACATTTTGGAGAAATTTAGGCTTCAGATCAGTTTAAGAGATCAGATTAGATCAGATTAAGTTTGTAAGTGGTTTATTCCCCCAACCCAGAGACTTGTTTGTTGCATCATTACAAATCAGATTCACCAGATTCAGACTAACGGCTACAAGAGGAGGTGGGCGTTCGTCAGATATCATCATTAGCTTCATCAGTTCCCATGAAGAACATAAGACTTTCACACAGCGAAGACCCGCTGAGCAAATTTATCAGGGTGTCAGGCGTCAGATTAGACTAGAAACAATTAGAAAACGTTAATGTTCTGCGCTTTGTTGCCGCAACAGAGATGAAGAAGGAGAAAGATTCAGGCCACATGACGTTAGATGATGAATAACGTCTCTCTGAAGCGGCGCTGCTTGTGACTAACAGACGACAGGCGCTTCCTCTCAACTGCTACGATGAAATATGGCCGAGAAAATGCAAAAGAATCAAACAAAAATGTCTGTTTGACAGGATTTTAGTTTGTGGTTAGTTAGTTAGTTTAGACTGTGCAATAAATATAAGTTAATAATATAAGTTAAGTGTAATCAACACACTTAACCAGTAAGCAAACATTTCTGACGCTTTGTTGCACTGGAATCTATTTTATTATACTTATTTTTATTTTTTTTGACCACTGATGTAAACCACATTTCCCCCTTGTGAGACAATAAACGTTGAACTGAATTATTTAAATTCTAGATTTAATCAGATTAAACCAATAGCAAGTTGCAGTTAAGAATTAAACTAATTTTTAACTTCTCTTGCCTGTCAATAAAGACAAAAATGCACCAAAAAATAAATCTTTAAGAATTAAACTTATTTTGCTTTAGTTCGTTGTTTTTAACCATTTGGAGGAAGTGTTTTATAGTAACAAAGTAATAATACTTCACTACTCTACTTCGGTATGTTTTCACTTTTACTTCACTACATTTCCTTAACTTAATTTTCAGACTTTTATTTTCAATGTTCAGTGTCATTAAAAAAAATCAGAGTAAAGTAGATGTGGTGTTTTCTCTACCACTCTGATCACTAAAGACCCATTTACGCTGCCTTTTCATACGTAAATACATCTGCCCGTTTCAAACGTCAGGCCTTTTATACTCCTCATGTGTATTTTATGTTGGTATGGTTGTTAAAAACACATCCACTAGAGGGCAGCGCCGAGCACAGAGTAACAAACTGACGTAAGATTCAAACAATAACTAGCGCAGCGGCGGTGAAGGAGATCACAGCTCAGTAGATGGTGGTGGTTTGTGCGGCCGATAAGTAAATCGCAGTAGGAGGACGGAGATTTCTTAATTGCTCAACGCTGCCACGTCAGTTTCCAGTGGTATTATTCTGTTTGCTGCGTATTGGTTCACATCAGCAAGCTTCCTGAAAATGCACCAAATTATGCACATAATGACAAACAAAAGGCTCCATTTGTCTCTGTATGTGTATCCTATGTAGAATATAAATGGGCCTTAAGTCTACCAGTCTACCTACTCTAGTGTCTGTACTTCTACTCTAGTGTCTGTATTTGTGTATAACAGCAACATAACTTCGTTATAACACCTTCATAAGTTGTAAACTATCGCTCATTCTTTTAGCTCCATCTTTGGTCTCCACCACCTACAGAGAGGAATATACATCTCTGTAGCAACTAAGTGCTTCAACATGTTTGCAAACTGTGTCTTTTTGCTCAAAAGAAGCTGTTACTGCTAAAAACCATTATATTTGGGCCTCTGACCACTTTGACGTTGCCAATTTATACATTATTATTATAAAAACCTTGATCATAGCGACTTTAAGATCTTTTAGAACAGGGACTGTGGATTTTTTTACCTTTCATCTCTCTTTTTTAACATTTTCAACCAAGAGCAGCTGTTTGACAGCACATTGGGGCGTGAACTTCTCTTTTAAACTACGTGATATAACCCAGGACCGCGGCCCGTCGCCTGGCAGCCACAGAGAAGTCGTTCTGTTTGTAGATGCTCGGCCACGCTCGTGTGTTTCACGCCAAAGCTGCAGCACAGCACAGAGCGGCGTCTAGACCAGGCATGGCGAACAGCTGCGAGCTCCCGTCCAGGGACAACTGGCTGTGACGGCATTTCCTTGGATATTCTCTCACATACTGTGTCTTTATTTCCAGCGGTCAAGCTCCCATGCAGTGCCCACCATGGATAAATGCAGCTTTGTCAGAGAGTTTTTTCCCCTCTGAGCAGCTGTCTGCTGCCCCTCAGGCAGTCCTCCGCTCAGCGACGCCAAGCAAGTGCATGTCGGCTGTCAGGGAGGCGAGAAATGAACGTTCAACTTGAGAGACAGTTTTCATTTCGGAGCGCGACCTACTTCAGATATCACGCTGAAAAAACATTTTTCTTTTTCTGTTTGCAGCAAATTAAACGTGGACACACCTGTGTACGGTGCCAACGTGACGTGTGTAAATAACGCATACCTCGCTGCAGTCTGGCTCAGATACACCTCACACCACCAACCATTTCACAATTCCTGGTAGTTACATGACTCACTGATGTTATGTGGATGTTCCCAAAGTTGGGTTTGTAGTCACACTAAGCTGTTAATTCTCGGAGCGTATGTGGCCAACAACACAAACACTGTGATCCAGTCTGCTTTGACCTTAAATAGACATAAATTTTATGGAAAATGAATCATTTTTTCACAGTGAGGACTTTGGAATAAAACAGAAAGACAGACTCAAATGTAGAGGTTGGTTATAGGCCACAGAAACTTGTATCGGCCTCCGTAGCTGCTGTTTATATTCCAGCAACTAAAAATAGATCTGAGGGGAGATGGAGAGATACTTTAGTGGCCTAAATATACGACTAACGAGGCCTCCGACACTTGTGTTTAGAGAAAAAGACATTTTCTCAAGATCGGCGGCGGCTGGTCAATAGGGGGTGCTATTAAACAAGAAGTAACTCAGCAAAAATAATTAAAAACTAAAACTAGTTAAATCTGACTCTTAAAAAGCCAGAAAAAGTTATGTTTATTCAACAGCTTTGAACAAGAACAGAAGTTCAGCTGCTGTAAGTTGTTGTTCCACTGTGATTAGATTAGTTTTTGATTTTTTTTTAAATTTTTCTACATGATTTATGGTGTTTAGTAGACTTTTCTAGCTACAGGTTAAATTGGGTAAATGTGCTTTAGCTAAAGTTAAACTAGCTTGTCTTCAGTTATTGCAGTTTTGTGGTTTTTAGCAGTGGTGGTTGATCAGTTCCAATTATCTAAATGCTATCAGATGTATTAATAAACATGAATTACTTAACTTCATCCTTCAACCTGTATCAATGTAACAATGTAACCTGTTTTTAAACTGTATTTATCTGAACTTTACGCGAATACGTTTACTTCTCATACACTTCCACCTGTTTTAATTTGCTACCTCTAGATTTCCCATGTTTGAACACGCCCTCTTTTTTCTCAGCAGCCAATAAAAATCAAGGATTTCCTCATAACGTCAATATCTCTGAACACAAACTCACAGTAGTTTTTTAATTCCTCAAAATCAAACTAAAACTACTGATGCTCTCTTGAAACTAGACTCAGATGAAAAACAAACCTGAGACTCAGTAATAAAGATGAAACTCTTCTTCACTGAAGCATTTTTATTGTACAAGTGAAACAAGAAATATAGTTAAATGTCAAACCCACATTTTACCATCTGTCAGTCACAGACTCGCACTCATTTTTATTTGACGCCATCGTTGTGAATTTATTTCCTGTGTGGAAGCAGAACGCGTTACACGAGCCTTTCAGAAACTCCTGCAGGTCAAACCGGACGAACCGAGCGCTTTAAAGGCCGATTAACTCTGAAACAGTCGCAATAAACCAGTGACGGCTAAAACAATTGAATCAATGTGAGGCCATTGTGTTAAAAGTGGTTCACAGTTTCAAAGCACTTTTGCCGGCCAAATACTTGTCATTGTGTTTGTACAGAGGAAGTAAATCTTACTCCATAATGAAACACTTAGTCAGAATGTGGCTGTGATTCTCAGGAAAGTCTGTTTTATGAAAAATGATCAGTTTCAACGGATTAAGAAGAACATGTAATGTTTCAAACCAGAGCAAAGGATCGATCGTGCATCCAGTAGTTTGTCTCCAGTGGTCACGGCTATAAACGGACTTGAAGACACTAGTTACCCATAATGCAACACTCTGATGAAACGTTTCAGACATTTAATGCAGAAAATGTTGCATTACTTCTATTCATTTATTTTCTCGTGTTGTTAATCCATGATTGTTGCTGGTTGTAGGTTTTGTAGTGTTAAAGATGCTGTGTGTAAGTTTCTGCTACAGCTACGTTGCTAACATTAGCGTTGACAGATGTTTAAACGTGAATTTAAAAGAAACTTTGCAAGTTTGGCACAAAACTTAATTTCTTTACTTACAAAGAGCTGTTTCCAACAGTGATGTCAGTATTGTTTTGCCTCTGCTTTCATTACTTTTGTTTTTCTATGCACGTTAGCATGCTATCTAGCTAGCCCTGATCACTGCTAGCTCCTTAAAAACTATTATCTTTACTTTTTAACTGTAAAGTCATGGGGTTTTGTGACCCCAAATAATCACGAATTCACCAATTCAAATTATTTTCAACAAAACATTGTCGTTTTTGCAGCATTAAAGGTGCTACATTTAAGTTTTTGCTAGTGCTACAGAGCTAACGTTAGCATCAACAGATATTTATTCATGATTTTATCATTTACTTGTCTTACTTGTGCTGTTTCCAACATCAATGTTAATGTTGTTTGGCCTCTATTTTCACCACTTCTGCTTTTATACTGTACTTAGCATGCTAGCTAGCTACCTTGCTAACTAGCTACCTATCTTGCTAACTCGCTGCCAGCACCTTTGATTTTAAAAACTATAAAAGGATAAAATTTTCTTTACTTATTAACTCTAGAGTTGCAAGGTTGTGTGACCCCAAACAAACAAGAATTAAAGTAATTTTCAACAAACCACTGTAGCATTAAATGTGCTATATTTACATTTTTGCTACTGCTGCACAGCTAACATTAGCATCAACTCATGTTTACCTATGTTTACTCAGAACTGCATTATCCGACTCAGAAAAACCAAAGGAAACAAGCACGGAAAACAAGAGTTTTAATCACAGAAAGTTATTACATTGAGTTCATTATTAGGTGCAGTGGTAAACAAAGACTAAGGATGCAGAAATAAACGGCTCTCAAGCGGCTGATTAAATACAGGAGATGCCCGCAAACGTTTGGAGCCAGGCGGAGCATGTGTGTCGCTAATAAGGCCTTGACTATTACCTGGACTGACAGCCAGAGAATGGGAGAAGGGCCGGCTCCACACTGTTCAGTCAGCCAGAAAGGCCCCAAACGGCAGGGCTAACGCAGGTCAAGTGATTTGGCGCCTCGGGTGTATTAAAGCTATTTACAAGGGACTAAAGGATTTACGTTGCTTCGCCCATTTGGTCTGCACTTTTATACGACCTGGCACTGCCGCTTCTGCGTTTTCTGACCCCCTCAATCAATACGGAAGGGTAATAAAAAATGTTGCCTTTACGGGTGTTTGGCTTTTTGTTTAGTTGCAGAGGAAAGAGGTTTTTATGGGCGGCTCCTGACGCCTGGTGTGAAGGCAAACACACGAGATTACATTAACTCCTCTGCACCCCATCACACACACACACACACACACACAAAACATTCATAATCCCACTAATAAATTAAACAATCTCTGTCTCTTTCTCAACAACTGCTCATCCGATCTGCTTCAAACTTGGAATCACCGTTTGACCGTTAAGTCTATTTGTATGAGCGGTTGAATAAAAGGAAAATTTATAAACCCAATGCAACTTGAATGATTGCGTCAAAGTCGTTCTAAGAAAGTCTCGCCACAAAAAAAAAAAAACAGGCCAGTGACTAACTGAAGAAGGAAAGACTCATAACTGAACTTTTAATGGACAAAATAAAAATCGGGAATAAAAATTCACTGTCAAAAGCGAATAAAAGTCAAATTTGATTTAAAAATTGCTAAAAACGTTTGGTGACTTTGCCACAAAAATCAAATTTTCCACAGGTCTTACTTTAAGACATATCCAAGATTTTGCTCTGGATTATTTTATTGGTTTCACTTCTTCTTATATAGATCAAATCATACCTGTATTTTTGTTTTATGAACAACCACATCATCCAAAACAATTAAGTGTTTAAAAAGAGATGGTCAGGTTGATGTTCCTCCATTTATTACATTTAATTTATGGTTTAAAGGTGACAGAGAACGGTTGAACAGGGTTTTGATCCATGTTGTGATGTGACATAGACACAATGAAATGTTGGTTGGATGTGTAACACCTCAGTGAGATACATTTTACATCACAAACAACCCTTTTTTATTTCTAAAAGAGGAATTTCTATGTGGGTGGACGACAAGTTGGAAACATTTCTTGATTTAACGTAACTAATTTTACTTGTACGCAACACCAAATAGGAGTCATGAATATATCAAAGACGTATAATGTGTCAGTTTGATTCAAACCTGATGACGTAACGTTTGGCTAACGTGCTACTGTGTTAGCTTGTTCGTGACTTTGAACTGACGTAACGATGCAGAAAGTGTTGCGTTGATTTTCACACATTGTTGATCGGTGATTGTTTTGTTTTGTTTGTTCTTTGAAGCGTTAAAGCTGTGATATGTATGTTTTTGCTAGCGCTACATAGCTAACATTAGCACAGACATTTAATCATCGGTCTAAAAGAAACAAGTTTGACTTTAAACTTAACTTCTTTATCTGCAGTGAGCTGTTTCCAACATCAGTGTCAGTGTTTTTTTTTGTTTGTTTGTTTTTCCTCCATTTTTCATCACTTCTGTTTTCCTACTGAAGCTAGCATGCTAACTAGCGACCCCACTAGCATCTTTGATTTTATATCAAAGATATAACTACTTTTTTATTAAACTATAAACTTATGAGGTTGTGTGACCCCAAACAATCGCGAATTAATGTTATTTTCAACAAAACACATGTGGAGACGTATTTCTGATCCAAACTTCAATTATTTTTTATTTTATTGTTTATTTTTACAAGGGTCATGTATAATTAAATGTAACTGCACAACAAAGACATTTAGAAGAAGTAAAAAGTTCAACATGATAATTACAATAAAGGCTGTAGTTATTTTATTTTACAGCTGTAGTTGGTTGTTACTTTTACATATAACAGTAATAGTTTCTTCTTTTTTTTTTTTAAATTTGAGTGTTTATGGTCAAAAGAGGTCAAATCAGTCATGTTTAGTTATATTTCACCAATATTTGACACATTGAGGTTTAGTTTTTCTTCTTTTCTGTCTCATTATAAACATTTTAACCCTAAGATACATATTTATATTTATTTATACATATAATCTGACCCTGTTTACATACTGGAAACAGCTTAATTGACAGTTACCTCTATTATGTAAGATTTAATAATAATATATTAATCAGGAGCCATTTTTTCATGGACAAGTGCTCTATATATATATATATATATATTTATCTATATACAACAAGGAGTATTGTATTAAGTTTTACTCTACATAAGTGACACATCTCACTGCTGATTTCTTCTGCAGACAGACGCCGCCATCTTGTGGCTGATTTTATAAAACGACGACCGTGCACAACAGTGGTTATTAAAACTTGCCACAGGACGTTCGTGTCGTCTTCTGCCTCAGAAATAAATTGAATAATCAATAAATTAGAATAAATCTCTGAGCAACAGTAACGTTCTTTCATCGTTACTCAACCGCCGCTGAAAGGTTATGAGGCTGTAGTTTTGTCAATATTCACCAGAACATAATGATTTTTTTTGCCCTTTGATCACATCAAACCTCTCAGTAGTTCAATAAAAGCAGTAATTAGTGATGAATTAAAAACTCTGAGCAGCAGCAGAACGACACTAAGGTTTAAGATCAATCTGGTAAAAAAAAAAAATAATAAATAAATGTGGGTTAAAACTGTAGTTACTCATGTCAGTCAGAAAGTATGATTGAACAAAACCTCAGGGGCATAAAACACACACACACACACACACACACACACACTCTCAGCTCCTGGCCTGTCGGTGCCCTCACCTGCTGGCTCCAGACAGCCACTGTGCTGCAGATTAGATCAAACTCGGGGTTGTTGCCCATTTCGATTCTAAAAGCAGCCGGCACTTTGTTGCCATGACGACACTGGCAGTCTGGTCTGATGTCTGCAGGAGTAAAAATAGACAGAGAGGGTAGAGGGGTTTGCGGTTCACTCCAGGACTCGCTCAGATGATGGTTGGTGAGTAAGAGACAATCGAACAAAAAAGCAAACAGTTATTAGCTGCTGGAGAATTTGACTCTTCATCAATCAGGCGATGACACAGCGACAAGCTGTAACCCTCCAGCGTGAACTTTACTGACTTCAGGGTTTGTTTCCTGACGAGTAGCACGGCAGTGGTCAGTTCACAGGTTGATCTATTGTGACTGAAACGAAACAGGTGCAGGACCTGAAGGGAGACGCCTGGAGAAACTACACGACTAAAAAGAGAATAAACGGGAAAAAAAGACATAGAAAATTAAAGAGATACTGAATGAATGTAAAAGATGTAAAAACACCAAAAAGAGATGCAAAATAATTAAAAAGAAATGATAAATGACTAAACAGAGATGCAATCAGACCATGAAGAGATGAAAAATGACTAAAAAGAAATGCAAAATGACTAGAAAGAGACCTGAATGATGCCTTCAAACAGCCGTAAATAAACTAAACAGAGGTGCAAATGATGCAAAAATGACTAAAAAGAGGAATGAACTATAAATAAATAAAGTTTAAACCACAAAAAGACACAATTAAACTACAGAAACAACAGCTAAAAGACGCAAAAAGGGACACGACATGATTATAAAGAGATAATACATCAGGTGATGATGAAAAATGACATCATCATTTGACATGATCATGAGATGCAGAACAATTATAAAGAGAAACAAAACGACCAATAGAAGACATGAACAGGAAACTAAAGAAGTGTTTACAAAATGACTATAAGGAAATGTAACCTGATCACAGATGGAAAATGATCAAAGATCCAAGGTAACAATAAATAAACAAAGTCATCATCAAAAGACACAATTAAACTACAGAAACAAGTGATGGACATAAAACATCAGATGCAAACAGGTAAAATTAGATGTAAAATAGTTCTGTTTAGTGTCTGATCGTCTCGTTCATGAGTAAAATTATCACAATAATGAAACAATAAAACTGGACCAGAGGTTTATATTTTAACTCGCAGCTCTGCCAAGTCTCAGCGACGTCTCAGTGAAGTTTTATCGATGGACTCGGCCTGACGGCGTAGGAGGACGTCACACACTCAGGATCAACCGTGCGGACCAGTGGAGCTGTAAATGTTCAACTCCTGTTTAACGAAGCAAATTCAACCACTGAAACTGTTTATTTATTTATTTATTTACCCTCTTAACTTTTAAACAAGAGCAGTTTGACTCAAGTTGAACAGTTTTCGGTGAATGTGCACGAGAGGAAATAGACGGTTGATGAGATGGTTCATATCCTGCAGGTGGAGTCTGTGTCTTGTGTTTTATTTTGAAAGGTTTTTTTTTTTTTTTTTTTTTGCATATTCAAGTGAATGAAATAAGATGCAGGGGAAGATTCACAGAGAATAAAATTGGAATCACATATTTAGAAAGACTGAAAATAAATTAGACTGTAAATACTTTTTCAAATTGCATGCTCAATAATTAGCGGGTGCAACCAACGACACACTCAGACTGTAGTTATCGTCTCAATTGTTATTTCTACAGCAAACATTGTGCTGAAATGCATCACTGAACATTATATTTACCTCTATATCCTCTCAACTGAGCTGCTGCTACAAGCTTTAAGTTTCCAATCAACTGGTTTAATTTAAACGTTTGACATGTTTGTTGTTTGTGCGTCATCCACTTTATTACTAAAAAAAAAAGAAGCACTTCACTTTTCACGGTGAAAAGTAAATTTCTATATCGCTGAGACGACAACGTGAACAGATCAAAATGTACTTTCGTGATCGCTGCCGTAGGAAAAACATGTGGCGCTTTACTTAAGAATAAAATATGATATATTGACTTTAATTTGCGAGCGCTTTTCTTTTATACGTGTGGTTTATGTGACTATAAACAACGTAAATAAAGCTGGTTTCTGATTAGAGGACGCGCTGCCTGGGGTAACGGGGCGTTAAAAAGCCGCTGCGGGTGCATCATGATCGTCGGATGGATCTTACATCAGACTCTAAAGTAAATTGCTGTTGCTCAGCGTTTTATCGTCATTTTAGAAACACAAAACTGTTTTATAGCTTCAGTTTTATCGCTCTGTGTGCTCCTTCAGTTTAGGGACGAGCTGCTTTGTCACGATTCAGTGAACGTTGTTACAACCGCTAAAATAACCAAAAGGCTCAAGAGGCCGGCACATGTAAGGAGAAGAGTCGAGATGGAGGGTTATCGCAAATGTAATCCAGATTTATTAAACAAAACAACAAATACCTCAGTATAATAAAACAAGAAGGTGAGGAGGGCGATGCCAACGAAATAAATAGGAATAAACACACAATGGGCCGTCGCACCCGACTCGCTCCCTTCTAAACTATCTAGAAAAAAAACAAGAGGAAAAAAAACAAGAACCAAACCTCCTCTTATCCTACAATATAACAAAAACAAATCGAGAGAAACCTAATGTGTCTGGATCTCCAACCCCGAACCATGATCCTGTCACCTCATAGAAACAAACTACTAAATGAAGCCGACAACAAAACTAAAAATGGACGCTCTGGCGTCCTGCAGGCTGGTGAGGACAGCGAAGAGAGAGAGAGAGAGAGAGCGCTGGATTTCCACCTCAGGTATTTATCACCTCATAGGTGAAATACAGGTGCAGCTTCTGCAGGCAGATCCAGATCCGGTGATTACCACGGGGGGAGAAAGAAAAGCATGGGGGAAAAACAATAAAGTGAAAGTGATTACTGTTACATCATTGAGCAAACAGCACACAACGAAACTAAGCTCTGCATTTAACCCAAGTGAGCAGGGAGCAGCCTGGACGGCGCCAGGGGAGCATGTGTGTGGGGACAGTGCCTTGCTCAGGGCTACCTCAGTGGGACCTGATAGCTTGGTGGATTTGAACCTGGGACCTTCTGGAGTCAAGTCTGCTCCCTTAGCCACCACTGACCCAGAACAACAAGACCACCCGTAACAAACGTCTTGTCACTTTATACTTGGGTTTTTAACCTCCACCACCACACCCATCGTCTCACCTGGTCCCCATCTCCCTCATTAGCACCAGACTATTTCTCTGTTTTACCCTCATCCATTGAAACAAAGTGTTGAGGGGTGAAAACATTCCCCTTGGAAATGAGACACCGCTACTTTACCGTTATACGTCATCAGAAGTCGTCACTAGTTGCTACGCAAGACAACACAACAAGTATCCATGACGACCAAACCAGAACAAACAAAGACGCCGTCTACAGACTCATTTATGCCGATCAAGTTGGCGATGGATTGAAAACTGACAAACCATTCGTTTACATTAGTCTCATGTTTCAGAACCCACCGTCAGAAAAGAGTCCTGGTATCAGATGAATGGAAAACGTTAGCAAACTGACAACTAGCGATCGCTAAGCTAACGTTAACAAATGTTATTGATTAGCGGTTAGCGATAAGTTAGCTTAATAAATTAAATGTATTGATTAGTTTAGTAGTTAAATCGCTAACTTTTCTGACAATTGCATCTTTGTCCTGGTGCATGCTGGGAAATTTCTCAGTCCTATGTTTGAGGTTCTGGAACCTGGAGTAGCTTCATTTGGAGGTTGTGTGACCCCTCAACCTTCATCTAGACAGATAGACCTGCTACTAACATGAACATGCACAGAGAGTGGGCTGAAGAGTAGAAATGGGATTAAACCTTAGTTTGTCTCAATTCAGACACTTCCATTAATACACTATGTATATTATGTGCTTACTTCTGTAGTGCTGTGTCAAATTGTTGTTCACTCACCAGAAACGACAATCACAACATCATCTTCTTCTCTTTTTTTAATGGCGAATTGTCACTTGGACAGAACATTACCGTATTTTTCGGGCTATAAGGCGCACCGGATTATAAGGTGCAGTATCAATTAACATGTCAGTTGCTGTCATTGTCCACACATAAGGCGCAATAAGCAAAACAAAACGTGTGTTGGATAAGTCGAACTTTATTCAACTAATTTACAATAACTCTCAACGTTGTTCAGTTGTAGGCTAACACAAAAATACAAAACCATTGTTCAGTTGTAACACAAAAATACAACATACACTCACTTTTTTTTTCTAGTTCATTCCTCGTCTACAAATCCTTCAGCTTCAGTGTCTGAGTTTAACAGTTGGGCGATTTCGGCATCAAACATGCCCGGATCCCTCTCGTCATTATCCCAGTCAGTCTCGTTGCTGTCACCGGTATGTTGAATTACAGTAGGTCTATCTGTAGGCCAACGTATTACTCCACAAGGCTCCTGACTACGGTAGCTGTAATGTGTACAACATAGAATCGGTTCGAGGTTAGTAAACAAACCCAAAGGTCATACATAAAGCGCACTGGATTATAAGGCGCACTGTTGATTTTTAAGAAAATTAAATGATTTTAAATGCACCTTATAGTCCGAAAAATACGGTAATCATCTATTTGGACAACGACTGTCGTCCACTAAGATATCAGTGTGGCTTCATGTTCAGTGTGAGGTAGAGTTTAGACTCCGACTCCGTCTCTGATGGCGTCATTGAGGGTGAGAAGTGTCCGTCATTACACACTCAGTTTTCTGACCGTGATGAGAAAAACCATCCGGATTATCATCCGTATTAACAGTACGATGCATTTTGCAAGACTTGTCAGTGTGAACACACTTACACTCAAAATAGTTAAGTGTAAGTATTGAAGTTTGCGAATTGAGACACACAATCTGATGCACCAACACACCTGTAGCTTTAAACTTTCCTCATAATTTAACCATAAAGAGATGCAAAATGAACGAAAAGGGACGCAATAGAACCACGAGGAGATAATAAATGAAGGAAAAAACAGATGCACAAAAAACAGAAAAGATTAAAAATGGCTACAGAGATAAAAACATGACCTAAAGGAAATATAAAACGATGGAAAAGAGAAAGAAAATTGCCATTTAAAATGGCTAAAAAGAAACGAAATAGAAGCTAAGATGGAAACTGACCTCAATGAGACAAAACAGGACAAGATGCAAAATGATTGAAAATAGATTAAAAACATGGCCAAAAAGATACAGAGATGTAAAGAGGACATAAAATCAAAAAGATCAAGAGACAAAAATGGCCAGATGAAGATGTGCTGTGTTTACAAACAGCTGCAAAAACAGCTAAAAAGAGGCAGGATTTATCACAAAGATGCACAAAATTATGCAAAAATGATTGAAAAAGAGACATGAATCAAGAGATCAATGATCATCAGACACAATACAACTATGAGGAGAAACAAAATAACCAAAAAAGTATCTAAAGATACAATCACCAAGAGATGTAAAATGACCAAAAAGAGATGAAAAACAATCAAAATACAGACATACAAGACAACTATGAATATGTCTGGAAAAAGACACGATGAAACTACAGAAACAACCTTAAAGAAACACAACAGACAAAACTACAAAAATGATTCAAAAAGATGCAACAAGAATCTGATAAACATCTGAGACAAAACAACCACAAAGACGTGATGATGAAATACTGGCTGCGAATGACTGAACAGTGATGTCATTTGTTTTTGGGCTTTGAGTTTTTTGTGTCAGTGTCAGTGTCAGTGTGGTGGGAAACTTTGTCCACGTCTCATCATCTGTTCACATCTGTAGAATATTTATAGCTGCAGCTATTTAGAAATATTGTTTCATAGCAGTGTATTATAAAAGACACAAAGTAACTGATGCTTTATATTTTATTCTTCGTTCCAGATCTGGTGCTGACGTCACCATTTTAACTTCAGTGACTGGATGATAAGAAAACGAGTCAAAGTTAGGAAATGTGTGCAAAGGCAAGAGCTTTTGATAATTTGATTAAGATTTGTGTTTGTTTTTTCAACCCACAATAACTGACAGAGAAGATGAAATTGATTTGGTCGCAGATAAACTTGCAAAGTCATTTTCAAGATGAACTTAAAAAAGCAGCGACACGTACCTTGTGATACGTTAAGGATTACCGACAATCACACCAGTATATTTTATTAATCTGTAGCAGTTCTACTAGCTCAGCTCTAAAACCAGAGATGTGGGTTCGTGTCCTGATGTTGTCGCCGCTGCTCTTGTGTCACTGAAAGGCCCAAATGTGAGATGTGTGGCCTGACACTGCTCCTATTCTCTTTGTGCAAATCCAAAATTAATCGATGGCGAGTTTCGTCACACTCGACGTCTAGATCAGATTAAACATAAACAGATTTTTTTCAGAAATCGGAGGTGTGGTGTGAGAGTGCGTGAAAATGGTCAAAAGCGTCTCACACACTCGTTGCGTGACATTTGGCAGCCCTGCCAACCTGAGTCATGAATTTGACTTGTTTTATAGCAGGTTTAGCATGTTAGCATTGATCCAGGATGAGCCTTGTACTCGGCTCTATTCTGATCTCTCAGAGGAGCATCTCTAAACCAAACTGAAAAACTTCAACACTGCCAGAAACGTCACCCAAACACACAGTGCTGCTCTAGAAATAGTATTAATTCTGACTTTAATACTGGACTTTATCTACACACTGAACCAACACTTATGCAAATGATCATACAGTTATTTGTGCAATATACTGCAAAGACTTATCTCTACTCACAGTATAACTTTTACTTTACTTCTTTTAACACTTGTATTATGCTTCTGGTTGAGATTTTTTTTATCCTTTTTTTTCCTTTTCTTTAAGAGCATCTTAAAAAAACAAACAAACTGTGAAACATCATCTCGTTGCAGTGACAAAGATATTTGCTAATTAGCTCCAAAAAACAAAAAGCATCTGAAGCCTGTGGCGTCGTGCGTCATCTACTCTCCAGGTATTTGATCACAAACTAAACTGTATTGCAGATTAATTATTTATTTATTTTTTTGACCTGATCCTCAAGATGAAAAGTTATTACGATTCATCTTTGGGGAATGTAAATGTCTGAACTGAATTTAATGCCAATACATCAAACGTTTGTAGAAATATTTCCATCTGCACCAAAGAGTTAGAGTTTTTGTCTTTACTCTAATTATATTTCCAATAACATTAATCGTCCATATCTTATTGTTTTTATAAGTCTTTTGTGCCTATGTGTTGAATTTTAAATAGTACCTGTTAATCTAATAAAAGTCGTGAGTCGTGCTTTGGTTTTTTATGACATTAATATTCTCTTCTCTTTGTAATCATCGCTAGTAACTTTAATATTAATCTAGGGAACACACATGCATTTAGAGTAATGTTTCTGTATTAAAGGTGCTACATGTACGTTTCTGATGCTGCTGTGTCGCCAGTGTTTGCAGCATCAGCTGTTCACTTAGTAGTTGTGCAGAAACATTGTCAGTTAAACATCAAACATGATTCTTTTACGTCTGTTTTCCTGTTGCTTCAGTTAGCATGCTAACCAGGAGAAGCTTCATCTTTGTCTCTATAACGTTACAGTTTAGTTAGTGTTGATGGTTTTCAGTTTAACTACAACCTTCAGCTACAGTTAACACTGATGTTTCACTGTCACACAACAACTACACTAAGTTTAATAGAAGACAAGATGAGATAAAGTTACCAAGCTGAAGTTGGACTTGATGTTAGCGGCTGTTAGCTAAGTGAAGCTAATGTTAGCTAGCAGATGTGTGTGATGTTAGCAGCCTAATGTGTGAGGTTATATTTACTGTGAGTTTGAAACAAACTGTACAGACAGATTAAAATAAATAAATAACCTAAGGTATTTAAATTGGTTAAGGTATCAAAATTAGCTAAATTAACTCAAGTAGCTAAATCAGCATGATTAGTTGAAGTAGCAAAGTTAAGGTCTAAATTAGCTGAAATAAGTAAATAATCTGAGGTATCAAAGCTAAAGTAAAGTTATCTGAATTAGCAAAGTTAGCTGAAGTAGCTAAGTTAGCTCTAAATTAGCTAAACTAACTATCTATGGTGTCTAAGGCCGCATCCGAATCCTTACTACGTGCCTACTACTCTACTATTACAGCAGTAGCTGCTACATATCAAGCTAGCCAGACGCAGGTACAATTCGGACGTACGACAACACACTACGACACCGGCATCTCGTCTGTCCTGTGACCCGGATGTTTACATCAGTGCAATCAAGAAATTGCGAAATTAAGAAATTGTGACGTGACGTCACTTACGCGAATATTTGGTTTGTAGTCAAACCAGTTACGTATTTTCAGAAGCAGATAAATCAACAATTACTCCACAAACATAGTGTTGACTCACACTAATAGTTATCATTTAAATCAAGATACAACATGTGTGATTCAGGGTAGAAGTCAAAGTGGATCGTGACTTAGGATTCCTATAGCGGAGACTTTTTACTCACATTGGTGACGTGAACGACTACGTAGATGGTTTTTATTTACTGAACAGTCTGTATTTGCGTTTTAATGCAGTTGCTTTATAAGGTTTGTATAGAAATGATCAGAAAAGGAGTTTATACATCACAGGATATCTGACTGTTAAACTAAACAAACTGAATAAAATTGTAAAAACATCACAATAATCTCTGTTGTCTCCGTTTCCGTCCACTAACAAGCACACAGATGTGGTTGTCGGAGTAATTCATTCATCCGAGTAAGTGTCACATTTCACTTTTAGCGGTCGAAGGAAACATGGTGTTTGTGCAGACACCATGACCTACCTTAGAACAAACGTCCTCGTTGATGTTGCTGATGTTGAGCTTCATCTGTAGGAGACACTTTAATTAAGTTATAAGTGTATAAACTACAATAAAACTGCATAAAAAGCTAAATTTCTCATGTTTCCTGTGGAGGAATATGAACAGGATGTCTGAGTCCATCATGTAGCTGCAATAAATGTGAAAATGTGACAATGCCACCACCTGCTCCGGGCAAGAAACCATAAGAAGATTAACATGAGAAGATTAACATACATCTTCTTTAAATAGGCTGAATGAATAAATAAATAAATAAGATAATGTCACTGCAGTAAAGTGCTGTAATGAAGCTGCAGTGTGTAAATTAAAGAATAAAACTACAGAAATTCTTTCTAAACGAATGTTGGTGTCTTCGGTTTCTGGTCTGTTTGTGTGCTCACTTGACCTGTGCAACAAACAAACACGTGCAGTTTTGTACAGAACAAATTCATCTTTTTTTTCTTTTTTCTTTTTCTTTTTTTTTTTTTTTTTTTTTTTAGGACAGCGAGGGGTTCGGAGGCACAAGGCTCCTCCCTGAGAGTTTGTGAAAACATTCCAGCAAAGTGAGAACGGTCAGTCGAAGAATCGGAAACTCTGAGAGGCCTCTTAACACTTTCTGTCCCTCTCACCTCTCTCATGCACGTGTAGTTTAATGCAACACAGGCTCTGGTTCTGGTGCAGTGAGACAAACCTGGTGAAATCTGGACCAAAAAAGACTCAGCTGCAATGAAGCCGGTGTTAGTCCTCCTTGTTTCCACCGCCTGGACGTTGACTGCAGCTCAGTATTACTACCAGGGGCTGATGGATTATCTGGAGAACAGGCTGTTGGCTATTGAGGTGAGAAGAAAACTTCTTTTAAATGACTTTTAACTGATAAATAAACTGCTTCTTCATGCACGCATATCTCTATAAGTAGTAGTCATTAAAAGAATTAGTAATACCAGTTCATATATTTTTAGTTCCTGATAGCTGCTGTTTGCCGCCTCTGCCATCTCTTTTTATTTGAATTTAATGTCTTAAGTAATTCAGTCCAATTAATGCAATCTTTGCCCAGCTCATCAGCTTTTGCTGAGGGACCCTGGGGCAGATTATCAGTTGATGCATGGAGGACTCTGCTTCTCATGCAACACGCAAGCTGCTGCTCGACAACATTACACTTTCTTTAGCATTTAAGACAATGACACACTCGGTAATGACTACAAGCCTGAGTTTGTTGCTGTTGCTGCTTCCACTGCATCAGACATCACATGAGCTTAATAGAAAGACGTGTTCTGCAAAGGCAGAGAGAAATAAACGCTTCAGGGAAGAGACTGCGGTTGTGTTTTTGCAAGTAAAGTTTTGGTATAAAACGCAAGTGGATTACATATTTGATCGCCTCAGGGAATTGTTTTAATTAAGTCTAATTTAAATTATTCCTTTTTAAAGTATTATTTTAGTTCTTTTTCTTTCCTTTTTTTATATATTTCAGCTGTGTGGCAAAATGACAAACTTAAATCTGTTATACGCGTGAAATGAATCATCTATTTACAGTCGAACCCCTGTGGTTTCCCTCCAGTCTTATTTCCAATATGCTGCCTCAACGCCCGCGTTGATACGAGGAAGACGGCAGTTCATCAGGAAGTCTTCATTCGACTTTTCATTTTCCATTTGACCACAGGCCCCAACAGCGAAGCAAAGGAAAATGAATCTGAGGCGGGCGGAGCGAGACGGTGCAGCAGCCAGCAGTTATTACATCTTTGCTTTGAATTATTCACCCGTCACTCTGTGTCAATCACTACAAGAAGAAAACACAAGCAGCGGTTTCTATTTGGAGGCAGCGATGACGCTTTGATTGAACCAGACTTTTTTTTTTTTAACCGTTTGAAATGCATTATGGGAGGCAGCGAGGCTCAGGATGTAGCAGCTGTGTGAGGTCGTGCTAAGACACAGAGGTGCATTGAGGTAAATGCTAATAGCAGTGCACTTACATCATTGTAATCAGGGTTGCCAGGTCTGTGGACTTCCTGCAGATCTGGGCGACTTTTGAAGTGCTGCTGCCGCGGGTTTAATTTTAGTCGAGTAGATTCAGTTTGCATGTAAATTACATGAATAACTATGAATAAAAAACACCTTTTTAAAAATGAAAGCCTTTATTTATACACTAATCCTGTCCAAACTGACTTTAGATCAGTATGTGCACACATTTATGACTCTCCGCTAGCGTTTTGATGTTTGGTAATGTTATTCCCAAATGGTTAGCGCTAATGCTAACATTGTGTTTACACCTGACCGCCTGGATTAGCTTGCTTTCTTGTTTGATTTATATTTATAGCAGTTAATTACCAGGTGAAACTACGTATGAGACAATGTCCGACGAAGTGTCTTTTATCAGAAATTAAAACGCACCGGGATCCCTGCTAAACATAAAACCTTGTAGGTTTTCCTTGTGCAGGTTGTTCAGATCTTTATGATTTTTTGTCTAAGGGTTATGTGCTAGGCTGACGTATTCAACGCCATCATCGTCTCTTTGGATGATGAACGATGTCGTGGTCAGCTCACGGTTTCCCTCCCTGACATGCTGAGAAACACAGCTGGATGTTCGCCGTGGGGCGTATCAGGAGACAGCGCAGATGAACGTCTGATTGTTTCAAGATCCGACTCAGGGATACGAGGACGGTGGAAACTGGTGTCTTTCCCACTTTTTCTGTAACGCTTCAGCATCGCCGTAAAAACCGCATTACTGGTCTTGAACGACGTGTCACTAATGATGTTGACGTCTCTTAAGTGACGATTAATACCGGCTCTCAGACTCCTCAAACTGGCAACTCTGTATTCTCCTCCTTCCTTGGTCGATTGGACAGATGCATGAGAAAGTCGCAAAATGTCGTTGAGAGATGAGGCAGTGTAGCTCTCAAAGTTGACATCCATGTCTTTGAGCCAGGAAGTCTTTTAGTGTCTCCGGTGTCGCCTCTTTGTGTCGCTTCTTCTCCTTCTTCTTTTCACATTCTCTTCTCTCTTTCTCTTCTGCTGCATCCAGTCTTCAAAATGATCAAATTCACCAAATCGGTTAAAAGAAACGATAAAATCACTCATGTTTTGTCTCTTTCTGCCGTTGTGATAAATAAACGGTGAAATAACGTGTGTTCCGAGTCTCTGTTGCCACGGTTACCGACTAGCGTTTGAAGCCAGCGCAGTAATTTAATTTGACTGAAACGTCTTTATGGGTGTCTGTTATCACTTTTTAACGGACACCCTGCAGCCAATCAGAATGGAGTATTCACCCAGACCATGGCAATAATTATAAATAGTAGAACTGTCAATAGATTAAAAAAAAATGTGATCAAGGCCGCATGCCTTGTGGTAACAAGCACACACCACCGAGAGCAGTGTTTAACATACGTTATAGTGCATTAGCATTACTGCTACCAAGTGCCATAAAAGCACAGAGGACAATTAGCACCGGCCCAATATGGAAACTATGGTGGAGCAAACTAGACCATGACGTGACGCCACAGTATCGTCAACGTGTTGGAAACACTGCCTGAAGCATTTCCAATAAGAGTGAAGGATTGTTCTCTACATCTTCTATACAAACCTTAAAAAGAACTGAATTAAATGCAAATGCAAACTGTTCACTAAATAAAAGCCAAGTGTTCATTCACGTCACCAATGCAGTAACAAGTCGCAGCTATGACTGTGATGCTAACTAGCCGTGGTAGTTGGCGTATCCGGAGAAATTCTTTGTCGTTTGGGGCCTTTCGTTTACACGAGACGTTTTCAAACGAGAAGTTTTTTGATAACGCCCTCCAGAGTAGGAGTTTTTGAAACCCCTGCTGCCAGGTTTCCATGGGAACAGGTGAAATGGGCTGAAAGGAAAAGTCAGATCGCACAGCGCAGCTTCACACCTCTAACCACCACGAACTGACCTCCTCATCTTATCTTAGATTGTCTATTGTCTATATGTCTATTTTTAGATCTGCTATTTTAACACGTTTATACTTTTATCTATTGTCTTATGTCTCATTTGTTCATTTATCTATTTTATTTGATTTATATAATTTATTATAGTTTAACATTTAATACTTTAATAATACATTGCAGTAGTTGAACTCATTTTAGCTGGTTTTTAGTTCTTAACTCCAGTGTTTCCTCAGTGGGAGTCGTCTGCGTCATGGGTGGCTGTTTGCTCTGGTTTCTGCGGCGTTGGCTCAGAGTCCACCCTCCTCTGGTCGTGATGGGGTCCAGACACCGTCCTCACAACAGTGGTGTTTGGGCCTTTGCCCTGAGGTTGGGTTGTAGCTTCCCGCTGGGTGGCCGGGCTCCTGGAGCTGGCATCTGTCTCCCGCTGCAGACGGCTCCTTGTGGTAGCGTTCCCTCTCTGGTTCCTCCGTTCGCAGCCGTTTTATTATTTGTTCTTATAATTTCTTCACATGTTATATTATTGATTAGGATTAGGGGTGGAGGGGTAGGGGCGGTTGGGTGTGAATGGGTGTGTGAAAAGTGCTATATAAAGTTTAATTGATTGATTGAATGAATAAATAAAAACATGGCGATGGTTCTCACTAACTGTCGGCGTTCTGTCATTTAGTAAAATTAAATAAATAACGATAATAATAGTATTAAAAAACTGCCAGCGTTCACTAGCGAGGTGCAAAGTCAAAACAACGCAACACGTTACACTATTTTATAATTATTATATTATTTATAATTTTATATTTCCTATGACTATGTTCATAGAAAAGCATCAACAGACTTTGCCGAAGACATATATGTGAATTTGTGTAAATAATTTGAAAAATTACTGATATAATAAACCTGATCTGATTGATTTTTTCACCATCTCCATCAATGAGCTAAATCAAATGCAAACAATATGTTACCTTGTTACACTTAATTTTATTTTGTGTTTTGTGATACAACATGTGACACAAAATATCATGTTTACCATCTTAAATCAGCCTGTTATTCCCACATTTGTTCGTGCTATAATCAGCACGCTGATCTGAATCTGTATAATCCTCTTAATTTGTTCCCGGTCCCCATGGAGACACAGTGGGCTCATAATTACACGCCTGTGGTCCGTCACGAGTATAAACATGCATTTTTTATCTTCATCAGACCATATTCGCTATTGTTACACTATCAGTCTGTGTCTATGTGGGTTACATTTAAACCTCAGAGGGAAAAGATTCATCCTCTGGAGACTTTAAATGTCACGGGAATCTGTTTAAGTTTAAGTTGCTTTTTATGAAAAACACAGAAAACACATCTTCCTGCAGCACATTACAGCACTTTTTTTTTGTTTTGCCTGCAGGACCGCATGCAGTTTTGGCACGAACAGACCCACCGCTACCACACAGAGCTGCAGGATTTCAAGAAGCTCACCGCTGAGACGGTGGACGGGCTGAGGAACGAGCACAGCACGTTGTTCAAGGACCTGGAAGGAGCCTCGGCCCGAGTGGACCGGGTGGAGAAAGAGATGGACTACGTGGAAACCCAGACTTCGCCTCGGGCCTGCGCGAATAAAGCAGACAAGGTGGTGGAGCAGGAGCCGTGGGGGCTGGTGGAGAGGAGAGAGGAGGAGGAAGACGAGGGGGATGATGATGGAGGTGACTGGGAGGAGCTGCACTCCAGAGTCTCTGGTAAAAGGAAAATACAAACACTGCTGCGCTGGCACAGTCACAACATGTCAAATATGTAGGATGCACTTTTGTATTTAACATTACACATTCGCCAGGCACCATACCCACACATTTTATTTTATTTTTTTTGCTGAACTGCTGTCTCGGAAAAAGCCATGCCGCTGGAAAATAGGAAACAAACACGCTGCTGTTACAAGTCATTTCACGGAGCGTTTTCACTCATGTTTTCCAGGAGAAACGTGGCTCGATGCTGCTCCAGTTTGTGCTGCTCGAGCACAACGTTTTTTTCTTTAAATACCAAGATTTATAACGCACCTTTAAAGTTATAAACTCAGACTTTAACGCAGCACTTGAAGCAGCAGATCTATATGATAATAAATGAATCCTTTGATGTCATTCGTACGTTTTCTTCTCCAGGAGACGAACGCAAATTCAACAATCATACGGTAATATCATAAAAACAGAATGTTAGTCATGCTCTGTGTAATTAAAGGAGATTTCTGGCATACAGTCTTGTAAATAAATAAATAAGTGGATGATGGTACAATACAGAAGAAAGGCTCCTCTATTAGAGAGGAGGAACAGGAAACTGGCCTGAGGTCAGCGGCGTCATGTTCTCAGGAGTGAGGTCTGCACACAGCGAGCCATTGTGAACATCTGTGAAGTGACCCAGAAGAAACTTTACTGCATTGTGGAGAGGTGTGTGTGTGTGTGTGTGTGTGTGTGTGTGTGTGTGTGTGTGTGTGTGTGCGCGCCCCACTTCAGATTTGTCAGCATTAACGCAGTCATCGCTCCCGGACACATCAACAAAGAGAAGGAGAGGAGAAGAAGAGCAGCACGTCCTCTTTCCCTTTTTATTTCACTTTAATTTGCAGATTTCTTACACAAATATATTTTCCAGTAAGATTTTCTCTTCTAATCTTACAATATATTCACTTTATAGACTTTAAACATGTGTCATCTGAGGTGAAACAGCCTTTTTTTTTATTTCAAAGCCTCTGAATCATTTTAAATCTAAATCATTTTAACTGCTGATGATTTAAGAAGGAAAAAATGACATAAACTACAACTACAGTTTGAGAATAATCAGCTTATTGTGTTGCAATGTGGGTGTGGTTCAACATGAGACAACGATCCACCACAGTTACCACATTTTAATTCAGATCAAATGTTGCTACTCAGATCGGCCCAAATATCCATTTACTGTGAAGTGTCTTGAGATAAATAAAACCTTCTATCTGTCTCTATCTCCGGCTGAATTTAAAGTAAAGTTAAGTCGGTTTGAACGAGTTTTCAACGCACATCATGACTTTGTAGTTTTCAGACTGGACCATCAGTCAGTCGTGAGATGAGCGATGGACTGTCTCCACATATTGATGGAGAACTTGGCATTTAAAGAGTTTAGAAGATGGTGTCTCTATTTTTCTCCAAAACTAGAAGTGAAAGGTCACCACAGTGAAGCAGAGTTTAGTTATTGGGACTAAAACAACATCAGTGTTTTGAATATTATGTTCATATTCCTGTTTACATGATCAATAACAAAGTCAGGTTAAAGTCTAATGACACATCTGTATCATGATCTTATTTTCCCTCCAGATTCTGACCCTGTGATGTTACTGCAAAACTTTTTTGTACATTTTATTTTTACTAAAGCAAATGTTATTTTACAAATCATTATTCTTACAGCTACATGTCAGTAAACACAAGAGGACGTGACTTATGTCTGTCATGAAATGTTCTTACTACAACTTTAAGGTGTTTACACAAATACCACACGTCTTATTTGGGTTAAATTAGTAATAATCTCAGTATATATGCTCTTGTTTTATTCAGAATATTGTCTTATTCCAGAAAGAAGTAAAGGAACAGGTCTGTGGAGGATTTCACTGATTTCACTGACAGAAGACAAAGGCTGTAATTTACGATGAGACAAAGGTTTGAGCTCTCGCTGCTTCTTATTTCATGTCTGTATCTGCTGAAGAGGATGACAGAAAAGATTCATTGGACGTTGACAATCTTGTCAGTTTCGTCAGAAAACTCTCAGGTTTTAGGAGGTAATTTTCAGAAAATGTACAGGTTTTTGAAAAGTCGCCTCAGGTCTTTAGGGGTTAAACCAGATCCTGGGTTTCTGAATGTCGTCTGACTCCTCCTGGAATGAACATCTTGTGTTTCTACATGTGACATCACACATTTTGTTGTGTTTCTCTCTGCAGACTGTGTGGAAATCATCTCTGGTATCAGATCGGTGAAGATCCTGAAGAGAGTGGGCAGTCCGAAGGGCATGTGGACCAGAGACCCGCGGTCGTCCAAGGTCTACATCTTCAACGGGACGTCAGGATACGTCGTCTACCAGTTCAACTCCGTGAGTGACTTTTCTCGCTCTGTGGGCGTCTCTGGCAGCAAACACATCTGGCTTCCCTCTGATTTCAGCGGACCTGGCAGCGCCGTTTACAACGGATATTTGTACTACATTCAACAAGACGCCGATGCAGATGTTCAGGTGATTAAATATGATCTGCTCAGCGGCTCGATTTCAGAGACCGCCATGCTCCCGGTGGACGGCCACGCTGCTGTTTATACCCTCAACCCAGAGACAGTCGCAGACCTCGCAGCAGACGATGAAGGCCTCTGGCTCCTGTACGCCATCAGCGACGATGAACCAAACATCAACCTTGCGAAGATGGACCCTGCCACGCTTGATATAGAACAAATCTGGGACACGCGGTGCCCGAGGGAGAACGCCGAGGCGGCGTTTGTCGTCTGCGGCACAGTTTATGTGGTTTACAACACCCGGCTGGCCAGCCGCTCACGTGTTCAGTGCGTGTTTGACGTCAATGACGTGATGATCGGCGCAGAGGCTCCGCTGCTCTACTTCCCCAGGAGGTACGGGGCCCACTCAAGTTTAAAATACAACCCCGAGGAGAAGCAGCTCTACGGATGGGACGAAGGCTACCAAATCATTTACAGACTGACCATGAAGAGGAAACTCCTGGTTTGACAGGAGCAGTAAATTTGTACGAGCTATTCACCTTAAACATCTAGTCTCATGATGCCTTAGCCTTCCACCAAACAGGCCTCGGAAAAGACTGAAACCACTGCCTTTTTATATATTTGATAAAGGAGATTTGTTGTTTTTACAGTTTGTTTTTTTATAGATTAAACAATGAGATGTAGCCTCTGTGCTAAGCTGTTGATGTTGATCTTGCAGGATTGTACGATCTTTCCTCTACGACCTGAAGAAGTAGCTCAACAGAGAAGTAATTTGTTAAGCTAATGTAGCTTTTGTGAAAAGAGTAAATCAAACATAGCATCTAAGAAACATCCTGCTTCAATATAAAAAGCTAAACGAGCTTCAGATGTTTTTCAAGTTCATTGTGAGCGACACATGAAGCAATACGTTAAAGCTATTTCATGTTGTTCGAGTTCACTTCTTCAAGTCGGCCTCGATGCAGAAGATAAAGGTTGTTCCTTGTCAAGAGCAACAAGGAAATGCACTTTTTTTGTCACATCAATGAGCTGGTGGACTCAAAACCGTCTTTACTGATCTGTGCAGACAAGTTAATCCAGTGATCAACACACTTTTTCCTTTTATCTAGAACCAGAAATCAACATAATATTAAATGTAAATTAATTTATGAGTTTCTTTTAGCCTGTATCCATGTATTAATGTAACCTTTTTAAACTGTATTTATTTAAACTTTATGTGAATACGTTTACTTCTCATACACTTCTATGACGGACGAATCAGTCTGTACGTAGCTTTTAAAACCGCTGCAGATCACGTGATCTGAGGCTTTTTTAATTTGTTACCTCCAGATTGTAGAGGTGATTGTAGAGTTGAGTACGTAGCCTCATATTAGAGTCTCACTCTCTCCTGCTGTCAGACCTGAGGTCAGAAGATTAAAGGAGATTTAAAGTTATTTCTTTCTGCTCTTGAAGACAAACGGAGCTGCCACATGAGACCTTTTAATAAACACTGGTTTAGAAGAATCACATTTGATATCATTTATTCTCTCATCACCACCTTTTTTGGCTTCTTTAAATCAAAGTTTTCCTCATAATGTGAGTATCTCAAAGTAACTCAAAGTAGTTCTTAACTCCACAAAAATCCAAATCAAACTAAAACTACTGTTACTCAAATGTCACATTTTGATTCAACGCTGAGGTTCATGTTGGTAATATTTGGTAAAAAAAGTTATTTATCTTGGTCTTTGCTACTTTTTGAGTTTTTTAAACTATAAGAAAACTAAGAAAAAAAACTATATTGGCTCTTTTTTGTTCTAGCACCACTCAGCTGGACTCTACTCAGGTTGGTACCAGACACATTGTTTTCCATTACAGTTTGGTACCGCCTCCAGGTGAACGTGGTGAATGTGGTGAGTGGAGTCAAAACTGCTGCGACATCGCAACAGAAAAACATCAATAAACATTAACGGAGGAGATGCTGTACTTGTTGCTGGGTTATCTTATAACGAGGTAGCTATGACGATGGTTATCGATCTTACCGATGCTTAAAAATGGAGGTTTATTATTTTGTTGACGCTCTCTCAACTCAACTCAATTACGTTTGTGAAGACGCTCCCTCTGACCAATCGGTGGCTGGGAGTATGTTCACGTCACGTTTTAGTATCGAGTAGAGTCGAGTTAAGTAGTGTTAGAATGGTATAGAGACATAAACAAAAATATGTGGGTTTGTGAAAGTTTTCTGCTTCTTTTATATATATTTTTTATTATATTATCTCCACAGGCTGGACAGTACAGCTCCACATGCAGCCGGTTGGTACAAAAAAAAAGTACCTGGTACCAGGAACTAGCACCAACAACTAGCGGGAAACACTACAAACTGAGTTGAGTCGAGTTGTGCTGGTGGAAGAAGCTAATATGTCCCATTACATCTGTGCAATAATGTGAACGCTAAAATCTTATTGTAGTTCACATATGTTTAAATATACATACATATAAGCCTTTGAAAGTATTATTTAGTAATTTTGTCTGGTTTTAGAGTCTCGTGTGTGTGTTTTCTGTCTTCATTTAATTTGTCTTCTCTATTCAGTAGAAACCTCACGTCCTTTGTGCCTCTCGTCGCTTGTTAATCCGCCGCCTGTGTCGTTATTATGTGGTGTTTTTGTCACCGAACTAATGAGGCAGAGCCCTCATTTTGCATAAATCTTTTAATCAAAAGAAAAGAAAAAACATGTCACAAAACCAATAACACAAAAACGCGGAAAAAAAAAAAAAAACCCAAAAAACAACCGACCAAACTCGTTTCTGCTGTTAATTTTCAGACTCGTTAAAACAGAAAAAGAAGAAGAAAAAAAAAAGAAACAGAGACAAATTGTGGCAGAAATACTGTTACTGCTATTTCAGTTTACTTTATTACACACTGGGTCACTTGTAATGTGAGTCTTGATAATGATCTAGAATCTAAAATTAACTCATAATAGACTTTTTTTTTTTTTTTTGTTTGAACTAACAATTTGTTGATGTCAATCACCAGAACATTTTTAACATTTTTCCTCAAACATTTCTATTATTACAAATACAAAATGTTCAATAAAAAAATTGGAAATTCAGTGCTATCATCATAAGAGTTGGAAGGGATACAAGATCATATCAAGAAAACGTTACAATATTAGGCAAAGCTAGAAGGTTTTTCGAGAAACAGTCCATAAACTGAGGCAATTGATTTAACAGGTTTCTCTACTATGAAAACACACACACCACATTTTCAGAGAAATATATGACCATCATAAAAAAATAAAAAGAAGCAAAGATGGAACAGAAGCTACGTTTTCAACCACTTGTTTTAAATTGTACACTTAAATAATGTATAACAAATTTAATTAATGCCATAGTAGTCTATATAGAGATTTTATTTTTCTAAATTTCACCATTAAAACAACAGTGAGACTGAGTAAAATTTCCAACTGTCAACGTCTTTGGAGGAGTGGTGGTGGTGGTGGTGGTGGTGGTGGTGGTGTTGATGCTGTGATGGATTACGTCACGCACGAACAATAATACACTGACTCACTCTCTCGTTACAACAACTGCCAATTAGAGAAATGCCACCGCTGTGTAGACGCTGACCTGTCCGCCCATCAGCTGCCCCCGCGCCGCCGTCTACACCGAAACACTAAACAGCTCCCGGTGGATTAAAAAAAAAAAAACGACCCACGGCGTAGAGAGGAAATGACTGAAACAGATCCTGGTCTGTTGAACACATCTGCTTACGTCTCCATGTCTGGACACTGACATTTTCACAAAATGTTGTGATATACAGCGAGTCTAGACGAGTCTTAGCCGCTGCCAAGAACACAGAGAATATATATATATATATATATATATATATATATATATTGACGTTTTCTGGACTAAATGTACCAATTGTATCTCTCTTTACCAGTTACAGCAAAAATAAATGAATAAAAAAAGAAACTCATTCAAATCAAGGTCAAACCTGCAAAACCTGAAACTGGTGGAGAAATAACATCAATAACAAAGATTAAGGAAACCTCCATTTCATAGTATTTACACTAAAAGCTGCTGTTTTTAGGTTTTCAATTAGATCATTTCTTGAACAAAAATAAAATGTTACAAATGAAGATAGTATTTGTATAAAGTAAAAAATTTAAGAAGCACACAGCGAATAAAACATGATGTAAACAAGATTTTACATTATGAAAAGACAAAAAAACCAACAACAATAGAGGAAACAGACACCAAATGGGACCGTTAAGTTACATCTCCATGTTTTATTGTTGTTTCTACTCTTTATTTTCTGGTTTGGATTGAAATGCACCAGGCTGAATTATATTTTGTTTTCCTGATGTTTAAAAAAATCCTGTGATAAATAATCCTGTGGTAATAACACAAAAGCCACATGCTACACAAATTTAGTTTAGACAGGCGAAAGTTACATTAGCTTAACAAAAGTACCGTTAGCATAAATTATCTTCTTCTCAGAAGTTCCCTTGTGATGGATTTTAGATTATTAGTGTCTTAATAATGGTGAAGATGTTTTAAGAAAGTTACCTTTAAGAAAAGTACCGTTAGCGTAAATTACTTTCTCGCTGTAGAAAGTAAGAAAGTTACGTTAGCTTTAAGAAAGTAGCATTAGCTAAATTAACTTCTTTTGTTTGTTTGTTTGTTGAAAAACCTGAGAGAAAATTAAGAGATCACAACTTTTTGGATGTGTTACTAATCCATGACGGACAAGTAAAATCAGTAGTATCGGTGAAAACAAATTAAAATCGCAGCCCTACTTCATGAAAATTAGCTTAACAAAAGTAGCATTAGCATAAGTAAAACACCTGCTGTTTGTTTTTTGAACGTGTTAAAAGCTCAGGTCTTTCTCTGTGATGGATTTTAAATTAGTAAAATCAATATCAACATTGAAAATGTGATGAATAGCACCAATTTTAGCAACAGGGCCCTTTTATAAAAGTTACGTTAACTCAAAAAAGTAGCATTAGCATAAATGAAATTCCTGCTGCTTCTGAGCCGCACAAGTTGAGAACTCATGACTTGCTTTGTGATAGATGTTAGATAAGTGATATCAACAGTAAGATCATGGACTTTATTATAAAATCACAGACGTTTACCTACGATAGGTACTTAGCTTTAAAAAAAAAAACGTAGCTAGATTATCTTAAATTAAACTCTTGCTCTGCTGGACGACTTAAGTTCAAGGTAGTTGTTGGATTAGTGACGTCAATATCAACGTTGAAAATAGAGAAAATAGAGAAGCCCCAGTTTATTAGAAGTTATATTAACTTAAATTAGCATGAATTGAATCTGAAAGTTAAGAGATCAGAACTTTTACATGATGGTTGATTGATTAATTATGGTTGATTGAGTGATTAGATGATGACTGTAATGTTGGTTTGTGTGAAAATACTGACGTTTACCAACAAAATATAACAGAAGTGCGTTTACGATAAAGCTTAAAGTATAAATGACTATCATGACGAGACTCCACAGACTCAGACTTGTGATTCTTTGTTTTGTTTTTTTGTCTCTTGACAGTTTATAAGCATAAAAATGTGACGCGCTTTCCACCCAAAATCCATTAGTCTGCCATTTCTCTCCTATTAGCCATCGCTGAGTCCCACAAATGGATCACAAAGCTTGACAAATTGTTGCAATATTCATTAAAACAGCCATAAACAGACAGCAGCATTGTGAGTTATCTTACCTTAAAAAAATTATACCACCACGAATTACTCATACATCTTATTAAAATCCAGGAATCTGCCCAGAACAGTAAGTTTATTTCTTTCGACGAGGAGTATTATTAAACATTTTCTACACATTTCTTTTTGCGATTTGTCAAGATTATGATATAAAAACAACATGTTCGTGTTCATCTCCGTGTTATCTCGTCTCCTGGATAAAACCATAACATAAAACAACATCTTTTAACAAAAGACGTGAACGAAAAGTGACAAAACAAAGCAGCAGCGATGCAACTCTTTTTCTCATTATATCAAATATCTTCAAAAATAATCTGTTTACCACATGTTGCAGATCAAACGTCTGGACAGCAAATACACACACACACACACACACACACACACACACACACACACACACACACACACACACGTCATCCCTGTACAACAGTATGATTAATGATGGAATAAATAACAAGAAAGATGCATGTTTCTAAGGTTTTTTTTTCTCAATCGTCACCAAGGCTACATATATTCAAAATGTCTCTATTTTTTTTTTTAAATCATTATTATTATTATTATTATTTTCTGGCAACAACAAAAAAACAAAAACAAAAAAAAAAAAATAACAAAGATATACAATAAAACCAATAATTAAAGACAAAGTTGTACGTGAAAACTATACACATCTCACCAAAAACCTGTTGAGGAAAAAAAAAAAAAAAGACAAAGTTTTAGTTTTGTCTGATGGAAAACGTGAGCGTTTTTGTGTTGAGCTTTTTGTCGCTTGGCAGGAAAAAGAGTGAGAGCGCTCTCAAAGCAAACATCAAACAGCGGAGGTAAGGGTGTGTAAGTAAAGTGTGCTCACAATTTTCCCTGTTTGCAGAAACCTCCCGAGCTCCATCGACCAAGAAGTTTTTTTTTTTCTTTTTTTTTCTTTTAATATTGTCTCTTTTACAACTTTTTTTTTTTTTTTTTTTTAGTTATGATATAAGACATTTTGTGTCTTTATCACCATTTAACCATCTGCTTCTTGTTGTGAGTAACGACACCGCAGCCAATTTGCTCCCGTGTGAAAACCAATAATCCTTTTTGTTTTTCTTTCTCCGTCTTCTTCATTATGCTCTAAGTGTTTGTCGCGGACGCGCTAAAGCTTTTTGAATCGTCACGTCGAGAGTGTTTTACGTCCTTGGTGAGATGAACATCGGCTAATTGCTTTTGTTACTGATGAAACTGGAAGTACCTAGTGAACTCAGCCGGAGCCTCGAAGTACATTTCAGATTTGATATTCACAAATAATGCCTGATGGGGTTGATGGGTTGTTTTTTTGTTTTGTTTTGTTTTGTTTTGTTTTTTACATCTAACAGTGCCTGCAAAAGTGCTACAGTTCAGTGTTGTTTGATGCTAATGCATGAGAGATGAGAGGGAGCTGCAGAGTTTTGGAAATCACTTCAGATCCTGTTTCAAAACCTCAAACGTTGTTCCTCATCTTTGACTTCTCTAGGAAACGTCTGCTGCTTTTCAAAGCAGCCACATCCGTCATTTTTTTTTTTTTTTTTTTTGAGTTCGTCCATCAAAACAAAAAAAAAAAACAAAAGGAGGAGGCAGGAGCGACAAACTCTGGACGTCCTGTCCAGTCTTCCTCCTCCTCTGAGCGAGAGGTTGGGAGCGGGGACGGGGGAGCAGCTCAGGGTCATCATCACAACACCCACATATCAAATTATCAGAGACTGAAACAACAGCGTTTCTTTCACATGACTAAACTGACTCACGATGGTCCTAGATCAGATCAGGAAAGAGGAGAGAGGAAGATAGAGAGGAAAAAAGAGGGAGAGAGAGAGAGAGTGAAGGAGAGACGGCGGGGTTGTGTTTCTCCTCAATCAGACAGACAGGAAGTGGATCAGCAGGAGGGAGGAAACCTCCTTCTGGGCTGCTGGGTCACAGGTGGCTCTGCTCAGGGGCTGGCAGGGGGCCTGGGTGAAGGGCAGGAGCCTTGGCTGTCGAAGCTGGCTGTCCTCGCTTTCCACTGCAGGACACACACACACATACACACAAGGCAGTGATTCATAGGGCACATTTGATTTTTTTTTTTTTTTTTACAGCGCTATCACTCTCAGGTCAGATGTCTGCACAGCGGAGAGTATACGAGCTCCAGGAACGTAAGAACAATAGTCGTCTTGTTTTATTTTTATTTCCTCGTTTGGTTTTGTGAGCGTCTCTTTTTGTCGGTCGTATACGTCACACGTTTCCAACTAGTCTGACTCATTACATTAAAGTCTCCTTCAACAAATCCAGCCTCTTTTCCTTTGAGACGTGAAGACCACAACGGTTGGATCCTTCACAGTCCAACATATCCCAAGATTTACTGCATCGCAGGTGACGATTGTGATGTGGACGTGAAGTTAAAGGCAAAGGTCACATGACTGTTGGAGCAGTAGCAACAAGGAGACGTAATTGATTATGTTGTATGTGTAATACATAAAAAGCCTGATCCCAGACCTTTATAGACCATGTCCTCTGAAAGATCAAGTCCTGAAACTGGTACATTAGCTTCAGCCTAAACACTCAGTTTGAAAATATGTTAATGTGACATTTTTTATTTTTATTGTACTATTTCTTCTGAATCTTCGCAGCTATATTTCCTTTAATGTTTTGTGAAATTTAAACGGGAAGTTTGTTTGGGTTCATTACACTGTGGGTTGCTACTTTAATTAGCTGCCGTTAAACATACGGTGAATTAGCTATTAGCACTTCCTGTTTACAGTGTTGTAGATTAATTTAATAGGGAGATAAATTTAGAAACATTAGAAACATTTAGAAACACCAAAGTTTAAAAATTAGCACATTGTTTTTTCACGATTTAACCGACTCAAACTGCTGCAGTTTGATTTTGTTGTAAAACTCTTGAACCTGATGTTGTATTTTTAACCCTCCAGTGTCAAATCTGTGTCACATGTTCCCACCTCTTTCTCAGACTTCTTGGACTCCAGCAGGGGGTGCCAGTGAGCGATGGGTTTGCGTGGATACGCCAACATTTCGTTCCAGTGGTCTCTGCCAAGTCCTTCAGCGTGGCAACCAACTCGCATCACACCGATGATCTCATTATGACCGACCCTGTGGGGACAAACACGCAGCGTATAAATACATCTGACTTAACCTGCCGCGACACCTCGTACATCAAACTGTTGTCTGCAGGAAGGACATTTTTGTATTTGAAGGAGACGCAACACGGACGTCCTGTCGATTGACAGAGAGAATCTGACACTGATCTTTCTTCTTTTGATCTGTTGTTTCCTTTATTCCAGCCTAAAATCAGACTATAAAGAAAAAAACAAGAAGCTCAGTTTCTAATCCTGTAACTATCTGCTCTTGTTTTATATATATATTTATAACAAAGACACAGTCTGACCTTTAAGATGCATGTTCTCTGTCTGTCAGCTGTGTGTGTGTGTGTGTGTGTGAGTCCACTTGCTCCTTCTCTTCACATTAAAGGTAAAACATTTCTTTCTTTGTTTCTGAGGAAAAACAATTCAACTGAAAAATATTGTTCAGTTCAAATGTTCGGGTGTTTACCTACAGGAAACTGGACTTCACTTCCTTCGAGTTCCTTAACTGGCGTCTGAATAATATGTGATATCAAATCAAATCAAGTTTTATTTGTCGTCCTTTGTTCCAATAATAGAGAAAAGACCAACGAGGCAGCAGGAAATAAATAAGACAAAAATAAAAGATAAAAGAAACACAGGTAATAAAACCACAGCAAAAGAAATCAAATGATATTAGAACCAAAAAAAGTCATTTCATGAGACAAGATGAGTCATAAAACTGCAGTGATGCAGTTTGAAGTTCAGTGCAAAGAGATGATTCAACAATGACGTGTGTGTTTACTATATTTAAAATATGTTTTATTATTATCAATAAATGTTTGTTTGGGAAAATCAAAGATATTAGAGACTTTGACCTCCATCATTTTGATGTCAGGGTCTTGTTTTGTTGCATTTTAAGTTCAGTTTATTTATTAAATATATTCTTGAGTAAAAATAAAGGCATTTTATGTGTGGAAGCATGAAAAGTAATGAAGTTTATCAATTTTAAGTTAAAATTTTCTGTAAAACTACAGTGAACAGTTCAATGAATATCAACTTTACTGTCAAAAGATGAGAAAGTTACGTTCACAAACAGATTTTATTTAAAAGATGTTAATTTAAATAAATCTAAGAGGTCACTGACACCACTTTAAAATACATAATAAAACCATTAATTAAAAAGAAAGAAAAAGACAATTGTGTGATAAATTAATGCAAAAAGAGTTAAAAATGCTTAAGTTACACAACAAAAAGAGGCTGAAATGGTTAAACGGTTACAAATACACGTCAGGTGTATTGATCTGTGATCTACCTGTCGAGCCTGATGTAATTGATAATCATGATTGATTATTTATGCCTGAGGAGGTCGGAAGGGGGAGCTGTCGGCCACGACGCGTCTCAACGTAGCCACCGAAGAGGAAACCGATGTATCCGAGCGTCTTTATCGATGTTTCAAATTTATTTTCAGGTATGTTATGAGTATTTCTGCTCATGATCTTTTACAAATGGTTCGTTAATAGTTTCTCGTGTGTTTTGTGGACGTGCTTGATCGTATTTTGAGCGTTTTTGGAAACATTTATATAACGTTTACACCGTTAATTAGCTAGTTTGTTAGCTAGCAGCTAGCTTAACCGCGTCCTCTTGGCGGACCAGATCAGTACGTCATCACGCAAATGTGCGACGCTACAGAACCCGAAAGCCGTCAGTTACCTCCATGGTTACCGTAGATGGTTACCATGGAGAGAAAAAAAAAATCACGTCACGTGTGTTTATTCTAGCACGATTTAGAGCTGAACAGAATCAGCGACATCCGGTTTTCAAAATAAAGCGCTAACACGATATATGATATATAAACTAATATGGGGAAATTATTCATTATTATGAGCAAACAAATCTTGTTCTCCCAGAATTACTTTGTAGATACTCATTATTAGCATCTAATCCTCACAATTTAAGTCTGGGAACGGTTTAATAAATTATTAATAATATATTATTAAACATAAATGATTTAGTAAATCTTGCTAATGATTTATTTTCTCTGCCAGTCTGTGTAAAGATGCATTTAGCCATATTTTGTTTTGCTTTGATGTATTTAGTGCATGTATGTATGTATATATTTGTTTTAATGTTTATTATTATTGTAATTGTGTTAATGGTTTTTGAATAATTTATCATTCTGAGTGAAGCTTTCAGAGAGGAAGTCGTGTGTTTCAGCATTTTCAGATGTAACAATTAAATAATATAGCTAATAATATTTATACTCATTCATTTTTACAGATAATCTATAAAGAGTTTTGTGTATATTCTGACTGTATTTTGAACATTAATGTACGGAGCCTAAGTCACCGACATCTACTTCTGGTCCATGGGTCCTATGCTCATAAAAATTATGAACGAGAGTCAATAGAGACATAAAAATTATTTACTGGTCCTGTTTGAAATGTGTCATGGTTTTTACATATGATGTTTGTATTTTAAAGATAATGTTTTGACATGGAGAGAGGACTGTTTTGTGACAGGCAGCAAACGTTTACGTCACCGTCAAACTCTGACAGCTAACGTTAGCTTAACAGCAGCTACGCTACCTGGGTAAATATCTGACCTGGTCAGTTTTATCACCTACTCCTCGTTCTCTCTTCAGCCGGGAAGAGAAGAGGAAAGAAATTCAGTAAAAAGTTTGTGACGTGACGTCACCTACCAGACTATTTGGTATATTATTATATATTAATTGTTGGTATATATTATTTTGCGTATTTACGTTGGTTTTAGCAATATTTTGTTTTATTTTGATATATTTGATACATTGTGCTGGTGTATGTTTGTTCTGCTGTATTATTACTGTACTTTAGAGTCGTGTTATAACAACTACACTAGAAACGCAGAGAACGATTAACAAATGTGATAAAAACCAAAAGAAAATGTTCAAGATATATATGATTTTGTTATTTAAAATGCATTTATTTGTAACTGTGTTTCATTTTTATTTATGCAGCATATTATTTCATGGTACTTGTTGATGTTTATATTCATGTTTAAAGAAGAATGGACTTTGGATACGCTTTTTCAATATTTTATCAATCTCAATGATGGTGCCAGAGAAAAAGCCACCTGTCAGGGCGTCTTTGATATTTCCCTTTTTCAGGTCATAACACAAGCAAATTTGATAAGAATTGATTTGCTGATTGCTTGTTGTTCCCGACCTTTGACCTTTCTTATAAATCAGATTTAGATTTCTGAATATAAGGTTTAAAAAAACTTCTGTTGTAAGTGAACGTTTCTGGCAAAATTGTGTCATTTCCCTCAAGGTCGTCTTAAAATATCACAGTCAAGACGCCAAAAACATGTTGTATGACATCGCAGTGACCTTGACTTTTTGACCTTTAGCTACTCAAAATCTAATCAGTTCAACTCAAGTTCAAGTCGGCGTTTCTGCCAAGTTTCCCTGAAGGATTCTCTCAGGGCGCTGTTGAGATGTCACGCTCACAAGAATGTCACATGTCACATGTGCAGACGGACAAACTGAAATGATGCCACGTTCAAATGTCAAACACCCAAACCTCTAATCATTCGACTAAACATTTACACTGTGGTTTTGTACGTACAGGTCGTAGTCCATGACGGAGATGTGCAGGCTGACGTGGTCCATGCTGTCCGGCGGGATGTCGAAGATGATGGCCTCGTTGTAGGTAGGATTCAACGTGTTCTTCTTTATGCTCGTCTTCTTCTTTTTCAAGCGTCTTCCGTCGCATATGAGCGAGACTTTGACGTAGGGATCTAAAACAAAAAAAAAAATGTTAAAAAAAAAAAAAAAGCAAAAAGGGCTGAAAAAGTGAAAAAGTCACTCGACGTTTAAATGTGTTCATGTTTGGACGCTCTCCAAGTTCTGCATCTCATTTAGCCATCTACCGCTGCGATAATTAGCATGAAAATCAGGCTTTTGGGATTATTATATAAAAAGAAACAGAGCTGTTACTTTGCCAAAACATCTTCAAAGATGTCTGTGAAGAGACAGATATTTAATCCCCCGCTGTGTATGTGTGTGTGTGTGTGTGTGTGTGTGTGTGTGTGCACGTGCTTGTGTGTGTCTGTGTGTTTTCCTTTTTGTTGGTTTCTCCACTCAAGCATTAAAGAAACCCTGGAGGACCTTGCATCACTAATGTGCATAAATGTAGATGAGTCGATGCTCTTGTGTAAACAAAAGACGTCGAAGGGCCGTATATCTTAAACTTAAAGCCTCCTGATAAACGCTGATCTCGATCTTAATCCGTCGGTGGCAAATCGCCTCATATGATCCATTACGGTGCGTCTCAAACAACCAAACCATAGCGCTCGATTTGAAAGCCACTACGCTCGAAGGCACACGTTTGATTGCTAAGGGTTTTTAACGACGCCCGCTCTGAGAAATGATAATAACAGTTTGGCCACAACCCCATGAAAAACTCGAAGGATTAAAAGTGAGAAATGTCATTAAACACAGGAGAAAGAAAAAAAACATCACGTTCACGCTGAATTACTCTCCAGCCACTGCCATTTAAAAGGACAATAAATGTCCCTGTAATAAATGTTTTTTTTTTTTTTTTTTTTTATAAAAGCGTGATCTGTATTTTAGGGAAAAATGAAACCGCTGTGTATTAACATAAACAGGCTTCCAGCAACAATTTGCTGACAATGTCTTAATGTTGCAAGTGTTGAATATTAATAACTGCTGAAATAAACAGAACGAGAGCGCTCGCCGACGTTCGTTCGTTCGTTTTATCTGACGCACAAACAATTGAATATCCACAGGAGGGCTGTGAGGAGGACGGGGGGGTCGGGCGTTCATAGTGACTCATTTGCAGCTGAGAGAGAAGATCACACACACTCATGCTCAGTCACAACACAGATACTGTGCAAACACAAACACACCTGAGTATCCAGTGATGTCCATGGCCTTGAGGTTCCTGCATTTGATGACAGTAAGTGTGAGTCTTCCTGCCGTGGGCAGGTAGCATAGTGAGAACATGATCTCTCCGAGGTCGACACTTTCCTGTGGGAAGCACAAACAAAAAAAAACAAAAAAAAAAAAACATTCAGCTCTGATGCTTTGATCCCGACTGATGCACCAGAAGTGGAGGCTCAGTTGCTTAAAGGTTTTTTTTTTTCCAGGGATCAATGTTGTATTTTGTTCATGGTCTGGTCAAAGCAGAGATTTAGAGAAGATTTAAACAGATTTTTCTTTTTAACAGATTATTGCAGTTATGTGTTACATTTTTAAACCAAAAAATTGCAAATTAATGGCGTGAACCAGCTCATGGGAGCACCCGTTACTCAGAAACACACATATTAAAAAAGTAATATGATGCAAAATAATGCAATGCAGTAAAAGCTGCATCATGAGCCAGTTGTTTGGTGTCTGCACCACATTTTGCCACATGCTCATGCAGCAGCGATGCAGGTGAATTTTTGAGTTTTGGTGAAAAACAAATAGAGATTATTTGTGGCGTCGTGCATGTAATGTTGATGTAAAAGAAAAAAGTAATGTTGCAGTTCTGTTTATAATTCTGTTTATAAAAATATTTGTGTTTAAAGAATTGTGTAATTTTGTATATGCTCAATTCTCAATGAAGCTGTATAGTAAAACTGTAGTTAAGTTTATAGTAAATATGGTTCAACATCCTGCAAAATGTAATTTCTTGAACTGATTGAGATAAGTTTGTGTCTTTACCTCAGATCAAGTGTCACTTTTGATCGATACGTTTGATTACGTTGCTATAAAGCTGCACGACAACCTGGGTGTTTATTTTCCCAAATGACTCAACAGGGACAGACGTCTATATGAGACGTGTTTAATTTTTACGGCATTGTAACGTTTTTAAGTCTTTCATTGTCATTTATCAGTGGAAACTTGTAGTCTGTGGCAGGATTTGCACCACACAGTGCGTGAGGGGTGGAAGTTGTCTGTGAGTAGAGCGGGAGTGTGTGTGTAACTCACACCAGGCATGTCTACAGGACATGCTACAGCCATGGTCTATGGGACCAGAGCGAGATGGAGCGATCGCTCCGGCCTTTGGATAAAAACCTGGGTCGTGGTGCGACTGTATTGTACACGCTCACTCCCCACAGGTCTGGGTGCAGGGGGAGTTAAAATGAGCGAAATTCAACAACAGGAAGAAAATCAGACTTGGCCTTTATTTGAAACCAGCGTTTGTTGCCTAAATGTGTTGCTGCCCCCGGCTAATAAAAGAGAGTAGTGTCTATTCACCGCTCGGTTGTTATTTGTAGCTTTACGATATGTTAAAATGTTCCTGTGGCTACTTGGGATTGGAGGAAGAGCGGTGGATTATCATACTGACCCGATTATAAGACGACTCCTCTACTTGACCCATTTTTGGAAAATAGTACAAGAGTATAAGACCTGTAGAAGAAATCATCATCTAGTTGTTTTTTTTTAATCATTATCTGTTGGGAATTTTGTTGGGAACTATAACAGTCTGAGAAACACTGTCTCCTCTGATGTTTGTTAACTTGCTCAACATTTGAGTCTCTGTTTTCTAGTGAGTCTCTGTGTCGTGGTCTCATCTCTCCAGGTCTCTGGTGTGTGAGAAGAAGAAGCAGCTCTGACGTTTGACGCCACCTGTTGGTTTAGACCCCCGGGTCTCTGGATCCCGAACATAAGATGACTCATCTTTTTCAGACTTTTTTCTAGAGAAAAAACACCGTCTTATATTCTGGTCAATATGGTATTTGTTGTTGTTGGGTAACTGGAAAAAAAGCTACGTCCACTTCCTCCGTCCAGTGACTCATGTCCTGGTCGGACACTAATTTTCATGGCAATTCACTGAAAAGTTGTTGAAGTATTTCACTAAAAGCTACACAGGTGTCACCGGCTGGCACTAAAAACAGCTGGTGTTTCCATGAGGACAATCAAAAGTGTCATTTCATGCTTTTACAACACTTGACATTTCCGCCGCGGTCTCTCACATTACGAACGAACCTTCACACCCTTCAAATCGAAATCCTTTTTGCTTTTCCTCGGCAGAGAAAAGCCAAATCGCAGCTGCGCGTGAGGCGACATTAAGACGGCTGCTCTCAGACAGACGTGTTGGGATTTGCCAATCAGTAGGGCTCTCATCGAGCTCATTCAGAGTGATTAGACGGTCTGAGCGACCTTAATACTGTTTCTAGGAACTCACATGGGGCCGATAATGGGACTCGCAATCCACTCGAGACAACTGTTTCAAAGAGGAGTTTCTCTTCACTATCGCATTAGCTAGTAGACAGGTTTTAGTCTGAAAAGTAGTTTAGAATAACAAAAACATTCTTACATTAAGGATTTTGATATGATCCTCTAAAAAAAACAAACAACAAAATCTATTTATTTGTTAATTATTGGATAAATAATGTTAAAGAAACTGAGCTGTAAATGTGATATGCTGCGATGATGATCATCTGGAAACATAATCAGGAATTATTCTTTCTGATAATGTAATGAAAACTGCATTGAGAATAAGGAAATTGCCTGTTTGGCAAACACAGATTTGATCAGCCTTAATTACTGAATTAGATTTAATTGCTTCGGTTAGAAACCGACAGCTGGAAAATCACAAGGACCTGCAGCGAGGCCTCGACCAGAAGCACGTTGTCCTAAAAACTAAACGACTAAATTACCAACAAATGATGTTATACAGTGAAGCAATCCTTCAAGCTGTGAAGCAGGAGTTAGACTTTCTATCGAAGAAACAGTTGGACAGTTTGGGAAAGTAACTAATTCGTTCTCTTGCCAAAAGTTGATGAAAAGATCAATCATCTGTCTGAACTTTCATTATGGAGATGGAAGAAATGGGCAAACAGCCTGTGACTCACTCTACACACACACACACACACACACACACACACACACACACACACACACACACACACACATATATAAAATATTATATATAGAGATTAATTTCCAGTTCCACTTGATCTTCCAGGGTTTCAGATTTGCTCAGATTTGACTTGGACTTTATTTAAAAGCTTTAAAAGCAGCTCAATGCTCAATCATCAGTCAGAATTTCACTTAATGCAACATGGTAGCTCGTTTTTAGCACCGATTAGCATCAGTTGAAATACTTTTTGTGCAGTACTTTGTGTCACGGTTGGCCTGATACTTGTATAACCCAACTGAGGCTAAAGTAAGTAGATGAACAAGGTAAATAGCTACTAACATCAGTTTGTTGTGAGTGCATTACGCACTTTTTGACACTAACATTAGCTCCTTTCCCATCACCACAGTTTGTTTTTAGCATCAGTTAGCATCAGTTTAAATACTTTTTGTCCAGTAATTTGATTTATGACTAAATATTTGTGAAAGCAAACAACAGCTGTGTGTTTAGTTTGATAGTCTTTAGCTAATATTAGCATGTTACCACTGTAACTGTTGTGAGAACGTTAGCAAGTTAATATTAGCATTTACCTCAACGCATTGCTGTGCTGAAGTCAACCCACCCCACACTATACTAACATGGAGATAATATGTGTTTTTAATTGAAAGAATTAAAGAATATGTTTGTTCCTGATGTTTGTTACAGACTTTTCACTAGCATTTTGTCCATTACCATAGTTTTTGTTTGCACCAGTTAGCATCAGTTTCATACTTGTAAAACCCAACCATAGCTTTATGTTTAGCTTGCTAGCGTTTAGCGAAAATGCTAAATTAATTTGATGACTATGGTAAACAGCAAACTGTTTAACATTAGCATGTTACCACTGTAACTGTTGTGAGCACATTAGCAAGTTAATGTTAACATTTATCTCAACATGCTGCTAACTACCCAAGCTGAAAATGCTAAACTAAGTTGAATCAAGTTAACAGGACACTTCTTAACATTAGCATGTTGGTGTGAATGTTAACATTTAGCTCAAAGAATTGCTGTGCTAAAGTCAACACACCCCACACTAAGATGGAGATCATGTGTGATCATGTGTTTTTGGCGCTATGCTACCATTAGCACTTTTCCCTGAAAGCCAACCATAGCTTTGTGTGTAGCTCACTAGCCCTTAGCTACTGAGCTAAAACACCTACCTGCTTAACATTAGCATGTTACCACTGTCGTTGTGAGTATATTAGCTAGTTAACGTTACCATTTACCATTTACGTTTGTAGCAGACTTTTAACCTGTGACTTTATGGAGCCACCGTTAGCGCCGTGTCCATTATCATCATTTGTGTTTAGCACCAGTTGCTTGAAAAACCTTTTCAATATGTAGCTTTAGCAAATGACAAAACTTCACTAAACCACCAAACTAAGTGGAGGAAATATTAGCTGTTAAAAATGGCCGTGCTACTATTGTCATTATGAGCATGTTAGCATGCTAACATTAGCATTTACATCATAGTAATCTGTCTGGTATTACTTATTTGTCATTTAGTGTTTTTACATTGATTTATTTATTACATACCATCACTTTTACGGTTGATTAGTAATCTCCGCCAATTATTTCACCTAAAAACAACTTGACAAAACAGTCTGTCAAGATTTGAACACACTAATAAGAAATAGTCAGAAGTCAATAAATAAAGTGTCCTCCTCCTGTTTGTCTCAGTAAAGCGTAACGGTTGGTGTTACTGATAAATATCTCTCTTTGATCTATGAAGTGAGAAAAGCTGCCGACTGTTTTTTTTTTCCTTCCTCTGCTCGATACTGCGACTTCACTCATTAAGCTGCGCAGTTTTTTTTTTTTTTTTTCCTTCTTTATCTCACCCAAGACTTTCATTACCAGACCACTTCATGTTTGTTTGTACTGAAATCCCAACCATCTGTGCATTCTTTATGTTGCCAATGTTGAATTTAATGTGAGCAAGGGACTTTGTCATAAAATCATTTGGTGGTTCAATAAAGTTTTCGTGCCAAGTCAGAAGGCCGCCTGCGCTTTCTGCCTCCTAAGCAATAACGCTGAGAATATTGAACAAACCTTGAAGAAGCTCAAGTTCAACAACTGCAGGAGGGAAGAAACTGGGGGTGGGACGGTTTGATATAAGAGCAACAGAGGAGGCGATAAAGTGATGAGGGACCTGAACGGAGCGAGAGGCGACGAACGAGTAACAACATCAAAGAGAAAACAGTCGTATGAGCTGCAGGCGGCGGAAACGTCGTTTTAAGTTTGAGGTGTGACTAACGCTTTTATATTTTTCAATAGTCACAATCATGTTTTTTTTTCTTCTTTCTGTAGAATATAAATATAAAGATTTGTCGTTGATTGTGATTTGTTCTCATTAATCCCTCAATACAAGTCTCTTACCCTCCCGTTACCCTCATACACATAAACACATTTATTATTATTTAGTTGAGTTTTAAATTATATTTTCTCAGAGCGAATACTTAACTCTCAGATTAATGGGGCTGTTTCATTTTAATTTTTTTTTTAATAACATACTATAAAAGAAACAACACTAACGCTTCTGTTTCTTCATTTGTTTGGATTAATGTGAATAATATTATGTAGTTTCAAATATTATGACAATTTCTCATTAGCAGTTTTTATTTGGTCTTTTAACTGCAAACAACAATCTCAGAGTATAAAGTTGTCATGGTTGTTTTTTGTTTGAAATAGTTTTTCCTTGTTTCTTGTCTTGTTTACTCGTCTCCTTTGGTCTAGATTTTCTGTTTGTTTCTGTGTCCGCAGAGTTTTTTTGGTTTTTGTTTTCCCAGGTTTCTGAATTGTTTTATTTTGAAATAACCTTGATAGTTCACTCGTCCTCCTTCCTCCTCCTTTTTCCCGCTTTCGGGTCCAATCTTTGCTATAAATGATGACACAAAGCTGCATGATGAGACTTTGATTTGTTTTTGTTTTTTGTGATTTAAATATTTTACTTTTCACATATTTCATCATCATGTATCTGGTTTTCAATTTTCAGATTCAAATATTTTTTTTGTTTCGACATTAACCCTGTTTCATTGATCAGTTAACGTCGATGTTTTGGTTCAGTTTGTCTTTCGAGGTAAAATGAAACAGAAAACTTTAGAAACGCTTTAACCCTTTTACGACCGTCCTGCTGTCGGCAACATGTTTACACACGCCCACTTTGTGTGACTGTGATTACAGGATGGATGGTAATGTGTGTGTGTGGGGAAGAGAGGGACTAGACGCTGATTTGCTGCCCTCCTACAACAGTGTAGGTAAAATTACTATAATAACCACATGTTGCCTGTGAAGCTCAACTTCTCATCATTCAGAAACTGTTAGAGTTTTTCTGATTGAATAAACCGTCACATATATACAGTAATACAAAGTGGGCGTGTGCAAAAGTGTTGCTGATGATGTGATGGTCAAAAAAGGACGAAGGTCAAATATACTGAAAACTCACTTGAACGTTCGATGGTGTAAAGTAAACAAACAAAAACAAGATCATACTTGTTGGTGAACTTGTCTTGTCGCTGTGACTGATTTGTTTTAATTCACCATTTAAAACTACTAATATAAAACAAACTTTTAAAATTAATGCTCTTAATTAAACTGAAATCATGCTTTGAATTGCATCACTTTTTAATCTCAGTTAAGAACAATTCATCCAGTCTATAAACTTCACGTCAGCGCCCTTTATTTATTATATTGTTCCTATGATTAAATGTAGTTTGATGGAGCTGTTTATGTTTTGTAGTTTCCGTCATGATTGTGTTGTATCTCATATGTCACCTACCTCGGAGGCTGCAGACTGAATTGAACAAAGTCTTGTAACATTTCAGCTTTAAAGTGTTTAAATTAACTCACATCAAGACCTTGTTGTCTTGACTTTGAGAATCAGTAAAAAAGCGCAGGTGAAACAAATGTTATTTAACAAACTGGCCAACTGTGGTGGCGCTGATCCAACCGCGCAACAACACCAGGACCCTGGAATGAGTTCGACTTAATGAAATGTAGCTGTTCTTAATTAATCAATGACACCTGTTCTTCTTCTTCGGCGTTAACTCTGCCAGAATGTCTGCTGAGAAGGAGAAGGTCTATTAGGCTCATTATCATTTCCCCTGTTGGGTCAATTTACTGCTCATGTACAACAACATTGAAGTGATGAGCTTCTGTCCAACCGACCGGCTCGGTTTTGTTTCCGCAAGAAGTCAAACACTTCAACTAAACCACCAACGTCTTGAAGTTTTAAAAAACACCGACATCCACCTGGATAGGTTAGGATCAGGCCCGTATTTATACATCTTCTCTACATTTATACATCTTAAACACCACCATGTTCATTTCGGCAGGTTTTTGTCACATTTGAAACCACGCAGGAAAATGGATGCAACTAATGCAGATGTTTGACACACAAATCAGATTTTATCCAATCAGATTTGACTCACTTATCTACGTTCTCGATACAAGTTAGTCTCATTGATAGTGACGGTGACTTGAATCTGTTACAAGGTGAACGAATCGGTCGTGTCAAACACCACCATGCTCATATTGATCACGCGTGAAACATCAGCAACCGAAACAACCGAACACGTCATATTTGTGAGACCACGCAGGGAAAATGAAAGTGAGTGACTTGTCTCCGGATGACGTCAAAGGAGAGAAACACTGTATTGACCTGAATATAACACGACCCCTCTATTTCAAGATCAATTAGCGAGTAAAGATCAATTAGTGTGCGAACAAATGACCTGTAGTAGCAAGGTACATCATCTAGGAGTAGATTTTTTTTTTTATCATTATTTGTTGAGGGTTTTTGCCTTTAATGGAGAAGGAATGGAGAAGAGAACACACAGGGAAGTTGGTCTAGATGAGGATTCAAACTCGCAACCAGCTGTATCCAGGCGGTGACTGGTCATTCATCTCCAGGTCAGCCGTAATGTGCGGAGTATGCCCAATTTTGAGAGAAGAAGAAGAAACTCTGACTCATTTGTTAACTTGGGGAGTCAAGTCATGGTCTCATCTCCAGGTCACTGGAGAAGCCACCTGTTGTTGGTTTAGACCCCCAACAAATAAAAAAGCAAAATACAAATCTAGTTTGAGTCACTTCATCCTGGTAATGAGAACGTAGCCTATGACATCTGCTCTCAGACCCAGTTTCCACCAAAATACCCAACATGTGCTCCCTCATTTGAATGGATAATGAATAATAAATAAACGAATGACTGTGGGTTGCCAGAAAATATAGCCCATTTACTCTAAAAGCACTTTCAACTTCTACCCGTATACTTCCAGAGGCTGTGTCTTCAGTGGTAGTTACTCCTCTGACTGAAAGTGTAACTGATATGTATTGATTTAAATGTAAACTCCAGCGTATCGCTCTGTGTGAGACATACAGGTCACATAAAACGAGTGTCTGAGAAATTTGTTATTCGATCGCTGAGTCTAGGAGAAGCAAGAAAAAGTCAATAGATTCTTACACTGGTGGCGTATTGGATGTCCCTCCATATGTTCGTCTCCCTGGAGAGATCCGACATCTCGAACAAGTTGTCCAGCACCACCTCCCGATCATGTCATGCCGTGAAAACCGGTCGAAGTCGAAGACGCTCATGTGGAGTTTCCTGACCGCCAGCTCGTCATAAGGCACAGGGAACTGGAAGCTCTCGTTGAACGTTGGGTTGAGAGTTTTCCGATGGACGCGAGTCTGGAACTTCTTGCGGTCGGGCAGCAGGTAGATCTTCACGTACGGGTCGGACGTGCCGCATAAGTCCTTGGCGGGGAGGTCCACCGCTTTGAGGATGTTGACTAACAGGGCCTCGTTCTCGTAGTCGTACTTGAGAGAGAAGTTAATCCGGCCACAGTTTTTGCTGCTGCCATTCTTGGTTGACTCCTCCGACTCCTGGCCCTTTTGTTGGTAGAGCTCCGGCTGGATGCGGCCGATGCTGGTCGGCTTTTCCTCCTTGTCCACCACGTAGTCGTTCCCCAGGTCCAGACTGCCGACCTGCATTTGTCTGGGCAGGTGTCTTTTGAATGAATTGTGCCTACAGGGACATGAAAAGACACGAAAAGACAGAAAAGAAAGAGGGAAAGAGAGTGACAGTGAATCGCTGCGTCTTTGTGTGGAGGAGCTTGTGGCGAAGACGGGCGCGACCTCAAAGAGCCGCCGCTGACAAAGTGCGACTGAGTGTGTCGCCACACGTCTCCTCACATCTCACCGTTAACGTCGCAATCGATCAGACAGGGACGACAGCTGGAGCTAGCCGAGTTATTTCCTGTTTGAGGAGGAAATAACCGGTGCCCTGCGTTTTTATTGTCTTTAAAAATGCATGAAAACCGTTTGAACCTTGAACGACACTTTGCAGATCTTTTCTTTTTTTTTTTTAACTCGCTCAATCTGATTCGTGTCTGAAAGGTTCTGCTTTCTGAGATTGTTTGGTCTTTTGTGTGAGGAGAGGAAAGGTCCAGGTGAAACATAGAGATAGAGGCCAAGTTGAGATGAAACTACATCAGGACCTTTCAAGAGAAGTTTTTTGTTGCTTTAGAAAGACGACAAATAGATGTTCTTTTTAAAAAATGGACCAATTGACGCTCACCTATCAACACGGTCAAAAACATGCACCTGCTCTGCACTGCTACACTTTTTCTCTTTACTGTATCCCATTAATTCTCATAAAAAAGCTATCAGATATAATTAGCTTTACCATAATGACCTGCACCGAGACGCCTCAGAAGCAGAGAGCAACACAGTTTTCACTATTTTTTATAATTAACACATTAGTGATGTTTTGAGGGTGTTCGAAGCTCACTCCACATGATGCTGTGTCTTAAATTCTGCTTATGTGTGCATGCATGTTTGTAACTCTAAGCGTATTTACGCTCAGATAAGCACATCACGCGGTTGGATGTGGCGTGCGACTGACCGTGTGGAGGAAGCGGGCTCGGTGGTTTGTCTCTGCATGCGTTGTGTGCGGCGCAGGAAGTGCTCCCTCATGGAGAGCTGCACGTCGGTGGGGATGTCGGGAGACGTATGGCTTATCTTCACCGCCGCCTCCAGGAATCCCATGGAGCCCACGGGGTCTTTCACCTTCTCTGTCGCCATGGTGACAGGCGTCTGATGGGAAGAATTGGACGGCAGTGGCGGTTGCGCTTGCGGCGGCAGTAGTGGCGAGTGGAGCGTGCGATGTTCTGGTCCACGGGCCGGGCCGAGGGACGGAGCGGGGAAATGGGCCTTTGTCCGCCAAGGAACCCAACACAGCTTCCAGGAGACGAAGGCGAGGAGGCCCAGCAGCGCCAGGCTGCAAACCACAAACACACCGAGCAGGAGGCCAAAAGTAGCGTCTGGTGACGAGCCACGGGAACCAGAAACAGAAAATCACACAATATGGACAAACAGATGGTGAGAGAGGAGAGGAAGAGAGAGTGTCTTTTACAACATGATTTCTGAAACGATCTTATGGTACATCAGTGGGTTTTATATAAGACTGAAGACAGCGAGCCAAGCACACGGGGAGATGTACCTCATAAATATTAAAGTAACCTCCATTAGTCTTCAGTTGAGCCAAGGGAAAAAAAAGCACAGTAATGTAAACATAATTTAAAACAAGGTCAGACGTATACGCAGCTCATTTTCTTACATGGGTGTAAAATCATCAAAAAAAAAAAAAAGAAATACTTCCTCTGTAATTTTTTTTTTTTTTATCATGTAACAATAAAAAGAGCTGGCCATGCTCAAACTCATTTATTTCCATGGATTTTGAATATGTTTCCTGGGGAACAAGCAGCGTATAAAAACCTGGAGATGCAGCAAAAATGCTGACAAGCGTTCTGCGAGGATTCATAGGGAAGAGAGAAAAAAAAACACAAACACAGAAAACACACAGCGTCGTATCTCTGGCTTCTGCCTTTTGGGACATTCACCAGAGTCGCTCAGCTCTTGATTTAAACTAAATCTATCTTAGCGGCTGATACTTGAGAGTTTCTCCTCTTGATTGAATTTAATTCCCTACATTTTTCTTTTTTCTTTTTGCTGGAGTGTTTGTTTCTACGCAGCCAGATCGCTTGGAGCTAACGCACAATAACTCATAACGCTGAGGAGCGTCCCGACGGCCTCTCAAGAGGAAACCACTCCAGAGACGTTGCTGCTGCCGACCGCGTTGAATTATTATTATTTTTTCTAATGTTTTTTTTTTTTTTTTTTAATGTTCACAACATCAACAGATGCTCAAAGCTGCGAAGGAGTTTGAGTTTATTCATAGTGAGAGAAGTAGAAGCTGCGTTTTGAGTTTAATTTTGACCAAAACGTCCAAAAAAAGACAAATGCAGACAATTGTTTTTATGCATCTGCACCAACAACACTCATGTCTGTCATGTCCTATATTTATGGAAACCAATTTCCACCGGTTGTAATCTTCTTTAACCGCTGTAACCTTCGTTGGTTGTTGAAGGAAACTTTAAAATGAGACAAACTAGTCTCCACCTGTGACATATACGACTGACAAATAACACCGCCCTCAGGTTGTGACCTCAGAAAAATGAAAATGTGTTTGGCCTTTGAATGAGATTCCTACCTTGAACACACGTCTTCAGATTTGACATTACTCTTACTGAAGGATTAAAAGTAATTACATTTTTATGACCGAAAGTTAAATGTCGCCATCACCTGCAGCTGGACTGGTTGTTGGCGTTGGAGCTGGGTGATTATTTAAGTCAAGTCGATTACGAGGATCAGCTTCGGGCACATAGTAAATTTGTGTGGCCACCGGGTAAAGTACTGGCTGCCACAATTTTTTTTTGTTTTTTTTTTTTCCTCCAATGAAAAACACAACATCAAAAACAAGTTCAGTTTATTTTTTCATTCATTCGCTCACATACACACACTTGTGCTTCTACACGGTCGCCTCCTGTCCAGGGACAGTTAATGATGACGTAATGAACCATAACTGTTGCTAAAGTCCTGTAAAATTATATATATTTTTATGTTGGTGGACAAGTTGGTGGTATTTTTCATGGCTAGGCTAGCCAACATGATGCTAATTCAGACGTGATACTCAAGATCCCCAACACAACTTGCTGCATCATCTGCAGGAAATGCTCAGTTTTACAATGTTTACATTTCACTGCCTCTAGATTTTGAAGGATGTGAGTTTGAAATGCATGTTTGTTCTTATATTTATCACGTTACTGTATTTATTGTGTTTTTTTTTTTGTTGAACTTATCATTGGTTTGTTCAGGTTCAAGTCCAGATTCTCTTACACTGGTAGTATCAGAGAAAAATCATGATAAAAATCGATTATTGGTCAATATGGGAAAATAAATCCCACATTCGACTACGATCACCTCCCATTGATCACCATGTTCAATTCATCTCATGTCTCGTGTGTAAAATCATGATTTGCAAAGTAACACTAACGTGAATGAGTGAAATTGAAAAATTGAAACAGTCCAGTGAGGTAAACTGTCGCTCTGGTCTTTGATCAGACGGCTGCTTTTATGTTTAACTTTTCCTGAAATGACCTGCGGTCTGTAAAAAAAAAAAAAAAAAATTAGATGTTTCCACCTCCCACTGCACAAAGCAAGAGCTTTCATGTTCAAAACTCAACCTAAACGAAGTGTCCACTGAGGCAAATTTACAGCTTAGCCGAGCGGCCGACAGGATTTCAAGTCTGGAGGATTTACGCCCGAGGAGGATTTCTCAGCTGTCCTCGGCCCTGCAGCGCTCTGTGTCATTTGAAATTTCACACGGCTCTCTGCAAAGCTTCATCTCGACTGGACTGTCGCCGGACCGGTCTTCATCCGCCGTCACAGCAAATTGAAGCCGACCCCGCGGCCGGCGGTGCGCTGAGATATGAACACGAACCGCTCGTGATGACAAATCTGTCGCTGTGAAAACGTGATGACTGGTCAGAAATTTGTGTTTGAGTGTGTGATGTAACTTTGACTTTAACTTTGGCCACAGCAACAAAGTGACACAAGAGATCGAACCTCAGTCACGTCTTTAAATGTGACATAAATGGGTTTTCAACTCTGACACATTTATACTCACTATACTTTGCTCTGACTTTAGAAAATTAAATTTCTGACCTTGTCGACGTGACGTTTTGATTGCCAAGAGAAAGCAGAAGTTGAGTTTTTGTAATGAAGTGACTCAAAGAGAACAAAGTGTGTAAAATGTGGTTGTGAGATGTAGCTTCACACAACGGGTGTTAAAGGCGACGGCTGGTTCTCAAACCTTCATACATTGTTGTTTCTGTCTTGATGCAGATGTTCAGGTGTTTTGCTGCAAGTCTGGTCGCTTTCTTCTCTACAACGCTCCTATAGTCTCAGAGTAAGGCTGAGTTCAAGATGCATGATATGTAGCCAAACGTTTAATTCAACTGACACAGATGCTGAACCTCCTGTTACATGACGTCAGCTTACGACTAATTACAGTCGTACAGTTGTACAGACTAATTACTAATTCTAATTTTATAATTTATTATTTGTTTGGTTTGTAACGTACATGTTCACATTATCAATGTGATGTATCTTGACTCGGATCAGTAGTAGAACTTGACTTGAATTTTTTTAAATGACTTGACTCGATCATTGGGGACTTGAGACCGGACCCGACTACAACAAAGTGTAACTAAAACTGAATCTAATAACATTTGTATCTCGTCCGTGTGTTCACGTTTTACTGAGTTATGACTTTAAGTTTTGATGCAAACGGCAGCAATCAGGTGCTTCGTGCTCTGAGTTTCATCTCCTGCTGCTTTAGATGTCGACTATGTGGATAAAATCTGCCAAATCACCAGACGACCAGACCGAACAATTAACTCTTTTTTTATTTTGTGGAGCTTTACTTTGTGCACCTGCACCTCTCGGTTTAAAAACCCCGCTGTGCCAGAATCGCTCTGAACGTGTGAACAGATGTTTCCTTCCTCGACCTTTTCTTCACATCACACCTCTGTTCTCTTTTTGAACTTTTACACTTTGCGTGATGAGATGTTTTCCCGCCTCCCTGCTCCGCTTTTTCTTTTCTTTGTAATAACTCGGTGATGGTTTCCGTGATAATCGACGCAGCAGGATCTGCGTCGTGCGACGGTCTCTCGTCTAATTTGTTGCGATGAGGTTAATGAAAGAACTCCAGCCCCGTCGCCTGCAGTACAATAAGTTATTTCTACCATGACGACTAAAAAAAATACATAAATAAAAAATAGAGGTGGTGAAGCTGAAACGCTGCTAATTTTCCCACTCTGAGTGTTGAGAATATCAGACACTGTATTGAGACTGAACTTATGATGCAGCAACAGTGAGACGGAGACAGAAAGTTGAATGTGATCTGTAAAGAAACAGAAGAACGACGGGAAAAGAAAAGCTGTGGTAGTTTCTCTCCAGACAGTTGGTTAATGGAGCAGATGTGTGTGAACATGCGCATCCTCTCTCTCCCCCGACAGCGTGAGAGCAGACTGACCTGAGGGTTTAACACACTATTAATGATTGCGCCCGAGCTGTGGAGGAGTGGACTATCACTGTCCTAGAGTCACTCAGAAGGATCTCAGGCTGGAAACAAACAAACTAAAAAAAAAAAAAAACCTTCCACTGTCGATACTTCAGAGGCCGAATCAATGTGAGAGTAAAAGCTCCTGCAGGCTGGTTTTAAAGGGTGAAGGAGCAAAACGGTGCGGAAGTGAAGTGAACGCTGTGTGACAAGTTTTATTTTAAAGAAAAATAAAATAAAAATAAAACACCCAAACAACGGCGATCTCAACGAGTTTCACGCCAAAAACCGAAGCTGACGAGACGATATCAGGTGATCAGGAGGGAGCGCAAATTTAATTAACGTTTGTTTTGAAGTGGAGTCAGAGAGCAAAGTGAAGCCTCAGGGCTTTTTTTCTTTTTTTTTTTTTTCCTTTTCTCTCTCTCCTCTTTCTCTTTTTTATTCTGATCAAGTGCTTTCAAATCTAACCTGGTTTCCATAGTAACCTGGTCATTAGAGAGAGTGTGCAGTCTGCTCTGTTTGCTGTTATGAAAAGTGCTGGAGATCACACTCACTGATCATAGAGACATCACAACACTGTCTGCAGCGAGTAAAGCTGCAGTCTGCATTAGCGACCTTAACACGGACGCTACTGATCTATAATTGTTACTGATCGCAATGAAATCTCAGAATGATTGAGAATTAAATCAGATCTGATCAGAATCAGACCTGATTTTAAAAAAAAAAGGAAAATAATAGGCAGGTAAACACTCAGGCAGATTGAAGTCGGCCCCTGAAACCTTTCAAAAGTTTGCAACAACAAATAATTTCACCAAGTTGTATGAACTTGTTGATCTGTCACTGTTGCTTCGATTTAAAGGAGAATAAAAATGTTGACTATGATACGAGTTACGTACATTTTTTGTGAGAAGAGTAAATCTGCGGTGGCGTTAAAAAGACGACGCCCGGAGTGGTTAGGGCACACCACTTTGGCTCATAAGCCGCGAAGCGATCGGCAGTTTGAATCCAGACGATCTGCGACGATCATTTAATACGTGTCACTGCCCCACTCTTCTCCACCGTCCTGTCTGCCCTCACTTATCTGTGAGTTACATTCATAATAATTGATCGTAGAAACATCACAACACTGTCTGCAGTGAGTAAAGCTGCAGTCTGCGTTGGAAGGAGACGCGCCAGCTACGTTAACACGGACGCTACTGATCTGTAATAATCTGATCGACGGGAGATCGCAATTAAATTTCAGAATGATTGAGAATTAAATTGGATTTAAGGGAAAATATTAGTCAAGCAGGTTGAATTCTGCTCCTGAAACTTTTGCAAAAGTTTGCAACAACAAATTATTTCACCAAGTTTTTGAACCGGTTTATCTGTCGCTTTTTTTTTAACGTAAAGAACAATAAAGGAGATTAAGTCTCCTGTGGTGTTAGAAAGACGGCACATTTAGGACAAAGGACAAACAAACGTTTTATCGTCCACTTACGTGTAAACATTATATTCTTAATATTCATAATATTACAGACGTCACATGGACGCTACTGATCTGTAATAATCTGGTTATGATCAGACTGAAGGTCGATCGCAACAAAGTTTAACAAAGATTGAGAATTTAATCAGATTGAATCAGTTAGAAAGTAAAATATTAGTCAGATAAACACTCAAAGCAGATCGAATTCTGCTTCTGAAAAGTTTGCAATAACAAACTATTTCACTTAGTTTGAAAACTGGTTTATCTTCAATGTAAAGAACAATAAAAACGTCTACTAGGTTGGAGAATAAGCCTGTTATAGTTTTACAAAATCTGCATATTTAGGATGTACAACCCCACCTTGCCCACTTTTTGTTCGTATGTTTTTATTTTTGTTTTGCTATGTTTGCTATTTGTTTTGCTAATTCAACTCAGAGTTTACAGTCCAGACTCTTCCTTCAGCTCGTATAATCTCTGTTGTTCATGACTGAAAAAACCTCCCGCCCAGGAAACATCCTGAACAGCTTGAACCGCCTCAAATGGCTCATTTCTACATGTGCCCGACCACACGTCCATGATCTCGTTCTTTGTGGTCAAAACCCAGAGCTCATGTCAGCGAGGGTCTGAATGTAGATCAACTGATAAATCGACAGTTTTAGTTTTCCACTCAGCAGCTCCTGATTCCTGCTGATGCAACAGCAACATGTTCGCCAGACGCTGTGCCATCAGGGAGCTCGCTGGCGAGCCTCTCTTTGAGCTGTGTGTGTGTGTGTGTGTGTGTGTGTGTGTTTTTGGGTTTCGTTCCAAACAGTTGACCCTGAGGGACCGATGCCTACAGAGATGGACATCAGGTCGGACAGATCCAACCACAAACTTGTGGCAGAAAATTTGTTCAAAGAAAATGATGTTTAGACAGTGAAACTACTGAACACAAATAATCATTATCAATCAGCCACACAAGATCATAAAGACAGACTTTCTATGATTATTTAACTTTATTTTTCTCTGTTAAAATCTAAGAATAACTAAAGTGAATGTGGTTTTACATCTTCAGCCGTGAGTCTGCTCCTTAGAGGAAGTGGATTAAAGTGTGTGTGTTGATCTGTTTGAACATGAGCTTCAAACATTGTCGCGTCTGTGTCGACTTTACAGACGCTGACACATATGTCTGACAACGTGAGGGACCTTCTCTTCTGAGAGTTACGACAGAAACAATAGAAGAATGTGGCTTTAATTTTAACGATTCCTGATCTACCTGACTCATTGGGCCAATCCCATTTCTACTCCTTAGCCCTGCTCTCTTTTACATGTTGACATTAGTAGAAGGTCTGTTTATCTCAGTTCTCTCCTGGATGAAGGGTGAGGGAGTCACACAACCTCCAAACGAAGCTGTTCGAGGACCAGCACTTCAAACGAAGGGGTAGGAGTAATTTACCAACATGCACCAGGACAAGGATGCAATTTAGCGATTTAATTGATAAACTAATCTAACTAACTAAACTAAGCTAACTTATCGTTAACGTTAGCTTAGCGATCGCTAGTTGTCACTTTTCTAACGTTTTCCATTCATCTGATAACAGGTCTATTCTGATGGTGACTTCCACTGAAACGTGAGATTAATGTGAACAAATTTCTTGTCGGTTTTTGATCTATCTTTGTTTGTTGTCATTCGGTCGTCATGGAGACTTGTTGCATCGTCTTACGTCGCAACTATCGACGACTTCTGATGACGTGTAACGTCAAGTAAAGTAGCAGAGTCCTGAATGTTTTCACCCTTCAACACTTTGTTTCAAGGGATCATAAAAATCAGATCAGATCACCAGATCATAAAAACATCATAAAAACCCAACATTTCCACAATGAGCAAGTGCTTGGCGGCAATGGAGGAAAAACTCCCTTTTAACATGAAGAAACCTCCAGCCGATCCAGACTCAGAGTGGACGTCGTCTGCCTCGACCGCTTGGAGTGAAATGAAAACAGAATTTTTCTATATGAGCTAGTAACATTTAGTGTTGGAATTTGCCTTCAGTAGCTGTGAAATTGGAAGATGATTTTATATATTTTGTGTAAACGCTGATGGTAAATGTTCCTCAGAGTCGTCTCTGATCTGTAAACTTTAGCGTCTTGACGAGTAACAACATCCTCAACGTCGTGGCTGCGACGGCTGATGTCGGAAATGAGGAAAGACGGAGGGAGAGAAGCTGCTGCTGCTGTCTCTGTGTCTGAGCTAGAAGACGCTGGAGCTTTGACAGTTAATAGAAATGCATTTATGGCCCTTTTGAGTGAGTCACTGTGTGGGTACCTGAGCCGAAAACGGATTTAGAGGCTCTGCAGTTTACGTTTCTGATGTTTCTGTGGGGGAAGAGTCTGTTATCATAACCGTTCTGCCCGAAATATCTTACAAGCAGCTGAAAGTGAGAGGCACAAACAGGATGTTTGGTTTTTTATCTTTAGAGTGAGTCAGCGTATGACGTCCTGCACATCACCTCAGTTCAGTGTCTCTGCTGTAAAGCGAAGGAGCTAAAGTTTATTAATAACCCTCGGTGTGGCCTTGTTCTTTTGCACACAAAGATAATCATTTCCATAAAGTCTCTTCCTTCTTTCTCTGATCAGTATTAGTAAAACTCCCGCAGTGTCGTCCTTGTTTACCTGCAGGCTGAAGCCTGAGGTCAGACATTTGTCACACGACGTCCAAGATGTGATGTTTTTTCTTTTTTTGTTTTTTGAAGGGGAAAAAAGCTGCAAAGAAAAAAACACGTCAAGACAAAAAGGTTGAAACCTGGAGGTGAAATTTCTGCCATTTTAGATTGAATTTATAACCCAATTGACGGGTATATTCATATATTTCTTTCCCTGCAGTATTTTAGCCCAAATATTAAAAGTGTGGGAGGACTATATAGAGTTGATGTGATTATAATGTAATGTAAAGAAGGTGAAGTTGGCTTTAATACATCAACTTCACACAAAATTAATGTTTGTTGTGTCCTGAACGCTGTCGTCTCGAGGCTGTCAGTGGTGTAGTGAAGCGTCTTCTTCCCCTGAGGTGTTGGGAGAAGGAGGAAGATAATACGCTCTAAATCTTGATGTGGGTAACTCAGCCATTTTTGGATTTTTGTATCCCATGGTGTCTTTTTCAGGCCGATCAGAAAATCCCATAATCCTCCCCCAGATCCGCAAAATCCTAAAGCCCTCACCACCACCACCACCACCGCCAGCATGTGTGATGATGAGTTCAAACCCCAGCAGATCAGCCCTGAAGGAAGAATTATACTTTCACACTTCGCCATAAGGTGAGAAAAGTCACAGCACAATTCTCTAAATTAGTCTCATCAGAGCCATGGTGATTATCTTTACCTAAAATACTTAGAAACCTAGTTCTCTTTACGTTTAACTTCAAATCGTCTGTTTCTGGACGGAGTAAACCTCCACCCAGGAGCATCCAGCTGCGTTTGCAATAAAGATCAAAGAGGACAGAAGCTTTAAAGACACAATAGACAACTTCTTTTTTTTTTCCATTACGTGAACTCAGCAGCCTTAAGCGAGACAGCAGGAATATTGGAAACTATGTCAAATGTGAAAATTCAGCAGCAGGAGAAGTAGAAATAAAAAAAAAAAAAAAAAGAAAGATTCAGGAGATGAACCGTCTCCTCCAAACAAACAAACACTTTAAACCATCTGCACTTGTTTGTGGGCTCAGTCATTCAATCTGATTGACAGCTTCAACCTGCAAGGCCAAGATGTTCCTCAAATATATATTTATATATTTTGTCTTGCTTTCGTAAAAATATGCAACAGATGTCTTATCCAGGAAACTGTCATGGTGAAAATGTTGAAATGTTCTGCGACAGCTGAAGGATGAAGATGAATTAAGTATAACTTCAGCTGCTGAAATGCAAAATTTATAAACATGCCTGATGCTTACTCATCTCTCCCCAAAACTTTAAATAAGGATGAGATAGATCTTACGTTTCTCAACAGATTAACAACAATGTTTAATTATTTGTTGCTGACGATTGTCGATTAGCCACAATTAGCTTAGCATAAAAACTGGAAACAAGTGGAAACAGCTATCTGGGCTCAGTCCAGTAACTCACAATTAGATGTTTAATCCTGTTTAATCTGTACCCCAAATAAGAAATTAAGTAAATTCCAAGTTTCACAAGGGGATTATGTGTCACTAGTTGCCTGGCAACCGCTGAGAGCCTAAGACAAAGTCCCCATAAAAGATCAATTGGTCGAACTGACCACTTATTCAAACTATAGTCAGATTTAGTCGGGAACAGCTCCGCTGTTCGAGATGAGCTTTGGATGAATCCGAGCGATGATGAGGATTTAGCCGCAACAGTTAATCCCCCGAACAATTAGGACCCAGCATCAGATGCAGAAAAGTACAAAAATGCCAGCTTGTTAAGATAAAAACTAAAGGTTCAATAACATGAGGAGAAAGTTAGACAGCAATTAACGTCGGTGTTAGAGAATCAACGGAGTAATAAAGACGGTTTAGAAACAAACTGTGTCTTAATTCACACTCTTCAATACTTACACCTACTGGTTTGAGTGTGTGTGTGTGTTGTGAACTGTTAATACCTGGATGGTTTTCACTACGGTCAAACAGTTGAGTGTGTAACGATGGACACTTCTCATCCTCAATGATGCCATCTTGACATCAGCACTAGTAAGACTTTTATTATTGATTATAATTAAAACAAGCCGGCAGATATGTTGGTGGCCGACAGTCACAGTCTGAATCAATGATTAACGTTCAGTCCGGTGACAATTCACCATTAAAAAAGGGGAAGAAGATGATGTTGCGATTGTCTTTTTCCAGTAAGTGCACAACGATTTGAAACAACACTACCCTGTCGTCATTCACGCACACGGAAGTAAACACATAGTGTACATCGTATATTACATTGAAGTGTAACGGAAATATCCGAATTGAGATGCACTAAAATCTTTAAAATCTTTATGCTAAGCTAAGCTGGCTGTCTACAGACTTTATCCTCAGGACAAGAACGTGGCGTCAAAGTCGAAGACCAAATCATTCATGACGACACAAGGAAGAAAGGTGAAAGCGAGGTCCAGTCAACTGGCTGCAATCTGAAACCTCACCACTAGATGTCACTAATTCCCCTTTAAACTTGTGTCACGTCTGTGACGGGCGTATACGTCACGGATGGAGACTAGTCTGCCTCATTTTAAAGTTTCCTTCAACAAATCCAGCTTCTTTTCCTTCCAGTTGTGAAGGTTACAACGGTTGGATCCTTCACAGTTCAACATATCCCAAGATTCATTGCAGCGCAGGTGATGTTTGTGATGTGGACGTGCAGTTAATGTTAAAGGTCACAGGAGCGAAGGAGGAGGAGCATATTTCACGTAATGTAACATTTCGTATATTGTATCTGCAGTAAAAGTTAATGTTTTTTTCTTTTTAACGGCAGCAAACGTCGCTGTTGTTGTTGCTAAGTAGCAGGAGGAGCCTCGAAACATAAGTGTAGCACGATGTGCAACCCGTACACCACGCACGTAAAGAAAAACCTTATAGGCTATGGGTTCGTTTTATGGTCCACTAGCCATTCATGTATTTTTATCTGCAGCATGTAAAATTTATAGTGATCTCTTCTGTCTTAAAAGCTCTCACCATATCCTGCTTCACCTCTCGTGGCTTCGATATGTTGCGTTTTTTCTGTGTAGTTTTTTTTTTTAGATCTTAATTATTTTTGTGGTAAAAAAAAGAAATTTCTAGCCTAAGAAATAAATAACATTATAAATACTGTAATATACATTAACACATTAATTAAAACAAACAGTATCAAAAGAATATTACATAAATCGAAATTAAAATACAGACTGTATATGAGTAGATAAAGAGAAATGGGCCTTTTGAAAATGCAGCTCGGACTGTAGCTACATACTTTGCCCAGATGATTTCGTACACAGCACACTACTGCCTGATGTTCATGTATCCTGGACGCTGATTGGCTCAGTGACTGTAGCATTAGTCTGCTTGCCTCTCTGCCAGCATCCACGGTGTGTGAAGGGTTTATAAAGGCTTAAAATATAAAATAAATATATGGATTTTTTTCCTCCATAGGCAATGGACCACTGTACTTTTTGTACTAGGCAACAGAAGTTGCATATAACATATACGCTAGGGACATAAACAACAGTCGTTCGACCGTGTCTGACGTAGACTGTATTAGGGTTGTGACATCTGTGCCACCTCACGATTCGATTCAGTCACAACTCATGGTGCCACAATTCGATAATTCAACGAATGTCATGTCATTAACGATTTTAACGATTATAAAAATTTCGATGCATCTTTTTCATCCATTCAGGATTTTTTTTGGCTACTTTGTACTTGAAACAAAGTATATTAAGTATCCATTAATTCAACCAAACCAATTTACCTCCATTCATATCAAACCGCTAAGTGACTTATATAAGACTAAGTGTGGAACGATGGACACTTCTCACTTTAAATGACGCCATCTTGGCTATGTAGCGGAAGAGGAGGGGACGGCGGCGGCGTAATCGCTACCAAACATGGAGTCACACAAGTAAACATCAGCATTAGTAAGACTTTTATTATTGGTTATAATTGAAAACAAACCAGCAGATGTCTTGGTGGGCTGCAACCACGATCCAGATCGATGATTAACTTTCCATTCGGTGGAAATTCATCATTAAAAAAAAAGACGAAGAAGACGACGTTGTGTTTGTCATTTCCGGTGAGTGAACAACGATTCGAGACCAGGAAGTCTGTCAAAGTGCACATAGACGAAGTACATGCACTACAGAAGAGTTAGCTGCTGCCATGTTTAACCCCGGTCCGGGTCTTTAAGGTGTCCAGGTGGCATGTACGACTTTTATTATTATTACTATTCCTGCTGCGTGCTGCGGTTGTGTTCCTGTCATTTAGTTATGAAAAATAATCGATTTTGAACATTTATGAATCATAATTGAATCGTCACGTGTCGCATCGCGATGGATCTAATAATCGATGTGTCGCCACGACTCTAGACTGTACCAACGTTGGGGCATGTGAGCGTCCACCAGGTTTCTACTGTGGCCCAGAATGGACAAAACAAACAATGACTCTAGAGGATGTTCAGCTAATTCAGTGTGATCTGTGACCTCGTCACCAGAGGTCACAAAAAAAAAAAAAAATCTTGTTTCAACTTGACTATGAAATGATTCCCCGTCCAACTGGTTTCATATTGAGGCTCCGCACATTAAACTGGCTAACTGACACCATTACAGAGCAGAGCTGACAGATACTGGCTCTAATAACGTTCCACCATCTTATTAAAATCCAACACTCTGACCAGCTAATTCTTCGCTCCAAAGTAACAGGAGATATTAACCATTTTACACCCATTACTTTTGTGATTCTTGCAGTTAATGGACTTTTTTTTTTGAGACATTACGACCTTGTTTCTTTCTATTTTACAAAAAGATTTCCAGAGCTGTGTTCTGTGTTAATCGAGGATGTCCCTGAACGTATGGTTCCCGTCTTTAAGTCAAAAACTTTTAGTTTCGTGTTTCCACCAGTTTGATGACTTGAGTTTTGCTAATGGACTTCAGAGGGTTCATACAATGTGGCAGCCCTCACACTCAATAATCCGCCCAAGAGAGACTCTTGGAAAGCTGTTATCTCGCCTACGAGTGTGAAGTTAATCAAAGTCTCTTAGTGCTTAAAAAAAAAAAAAAAAAAAAACGCTTGTCATTGGTCCAGAAAAGTAAAAAAAGAAAAAATACTGAAGTCATTACAACATTAAACACATTTTGTTTTGGGCTCGTCGTCCATCTTGTTTAAATGTGGTTTGATTGCTGTGCTGTGCGGCCAGTCACAGGCCGTCGGCGGAGGAGGGGGTCGGGGGGTGTTGGGTCTCACAGGATTTGAGTTGAGTTTAGTCCAGTAATAGCATCTGGTCCCATCACACAATTAACCTGCTTGTTGACCGGGGGCTCCTATCTCTGTCGCGCAGCTTTCAGCGAGCCAGGTTGCCTTTATTCACGGGGGTCGCTTCGCAACAGAGCAAATATTGAACTAGATTGAACAGAGCTTCACAGGTCTGTTCAAGAGGAAATAAACCTTTACTTATATATATATTAAAAAAGAACGTGAGCAGGAGATGTCTGCAACATTTGCATTTTTGTTGCATTTCGCATGATGTTCGCTGTCGCCATTGATCCGATACTCATTAACCCTTTAACTACATTGTGACTTCCCTGAGGCGAAACTACAAAAGAACATTGATTTACCGCAAATCAATCATTCGCAGGAACCGACCGATCGATAAATAATGTGATTTAAAGATACAGGACTGGTCACATTGTAGCAGGTTCGTTGTCAACACAGACAAAAAAAAAAAAAAAAAAAGACTTTTTATCGTTTGACAACAAAATGATGGTTTATAGCAGCAACAGTCGCATGAATTATCTGTGTTGACTGACAGAAAAATATTGTTTTTTCAAGAAAAAATTCACTGGTTATAACTGTTGAAATGAGAATATTTAACAAAACTATTATTCAATTAATCAATTATATGATAAATTTAATAAAGAAAGAATATAATTAGTAGTTACAACATTAAAATATCAAACGAGCAGAAACTTAAACCAACAAATTTGGTATAAACTTCAAAATTAAACCACCATCATTATTATATGCCAATACAGTAATAAAACAGGTCTATATTTAGAGTTTTATATGTTTTATACTTCTATTATACTTATGGTACCAACGGAGTATTTCAGTGAGTTGTCAGACTCAATCCCCTCCTGCCTGTGAGACACCAGAGATTTGTCTTGTTTATTCAAATAATAATAAAAAAAATCAGCTATGTGACTTGTGGGAAATCTTCTATTTCACTCTCAAGAGGTAAAAAAAGAGAAATGCATATTTATGAAGCGTCTCTACACAGATGTACAACCACAGTCTTCGCTTTGAAAACCTAAAGGATTAGCAAGGTTGGATAAAGGACGAATCTACTTCTGTTAATCAACTAAATTGTTTCCAAGTTGTTTTCATAGCCAAGTTAGTCAAATCGATTAACTGTTCAACTCAAGTAAAACCAGCTTCAGACTGTTTTTAATTTAAAATTAAAAATGTCTCTTGTGTTTATAAAGATTTAAATGTTTTGATTAGTAAATATAGAGAGAGTGACCAGAGGTTTTGATGATGCAAGTAAACTCCAGTTACTATTAATATTAATATTATTATTTTTTTTGTTTTTACTATTAACCCAGGCCTCAAAAGGCGACAACCTCATCATCAACAGTCTGCCTGAAGCTGTTTTCTTGACAAATGTGTGATTGATTATTTGCCAAAACACTAAATGACACAGTGTCAGTTTTTGTCCCTTTCGGGGGCTGATGGAGGTTTGTGGAGCCGCAGGGAAGTTGTAGCCTCAGTCTGGTTGGTTGATTGGTTGGATGGATGGTTTTCCAGGGATTCGGACTGAAAATAGCCTCGGTTTTGTATTTAAAGCCAAAAAAAAAAAAATAATAGAAATGTCCAACTCTGGAAAGTTGTGATTGCTCTGTTCAGAACAGTAGAAAAAGTAAAGTGTCGGGAATACGTCCAAGACAAAAGACATGTTGCTTCCTTAATTGTGGAAAAAGTTAGTGAGACAAGATGCCACATTCAGTCTGGACGTCAACTCCACACCGGTGACAGTGTTAATTTATGAGCGTCTGAGCCCGAATCACATCATCATCAGGTCCTGATCTCCATCAGGTTTGATATCAGCCCCCGTCCACCTGACCTGTAGTGAACATCTACATCCTCCCTGATCCATCATCCTCCGCAGCTTGTCTCAGACTCTCGCCTTCTGACGCTGTAACTAATGAATTTTTACTGCACGGAGAGCTATAAATATTATATTCAATATGAAGTGGTGTGATTTATTTTATATGAAGATCTTGAGCATACTAATATCATAAAGCTGCAGGAGTTCAAACTTTCTTTTGAGTCCAGCAGAGCGGGGACCACATGATGTTGTCAAACAGTTAAAGGTTGATGATTTACAGCATTATTACCAGGGTGGAGGAACCTTTATCGATTTGGCTCATGCTTCCTGCATGCCACCATATGGATGCTTTAATTTCCTGGGGTAGCACAATAAAACTAACAGGCTGCAATCTGGCCCTGTAAAAATAGCTTAAGCTCATTTTCAGTCTCAGTAATTTTCACCACCAGGGATTTTAAATGGATGTGCTACATCCATTACAGACAGAAGTTATAAGTGCCTGGCGTTGCACGATGAAGGCTTTTGCTCTTCTCAGAATGCTTCATTGCCCTGAAATATTGCATTGTTAATCATGATGAATAAATATGACTCGCAGCCTCACTGTCATGTGTTATAGAGACAGAGGATGTGAGTGATGAGGCAGCGGAAAGATGCTGTTGCTTTTTAATGTCGCTGATTAGGTTTTGGAAAAAATAAAAATAAAAAAATACGTGGGAGAAACATAATAGAAACGTTAATATGTTTTGGCACGTCCTTTAGAGCCAATTAAAATGTTTGATTGTTTACCAGAGGCCGTGAGGGTGATGGATATTTAATGCAGAGTTTGTTTAAAAGAGGGAATGAGGAAATAAATATGTGTACACTACAAAATATCAATCAAATATCCAACATTGTTATAGTTTAAATAAATACTTTGACATTTGGGGGCAATAAAACAGAATATGAAGTATTTGATGAGAGCTACGGTAGCTTTCTCTGCTGACAGCATTGTTAGCACGTTCGTGTCAGTTTAAAGCAACGTTGTTACAGAAATAGAAGCTAAACAATATTAAACATTGGTGCTGCTTTGTTTTGTTTGAGGCTAGAGGTGATAACTGCTAATGATGGCTAAGTAGCAATAGCAAAAATGTAAATATTACACCTTGAAAGTGCTGTTAGGTGAATGCTAAGCTAAGCTAATCACCTGCAGGCTGTTGTTTCATATCTAGTTTACATCTAATGTTGTTTTTTAAATGAACAGTTTGATATTTTGGGGTAATAAAAGAGATTATGCATCATTTGAAGAGAGGCTAACCAAGCAGTGCTATGACATTACAGACTGGAAGCTACAATGACCAGCTATCAGAAACTAGTTAGCATAGTTAGCATGCTAACATCAGTTAAGGCAAAGACGTTGCAGAAATAGAAGCAAAGCAAGAGTGAATATTGGTGTCACTGTTGAAGTTTGATGCTGGATCTGGTTAATGCTAATATTAGCTTATATTAATGCTAATGGTATGTGGCCCTTGTTATTTTGGGGGGGGTGTGATGCTAAGCTAAGCTTCATATTTAGCTTGCAGATGTGGAATTAACATCAGTTAAAGTCAGTAGGTGTTAAAAAAAAAAGCAAAAGCGAAAAAAAAACACTGTTATTGCTTTGTTTTGTTTAATGCAAAAGGCAGTTAATGCTAATGATAGCTATGTAGCAATAGCAAAAAATGTACATTTAGCACCTTTAAAGTGCAGGAACATTCATAGTTAGCATGCTAAAGTCAGTTTAGACAAAGATGTTGCAGAAATAGAAGCCAAACAAGAAAAAACTTCATCATTGCTTTGTTTTGTTTGATGCTAAAGCTTGAGAAGGCTAAAGTTAGCTACGAAGCAATAGCAAAAACGCACATATAGCATCTTTAAAGTGCAGGTAGGTACATGCTAATTAGCATGCTAATGTCAATTGAGGCAAAGACATTGCAGAACATTTTCATCACTTTGTTGAATTTTGAAGTTGTAGGTTGATTTTTAAAGCTAAGCTAAGCTAAGCTAATCACCTAGTGGCTGTGGCTTTACTTCACTCTGCAGACATGACAGTGGGATCAATCTTCTTACCTGGCGTTTGGCAAAACAAAACCTGTTCTGTCTGTGATATTTATCGTAGTCAGGCTCCTTATTTAATCAGGACACATTAAATTATCCTCTGGAAAAAATGCAAACACATCAGGTTTCTCCAGAAGTAAGGGAGGGGGTGAGGGGGGGTGAGGGGGGGTAGGACTTTATTTTGACCTGACCTTTGGCCTGCGGGTGCCTGAAACGATGGTCAGCAAACAACAACTCAGCACGAAGAAATGATGCATCCATCACAGACTCTGCTGAATAATCCCAGTCTGACATTTGAGGGGAAACCACGTGTTCAGAGGAGCCAGGCGTCTCATGATGCATTACCGCTCAGCTGATAACAAGAAAAATGGCGAGCGCCGAGCGTTTCATCATGAGGAGATGTGTCAGACTAAAACGAACCTCAGCCACCAGCTACCTGCAGCTGAATCCACTCGCTGCTGCTCTGTGTATCTAAACGTCAAAAGCTTGATGAATCATTATTGATCTTGCGATGCGGATGCATCTCAGAGCCTCTGTGTATATCGTTTATGTGCAAACTGTATTATTTTTTAAAACTGGAACACGTCCAAAACAATTTCACATTTTCAGCGAAACAATAATTTAATCGGTGATTGATGTCGTTTACCATAATTCATACAAAGCTGCTTCATAATATTTAGTTCAAAAGTATTTTTTTTTCTCCTGTGAAACATCCGGAGATGAAAACCTCCACCACCGAAAGTCTTTATCGACTTTTCTCCAAACACTCCCCAAGCATTTGAAGAAACCTAAATTTATATACTTCCCTGTGAACCAGACTAAAACAAGTTGAAGTTGTTCCTTTAGGGTGTTTTTTTTTCTCTTACAGAAAAGTTTACAGCTTCAACAACAACATCATCATCATCATCATCGAGTTCAGTAAAAGCTCTGATAAGAAGCTGCAACATGAGTTACAGTAAGAAGCTTCACCTAAGCTCATAATGAGATAAAAGCCTTTAACGCTCACTCATCTTGTCTTGAATTTCACTATATCTTTATTTATTTTCTTGCAAGTTAAATTTTTATTTTTAATGTGTAATTATGAGACAGTTTCATCAAGAAATCAACAACATTTAAGCTAAAAACCCTAAATATTCTTTGTTTTTGCTGCTCATTTTAGTCTTGGATCAAGCTATGAGATTAAAAATTTAGTTTTTCTGCATTAATTTTTAATTCTTTTATTCAATCTTTGTCATTTCTTTGTAAAAAAACATCCCAGTTAGTTTGGGCTCAGAGACGTATTCGACTGAGACGAGAGGTCAAGATTTTCCAGCTTTTAATGAACTAAATGACTAAAAATAATCACCAGGTTTGTCACAGAGGGCGTAGCTTCACCTGTCGGATTAAAATGCCGTCGCTCTTCGTTCTTCTCACTTATCGAACATCAACGTCAGCAGTTTCTATGTTAAATGCAGCGTCAGGTCACAGCTGCAGATAATTAAAGTTCAATATAACGAGTCGCTGGATGAAGTTGAACTCGACCGTTTGTTGGCTGGTTAAAACACGGTCGACCAGCTGGTCTCCGAGCTCGGACGAAGGTCAATTTATGAGGGAATTTAATCCCAAAAACAACGTCCTGGCTCGAGCTGAGGATTCATTTTCACTTTGTTAAACACAGTTTAAAGGATTATAATCGGTTTGTGTCACGTGTTTTGTGGATTTAGTGCCAGATAAATGTGTCAGACTTGGACCGGGACCAGAACCAGATTTAAAAAAAATAAATAAATCTTTATCACGACTTTTCTAGCAGGAACGTTTGGGATGAATGTTGCTCTAAGCTGCTGTTTGGAATCTGCTGAAGCGAATCCAAGTGTATTTAAGTTAAAGAGTCTGTTATCGGCCGCGTTGCTGAGTTTGTGCAAAGTAGACTGAGATAAATCGTGAACAAAACATTCGATAAGAGATTTGTCGACTGCACGGTTTAATGAATCCTGATGTTTGACCATAATGGATCCAACTATCAGCCGCCTGCATCGCTTCTCTTCTCCTTTAGCCATTTGCATTTTTAATTTTTTTTTTTTGTTTTGGTGGCTTGTAAACACGTAAACAACATTCAACACATCAGTGCTAAACCAGTGCAGCACATCCTCTTGTTTACAAGAGCGATATTGTTTCCCATCACAGGCGACAGCAGCAGCGGTGGCGGTGGTGAACCAGGCCACGGGCGCCGTCACAATTCAGCCTCTGATGTTATTTTGTATTGAAACAAATTGTACCTGCGAGCGGCCTCCATTCACGTTATCACCTCAGCTGAGCGACTCTGCCGAGGCGGCCGCGCTCTGCCGGGTTTATCAGCTGGCCGCCGCCGCCGTGCACTATTGTTCACACTCTAAGCTTCCCCACAGGGACGTTTTACAGTCCAGCTCTGTTGAGTGACATTTTAACAAGAAGTCATAAAACATGTCACAGGAGGAAGAAGGAGGAGGAGGAGGAGGAGGAGGAAGACAAAATGCCAGAATCTGTGAATCTGCTCGGAGAGAGAAAGAAGCAGATGACCCCCGCTGTGATCCTGATCACACACGATCACGTCAACGCCGCTGCACACGATGTACGCTCATATTCATGTGCGCGCTCGGTCACGTGTGCTTTGTAACCATGTGTATCTGCAAACATACACACGCAGGGACAAAGAAAAAAAAAAAAAGGCCACTGGGGTCCAGTCACAGCAGGCAGCTGATAAAGCTGCTGGATTTGTTACATTTCTGCCGCGACGAAGCTGCCGCCAACACTGCTGCTGCTGCTGCTGCTGCTGGAGGAGGAAATATAACTGCGCTGTAGGAACAGGTGAGGGGCCGCAGGGGATCCAAGTGAACCGCAGAGATAAACATAAACAGGATCAACACTCGGCTCCGAGGAAAACCGGTTGTAAATCTGTTTCTAGAGACACTTTGTGTTGTTTTTGTTCAAGGCAGGAATCTTTGCTTATTATCACTTCTGAAGTAGTTAAAAAAAAAATCCTGATGGCAGACGGTGATCACAATAACACAATAATCACACACACACACTCTGACAGTGTGCAGAGTATCCTGCTGTATCTCTCCCTCTGTTCGCCCCACAGCTCTGGTGTTTCATCAAAGTGTCAGGATGCACGTTGATCAAACCCAGAAAGAGCAAAGAGGAGGAAGAAGAAGAGGAAGAAGAGGAGGAGGAGGAGGAGGGAAAAAAGTGATATAAGGATGTGCAAACAGAAACAGACAGAGACGTAAATAGAAACACGCAAAGCTGTGACCTGACTTAACATTTTTTTTTTTACGCTATGTAGCCGAGTTAAGTCTCACAGGTGGAGCCAGCGTCATCGCTCCGCTTGTTCGATAACGTTCGATTTAAAAGAAAGAAAAAAAAAAAAAATGGAAAAGAGGAGGAGTTGATAGAGAGTGAGGTGTGTGAGATAAAGGCTGAAAGCGCAGCTGCAGACATCATCCGCTCTAATCAAATATTAACACGCTGCTTCATAAATGAAAGAGAAGAGCATGATATAGTCTGAGAGAAGAAAAGAAAAGAAAGAAGAGAGAAGTAGTTCTAGCGTCAGTGTGGATCATGTCAAAGTAAACACACTTTACAACATCATTTATGATTGATTAATTAATGAAAACAAAAGGCTGCTGCTGTTCTGCATCTGAAAGTCTCTCACCTCCTCCTCTTCTTCGTCTTCCTCCTCCTCCACCCTCTCTCACCCCCCGTCCCCCCTCCCTCAACAAACTGACAACCTGCAACCTGTTTCACAGCAGCCCAGTGCTGCTGAAATCAGTCGTCCCGAAAAAAAAAAAAAAAAAAAAAAAAAAAAAGGCGGAAAAAAATAAATAAAATAAAATAAATAAGAAGACGCTCAAAGCGTCAGATTTGAACAGGTGATTAAATCGGCTGTGACAGCTTCGTACTCACCACTGCCAGGGACTTTTCCCTCTGTTGATCTCTCACTCTGTCTCTCTCTCTCTCTCTCTCCTCTTCTCTTACACTTCTTCTTTCCTCTTTGCCCTCCCTCTTCTTTTTTCCTCCTCTTTCTCTTTCTCTTTTCCTCCTCCTCCTCCTCCTCCTCCCAGATCCTCTCCCGTCCTTGCTCCTGAACAGAATGAGCCTCCACTGCACTCAGGAACCCTGTTTCTATGGCAGTGCGAGCAAGCGAGCGAGTCAGCAGGATACTGTAGTGCAAATGTCTGGGGGCAGATCCCTCACTCAGCCCCAGCGAGCAGCAGTCAAACAAGCTCAATATCCTCTCACTTCTGTCTTGTTGTGCTAAGGCACCCGCAAGCCACTTCAACTTCTGTTACGTTTGTTGGAGGGTGTGTGTGTTGGGAGGGGGTTGGATTACACATGAAGTGAAGGAGGAAAAAAAAAAAACAAAAAAAGAATAAGGAAAATATTTATTTACTCCCTTAAAACGACACGGGCGATGCAGCAAAAGAAAAGGGAAATGTGCATAAGTTTAAGAGCATGAATATTAATGAGGGGATCCTCATAAATATCAAAGCTTTTTCTTTGAATAGATGTCCAGATAATACATTCAAAGAGTTGTTTTATTTAAATTTATTTTTTTTTTTTAAACATAGAATGAGATTAGGCAAATGCATCATGAAGGATCAAAAGGGAGTTGTTGGTTTTTTATTTTATTTTATTTTATTTTTTTTTGATGAGCAACACATGCGAGCTCTTGCTTTGTTCTGTGTCAAGAGAGGTTGCGGTAAATCTGCTGTGATGAACATGAACACACACGATGTGCATCTGCACGCGCATTGATTAAAAAAAAAAAAAAAAAAAGAAAGAAAGAAAAAAAAAAAGCATGGGAGAAATTGCACCTCGGTCTGCAGCTCTGACCACGGTCATGCGACATATTGCAGCACAATCAGTACAATCTTCAAGAGAGAGAGAGAGAGAGAGAGAGAAAAGGGGGGAGGGAGGAGAGGAGAGGACAGTGCAACCCCCCACTCTTCCCTCTATCTAGATTAGCATCAGTTCCTCAACAGCCTGGGGTCCGCAGAGGATGCTCCTGCGACCGATGAGGCTCCCGCTGCACGAGCACCTTTCGAATCAATCGCACGTGCAACACACTGACAAAATAAATGGAGTTTAATTGAATCTGAAGCGCTTGTGAACATGTGCGAGAAATGGTGCAGTTGGCAAACGTTCAGAGTCTCAATCCTAGAAAGTGTGTTGAGTATGAGATCTACCAGGCAGAGAGAGAGAGGCTGTGTGTTGTGAGCGCTAACTGTTACAGACGCTAATGCATTATGCATCAGTGTGAAATACTCCTGCAGAAGGTTTTAAAACGCCGGCATCAGAGTGCAATATGTTGGATCATCGTCCTCGGTTTTTATCTGCTGAGAAATCAGGACACGACCACGAGGAAGCATCAAACCTCTGGTGGTGGTTGTGGTTGTTGTTGTAATCACGATGGAAACAAGAGAGGAAATCAAACGATGGCGTTTCACCGTCGAGCAGCGATGTCGATGCAGAGGTCACGGACGGGTCAACGCACCGAGTAGAAACACAGGAGATTGCTGCTCGTCTCCAGTTTTCAACCCAATGAGTCAACGTTTCTTTTTAAAACACGATTGTTCCTGACGCCCATGTGGCCTTTTCAGCCACTTGGAGGTGATGGACTTATCAGCAACCGATCGTTAGTCCAATATTCATGTTTCTCTACCTGTGTTTTGGCTGCGAAAGGCTTCACCAGTGAGTTTCTAACTGAGTCTGTCTGCAGTTTGAATCCTGCAGCAGAAAACAACATCATGAGGGTAAATTTTTCCAAACCAGGTGGCTGCAAAAATGTACTAAAACTGGTCATAAAGTTCTGTAACGCTGCTCTAGGTTTCAACATTATGTTTTACCACGTGTTTGTCTTTAGTCGTATATAATAATGAAGCTCGACTCACTTCAGAGCTGCTATATTTAAGTTTTAGATGAGCGCCTTGCTGCCGCATTTATTCATCCTGTGCTACAATAACCACAACAGATGGAATAAAGATGAACTCATCCATATGTTCAGGATGCATCTCTTTCTTTGCCTTTTTTTTCCTCCGAACCCTCTACTTTCTAGTTTTGTTTCTATAAAACACAGAAGTTGGAGCATAAAACTTCAGGTGTCTTCAAACGGACAGAAAAGAAAAACGGTTCCTCAAAAAAGTTTTTGCCGAACTTGAGACAAATGACTCATCTAGTCTTCCCTGATGAAGTAGCGTTGCTATAACCTCCTGATATTAGATTAGAAAAACTTAAAAGCACCTAATTGTGACCCAGATGACACAAGAGAAAGATGTTTGTGGGACAACACAACGTAGCGTTGTCCCAGCGTTGAGATACTTCCTCTCCTCGTCTTCTTTTAGAAATTATGACCCAACAGTGTATTTTGTCATTGACTTTAGTGAACTTCAAGGTTTTGTAGAAATTCATCAGTCGGATTAAAGATCCTCTTCTTGATATTGTGATTTTGACTTCCACTCTTAATGTTTTTCACAATTAAAATCAAATCAATCACGTGTGCATCGAACAAAGACGATGAAAATTTAATCTCAAGGGAACAGATCCAAACATAATCCCGTCATCCTGTAGTTGATGATGGGATTTTCCAGCTTCTTGTGATGTAGCTGATGTAAACAACGTCCGACAGACATTAACAATTCATGACAGATCGGTTTATAAGAAGTGAACTCAGTGACGATCGGCTGACGGCGGCCGGGCAGCCGCTTGATGGGGCATTGATGGGTGTAATCGTAGGAAGACTGATGCCTCAGCTAAAGGTAAACTGCTGAGGAGCTTTAGTCCAACAATGATCACAGTATGAGCTGGAAAAAGAAGAAAATCTGCTGCCTCAAACATAATTTATCTCCTAATGAGGGATTGCACAGAAAGGGTGAGGGTCGTGCAATTAACAGTCGAGGTTTAAAAACCCAGACCTGACATCGTGTGTGTTCTGGGTATAAAAAAAAACTCACAGTAATTAAAGGCCTGTTTGAGTTCAGTTCATACTGGCACATCCTGGCAAATCACATTAATCTGAGTAATTAAAGGTCACAATTTCCAACTCAGACTTCACGAAGCGTGATTAGTTGATTATTTTAGGAAGAAATAGAAAGAGACTCAAACATATAATCACTGTCGACGGATAAAAAAAACTACAAAATTGAACACATAATGAGAAAATACAGCGTCAGATTTAAACTAAATGTACAATATCCGACTAGTGTGAGATCACACGTCGGCCATTTTATCTCCTTGATGTTACAAACGTGGTTTAAACTCCTTCAGAGTCGTGTTTGTGGTCACCTGATAAACCCTAAGTGCAGTTGTCGTCCTTGTTCTTTCAGATTCGGTCTTCGCCAAACTCCTGAGGGAAATATGAGGCTCTTAACTTCTAAATGCCGCCATGTTCACCAGCGAGTCGCTAACCGTGTCTGTCGGCTGCTCGGCGCTGCTGGGCAGGTAACTGCAGGGGGTTTATTATCAGCAAACAGACGCCTGCTGCTGCTGCTGCTGCTGCAAAAAGCAAGAAGCAAGAAGCAAGGTTGATGAGAGAGGTGACAGTGAACTGAAATAGTTCAAAGACGTTAAAACTCACTGCAATCCTCTTGTCTCTGAAAAACTAAACCGCAACAGCAAATTTACACTTTATAGAAAATGTTAATTAATAGTGGGATTATATTCAGGGAGACATTTATTAAAGTTCTTCTCCGTGTGGATTAAAACCTTAAACGCTCACGTCTGTTCCTTAAGATTAAATACTCAAACTTTTTTTTTATTCATATAACAAACCTTTCACGGCTTTAAAATGACTCCACACCTTCGTCTCATTTTGTGTTTGTGGATTTATCTTCACCTACGCGTCAGACTTTGCTCATTAAACACGAAAACTGAAGCTACAAAGTGGCGAGTGGTGATGTAACATGAATTCAGTAGAACAATACTATTGTTCAGTTCAGGTCTCGTATTCATGAGATGCTGCAAATGTTTCAGTGTAAATTGTCTCTGAAAGTGATATTTCTAAAATTTTGACAACTTGCAGAGGTTTTCCATTAAAGGGTGTTTTGCATAAGTGAGTCTTAATTCTCATAAAGTGTGATTGTCTAATAATTCTTATAAAATATTGTCCCCTGAGACGAAACACTTTGCGTTTCCATGGTTTTGAGACAGTGATCTTGATTGTTACTGACGGGTAAAAGAAAAAAAGGTGCGACACGTCTGAAAAATCACCTCATGAGGGCGTTTTTTTTTTTTTTTTTTTTTTTGAAATGTAGGTGTTTACATTATGAGTTTTATGTCACGATATTTAGGTTTTGTGCATTTGTAGCGGTAATGGAAACCCAGCTAATAAAGAAGCTGGTTACAATACAAAATACAAACACTAACAACACCTGAAAACATGATGAGGATGTAGCATTGGTTGATTCATATGATTCAACTAAAATACTTTGGTATTTTGCTGTAAAAAATTAGCCGCCTGTCCCAAATAAACACAGGGTCTGTTGATTCATTTGGGAAAATAAACGCCCGGGCTGTTATTTGCAGCTTTACAGTAAATAGAAAACGTCTTTAGACACAAACCGGAGAAAGTTAACGTGAAAATACCAACAACTTCGTTACACAGAGAAAATCAGAAGAAAGCTCCTCAGATATGTGATGTAAGAAACTTTAACTCATGATATGATCTGATATAAAAAACATGTGGACGTTAGAGTTCCTGTTTTCCATTTTTGTTTGATTGGATGTTTAACATCAACAACGTGGACGTTTAAGTTTCCAGAGGATGAGTAAGTTAAGGCAGATTAAACACAATGAAGTCAGAGTCTTTATTATAAGAAACCAGGCGTCTTTATGTTACAAATGCAAACGACTGCAGCAGAGCAGCATCTGCTGTGTAAAGACTAGAGTCATGAGCCGTTCCCCATGTGGTCCAGAGTAATGAGGGTCATGACCTGACTTTAGGGTCTGAAGCACTGAGCTCCACAGGCCTCGAATCCAAACGGTCCGAGCATCTCTCTCAGCACTGATCCGTGAGGTCAGAAACCGTCACTGTGTCGAGTTTCTGAGCAGCAGCAGGTTTTGTTTAGGACGTTAAATGCGGGAGGTGAAGTGGTTCGCTCTCAGGACTGATTGCAGAGCTGCAGGCAGTGAATTATCTTCTAGGTTGATGGTGTTGGTGTTGGAGAGATGACGATGAGGGCTCCACCATGCTGAACGGGAAAATTCATTCTCTGTTTTGCAGGAGGAAACTGTGCCATTTTACATACCTGAGCTACAAAAACGACTGGAGGATGATTGATAACTGAAAACAAAGTCACAACAGGATAAACGAGCTGAAAAAACAGGAAGTCAGTGAGGACACACAGGTAGTTTTAAAGCCTCCGGGGAGAAAAAAACTGGAAAAAACTAATGAATCAAATGAAAACAGACGAACACGAGAGGAACGTGGGATTTATTTCAGACATGATTCGCCTCCGGTCAGACACATGAATGTGTTTCTTCAACGCGAACACGTGAAGCTGATGAACCTCGGTGGATGTCGACCTATGAAACACTAGTAGGAGGTGAAACAAGTCATTCGTCTTTTATTTAACCTTCAGAAAACTAGGGATGATTTTGCACATTTAATACGCTTAAAAGCTTCCCTAATGCTTCTATTTCTTTACAACAAAAAAGAAAGATTTCAGGATAAATTCACGTGTAGAAAAACACATTTGTAACCAAACTTTATATGATAATAACTCTGGTTTTAATTGATCTGTCAAAGTCAAACAGGAAGTAGAATAAAGTATTAAGCTGCACTTTGGAAGGAAGTTGACACTAAAGAGCTACGTGACTTTGTTTTTATTGAATAGAATATTTTTATTTGTCTCTCAAGGGGAAATTTATCTGTTTGACAGCATAAAATTATGAAAATAGATGAGCAGAAAAATAAATAGTTTATATTCAAACAAAAAGATTCAAAGTCTCCAGAGATGAGGAGGAAGGTTTGTTGGTTTGTTTAAAGGTGAGTTTTGTTTCTCTGTGTACTTCATGACCACGCAGTCGGACTGACGCAGTCGTGAACCCTCTAGATGTAATTCACCGCCAGAACAGTAGGGGGGCGATACTTTTCTTTCCGTTACGATAATCAACTATCACTGATTGTTTATTTACCGTTTATTTTGTTCCTCATCGCAAAATAAACAATGGAGACCGAGAGGAGACATTTGTTGGAGTTGGAGCTGATCGACATTGAACAACAAATTGTTTTATTGTAAAGTTGAGACGAGAACGAAAGAGGAGACGAGTGTTGTTGTTGTTGTTGTAGTGGAAGGAATACAACCAGCAAAGTGAGATTCTGGAAATGAGGTAATTCTGGACCAATCAGAGCCATACAGTGTCCATGTGCTCTCCGTCGTTTTGACAGATAGTTAAGAAATTGGGCAGGTGTACGTAAGCTTACGGAGAACGGGTCAGACAGGCTACACAACGACTCAGAGGACTCTGCGTCGCTGCGTATCAGTGGACACAGACGAGCATAAATCAGGCTTAACAGTGAGCAGCTCAATGTCCTGTGAGCAGAGCTGCTCAGTGACACTCATGTGCTCTGGGTTACATCATCTCTCCTTAAAAAACATCACGATCCTCACGTCCTTCCTCTTGTCGGTCTCGTTAGCCTCCCTGTCCTCTGACAGGTCTCAGTTAGACACACGGCAACAACTGTCACGTCTTGAACCATCATCTAATTTGTGCGTTTTCATGAGTCTGATTTATCTTTTGACAGTTTCGAAAAGGTTCATACAATAATAAGATAGATAAGACAGATAATAAGAATAATAATATGTGAGCTGAGTTCTTTTCCTTTTATTTTCTATGTGTTTTGTGCAGATCACTAACTGACTGCAGCTTCTTTGGGAAGATAAACAGATAAAAGCGATTTCCAGATAATGGTCAATCAGAGGCTCCATCTTATCCGGTATTAAACAGCTCTGAGCGATCAGGAAGGAAACTGATCGCTTCTTTGCCTTTTTTTCCACATTTGCTCTAATTGGAAATTACAACTTCAGTTTACGAGCAGAGCACTGACCCGTCTTTGATCATCACTCCCACGGTCAGGAAGCTGCTAGAGTTTCCCCTCGACTTTTTTTCTGGGTCAACTCTCATCTCTGAAACCTCCAGCGTCCTGTTGTAACCTCCGTCCGGTGTTTGCTCTCTCAGAAAAAAATGTACGTTTAATTTGCTTCTGATGTACGGTGGCCACAAAGGGTCAAAACTGGGAGGTTATTAAATCAACTTTTTATTGTTTAAAAATGAGCCAATGAAACTTAAAACACACTTGTGCAAAATTTTTTATGCTTTTTTTGAGTCTGTATCTCAACAACACCTTCAACTTCACCAACGATCTCCAGTGGTGGAGTCTGGTGGACTTGGTCCTCTGATGGTTGGTAAATCATCATTAATGATCATAATATGTGAACAGACCTAACGACTCCATCAGAGGCCGTCGGGACCTGGTCTGAGACTGGGACTGGATCTGTCATGTTAGAAAACTGGAGGAGTCTGAAGAGACTGACAAAGAGCGACGGCCAATCAGAGGAGGGATGTGAGATAAATGCTGCTGCCGTCTCACTGATTCACTCACAACCACGTTTAAAAGTCTGATGTTTTAATGCTTTTTGTTTCATTTTCACTTGTTACCCAGTACTGGGGAGGTCTGCTGTACCATGAAAACCAGCGTGTTGCCATGGTGATGTTTACATGCAGGTTTAGCGGGTTAATCTGTGTTGGAGGCAGCGTCTTCACCGGTGCTCGTCAACAATAAACGGCTGTAAGGCTACGTCCACACGACAACGGGTTTCAGAGTGGGGAAAATCAAAACGCTGCCGCCCTTCGTGTTTTCATATAGACGCCAAAACTACGTAAACAATAACGTCACAGTCGCAGATTACAGAGATGTTTGTGCTGCTAAGTTTATTATCAATACAACAAAATCACTGTAACAAAACCTCGTCCTGTATCAATGAGACGACCGATATTAATAAACAATTAATTAATAAAATAAACTTCTTCTTCTTGTGTTTATGTTTGTACTCAGAGAAGAAGGACAGGCTCTGTCTGTGTTTGTTCAGCACCACCTGTAGGTGTAGCATACACACTACACTGTTTTAACCCCATTTCTTGTTTCCATGTGGACGTGGATATTTCCAGAAAACGATTTGCGAGGATGCAAAACTTTTTGAATCAACAAAAGCAAAATACCGCAAACGTTGTCGTGGTGGACGTAGCCTAAACCACGGTGAGAAGCAGCAGCTACATCCTGTCTAGTTCACGTGACCAGACGTAGAGTTCAGTGACGTCACGGTTTGATCGGAGCTCAATCAGTCTTGTAGTGTGAACACCACAGGTCTCAGACCAGTTGTTGAGACTCCAGATTGTGGGAACACAAGTCGCAATGATCAGCTAATGTGAACTAGTGTGAACTAACGTGAACTAGACTTCAGATGAATTGATAAGATGATGGTGGCTCAAGGTCAAAGGTCAACATCAGTGTGACTTCAGAAAACACTTCTTTTTAATCTTGTGAGTAAGATCCCTCAAGGATGAACTGATTAGATTTTGATTTCACGTCTTCAACATAATTGAACACTAATTACCTGCAGTTGGAGGAGGCAGTAATTGTAGTTACTCAGATGAGACAACTACAACCTGCAGACAATTATTTTATATCCATTTCAGCACCAGGCTTGAGTTTGTTTCAGTGAAAGAATGAAGCAGTATAAACTCATTATTATACGAACTTCCCACTGAGACTTTAATTAATTTATTTAAATGTTAGTTTTCCACTTTTTGTCCTTCAGCTGAATCTAAGTTTCTCACAAAGGCAACGTTTTTCTTTTTTTTTTTTTTTTCCCTAAAACTGAAAATCTATTTCATCTTCTGTTGCTGAGCCGCTGTAATTTCAGATTCTCACTCATCGCTCAGTTTCTTTACCTCTGGGACGAGGACATGAAGACGCCTAAATATCCTCCTGTGGCTCTTCTGCTCCTTATCGTCCTCTTCATCATGAAAATGTCAAGGTGCCGCGACTCGGTTGTGCTCGGCTCTTAAAGGGAAGGTGAACCGATCGGTCAAGCTTCACCTACATAAAGTGACTCTTCTACTCCACTGAGGTGTAGTGAAGACTGAGCAGTGGATGTTGCTGTGGTAACAGTTGTGAACAAGATGAATTTTACTGGTATTTGTTTATGACGCGAGCGGAAACGTTTGTTGTTTTTATGTCAGTCGTCGTCGATGTTTCGGGTAAATGAGGGTGAATTCTCCAACGTCAGCATCCGGTGTTCTGGTTGTTTCATTTCTACTTTGTCGCTGCAAAGATTTCGTCCAAACTTTCTCCCGTCATCATTTACGTTGATTTATTTTAGTTCGACAAGAGTTTAAAACCTCCAGAATATTCCAGTCTCTCCAGGACTTTTCCAGGAGCTTTTCTAAAAAGCTTTTCTAAAAAAAAAGAAATTGCACCGATGTTTTTAGTTGCAGAAACAATTGAAAGTTGCAATTTTTTCCCTTTTAAAGAGAAAACAATCACAATAATAATGAATTCATTTTTTATTAATCAAAATTATTTTATATAAGTTTTTTTTTTTTATGTTTGTTACCGAGGGTCTTGATTTCACCAACACTTATATGACTAATAAAATAAACACACGGACACTCGGCTGATTGCTGTGGACGAACCGTTTGGCTTCGTGACAAGAGGAAGAGCGATTGACTCGTATCTGTCTGTCAGAGCCGAGATGCGAACCAAGGCCTCTGGTTTCAAAGTGCAGCTACTTACCAGCTGAGTTAATAGAGATGCTGCTTGATGTGTTGGTGTGTGAATATTTTGTCTGGGGTCGATTGCTCTGAGACAGAAGCCAAACTTCCTCCAACATTTCACACAATAAATGGTCGAATATGCAGTGTTGACAGCATCCAGGAATGTGTTTAACTTCATGATTCATAAGTCGACTTCACTCCGTTTGTCTGTGTATGAAAACCTGTTGACGCTGAGTCTCTGTGGGTTTCTATGTGATGCTTTTTTTTCGATGCAGCGAAGGCTCCACATGATTGGTGGAAGTGTCTAAAAGGCTGAACCCGTTTTGATTGGCTGGGATTTGGAAACAAACATCGTCATCAGAGCGAAATAGATTCAGTCCCAAGCAGAGTAGTTGTGACACAACGTGTCGTCTGTCTACAGTACTTCTTAGCTAATTTTACACATTAAACATATTACACTGTAAATAAAACATACTAATTAACTCTGCTGGGCAATAAATCGATTTTATCGATTAATTTGAATTTACAGTTAAGGACAATGAGTTTTTCCGCCACCAACTACACTATGGTGGCCCAACATTTGACCGTAATAAAATATAAATAATAATAATAAACAGTATTTTACCATCTCTATCCTATCTCTATCTGATTTTTTGTGAAAAAAAAAAAACAAAGATTTTTCAAAGAAATCAAAGATTTTTTTAGGCCATATTGCCCAGCTCTACTAATTACTATGAAGTCATTGAATTTGTTTCATTATTTCATTCATAATCATATAGTTCAAAGTTGTTAAAGAAAACTAGCACTATTAGCATGCTAGCATGCTAACTAACACACCTAAAATGAGCTTCCCATGTTTGAGAAACCAGCAGCCGCCACTGCTTTTGTCCCTGTCCATCGCTGATTGAATTGTAAATTACGTAAGCGTGTGCTTTTATTTTGAAGTTTAGAGATAAACATCCAGTCTTGTCCTGTATCTCTACCGCCATCTGGACAACGCTCCAGTAGTTTCCCTCCACTTTTGTGCCTCTTTCTGTCTCGATACTGTTTGTGGTTGATGATGGTTTCCAGGTTTAATTTGTGTTAATAGTTGGGTTTTATGTTCCTGAAACGTTTGAATTTCAGTTTGAAAAATGACTAAAACCATTGATCGTTTTCTGTTGATCAACTGAATCAATGATTTTATTGTTCAGCAGTTTTTGGACGAGAACTGAAACGTTAGTTACTCAGTTTATTCACGTGTGATCAGATGTGTTGGTGTCGTCGACTCCAGTGGGTAAATGAGACTCTCTGATGTTTGTGCCTCCGTTTTTTTTTTTTTTTTGCAAAAATGTTTTGTCCTTTTACATTCATTTAGTATTCAGTCCATTCAATTCAAATCATTTTATTTGTTTAAAAGGTTAAAGGTCCAGAGAAAAGCTACATGTTCACATAAACAATCAGTGAAGTCTATAAAACCATCAGTAAATCACTGAATAATTGTTGTAGTTCAGATTAAAGTGACCTGGTTATGATGCTTTAAAACTTGGTATATTTCAGTTATCAGTCAAATTCTTATTTTTAAAACCTCATCAGAATAAAAACATGAATTCAGCAATGTTCGTTCTCGCCGGGGACAAGTTCAACACTTGTTTTTAGATGAACTGAGCTTCGACAACACATCAGACCTGCTAACGTCCGACGGCTCAATGAGGAAATGTAAGTAGAGTTCAAAGGCGACTGAGCTCAGGCTGCAGGGCTGCGATCCTTCAGGGATCAACGCTTTCAGAATAAAAATCTGTGTCTGAATCCACTCAGGTTTTCACCCGAGGAAGGTTTAAAAAAAAAAAACGTCTGCATGAAGAAATGAAAATCCCCCGATGATTCGTCCGCGGTCGACCTGAGACTCTGCTTTAACTCGGATGTGATGAAGGTTAAAGGAGAAGCTGAAGGAGCTGAGGAGACGCTTTCTGCTGCTTTAATGAAGGAACCTCAGAGAACCTGGTTTAAGAATTTCATGTAAATTTGCACATCGTAGCTCAGGGTTTCAAGGTCTTTCTTCTTCTTCTTTCTTCTGTTTTCTGCTTAAAGTCGGTGGTGAAAGTTACTGAGGTGCTGACATTTCCTCTTTGTCTCAAAATTCGCTTTGAGTTTGATGAAGTTGATAAAACGAAAACATTGTTATTTGTCATAGATTGATTGTGTGTTTGGTCATTTCGGTCCTTATCTGTCTGCTTCACCTGTGTCTTGTCTCTGTTTGAGTTTATTTGATCCGTGTTTGTCTTCACTTTTCATCAGTGTGTCTGCTTTTTTTTTTAAACTTCTCTGTGTTTTAAGTCGTTGATGTGTTTTTGCTGCTTCACTTTGTTTGGATTTCTTGTCTTTTATCAGGACTAATCTTGTTTTCATCCGGATCCTTTTAACGAAACTTGACAATTATCAAACCAAAAATATGATGAATATCAACCTTAAAAAGGAAGTTGAATTCTTTATGGAGTCAGTTGTGTTTTATATTGAAGCTCAACGCAGCACACAGGAACTGGACTTCTTCCATAAATATAAACATATTTCATGTTTGCTCTTGTTTTTAAAGTGAATATGCAGCAAAAGTGAATATGCTGCACGTGTTTTATTAATGTTAAAGGTGACAGAGAATCAAAAACTGTTTTCACCTCATCATAAAACGTCGTCCGCTCACATTCCGGAACCTGCGCTAAGTTCTAGAGATTCTGAACATCTTATTTTCATAGAAATTCCTCTTTTAGAAATGTCCTTTAGGAAATGGATCAATTTTTGTTTGTGATGTAAAATGTATCTCACTGCCCCCCCTCTCTGACTCTGAAGTTGCCACATAAGCCAGAAAAGATGCTAAATAGGCGCAAAACCCTGCGTTTAACCTTAAAATATCTTTCTTAGAGGTTTTTTATGAAGCTTCTGAGTCGTTACACATCCAACCAACATTTTATTGTGTCTATGTCACAGAACAAGGATCAACCTGTTCAACTGTTCAGCTGTTCTCCGTCACCTTTAAAGACTGTTGCTGAACCAAATCAAAACTAAATCTTGTGGAGGATAAACTTTAATAAGTTGCACGTTTACACAAATTAAAGCCGCCTGCGTTTTACTTTGAAAATCCCACTTGTAAACTTTAAAACAGCTCTCACTCATCCTCTGGACATTTTCAGTGGTTGTTGTTCCTTTAGCTCAACGCTCGTCCAAAGTTCGCCCTAAACACGTGAAACCTTCTTCATTCTGCTGTTCTGTCTGGTCGTATGTCTTTCATCAAAAATAATACGATTTCTTCTGTATTTTTTATGCTTTTGAATTTTGAAGCTTGATAAATTTTGCTGTAGTTTGTCTGTTTTTCCACTAAATGCAGCTGCTGCTCCTCTCATCCTCCTGCCGTTACTTGCTTGTTTGTGCATGTTTCAAATATCACAGCGTGAGGACACGTTAAGTCAACTTGTCAAAATGACTGAAGTGCACATGCGTGTGTCATTAGAGACACGACACAACACAGAAGAATTCACTCCCAAAGCTGAAAATGGCAAAATAATATGAATAATCATTTTGTAATCGTTTGGGGTCGTAATTGAAGTTTTGATTAACTGCACAGTCCTGGTCCTAGTCCTAGTCAAAGTAACGTCCATATAAAAGGAGGTTTTTGCTGCTGCATCGTAACGTGAAGATCGACCCCAGTGGTTTAAAAGTTGTGGCTCATTTAGTTTATTTTTTACATTTAAAGTGAAGACAATGCAGCAGCTTGTTTACAGGATGTCAGTTTCATCTTGTTATAAGTCTTCATTGTGTAAAGCTGAAAAAATAACAACCCAGTTATGAATAATGAAGGGGAGTTTTAAAGCAGCCGTCCAGTGAGAGCAGCAACACCAGACCTGTCAAACTGTTCATACAACAGAGCTGTGCACAGGGGACTTTATTAAGAGCTCAGAAAGGATTTTCTTGTGTTTATCTTTTCTAACATAAACTGCAAACATTAATCTTCGTTCACTGCCAAAGAAATTCATCATCTTGAACTTGGCAGACGCGTCCGTTCGTCCTCGTCATGAGTGGAAACTCACCGTTTGAAAACACAGTAACTAAAACGCACGTCTGAGGATGCAGCCTTTCCAACATCATTAATTACAGCTCATAAACCCATTAATTTGGCGCTGTACCGCTGCCGTTGCTGATAAAACTTAAGAGCAGCAGCTTTTTGCTGAACCAGAGAGAGAGAAACATCATTTCCTGATCAAGAACAGAAGGATATTTGAAGACTTCTCCTCCGGTCTTTGGAGAGTGTTTCCATTTCCTCTCTGAATTCAGGGCAGCTCTCCAACACTGACACTCTTCTCTCAGCCTTGGACAAATGCCACAGGAGGCGCATTCTATAAGAAAACCTTGTTATTGAATGTATTATATTTGCTTTGTATAGGGTGTTGAAGACTTATTACCATGTAGAGCCTGTTGGTATGCAGAGCTCACTCACTATGATGGGTATCTTTAAAGTGGAATGGCTCCACTGTGAATTACGTGAAGTGAATCTTTGAAAAGGGGGATTCAATCATTGTCAGCAGCATAACAAGTTCAGAGACAAATTGTCAAAGCAAAAAAAAAAAAAAAAAAAACTCTATTAAAGGACCTATTTGTAAATTTTCTCTGCTGTGGTTTCGTGCCCGAAGCAGCTGGTGGTGAAATCAGTTTTATAAGAGAAGCCGTTATAATAAACCTAAACTGAGAGTCAATGAGTAAGTTAACATGAAAACACTGATTATAACTGGTCTGGGTTAAAATTACAATTTCTAGTCATTCTAGTTCTTCATCAGTTTTAGTTTGACTGTTATTTCATTATTATTATTATTATTATTATTATTATTGTTATTTAGGCATTTTGCCTGTAATGATAGAGACTGTAATAATTGCCTCTACACGCTGTGATTTTAACCATCTTATAAGACTGTTTCATCACACACTACTGACGTGGATCTAATATAATAAACTTGGGTACGACGTCATGTTTGATGTGTGCAGATTGAACAATGATCAATTAGTGAATCACAGGTTACGACGTACGTCAATATGCAACGTCATCATCACACGTCATCCATCTGTGTCACCATAGTTACTGTGACAAATGTTCATTTGTTTGGGTTTAGTGTTGTTGTGTCCATTGCATCATTTCCTGCTGCATTTCTATTGGCTGATTAGTAGATGTAGGTCGTAGCAGCTGTAACACTGTGAGATAATCATCCTGAATTATGACATCGCTAGAATTTTATCTGAAGTTTTCTTTGGTCGTAAGACGCTGACGTCGTCTTTGAACCCGTCTCACACTGCGACGTTAAGAGCTGCGACCAAAGATCTCTACGTTTCTCCTACGATGGTCGTCTTTCGTCTGGGACAGCCCAGAATCACACAGTGTCTACCGGCCATAAGACAGGAAACGAGAAGGAGAGAGTCGGGATTCGACCCGGAAACAGCTGTACAGCATACATACATCACTAAGGCACCATAACCAGGCCTTCCAAGTGGCCCGGTTTGATTGTTATTTTTGAGGCAAAACTTGAAATGATGAATAGAGCTCACCAGACTACATGATCAACACGCAATGCATTATGGGAGGAAGCGACCAATAAAACATAATCTCGTATACCCGGAAAGATTCAATAACACTGATGTGAAGCTGGTCCCGTCCCACTGGTTGTTACTGTTCCTCCACCTGATCAATCACCACTATAACCTCTGGTCACATAATGTCAATATAAAATCAGGACAGACGTTGACTAGTTTTACTGCTTTTACTAAATGTGTGACTAGCATGTTACATTAATGAACGAGTGACATTTCTAAGTATTTTTCTTCCACGTTGGAAAATGACCGAAGCTGAATTGTTTGTTTATCTGTTTCCCACAACGACAATCGTGAAAACATCTCTGACAGTTGACGCAGCAGCTCCTCAGCATTTCTAGGTGTAACACATTCAAATCTAGCGCTAATTCCCACGATACTTTACGTTAATCATGAAGACATACGCGCTCTTGTGTATGTATATGTTTGTCGGGGCTGGATCCCATGCAGACACAGAGAGAACATGCAAACTCTACACACAGAAGGATCCTGGGTCTTCTTGCTGTGAAGCAACAGTGTTGAGCGTAAGAGTTGACTTTCTTTAGTATTTTACTCTTAATCTCCCCGTGTGCTCCTATGGCTCATTGCTGCTACTTCCACTTTTTCTTCTTCTGCTGTTTATTAGACGACGATATCTTGTGTCAACTTTCTGTCATCAAAAAAAAAAAAAACACAGCAAACAAACCAAACCGTGGTTCAGTTTGATCAAATTTTGGTCCTAAAGTTGTGAAAACACCATAAACCCTAAACTGTTGATTATAATGTGGTCTTCATATTCTACCATTAGCATGCACACTGCTAGAACACAAGCTGTACCTCAAACCAGTCGCTGCTCTCCAACACTTTCTGTCTTAAACTCTCAGTAACCAGCACGAGTTTGTTTACACTCTCTTACCCTCGTTCAGACGACTCAGCTGCTGGCTGCCTGGTGGTAATCCAATTTCAAAAAATAAACCACATCAAATTCTCACCATCATGTTGTGAGGGATCTGGAGGAATGGTAGCCGTAAGGGACTTTATATTTTCAGTTCATATTTATAAAACAAAACTTTTTAAACCTGCACTGAAAGAAACACACAGTGTCAAAGCTGTGACGGTTTTATCGTCTGTAAATTTAACTCTTAAAGACCGAATTCACAACTTTGCTCAAAGAGTCACCAGACAAAGCTGGCGACTGGCTGACAAACACAATGAAGCACTTGGCAGCGAAAGAGTCGATCGCAGGTGAAAATCCTTTCCATGTTTCTGTCAGAGGTAAGATTTGATCCCAGTGCCTCATTCATCACTTAGTAATGCTTCTCTGCTCCATCTCAGTCCAAACCGAGCTCATCCAACACATTAGTGGCCGCGTGTTCGGTCGGTATCGTCCGGCGACAGGTGATTAGTTTCCATGCTGATGGCCACCGACCGCCGCATCGCTGTCATGTCACCACAACACCAGCACGAGCTGCTCTGTTCTTAATTACACGCTCGACTGGGGATTAGCTCGTCAAACTGAGAGCTGGGAGAAGAAGAGGAGGGGGAGGAGGAGGCTGAGATCTACCACAGGATAAATTACTACGGGTAAAAACTTTCTGTCGATGCTGACCTCCAGGTTAACGCCGAGAGCTTGTAAATTACAGCGACTCGTTTCTGTCTCACCTGTTGTAACGTTAACAACTCGCTGCAGACGCGGCAGTGTCCATTGTGATTCGTATGTAAATCAGCTCCACGCGATGATCCTGATGACTCGCGTTTTATTTCTCAGATTTATTGATTGTTTCTTGTAAATAAAAAGGGAAAATAGTAAAATTTTAAGATGTTTTATTGAATTTATTGAGCAGCCGTTTTGCTCTGAAATAACTGATGATCGTCATTATCTGAGTGAACAACAAGGGCAGCAATGTTAGTTTTTAATCAATATTCACAGAAAGAAGCTAAACTAGCATTAGCTGCCACTATGACAACTGGTACCAGAACCAATGAAGCCCAAGTTTTAACTAAATTAAATTTCTCTGTCAGGGAAATTTGTCTGAGACTCAAGTGCTGCTTCGTTCGTCACAATTAATTTAAAATAGAGCTTAAAAAACTAAACACATACCAGATATTTAACACACCAAAAATAAAATAGTTAAATAAAACGAAATATCACACGCAAAAGTACGACAAAGTTCTTTGTCATTCAGGGTTTTCGTTTACACTGAGAAGACGTTATTGGAGACTGAAACCACAAACGCTTGAAACGACCGTCCAGAAGGTTTTTATGAAAACGCCGTGATGCTGCGTTTCCATGTGAACAGGTGAAACAGGCGAAATGTCAAAAGTCAATAACATCAGACAACGATCCTTCACACCTCTAACCAGCGAGAAAACATCAGGAGCCCTCGGAAAACACAGAAGAAAACATCGAGAACATAAAGTTGACACAACAAAACACATTAAACTGTTTTATAATTATCACATTCACCCAAAAATAAGAACCATTTTCAAGAACCATTTTTGAAAAAATTAGAGAGCGAGCACATGACCTGTAGTAGCGAGCGTGAATCATCCAGGAGTGGGTTTTTGTTTTGATCATTATTTGTTGGGGATTTTTGCCTTTAATGACAGAGACAGTGTAGAGAGACAAGAATGGAGGAGAACACACACAGGGAAGCTTGTCGCAAACAGCTGCACAGTATTTATACGCTGCTACACAGGCGGCTCCTAGGAGCCGTTTTTAAAGGTGACAGATAATGATTGAACGGGGTTTTGATCCTTGTGCTGTGATGTGACATATACACAATAAGATGTTAGTTGGATGTGTAACGCCTCAGAAGCTTCATAAAAACCTCTCAGAAAGATATTTCAGGGTGGGGGATTTTAAGTATGTGGTTTTACAGCTATTTGACATGTTTTCTGGCTTAACTGGCAACTTCTTTATGAAATACAAGCACTTGACACTGATTGGCTGCCACACAGACCAGACCGTTTTTTTTTTTTTTTTTACAGCTAATCACCTTTGAAGGGGAGGGAATGGAGTCAGAGTGGGGGGGCAGTGAGATACATTTTACGTCACAAACAACCGTTTTGGAAATTGACCCATTTTCTAGAGGATGTTTCTGAAAAGGAGATGTTCAGAATTTCTAGGACTTTTTCTAGATGCAGGTTCCGGAATGTGAGCGGACGACCGTTCTACAACAAAGACGAGGTGAAAACGTTTTTTGATTCTGTCCCTTTAACATGCATGCGAGTGTTAAGTGATTACATTTGTTACTGAGCACACAGCACATCATGAACACAACAACGAAATTTGATCTCTGCATTTAACCATCACCAAGTGAGCAGAGGGCAGCTGGACAGCAACGGTACCTTGCTCAAGGGTACCTCAGTAGGACCTCGATACTAAGTCCGCTTCCTTAGCCACCACTGCCCCTATTAGCATTAATAATTGTCCTCTGCATTACTGCTACCAACCACTTGGTAGCTGTAATGTCGGAGGACAATCATCTCCTGCCCAATTCTGAAACTATGGCGCCGCCACAGTCTGGTCAACGTCTGAGAAACACTGATTCCTCTGATGTTTGTTAACTTGCTCAACGTTTCAGTTGCTGTTTTCTAGCGGTGGTGTGTGTGTGTGTGAGAAGAAGCTCTGACTCGTTTGACGCCACCTGTTGGTTTAGACCCCCAGGACTCTAGACCCTGAAGATAAAACGACCCGACTTTTTCAGGCTTTTCTAGACAAAAAATACCTTATATTTGGATAAATTTGTAATTATTTATTAGAATTATATAATGTTTGCTATTAGCGCCTTCTTTGTTTTCATATGTGACTGTTGACGTGCAACACTGCCCCCAAGTGGTCTGACACGTGTACTACAGTGTTTTCACTCTTTGTGTTTAGGAGAAATTTCTGAAGACGCTGTCGAGTAAACGCAAAACTTTAAATGTGCAAAGGAAAAATTGTCGTTTTTGTGAAAACGAGACCTTATATCACCTTCAACACACGTTACGCCGCCATGTTAAAATGCATTTTTACAGTCTCATGACTGTTTAGTTTCATTTATATTCAATAATAATAATAATAATATATAAAATTCAATGATAATATAATAATAATATTCAAGTCGCAAAGTCAAACTCACCTTTAGGTGAATCTATTGGAACGACAGTGTTTATATTTTGCAGAAACAGTCCTACTTTGCAGTATTAAATATTTCCTGTCACATTGTTTTCACCTCTGCTTCGGAATTAATGAATTACATGTAATTTTTTATTTTTTTATTTTTTTTGTTATGAAGCACAATCTATATCTGAATATTTATCACTGAATCTCACAGACAAATGAAATATGCAAATTTAATGGCTGAATCTGTAGATGAATAATGGAACATGGCCCCCAGAGGAAGTGATTATAAGTTCTTGTTGTCTGGCAGTTTGTCAAAAAAAAAAAAAAAAAATCCAATATATAGTATATTTCACTGTGTGGGAAGGTTTTTATTTAAGTTTTAAATTCTTGTATTTGTTCCCCTGATGTAACACGAGGGATAAAAATGCAACAGGGGTGTTTTGTGTTGGGTTTTTTTTCTATATCTCTGGCGTTTTACAGGGGAACTCAGCAATTTTTTATTTTCATTTTTTTTTTTTCCCAGCGTAGGACGAGCTGTAAGGTCACTCCATCAATTCTTGTCAGCTCAGGTAACGTCATTTTAGAGAGCTAATATAATAATAATATAAACCTATAGCTAATATAATCCCAGGATGAAATGTCAACAACAAACCTCAGATTACGCCTCCATTTCTCCCTCATTAAAAAAACTCAGTGACCCTGTTTACACACATATTGATGAGATAGTAAATTTCTTTGCCTTCTAGTCTTTTTCTTATTTTTTTTTTTTTTTGTCAAGAGGCTTTTCAATTCAATTTGTCCTCCTCCTCCCTGATTGTACTTCTTGTGGGTCATGTTTCCTCGGGGGGATTGTTAATGGCGGGATAAGTGAAAACACAAAATATAGGAGAGATAGCAGAGATTCCAGGAAATGGGAATGATACAGTCTGAGTTGATGCGCAGCCCGAGGCAACATATGTTCTAGGTGCACCATGACTAACACGTTTTCAGTCATAAGATTTATAGTCAAGTGTGACAAAAGTAGCGTCTATAGCCTCAAACAGATCTACATGTTATCTTATAAACTAATACATAAACTAGCACTTTTACCCTTCGGCTAAACCTTTTAATAAATGAAGAGGAAACATCTTCAATCACTGTCACATACACAGCAGCCACCGTTGGTATCAGAGTATAAAACAACCTATCACCACCTCTGTTTTTGTCTCTTTAAACATCAGCATTTGTAGCGGCGTCTCCATCTAATTAGCGAATCAGTTTTACTACTGTACTCCTCATTAGCTCCACATCGCCGTGAGAAAGATCCGAGTTTAGAAAGAAGAATCGCACGTCTTTCACCCACAGGCAACAGACGAATCAACTCACACCCCTGCTGTCCACCGGACCTCTCAGATACGTGTGAACACAACAAACACTAATTTACTCAAGACAAGGACAAACAGTGTACGTATAGATGCTACACAGAACAGGTTTAATCCAAACTGAGCTTGGTACAGAAAATAAGAGTTGTGGTATTTTGTGTATGTGTTGGATTATATTTTTATAATGTACCTTCCTTTGGTTGTTTGCCTCTAGTTGCAGGTAATTTGTGCTTCAGGTTAACGTCAGAATATGTTGTGTGAGGTCACAGTGACTTTTTGACTTTTAACAACCGAAATCTTGAATCTAAAGCCTCAAGATTTGTTTCTAAAGAGTCTAAAGCTGATGAAGGAGTCATCCTTCGTCGGATGTATACATCACAAATGACGATTAGCTTCAGCAGCTGAAAAATCCAGCCTTCTTTTCCCACAGTGAAGGCTACAACCGTCAGATCCTTCTTAGCCACAGCCGTAGTTAGGTGAATTAACAAAGTTAGCTGTAATAACTAAAAATACCTGAAGTAACATATGGTCACACAAAATCAGATAAATTAGCTGAGTCTAAATAAGCGAAAGTGAAAAATTTTAGCTGAGTTTAAAGTGAGCTGAGTTTGATTAAATAGCTAAATTACCCAAAGTAAGTTAATGTATCTAAGTTAGCTAATGTTGCCAAGTCAACTGAATAGAATAGAATATTAGAAATTTATCTGTTTGACAGTATTATCAAATCATGAAAAATAGATTAACAGAAAACAAAAAATAAATAAATAGTTTATATAAAAAAGAAAAGATTCAAAGTCTCCAGGGATGAGGAGGAAGGCTTGTGTGTGTGATGTTAACAGTTGGAACATGACAGAGTTCACATGTAGCTGTAACGTCGGCCAACAGACCGTGAGGCCGTGAGACACATGATGCTGCTCTGTAGCTGGTCAGTGCTGTGAGTTCATCATCTTATGGGGAGAGATCGTACATTCCTCATAGTTACAGACGGTATTGATGGTTTGTACCATCGTATATTCTCATGGTGCTCCACTCCAACTCTTCATCCCCTTCTCCATCTTATCTCCACCAGGATCTGGGGTCTCTTGTTGAGTCGCATCCTCAAGCAGCACAGTGTCATCAGCTGATCACAGGAGCGGCAATCAGGTAATGGCTCAGTGGCTCTCTTATTGTCATTGTCGAAAAGGAAAAAAAACATATGAGGAAAAAGTCCTGAACGGCTCCAGTCAAAAGTTTAGGTAAAAAGACAAAAAGAGGAAAAAAGTAAGAAAAATTAGACATTTCAAAGTCTCCTTTAACAAATCCAGCTTCTATTCTTTCGAGTCGTGAAGGCTACAACAGCTGGATCCATCACAGTTCAACATGTCCCAAGATTCATGTGACGTCTCAGGTGATGTACAGTTCACATGACTGTTGGAGTAGCAGTAGGAGGTGTATGATTTACTGTACTTTACTTTACTAACGATTTATATAATATTTTATCTAAAATATGTTGAATTTGGACGATTGTGAACGCAGCCTGACCTCATGTGTGCCCCAGATACCAGACACATAAAGAGACATTCAGGGCCAAAACTGTATGGATTGTTTGTTTTATGTTTTGTTTTATTTTATTTTATTTTATGGTCGACCTGCTGTTGCCAACTGGGATTCATCCTGGTCCATAAACATTGAAACGCACCGTCAGCTAGACCGTCTGTGGTCGATGTAGACCTCAGTTGATCGGGTAATTGAATTCGTTTGCAGCTTAAATGAACATTTAAACCAAATTTGTTGTTTCTCTTGAGGGAGTTTTGATAAATCACATTAAAGAGGCCAAAAACATTAAGATTTCTGACCTTTGATCAATGAAGTGTATTCATTTGCAGACAGGCTGATGTTTTCCAGATATCTAATTTTTCACTTCTTTGTTCTTTTAATTTATTTAAGAGTAACATTAATTCATATGATGGACTGGATGGTTCAGGGTTGAACCAAGGGGCAGATGTTATTTTCTCCATTGTTAAAAGAAGCTAACAGAGTTATGGTTTCGTACCACTGATGTGCTCGTGACACTGGAAATGCTTTTGAAAATAAAGCAGCACCATAGACAACAAAGATCACGATCAATATGAAGTTAAATCAACACCTCTGTGACAACACGGTCTCAACAAACAGCAGCAGCCTCACTTTATTAAACTGCAGTTTATATATTGGGTTAAACAATAAATTTTCTGTTATTTAAAACTTGCATTAATTGATTTTTTTGGCCGATTGGCCGCGGCTCATTGAGCTGTGAACTGGACAGTGACGCGTTAACGCCTCTTGATGTTGTGATGGCAGTTTGTGCAAACAGTTTCCTGTTTACACACAAAAACACAACACATGGGGGCAGCTGTTTTCGATTAAACACGGACAGATGGTTGCGTTTTGATTGTTTGCTCCGGACAGATTAATGCACTTTAGCAGTTCAGTAATTAAAGACCAAATTTAAATGGTTTGAATCTGCATAAAATGTGCCACATATTTCCCATCTTCCCCTGCAAAACACGCTGCTCTGTCTAATTAAAGTGTGGTAATTAAAGGTCAAAATTAAAGCTCGGAGCGGTCTTAATTGATTTTTTTGGGTCAGTGACCAACATGTGAACACAATACTGGAATATTATCACATGAGGTTGTTCAAGTGTCGGTAAACAGCTGCATAATTACACAATCAGTGCACACAGAGAAAAATTTGCATTTGTTGAGTCTTGAGAATTTAAATCCCATATTTACTCTGGTTCTTCGCCATGTTCATCACTACAACAGCTTCCACTTCACACACACTGATTTAAAAGTGCAGTAAACCAAATCTGTGCCATTTTTATAGGTATACAGCATGAATAGGACTGGTATGTCTGTCTCTGTTTAATAATACACGTCAGTGGAGGTTCAGCAGGTGAGTCACATTCGCTCCTTATGAGTCAGGAATATAATATACACTTACTCTACACTGTAACCACTGACATTTTCATGAGTGGACCTGGATGAAATCAGTCCCTTTTAACTGATAATTTAGTAGTTTAATATAATATCAACACCAATTTGGAAAATAACATTTTGTACCTGAACAACCTTTTGAAACAGAACTCAAACTGTCTCAGTCAAGACCAACGACGGAATCATTTCACCTTGTTTTTATAGAATCAAATAACCAACTAAAACCAAACTTTGACTTCATTGTATCTTCAGTTTTGATTGATAAATGATTTAATTAACGTAAATGTTTTAATTTGTTTGACCTGCTAACACTGAGGGTGCTGTTTTGCAGCCAGCCACCAGGGGGCGACCAAGGTGTTTTGGCTTCACTTTTGACCTTAAACTTCAGTACAGTTTAAAGGCCCATTTATGCTCCGTTTAGGTGTGTAAACAGGCACGTGCGTTCATAGCGTTGGACCCTTCATACTACCCATGCGTATTGCATGTTGCCATGGTTGTTAACAACACGTCCACTAGAGGGCAGCGCCAAGCGCAGAGCTCCAAACTCCAACGTAAGTTTCAGACAATAACAAACATGGCGACAGTGAAGGAGATCACAGTGTTTATTCTAAGAAAGAGATAGTAGAGGTGGTGGTTTGTGCTGCATGTGGACGGAGATTTCCTCTTCTTCTTTGTTCCTCTCGCTGGTTGAACTTGAGTTCTACTGCGCCATCCTGCTCTGACGATTTTCGATGGTATTACTCTGTTTGCTCCGTATTGGTTCGGATCAGTAAGCTTCCTGAAAACGGACCAAATTATGCACGTAATGACGGACAAAAGGCTCCGTCTGTCTCTATACGTTTCCTGCGTAGAGTGTAAATGGGCCTAAAAGCCGTTTCTCAAAGTGCAGGAAGCATCCTTAGATGACACTTTTTCGAGGATGTCTCGTCATCGAGTCTCACCAAGCACTGTTCCAATGTCAAGGACGCTTCAAAATATCATCAAGGACCGAGTCCTTGATTGAGGCTGCACTGATGTAGCCTCGATACATTAAATATACCTTAGAATACCCCCAATGATAGCAGAAGGGAAGCAACAGCAATACTCATTCAAATATAAGCTCTTTATTTATTTCATGAGTTGTTGATGTAAATTTAACCATGAACACGAACATACATTGTTAATAAATTGCTTGTTTACTGCTGTGTTTGTTGCGGTTATGATCACGTATGTTCACAACGTTTATAACAGTTTGACGATTCATTCATCCATTATCTTACTTTCATTCGACTTATCAACTGTTTGTGACATTACACGTATATTTTTATACATATTTTTGATTTAAAATTTTTTTCAAGGATGACGTACTTCAACCAGTCTGTTCCACTGTACGTGATTAAAACGCTAGTGAGGTGTGTAGCCTTGTCTTAGTAGCATATATATATATATATATATATATATATATATATATATATATATATATATATATATGGGGCAGCCATCTTTGATTCAACTCTGAGTCAACTTGGGGGTGTATTCTTCAAATTTCCGAGTCAGGGTATCCAAATGTGGGAAATCTAGAAGCAGCCAATTAAAACAGTCTCAGGTCACATGAGATTTTTGGAAGCTTCACCCACATTCATGTGTCCGTTGCTCCGGCAGGTGGAAGTGTATGAGAAGTAAACGTATTCGCATAAAGTTTAAATAAATACAGTTTAAAAACAGGTTACATTGTTACATTGATTTAATCAATTTATGAATATAATATCATCTCATGGCATCTAGAGAACATTTTTGATGAGTTAATAAGTACGATGGTACACGACAATAAAGAGTCATCAAGTCTTTCTAGATCTCAGTTGTGATTTTCTTCTTTGCTGGAAAGATAAAAACTGTATTTTCAGTTTTTCGTCTGTTTAGTGATGTCACCCTGTAAGGCTGCACATTAATTTGTGTGATGAACTGTACAGGCCCCACGTCGAAGTCTTACACCATCAGCCCCCGCGAGCGTGACAGGAGTGTCGGCCCCCGGGGGCCTTAAAGCTTTCACCGTGACAGACAGCTCAACAGCAGTTATGACAAAATGGCAACTTGAACGGAAGCAGCCAGTGAAACCCGGAGACAGAAGAGCAAAGCGAGGCTTCGTTAGAAGAGACAGGAAAAAGAGCAGGGCTTGACATCGCTGACGTGAGTCAAATGAGGCGAGAGGAAATAAACTAGGAGCCCTTTTCTTCTTCACAGCTTTTCACCGGATTTTAAGTTAAAACCACACAGTAGCAAACTACGAAGACCTTCAGTCCAACCTCGTCCGTGGACAGCAATTAAATCGTAACTTGGTGAACGTAAATTGTCACAACAGGTCTGTGACGCTGATACTGTACTGATACTATGCATGGAACATTTTAAACTTTTACAATAACTTATGCCGTGCGTAGTATTTTAAATTGCTTTAAAAGTGTCGAACCTGCTGCCAATTCTCCTAGTGGCCACTTGTGGTACTGCAACGAATGATGATACAAAACTGATGATGATACAAACAAAACAAAACAAAATCAACTCCTAGATGCATGGTTTCCAGAAATGGGTCTTGGAAAAAGGATTCACGGTCGTCTTACATTCAGGTCAATATATATATATATAATTTTGCTGTTTCTTTATTCCTTTTCATCAGCTGCATAGTTTTTCACATTGGACTCAGTTATTTAGCAAAAACATCACAGACCTGCAATAACTTTTGGGCCACTTGGGGGCAGAAGAAACACAACAAGACATACAGTCCAGCTTTGCCGATTGGTTGGCTGCCAATAAAAGAAGAGGATAAGTCTGAGGGGAAAATCTTGAAGTGGCCAATTAAAAAATCAGCTTCATGTGATTTGTAAAATGTTTTGGAAGCTACATATGCACTCATGAGAAGTAAACGTATTCACATAAAGTTTAATTTGATACAGTTTTAAACCTTGTTACATTGTTACAACTAGAGCAGCTATATAATTGCATCCACTATCGACCATTGGTTCAATTTAATTTGATTTGATTATTAAGGTTTAATGTATTTTAATATTTGTGAAAATGAAGATAGATTTAGATACATATTAATCTGAAATTTAGCTAACGACAAAGCCGGTTACGTTTAGTTTGAGTTCATATTCTTAAATTAGGTCTTTTCATATTTTATACACGTCTTTTGTGTAGCTATGATAACATGACTAAAATGCAAATTAGTGTGTGATGTCATCCAGTAACATCTGGAAGAATTTAGCTTCTGTTAAAAGAAGATGATGATAACTCCACTTCATTTTCTCCCGTCTGGCAGGTGTGAACAAGGACTTACCCAATCAGACCCAACATGTATATGATCCCCAACCATTTAAAAAGACGTTGTAAGTAGTCATAAGGCAACAGGACGTTCAGCTCCTCTGTTTCTGTTGAATTAAACGTTTTGCTACGTATGGTGCAGCTTGAACTAGGCCTTACTCTGAGACTGTAGGAGCTACAAGAGTTTGTGTAGTGTACTTTCATATTATCTGAAGTCTCATTTATGCTCCCTATATGTACATAACAGGGGTGACAAGGCTCTGAGACGACAAGGGAAGCCAAACTTCCTCTAACATTTCACACAATAAATGGTCAAATGTTCACTGTTGAATTTACATTGAATTGGGGCTGACATTATGTTAAAACTGAAAACATCCTGGAATGTGTTTAACTTCATGACTAAGTCTTTTTCACTGTTTGTCCGATGTGATTTTCTGATGCTTTTGAATGCGCCGCAGTGTCTATAAAACCCTGTTGACACAGAGTATCTATCGGTTTCTTTGCAATGCTTTTTTTTTTAAGTAGCAAAGCCAGGTGGTGATTGGATAAACGCTGAAAATCGTCATTCTCTTTGAAGCTCAGCTTCACTGGGGTTGAATGGAGCAGTGAGCCATGAAGCCATGAAGCCATGAAACCATGAAACCATGAAGCCATGAAGCCATGAAACCATGAAACCAGGCTCCACATGATAATTGGTGGAACAGTCTAAAAGTCTGAACCCTTTTTGATTGGCAGGGATTTGGAAACAAACATCAGCACCAGAGCAAAGTAGATTCAGTCCCAAGCAGAGTAGTCGTGAGACAATGTGCCATCTGTCTGCAGTGCCTCTTAGCTCATTTTACACATTATACACATTACGCTATAAATAAAATATACTAATTACTATAAAGTTATTGAATTTGTTGTTTAAGTTTTGTTCATTCATAATCATACAGTTCAAATCATATCTTGTAGTCAAGTTGTAAAGGGAAACTAGCACTAGCTACTAGGTGTGCTTGTTAGCATGCTAGCATTGCTAACTAGCACACCTAAAACAAGCTTCCCCTGTTTGAAAGACCAGCAGGCGCCACTGGTATGTGATGTGATTGTGATAATGCACGTTCCAAGAAAGCGATACAGAAAGATGCAGCGCGGTAGTGGTCTTCATGGCTGTTAAATGTGGACAGAGATGTCTGTTGTCTTCTTCTTTCTTCCTCTCATTGGTCGCACATGACCTACACTGCTCAACACTGCCCCCACGGCATTTGCTGCACACTGCTACGCATCAGTAAGCTCCATGAAAATGGACCAAATTACACATCGAATTAATACAGAAGACGGGACAGAAGACTCCTTCATGTCCGTATGCGTATGTGTTTAACGTTGAGCATAAATGAGCCTTTAGCAGCCTGATGCTGGATGGAGCCACAACTACAACTTCAACTACAACACCAGCAACTGTAGTTGAATAAGATGAAATCGACAATCGCTGTCTTCTCGCGTCAACCTCTCATTGGTTCAGAAATGACTGCAGATGAATTCTCATCACACATGAAGAGAAAAGCCTGTTAAACATAGCAGCAGCAGCAGCAGCAGATCTTAACAAAGGGTCAATTAACACCCTACTGGTGTATATCTGTACCAATTTGTGGCATAATGTTATGCTCCAATGGGGCAGATGGCATAAAAAATATATATATTTCTCTTGCACTGTTGTGTTTTTCCTCACTCTGTGAGGCTCTCGCCGCTCAGGGCCTGATTCTTTAATCAATAAACCAATGTTGCTGCTCGAAAGCTGAGCAGAGGCTTCGTCAATCAGGGTATCACACGGTCACACTGCCCGTTTCTACATCACTCATTCTCCAACACCTCCACCATTAATGATACTGATGTTTTTTTTTTTTTTTCTTGTAGAAGTAAAAACCTTGAGCACGTTGTCGGGAGCATCGTCCCGCGAAGTTTTTACAAGCAGGTACAAGCCGTTGGGTCCAAGGAGTGCCAGAAGAAAGATTTTTATGATTTATTCATGGAGATGAATTCACATTCGCGCTAGTTTTCACAGCTGTTCAGCCGAGGAGCAGATTACATCACTAGAAATTAACATCTTCGGGGACATCCCTGTAGCTGTTGAGCTTCAAATTAAAATGTACCGTGGAGGCCTTCAGAGAAAGAGTGATGTTGTTATTCTCTGCACACGCTGCGTACAGACGCTGCCGATTGGTATTCAAGACACTCGTTGACTTTTGTCTTTAGCGCATTAATTTTAATGAAAAATGTGTTCCACTTGGACAGTCATTACTTCCTCCTCCTACCGAATCAGCTCACTGACCTTACTTTGGCATACGTGTTTGATTTTAACCCCCCCCCCACTTCCTCTGGTGTCATCAAAACACACTTACATTAGATAATCTTATACTTCCCCGCACCTGTGTAAAGAAAGGATTAAAGGCAGGATGAAAGTGTAAATCGCCCTAAAGTTCTACATCTTTATGGGGTAAAAAAAAAAAAGCAACAAAAATGTGTTTTATTATTCTAATGATCACAACAATAATGGCACCAGCCATCGAGGAGTGGCGTTTGGTCTTTTCATGACAGCTGAGACAGACGTTTCTCCGTGTGTTATCTCTCACAACAGGAACAGACCATGTCTCCTGTGTTCCTTTGTGGTCTACAGTGAAATGTTGTATCAATAAAACACAGAGACAGTAGACAGTGGGTATGAATTATTGAGAGGTGCGGTGGTTCGGATGGGGGGGTTCTAATCTCTACAGTGCAGTTAATTTGATGTTCTTGTTTTTCTGTTTTTTGGATTCAACCTGCAATGCACCATCCGTCGCTGCAAATACCACAGAAAGAAGAAAAAAAAAAAAAAACATACCGGTAGGAGCGGTGTGGGAACGAAATGAATAATCGGCTGATGCTAATGCCCTCCGCCAGCCAAGGTCTTGCTTAATAAACTACAAAGATGAGATGGGCGTGCGAGAAGAAATAATGCGATCAAGAATAAGCCTCGTCGATTCAAACCCACACACCTGAAGCTGCAGCTGATAATGAAAGTGGAATCTGTAATGTGGGTGAGTGTCGTGTGTGTGTGTGTTGTATGTTGGATGAGTGGGTGGAAGGTAGGTCATAAGTACATCTCTCCATTCAGGAGCTACACAGGCTTAAAGGATATGTAACCTGTACCGATGCTCTGGAGTGAATATCAATGCTCAGTTGATCAGTGGGAAACAGTGGCTGTGCAGAGTGAAAGCTGTTGATCTGAGCTCTCGTTTATCTCGGGAAACAGCAGCAGGAGGAGGAAGAGGTGGGGTGGGGGTCCGGCTTGGTCACATATCCATCCCTTGATAGAAATACACTCAACCCACTCTGGATTCAGCAAATTGGTCAATAAAGACAATGGGTTATTATCTCCCAGCCACATCGGGATGAGTGGAATTAAAGTCCCAGGCTTTCTAATTACGCACCCTTGTTTTAGTTTTTTTGTTTTTTCTTTTCTTTAACATAATCGAGTTGAAACTAGTGACGTGATACAAAGGCAACAGTGGGGACTTTTGAGGGGGTGTGCAGTTTTTTTATTGTTGTTGTTTGCCTGTTTTCTTGACTACTGCTGTGAGGCTGATCGCTGCAGAAATCTTCCAACAGCTTCACGTTCGCAAAACTAATGTGCTGTTTTTATACTGTCAGGAAGAAGAAAATGGGATAAATAAGAGGAAAAGCTACACAAAGTAGAAAAAAGAGTGAATATCACCGTATTGACCCAAATGTAAGATGACGAAAAAATTAGTGAGCGATCGCATGATCTGTAGGAGCAAGCATGAATCATCTAGGAGTAGATTTTGTTTTGTTCTGATCATTATTTGTTGGGGATTTTTTCCTTTAATGATAGTGACAGAGCAGAGAGGAGAACACACTCAGGGAAGTTTGTCTAGATGTGGATTCAAACTCGCAAACAGATGCACAGCATAGATACGCTGCTACAGGCAGCCTCTAGGAGCGGTGTTTAACATCCATGTGAGCGTTAGCATTAGCATTACAGCTACCAACCACCTGGTAGCAGTAATGTGCAGAGGACAATTATCACCTGCCCAATTTTGAAACTATGACGGCGCCACAGTCTGGTCAACGTCTAGAAACACTGTCTCCTCTGATGTTTGTTAACTTGCTCAACGTTTGAGTCGCTGTTTTCTAGTGAGTCTCCGTGTCGTGGTCTCGTCTCTTCAGGTCACTGGTGTAAGAGAAGAAGAAGAAGAAGCTCTGACTTGTTTTGGGAGAAGATGTTTGACTCCACCTGTTGGTTTAGACCCCCGGGTCTCTGGACCCCGAATATAAGACGACCTGAGTTTTTCAGACTTTTTTTCTAGAGAAAAAACACCGTCTTTTATTCTGGTCAATACAGTATATAGATATTTAAAAATCTGCATAACTATATATTTAAGAATGAATAGTTTTGGTTAAAATTGCTCCATTTACTGTTACCATAATGTTTAACAGAGAAGCTAAAAGAAAATTTTAGCATTAAAATTTGAAAAAAAAATGGAAATAAATAATCTGACTTTTTAAAATTCTCATCACTTTTTGTGTGAGGAGATATAAACCATAATGGTGCTTTAGCTATTTTGCATATTTTTCAATTTTTCAACAAAAGATAAAACTATTTTTTCATCATCACATCTAAGTTTTAAACCACTGAGTGGAACAGGAACAGCAAATTAACTTTTTGGGTTGTCGCTGTTAGGAGTCGCTAATGTTTTCCTTCTAAACTTTTTCATCAATCTTGCGTAGCACTGATTATGATTTGTTGGCAATGTAACATCATGGACATCAGGGACCCAGAATACAGAGAGGAAGCCAGGTCACATGCTATGCTAACTGCTAAGTTAGCATGCTAAGTTAAGTGGTGTCCCATCAAGAACAGCCATGATGACGTCTACTTTACTGAACAGTAAATAAACTCTAATTTCCTTTCCAACTTAAAATTGACATCAGTGCCATGCCAGGTAGCATGCTAAGCTAAGTTCTGAATTAGCATGCTAACCATGCTAATGATGATGATGTTTATGTTAGTCCACAGCTGATGATTTGTAATTTCCTCCCAACTTTTACCTGCAAACGTCTCATGTTTTTGAAGGACTGACAAGAGCTACTTTGGCGTTTATGGTTTTCTGTTGGCCATCTTGGTTTTGAAAACAGTTTTTTTTTAAATTTACACCTACTGGCCAGTAGGTGGCAGTGTGTGGCATGGTGCATAGTTGTCTGAAGTGGTAATAGATATGAAATTATACCATCAACACCTACACATATGCAAGAAAACAGTTGTTGAATAGCTTCTCACTGTAGTGACCACTATGCATTAACCACAGTGATTTGTTTGCCATTTTTACATGTGATGATATAAAAGATTCAATGAAAGTGACAAATTATGTACCACGTTGCTTTTTGCTGCTTGAAGTAACTTGTCCATAACTATAACGTTTTATTACTCGTCCAAAAGAAGTAATGTAGCTCTGAAGACACTCCAGCACTGAGTCTCAATATTTGTGTAGTCAGTCAACCGTTTGACTGTCACCGAGCTCACCAGAAACTCAATTTATTTCTGTTATTTCACTCGAGAGTCAATCTTCTTTTTCCTCCCATCACATTAGATTCATAGATAGATGAGTCCCAATTCGTCGGTCGAATACGTCACAAGTTGGAGACTTGAGAAATGTCTTTTTCTGAAGGCTCCTTCAAAGAAAAAAAAATGTTTCTTGGATCCTTCACAGTCCAACATATCCCAAGATTCATTGCAGTGCAAGTGATGGTTGTGATGTGGACGTGTGGACTAAAGATAAAGTAGCAGGAGTATGTTTTATTTATTATGATGATTCATATAACAATTTATCTGCAATACATAACATTTATGGTGTTTTTTTCTCTTAATGTCGACAAAAAGGTGCTGTTGTTATTGTTATTGTTATTGTTGTTGTTGTTGCTGTTGTTGCTAGGTAACAGGAATAGCCCTGATACATGGATATAAAGCCAAACAGATCTGGAAAAACTTAATGGATTGTTTTGTTTGTTTGTTTGTTGTTTTATGGTCCACCTGAGGCCTGCACTACAAAGCAGGATTTGTTCTTATCACAGTAACTTCAGGTTTAATTCTGGGTTTTCCGTCCTACGAAGGTGGTTAACTTCTTACCGGGCTACGTCTCCATGGTAACTGATGCTGAACAGGTTATGTTCCAGATCAGAGGTCGGCGCCTATAAATCAATGCTCTTGAAAATGTTGCGTCCTTTTATTGAAGATCTGTGGAGCTCGGTGCCAGATTGAGAGAGGGTCTCTGAGGAGGACCAGGGTTTTTAGAGATCGGCAAGATTATTTATCGGAGCGCGTCACTTAAATATTTGTGATCTCCTCAAACCGCACGTTGTCAGTGACACAGCGCAGTCGAGCGCTGACTGTCCCTCAGACAGTAGCACTGAGCTGTGTTATTGACTCCTACAATAATTAACTAGGATATTAAATAACTATTTAATATATTTTATTATTGACACATTGTACAAATGCTCCTGTTTGGAGCTGCCAGGGTCCGATGACACCCCTGCGTCACCTTCATTAACTGTACTTGTCGTCCTAAATCAGAGACTGATTGACACAATGAAACTGTACTTGGACTTATAAGATATGAAAGTTCACCTACTGATCACTTTGAATTATATTATTATGTTTAGTTTTTATTGTTTTGTGCCGCTACGGGTGCAGTTGAACACAAATGTTAAAGTTGTATCAGCCTATTCACCTTAACAGCCTAGATTTCAGCAGTTCATTGATTTGATTTTAATTTAACACACATCTACTCGTCTCTGTGGGGCTGTGAACTTACGCGTTTACACAATCGGTGATCTTTTACTATTTGTCTTTTCGGTTTTTAGCAGCTGCCACCGTGTTGCTTTTTGCTTGGATTATCGGCCGGTTTTCTTCATATTGTTGTAAAATGATTGTCTGCTCTTCGGCTGTGAAGTCGCCACTCTGCCAGTTCTCGTTTCCATGTTTGTGATTGGACATCTGCTGCAAACTCCGCCTCTTTTATGTGAATGTGCTCACATCTGGATTGGAAAAACCTGGGTTGACTAATCGAGTTGATAACCAGCTTCGTGGTACTGCTTAGCCAGACTGCGATTGTTAGGATTAGTGAAGCCAGATAACTGAGAGAGATCCTGGGTCAGTTGAACTTGCTTCGTAGTACAGGTCTCTGATGTGGCTCACTGGGATTCATCCTGGTGCATAAACAGGAAATGCTCCGTTCATGTACCAGACCATCTCATTTAGTTCAACTGTGGCCAGACCTTCGTCAACCAGATCCTTGAATTAAGACACAGATTTTGTGCAACGTTGTCCTGGAACATAAACATAAACATAGCGCAACCTCATGTGCCGCTGAAACACCAGGTACGTAAAGAGACAGACAGAGGTGCAAGAACTTTATAGATTTTTAATGGTCCATCTATTAGGTGGCCTCCTGGGATTTGTCAAGGTACGTAAGCAAGAAACGCTTGTTCGCTAGACTGTATCACTTCATTTGGTTGTGGCCGACATAGACTGTGGTTAGTGGTCAACTGGGTCCTGGAATCAGTTTTTGTACGACATAGTCCTGAAACGTAAGCGCGGCACTAGCTCATGTGCACCCCAAACACCAGGCACGTAAAAGTGATGGTCTGAAGTAATTTGTTATTACTCCAGACCAGTAAATCCAGTAATTTCAATTTATCATTTTCCTGATCAAACAGGCCGATGTGTCCGTGAAGGGCGAGGAAAATGATGAATCTGCTGATCTGGAACAACCTTCATCACCAGTTGTTATGAAAACAAGACAATGGGTAACTCTTGTAAAACTGTCTTTTTAATAAAGTTCACTTACTAAGTTATCAGTACTTCAGTTTATGTGTAGGGACCCTATTCATGCTACTGCTGAAGTGAAGTGATATTTTGAGCTTTATTAGTGGTTAAAAAATGACAATTTAGATACATTTGGCTGACTGCCCCATTTACTTTCATTGTTAAATATTTGGTTGTGAAAACAAAAGACGGTCAAACTTGATATTACTTCAGCCAACGTAAAATATCTCTAGAGGGGGAATTTGACCCATATTTGTGGTGAAATAGACCCTGGGTTCAAATTTCTCAAACAGACAAACAGCTTGAAAAACCTTCATAGATCGAGTTTGTTTATTTTTATGTTCCACCAACAATGTAGCCTACTGAGATTTCTGGTATGAAATAAACTGTGATGATTCCTTCACAGCCTCGTATGAACCAGTCCTCAAGTGACGCCCACGGCGATTGTTAATATATGCACTAGCATATATATACATCCATTCATTCAACAAAGTCCCGTGATAAAATTACATGAAAACCTGTCCTTACACAGTTTATTATGAGTATATTTGGAAACGTAGGTATATTTCCTGAGGCATTCTTATGGGATGTAAGGCTCACATTTTCTCCAAATGATAATGTTCTTCTCATTATGGTCGTATTTTAAGGAGATTATAGCTTTTGTGTTGTAAAAGAGAAAGGCACAACAAGCCGAAGCCTTTTTCAGTCAATAGAAAACCTTTTGTTTTAATGTCCGCCCTCCATTATGGGTCCTGTTTGCTGAACACAACCACATATTACTCTCTGCTCCCTTTAAACAAAAGAAAATATATAAAAGGAGACATTTGATACAACCCACCGCCCCCAACCTACACATCCTCTAACATTACGAGAAGCAGCTTGTCTTCAGCTTCCAAGTGGCAGAAATAATTCACATCAATGGCCACATAACATGCAATGGCATTTAATGTCCCCTCAGCTCAGTAGTGGATGCCAGTGGCACTGTGATGTACGTTCAATTCCTCTGCTGAGGATGATGCGAGGTGACAGTGGATTTGGTCGGGATTGGTGTGACAAGCACTCTCTGAACAGGGACCAATCCTCCTCAGAAAAAAAAAGAAAAAGATATTTTCCTCTTTTTTTTTTTGCTGTGCACCTGCTGAGAAAGCTAAAGAGTCTTTTTTTTTTTTTGTCAAACACAGAATCTCAATCAGTTTGAATAAACTTCAATAAACTCTTCAGCTGGAAGGAAAAAAACAAAAAGGGGGAAATTAGGTTGGATTAGAGCGTGATTACAGATGAATCTGATTGAAGGTGCTGCATCGAAAATCCTGTTTTTAAGATTAAAAACACAGTGACACAGCAACACTTTAATGTTTCTTTATACCTTCAGTGCTCAGTGTAAAAACCTGTCTTCTTAAATCTACAAAGCTACAATTATTCACACACCCTTCGGTCATATCCTGTACGGTGTTATCCGAACTGTGAAGATAAATTCACAAGTTTCTAAACAAATCAACCGATATTTGGCAGAGTGAGCGACACAGTCTCGCAACTCGGATTCACACTACAAAGACTTAAAACACACAGAGGTCCGCCGGGGGGGATGCAGCAGCAGCAGCAGCAGCAGCAGTAGCAGCAGCAGCAGCAGTAGAGCTGCTCTATTAACAATGTTTCTGAAGAGGGTGAAGACCGTGATAAGTGCCAATGCAACAGATGCACCAGACTGCAACAGATGCGTGAATCAATCTCCTCATGAATAAGTCAAAAGTCCATTTCAGGATGTTGAAACTTTTTAGCAGGGGTGGAAAAGTACATCATCATCACAGTTTGTTCTACATTTGTTCTATGTTCTACATTTGTTGTACATTTGTCTAAAATAAGAAGAAGAAAAAAAAAGGTTTGTTTGTTTCTTTCTTCGTGTCTTTTCTCTGTGAGCCTGAGCAGCCAGGACAACATCAGCTGGCATTAGTCAGCGTTAAAGCTTATCTATTAACGGTATAGAGGCTCTGCTCTCTGGAGCAAACTGAGTGAGTCAGTGTGAGTTGGGTTTATACACCTATCACCTACCGCTGCTCCTTGTCACCCCACCCGGGGGTCACGAGGACTCATTAAAGGTGTATTAACGACTTGGGACGCTGAGTCGAAACCATCTGAGCAAACATCTGTAACTCTACACGTGGTGAAAAATAAAAAACAAAGCAAAGCGCCGCTACTTCTGGTGTCTATAAACAAAATCCTTTACAGTGATGTTACTTCTGAGGGATCAAAACATGTACAAGAAAGAACACATCGGGGAAAGCGACTGTCTTACACCAAATATAGATTAGGAGTTAATTATAGCGCTTACCGGGATCTTTGTGATTAGAGCGGTGGCCGGACAACAGGAAGAGGAAATCCTGGCAGGTATCCTGATCCAGCAGCGAGCTGTTGTGAAGGCAGAGGTCAACAATTAGGGTCACAGCTTTCTGACAGACCATGTCATACTCCTCTCGGTCAGAACTCATGCTCCCAGCTGCATCCTCAGCCGTGTGTGTGCTCATCCAAGGGGACTAACACACCCACACACACACACATAACACACACACACAGAAGCAGGAGTAGCAGCAGTAGTGGCTGTGGTGGCGGTGGCGGCAGCAGCTCCGCGTGCAGAGGAAGATAAATGCAACTTGTCTCCGTCCTTTGGCTGATTTTTCCTCCTTTCTTCAGATGTGTTTACACGCCGGCTCACATGAATGCATGCGCATGTTTGTGCTCCAGTTTGTGCGCAGATAAGTGGATGAACATGCTCCATGCATGCCATGTCATATATGTGTCTGCCTGTGTGTGTGTGTGTGTGTGTGCGTGCATGCATAACATCATTTGTGGTCTTAATGACTCACATTTGGCCCCAGGTGATATGACGCCACAATTATTGCATCACATCTATGCTAAAGAAGCTAACAACAGACAAAAAACAAAGCAGTCGTGGGCAACGTTGGATTCACCAACGAGCCCCGAAGCCTCACGACCTCCACACACTTCATTTCTACATCAGTAGCCACCACCCACCCACTTGCTCGCCCTCTCTCTCTTGCTGTCTTGATCTGGTTGTAATGCCGCCACCAACACCAGCCACTGTAAACAAAAAAAAAAAAAAAAGCCCCGATAACGACCACTGGGCTTGTTTTTCTCAGGTCGACTGACACGGCTGGTCCCTGCAGGTCAGAGTGTCTCCTGTGATGAATTTCCCCTGAGCTGAACCACCTGTGACTGTAAAGTCCCACCGACGGTCGCTCCCATCGCTCCCATCGTTCGTTTACGAGCAGTAATGACAATAGTTTGTGAGTGTGAAGACAAGTGGCTAACACCAAACTAAACCTCAGTACAACCATCTACTTATATTTCTTTTAATAACAGATATATCTATTATTTCGTCCACCCTGAGGTCAGTTCATTAGCACAAACACAAACCTTCTTGTGTCCTGGTGCCTAATAAAGTGGCAACAGCGGTGCATGTGTTTATTTTATGTGTGATATCCAACTATTAACTGTGTGTAGATGTAAATAGGTGTGAATTGGGATGTGAAATTGCCTTAATGTTTCTTGTGGGACACTGCAGCTAATGAAGCTCAATAAAAGAAAATACATCTCCAGGAGCTGATCCCTCTGCTGTTTCTTTTACTTTTCCAACACAAACCTCTGTGGATTCAATCCAAATTAATTTCTCTGAACATTTCCTGATGTTTATATTCTAATCAGAACTGAGAAGATGTAAATCCTCAGGCTTTGGATAAAATAATAACAATAATAAAAATAATTGACTTGACTTTTCTTTGCTAGTATATTGAACTTTATATGAACTTTCTTGACCTTATCTCTCAATTATATTCTTAGCAGCTCAACCATTAATCAAAGTAATTTAATAAACCCTGTGACGAATACGGCTTTAGAGAAATGATTTCATGCCCATGTAATTATATTGAGTTTAACCAGATCTTGGATCTTAACTGAGTTAAACTGAGGCGTAAATACTATGCTATCTACCTTGGTGGGCTATTGTTCCATGATAACTTAGGTAATTAACATTTTATGTAATACCCTCCTCCTCTTCCTCCTCTTCCTCTCTGATTTGAAGGTTGGATCTGGGGTCTGCTTCGTTTCCCGTTACCGCAGATTGGATCTACTCATCTCGGCCAATCATGATTAACACGCAAATAACAAATCACCTCCGACTGCCACTTTTTCAAAAGAGTCAATTACTTTCCCTGCAAATACAACCACTCGCCCTGCTCCTCCTCTATTATTTGCTACCTGCTTTCACAAACTTAGATGTCAAAACAAAATTCAATTTTAATGGAGGGAGGAATCAGAGCAGAGAGATGCAGCACTTCTTCTTCTTCTTCTTCTTCTTCTTCTTCTTTGTGCCATTAGGCTACATTATTTAGAAGGTGTTGTTCAAAGGCGTCCAGTAAATAACGCTGCTGTATGTAATCGATACTTGTTAACGAATTTATCTTCTGTAAATCTGAGACAGCTGGGAAATGTTTTGCCATAAAAACAGGTAATGGTGCATTACTTGCAAGAGAAGCAGCCAACTTCTACCTTATAATACCACATTAATATTAATCCTTGCTTATGGAAAAAAAAAGTTTGAGGTAAACCACAAGAAGAGTGCAAAGTGAATAATATATACCATGGTAGACACATAAATAGGAACGAGACGAATCAAAGCAAAGAAGATTAATTATCTTTTGCTTTCAACATTTAACGCTCATGTGTAGAAACAACCTCCCAGCTGTAACTTAAACAGAGTAAAACAGTGATTAAATGGCTCAGATTTAACAGCGAAGTGCCTTTCATCCTCTGCGTTAATCATTAATGAGACATGGTTAGAAAGAACACAAAATAGTGTCTCATGTAAATGCATTTCCAGTGTTAAATATTTTAAAGGTCTGCACCTACAAAAGTGCTTTAAAAAAATAAATAAATGAAACAACAAACAGAAGCCACTGCTCTGTGTGTGCCAATAGTGAATTAATGTGATAATCCATACATCTGCCTGGAGAGCTCAGTTGTAAAAAGCAGCTAATAATCCAAATATATATAAAACGTCTCTTTCCGCCGCCGTCGGTGATTCTGGCTGCAAGCTATAAATAAACGAGGAGGTTTGTCATGGTCATATTGATCATTTTGTAGCAGGTGCGGGCATATTTTACACAGCAAATGAGGTGGAAGGTGGGGGGGGTTGATGTGGCACATGAGGTGCTTTTTGGTTTGATATGTAAATCAGCTCTATCTCTGTCAAATCTTTCTGCGGCCTCAGCCCAGTGGCTGCAGATGTTGAACTTGATTCATCATGGCAAACGCATGACAAAGGGCTGGCTCACTCAAAGCTATGCTAATCAAAATCAGCACTTCCAAACTTCTCCTGAGGGCCACAGCAGGATCTCTACAGTACACAGCCAGAGCATAGCGGTGTTTCCTAGTGTGTGTGTGTATGTGTGTGTTTCATTGTCACAATGTGTTAATCAAAGATTCCCCACATCAGCTGTAGGGCCATGACAAATATTTCTATTTTGACTCACGGTTAAGCTCGTTTGTAACAGTCTTACAGTGTTGAAGCAGGATTTAATGAACAAATGTTCTGCCTCTACGAAACAAAAGATGAACACACACACACACACACACACACACTCACACTATTTCCATGACATCCCCAGGATTTAAAGGATAACTGAGGTATTTTTAAATGGGCCTGGGCTGTTTTTACATCTGGTCAGGTTTAAATGATTTTTATATGATACACTTTATACAATACACTATATATAGCCACGTAACCACGAGTAATATTCAATATAATATTTTACTCACACACACACACACACACATATATATGTCTGTCTGTCTGTCTGTGTATATACATATACATATATACATCTATCTATCTATCTATCTATTAACAAGTGCTAAGAATAACAACCTGAACCAGACAGTGGTAATTTAAACATTTATAGCGTTGTTCACGTCAGAGTACGTCCACTGGAAGTGTTTTTGCCACAAACAATGACAAACTGTTGTTCTAAGCATCAGATAATATTGTGAGAAGGTCTGTCTGTAGCGATCCTATCCACTACTCACAACTATGGCATTGTTCACTTAAAGGTACGTCTCTGTAAAGTGCTTGTTTTTGCCATTAACAACCTCAAAATGTTTTTTTTTTTTTTTTTGGGCGGCTGACTGAAACAGTTTATCTCCATCTGCCCAAAACTTTGTCATATTCTGATATAATGTAATTCTAACTATGGCATTGTTCACGTCAAAGTGCGTCCATTGAAAGTGCTTGTTTTTGCCACATTGTTATTTCCATTCATACAGCATCATGGAAAACATTCTTACAGAGACAGATTGTTGTTTTGTGTTTGTTTACTCAGATATTGGTGTTATTTTTACTCTGTTCCGTCAAATCCTCCAGAATCAGTGAATAAAATTGAATTGTTTGTTTGTGTTGTTGTGAGACTTTCAGTGGTGGTAGGAAGTGTTCGGAGCCTTTACTTCAGTAAAAGTATGAAGCTTTTTTTTTTGGCAGGAAAAAAAAAAAGGATTAGATTTAGGATTACCTCTGTTATAGTCATCAACGTGGTAAAATTGGTCACAGTAATAGAGGATAAGTAACTCCAATCGTCTGCAAGGTAAAATGCCTGTTTTTATCTGTGGAGTCGGGTCTGGTTGGTTTGAACAGAGTAAAATTACAGCAGTTTCTGGATAAAGAGAAATAAATCAGTGAGTTTGCCTGTGTAAGGCTTCTATCCATGATGTTGAGAATAACAAACTGAACTGTTAAATGTCAAAAAACAAGGATTTACAGTGGACAGACTTTGAGATGAGTTACATTTTGCAGCGGTTGCTTGTGATATTATCCTTTAAAATGTGTTTGAATGTCTATAAGCTGGATTATGGTGCTCCTCAATGGGCCTTAGTTCTCAACGTGGTGATGAATGAGAATGACATTAGTCCTAGTGTGGATAGGGATCAACATAATCATTCTGCGTCAAGGTGAAATGTGCACAAAACAGTATCTCATCCCAACATGTCCTGAATGTCATTGGGATGAGGTGTTTAATTGAGCTCCTGTCAGTGAAGCCTAGAAGAGTGATAGAGTCCAGAAGGGTCGATTCTCACCAGCTGCTGTCATGCATTTCAATCCTACGCCATTGTAAAGGAGCTATCAGCTCTTTTCCATTCAGTACTCTCATAATTGCCTTACAGGTCAACGCAATGCAAAGCAGTGAATTAGAGGGTTGCATTTACTTTTTATGTAAATTAAGACCAGACTACTCATACAGCAGCTCTATTTGCCATGGTCTTATGAGCTCATATTATACATAATACCAGGAATACATATATTAGAGACACATGAGTATGTCTGCAGATACCTGCAGATACCCTTATTATACATAAAAACAAATATAAATATTTAGCATTAGTGAGGAAATGAAAATATGTAGCTCATGGGCTGGAAAATAGATGATTTTAATGACAGGTCTCAGTCAGCCAGGGCTTTTCAGGCTAACGCAGTGAAAACACTTTGCTCTCTGCAACAGTAACTTGTTTTGTTCACACAATAATTGAGAGAAACAGTTCAGACAGCTGAGGAAGTTTTATGCCTCTGTCCTGTCTTTGGACATTAAGTGCAGAGCTGCAGACAATCAGTTTAGTTTAACTTAAAGAGCTAAATCCATCCATCGGATGTTAGCTTAAAGACTGTAAAGAGCGAAAATACAGCAAGTCTCACTCTGTCCAGTTTTAAAACTGACACATTGTATTGTAAATTCAATCCATACACGAATAAAAATGTAAACATGTCGAGTCGTGGGAGAGAGTTTATGCATCAGGACAATTTCTTGGCCGGTCATTCCTTTAAAGTCTGAAAGTACAACAACAGCAACAGCAAATCGTCTTCTGGCTGTCAGACAGTTAAAGAACCTTATTCAAATTAAATCAAATAACTTTTTTGTGAATAAGACTAAACAGCCAGATAGCATTACAGACCACAATTTGGCCCAATTTTGTCAAAGTTTTTGAAGGATGTATGGCCTCCATATAGTCAAATTAGATGGCTTGCTGAATGGTTAATGTGCACCACATTGGTGTATTTACACCATGCAGCTGTTTGCTGGTTCAAATCCCAATTGAGTCGAGCTTACCTGTGTGTCTTTACCCCACTATCCTCCATGTTTCCTGTCTCTCCACACTGTTTCTATCATTAAAGACAAAAATGTCCAAAAAATAATATAGAAAAAAACAACAAAAAGACACCAAAACTCATCCAAAACCAATTATTGAACCCCAAAATATAGACATAACTATAAGCAGCAAAAAGAGTCCAAATTCACCTTTACTTTTTAAGTAGTGACATAGTCAAACTAAAGACCTTCACCTGCTTCCTCTGTGACAACATGAATCCAGAAATGACAAATGTCTGTTAGACTGCAACCATAATCTTTACTACCTGGGTTGTGTTGCCATACTTTCATGGGAGCTTTAGTTTAGTTTAGTTTTTTTTTTCTCACAAAATAAATGTGATTCAACTTTGTGACTGCTGCAGCAGATGTCGATTTGTCTTAGAATATGCAAAGTAAACATGGAAAGAAATATGGCAACAACACACTTTGTTCTTTCAGAAAGATCGATGGAAGAGATGCTGAATGAGACTGCATTGACTTCATGACTTCAGCTCTCTGTACATACGAGGGCTGATTGATAAGTTCATGTCCTGCGGCAGAAGGACGGAGATGAGTTATGTATTCCTCGTTTCACGCACACATAGTTCAACTCTTCTTCAGCGTTTGAAGTCAATACCTTTTGTGGTATTTTCTGTTTCAGCCAATTAAAAAAATGCAAATCAGGGCTGTTGGAGAAAATGGACATAGGTCTTTAAGCAGTGATCGGTTACTTCAGGGTTTTCTGCACAAAGCTGTAAAAAGCATGATCTCTTATCTGAATATTAAATAATCAAACTGTGGCATTGTTCATATCAAAGTACGTCCACTAAAAATTCTCACTGTTGTTCTGAGCATTTGATAACTTTGTGAGAAAATGTTGTTAGATGTTTAGAAAAATAACCTGAACTGGTCAGTGATAATTACCGAGAAATTATTGTTTCAGTGTTATTCTAATTATGACATTGTTCAGGTTGAAATACATCCAGTGAAAGTGCTTGTTTTCCCACAAGCAACGTCAAGTTTTGCTCTAATCTGATTTAATGTAATTCTAACTGTGACATTGTTCACATCAAATTACATGTATTAAAAGTGTTTGTTATTGTCACATTGTTACTCAAAGTGTTGCACAACTTTATGGAAATGATCCTTAAAGAGATAGATTTGCTGTTTTGTGTTTGTTTACCCAGAAACTGACTTTGTTTTTATTCCTTTCAAATCCACCAAAACAGGTGGAGAAAATGTTCAGAGCCTTTATTTAATTAAAGGTATCAAACTTTCTTCTTCTGGAAAAAAAGATTAGATTTATGATTATGACTTTGAGCAGCACTCAGGGTTTGAGGTTCTTGAGGACAAGATGGCAACACCAGCAGAGTTTGCTCAGTCTGACAAACGTGTTTAATCCGAATGACAAATGAAGAATAACAGACAAACTGAAAGAAACAACATAACATTGACACAGAGATCAGGGTTCGGGAACTGCATTTGGAAACAGGTTAAGGGAGTATTTTATCATTTTCCAAGTGGAGCACAAGATAGTTCCTCAATTGTCTCTTTTCCACTAAACCATTCTCGCATGACTCGACTCCACGCTACTCGGTTTGGTACCAGACACATCGATTTCCGTCACAGTTTGGTTCCTCCTCAACGTGAATGTGGTGAGTGGAGTCAAAACTGCTGCGACGTTAAGACAAAAACATCAGTAAACATTAATGGAGCAGATGCTGTAGTTGTTGCTCGGTTAGATTACGATGGTTATCTTGTTGACGCTCTCTCAACTCACTCATCCAATCGGTGGCCAGCAGTCACATCACGTTTTAGTATCGACTCAGCTTGCTTGGTATCCTGGCTGAGTGGGTACTAAAAAAGTACCTGGTACTAGCACCAAGTGAAAAACCCGATAAACGGAGCAGAGTCGAGTCAAGTAGAGCTGAGTAGTGGCCTGAGGCCTAAATGACTCATAACCACAGAGACGAGATTTGGGCCCAGTTCTTCATCTGAGATGTTGTGTATTTCTGTCATCAACTTCAAATCTGTGTAACTTTATTTTTATACCTGAGGACATGAACTTGTCAAGTGTCATTGAACTTGTTATTCCTGAACTACACCAATCAGCATCAGCAATCCAACATCCATCCATCCATTTTCCACCCGGTCACCACCTCGTTGAACAACACGTAAAGATGAACAACCATTCGCACTCACATCCATACCTAGGGGCAATTTAGTATGCTCAATTTACCTATCCCCAATGTTGCATGTTTTTGGTGGTGGGAGGAAACCCACGCATGTTGGATTGCTGATGCTGATTGGTGTAGTTCAGGAATAACAAGTTCAATGACACTTGACAAGTGTCACTGAACTATATATATATATATATATATATATATATATATATTTTTTTTTTTTCCTGGTAGTTTGTCTGTAATAGCATCAATTTGTTTATGCAAGAACTCAGTGGTTGCATTTCCATTTTCACAGGTCACAACTTTGCCAAGCCCAAAGTCAGTGTAGCTTTCAATAACTCTAAAAGTGAACAAACGGCCACGCTAAGTGCAGCTGAGTGCGGTGTAAATGTGACGGTGGTGGTGGCTGCAGTCGATTATTGTAGCCGACCGCAACTCTTCAGATGTGAGAGAGAATGATGGCGGAGACGATGAGTGATGTCTTTGATCTATTCTCTGGGTTTTACAGAGGGAGAGAGACGGGGGACATGAGGGAAGAAAGGGTCTGCTTTGAAAGTTGGAAACCTAAAAGAGTAACGTGTTGAAGGGGAATTTTAATGTTGTGTGCTCTGTTTCCTTTTTCACGTGTTTAATGCATTATGTAAAGCAGGTTCTACAAAAAAAAAATCTAACCTTTCCAGATCATAAAAACTGTCATATCAGATATTTTGATTGACATTTGTGAACTCTATGAACCAGATATTTGCACAACTTATAATCTTATCACAAACCAGCAACTCTTAATGAAATAGATAAAATATTCACAACACCTAGTGGATGAAAAGTTTTTGTTAACTTGTGTTTTTACAAAAACATCCTTTGTGCTTTTCGGTATCTCTTGTTTTACAACCACAGACGATGATAAGCAACAACTTTACAGTGACAGTGTAGCCAAAGATTTAATACGCTTTACACACAAAAAAAACACAACTGCTACAAACTGAATGACAATGAAGCATGTAAACAGCATTTACTGAGAAATATTGTGAAAGAAAAGATTTTCACAGATTTCAAACAACCTCATTTTTTTGTACAAGAAGCACAAAACATGAGGTTATTTTACCCCGGGGAAGAAAAAAAACCCACACACATTTAAGATCAAAGTCCACTTTATCGGCTCCTACTGCGACTTAATTGCTTGTATTTCTTACTGACAGTGTTGTGGTTCTGTTCCCAATGTGAGGAATACAAATCTGGGCAATAAAACTGTGCAATCATTTTGGCTGTGACACACTTGGCGGTGCAGTTTTCTTAAGTGAACACCAGGTTTGATGCAAGTATTATACTACGCTGTTATTTTGGAGTTTTGTTTTTGCGACTAGAAAGGACGATGTCAATCCAATTCGTCCCAAACTGAAACGTCTCGACTTCAGTTTGATGGATCGTCATGAAATTTTCCAGCGACACTCGTGGTTCAGATACAATGAATCCTCATCTCGACCAGTTTGAATCTGTTGGGTTGGTTTCCATAAAATAAAAAAGACATTTAAGTTTTCTTTACCATCAAGTCAAACTTTTAGTTAACGGTCAAATTCTGTAGCTGCACTTGTTGTGTTTTGGCCACCAACTGTTTATAAAGTTGAATGATGTATATTCATGACGCCTCACACAGTTTTTTTGTAAATAAAATAAAAGTCAAACTATCAGAAAAATTGAAGTATTAAACATAAATCAGCATGATACGATCTACGAAAAATATCTTTGTGATTAATTTATTCAACACTTTTTTTTTTAAGCTACGCTAACATGTTAAAGTGATGGTCCAGAGTAACATGAACCCAGGGTCTATTTCACCATGAATACAAGTCAAACTCCCCTCAAGAGATATTTTACGTTGGTTGAAGTAATATTGAGCTTGACTGTCTTTTGTTTTCACAACCAAATAGTTAACAATGAAAGTAAATGGGGCAGTCAGCCAAACGTATCGAAATTGTCATTTTTTTAACCAATAATAAAGCTCAAAATATCACTTCACTTCAGCAGTAGCATGATTCATCATTCATAACAGATTCATCATTTTCCTGAACAACAGGCCGATGTGTCTGTGAAGAGCAAGAAAAATGATGAATCTGCTGATGTGGAACATCCTTCATCACTTCATCAGTTGTTATGAAAACAAGACGCTGGGTAAGTCTTGTAAAACAGTCTTTTAATAAACTCTCAGTTCACTTACTAAGTTATCAGTACTTCAGTGACATTGATATTGTGATAGTGATATTTTGAGCTTTGTTAGTGGTAAAAAAGGGACAGTTTAGATTTGGCTGACTGCCCCATTTACTTTCATTGTTAACTATTTGGTTGTGAAACAAAGATGGTCTCGACTCGATATTACTTCAACCAACGTAAAATATCTCTTGAGGGGGAGTTTGACTCATATTTGGTAAAATAGACCCTGGGTTCATGTTACTCTGGACAATCACAAGTAAAATTACTCAGTTCCATGCTGTGTTTTTCAATAATATATAAAATGAGTTTAGACTGAACTCTGGGTTATTTGTTAGTTGTTGATGCCACAAACTGATCAGGATTTTTGTGCCATTTTAAAATGAAAGTCATACATCACGTTGTCACTCATTCCTGTTCAGATTTACTCTTTTAGCCTCAGGTTTTTACAAGATGATGTAGCTGTTTCTGCTCTTTTGCTGTTCTGGCAGCTGCCGTGTGTTTTGAGTCCACGGTCGGCCAACAGCTACTCATTAATCGAGAAATGACTGAATCGTCATCATTAATCATCCGCGCTCGTGTTCAAGTGTCTGGCAACTGTAACGTCAGGTGGTGAGTTGGATCAGATGGAAGCTGCCAAACTGAATATGTAGAGAAATGCAGCTGGTGAACATCAAATAGAAGAGCCCGGGATTATTTCAGCCCTAAACGGACAATTTAATGACAGAGTGAGAGGATGGATGGGTGGACATGTAGGTCAAACTTGTCTCGTTCTTTTAGTGACATTCAGACGAAGCTATTTGGTGATTAGAGTTAGAATTAAAGATCTCAATGTTAAAGCCACGTTAAAGTCTTTTAAACATTTTATTAAACATTTGCAGTTCCCAAAGGATGAATTTAACATTCAAGATTCAAAGATGTATCCATGAGATTCACTGTACAAGTTTGACAGCAGTGAAGAGTAAACACACCTGTGTGTTAACAGTATAAAAATGGACAATTTAAAATTAAAAAACAGGATAAAAATCAAAAACTAAAAAAGTTTTTTGTGGGATCAAACTTTTCTTGGCCTCTTGAAATATCTCAACATCTGTGCTGAATTAATTGTCTTGAAATTAAGTAAATGTATTTCTGCCACCCACATTATGAATTTTAATTATTTTTGATTATCACCTCTTCAGGTAAAACTGCTATCAAGTCAAAATGTTAATTTGTGGCTTATGTAGTTTGAAATGAACAAAAACAGTGGAAGAATATTTGGAGTCAAGAGAAACAACTGCTGAAGTTTATGGTTGAGATAGCGTGTTAGCTATTATTATTATTATTATTATTATTATTATTATTATTATTATTATTATTATTTGACATCAAAAACAGGTTTATCAAGTTCTTGCAGTTTTATCAAGCAGAGCAAATCAATTGAATAATTCATGACAGTTTTCAAACAACATCTTGTAGTTTAGTTAATCTCTATGTTTTCATTCAGTTGCAACATCTGGTTTAATAAAAATTTCTAATATATGTGTAATTAAAGTATAAAGAATAGAGGACAACCAGCCCAAGTGTCGAAGTCTGTAGCAAATTCAGTTTCCATTGACCTTCAGTGACTTTGAATTATCCTACATTTAGCTGCTCGATGCTCCTCTATGTAGCATTAGCTGCTAACATTGTCACCAAAGACAAAACCAGCACCTTTAGCACCTTAAAGAGATCGTGTGTAAGATTTACTCCCATCTAGTGGTAAGGTCGTATACCACAGCCAACTGAGTAGTATTGTTTAGCCCAACCCCTTTTCCAAGTGTGTATTTCCTTCTGCGGTAGCTGAGAAATATCAACAAGATGTCATTCAACACAACTTCTACCAGGATTCTCCCAGTTGATGAGGTTAGTTTTGGTTTCGTTTAGTCATTAAGTCAGAGAAATATACATTCATAACAAGATGCTAACATCAGCTAGCAGCTTTTAAAACGAATACTAATCCTGCGATAATGATCAAAACAAAACAGCGAGTGCATCTCCTAGTACCACGTAACATTGATGAGGAAATCCATGTTGAGTCCGACATCAATATTAGATGTAAAGAACCTCCAAAAAATACAAAAGACAGTATTGTCCCTTGTCTGTGCTTGTGTTCCCAAGATGGCGGCGCAACATGGCGACCACCGTTGAGCTCATGAGCTCTATGTTGAAATGGAAAGTTCATTGCCTACCAGAACATTTTTAGTTGTTGATGGAGATAAAATACTAATTAATGAGGTCATAGTTGTTAATGGAAAAAATGATTTTTGTTAATAGACAACCTGAAAAATTACAGACTATGGCTTTAAAGTGACAGATTGTTTGACCTTCGTCCTCTGGAGACAATTCATATCCAAACATTTGTAACAGTTGCCTCTATTTTTCCTGCGCAGTCTCACAAAAATGATGTTTTCGTAGTAAAAGTTGGATGTGTTTGAATATCTGCTGTGCTGCAGCTTTCCAGGGCATTAGCCTGGTTTAAACATAAAGAACTCACTCCATTTTTCCTTCTTAAGTGAAATTAATGAGGCTCAAAATCCCACCTCGAGGGTGTTTTCGCCTCAGGCATTTATTTATTTATTGTTTGAAAGGTGCGTTTGTAATTTAAGACGTTCATAACGTTGCAATGAAAACGCAGAGCCCAGAGATGACTAATTAAATGAGCTTGATTTCATTTCCCTAGAGGAGGTTTGATTCAGCCACCACAGCAGCTGAACCCTGGGGTGAAAACAGGATTAATAAACTCACTTAAACAAGTTAAATATGCAAAAAGAAGTTGAAATATATGATCGTCAACGTGTTTTAAACATGATTTATAACTGTCACATACTTTTTGCAAATCTTACAAAAGTAATTAATTACAGTTGTGAACATTAAACGTCACAGAGCTTCAACTTAAAATCCAGCTTGTCTCTTCTACTACTCTGTAATTTTGTCGATTCAAATTGTGTTAAAGTGAGTGAATCGGATTGCTTGTAGGTCCTTTGAAGCATGTGTTAAAGTGCGATAAAGACAATTAGAGTTCTAACATCCATCTGAGCAATAAAAACACAATGTACCTGTGGCAAAACGTGGCCGAGGAGTATCGCTGAAGTTGCGTACCGTCCCTCCCTCACCTGATATTTTCTCCCTAACCTCAGCTTCACCGAGCATGAAATCATCCGGGCAGAATGATGGGATGTTTGGCCGTGGAGCAGCAGCAGCGTGAGATTTGTTTCCGTGCAGATAAACACAGCATTGACTGTTGTCTCAGCAATTGAGAACACTTTCTATTTCAATTTTAAAGCGTGCAAGGCAGAAAATAATAACGACACAGCCGAATTCAGACGTCCAGACAAAACTGTCTCCGACATCTTAGTTGTCAGTCTTAAAAATGTGGGAGAGGAGGAATTTTATTTTTTTATTTATTTTGTTTTGATATCGCTCTGCCATTGTAGACACCTTGAAATTATACTTTTGTTTGTTTTTAAAAAGTTCACAGTCATAAAAACTCAAGAAGAAGAAACGAGCACAGAAAAATGACTAGAAAGAAAAAAATGAGACACTTTTTATTAGTTGTATTATTTTATTGCAGCCATGAAGCTTAGTTTTAATGTCTCTGTATGTAGTCAAAGGTCAAAGGTCACGGTGACCTCACAAAACATGTTTCTGGCCTCTTGAATGTCGCTGTGAAGTTGTCAGAAACATTCACTTCACTTAGGATGAACTGTTTAGAGTTAAGCTGTTTAGACTGGGACCTCACACTACACATTTTTGCTTTTACAACACCTGTAATATTTGGAACAAACCTTTAATTGGAGTGAAACTTAAACTTGAGTTTTGTGGTCAAAGGTCAATGTGACCTCATGAAACATGTTCTTGGGGAATCACAATAAATCTGGCAAAACCATGCAGCTGGAATGAACGGTTCAGAGTTTAATGGTTAAGGGTCAACACATTTTTACCTCGTGAAACGTGATAAACATAAACAGAGAGAGGGAATACTTTAATATTTGGCATTAGCTTAAATTGGAGTGACACAGAAAATTATTAGAGTTTTGAATTTACCTTTTAAGGGACTCACAGTGAATCCAGCAAAATCATTTAGTTAGAATGAACTGAACTGAGTCTGATGGTTAAAGGTCAAAAGTGACTGTGACCTCATAAAACATGTTTCTGGCCTCTTGAGTGTGAGACCTGCTAATAAAAATTGCAAATATGGAGAAAACATTGACACAGACAAACTGTTAAAATTTGGTGGTCAAAGGATAAAGATCACTGGGACCTCACGAAACACTTTTTTTTCTCTGAACATGATTTTTCAAGGACGACTGGAGAGAGACTGTTGAAATTTAACACAAACCTTTAATTGAAGTCAAACATAAACTGTTTAGAGTTTGTCTGTCAAAGGTCAAAAGGTCAAAGATACAGTGACGTCACAAAACATAATTTTTGACCATTAATCATGAATTTAAACACTAGTTACTTGCACTCAGACGGTTCGGAGCCGTATAACTGGAAAGTGGTGATTCTGTTTCATCTTTCATTTTTACTAGTGTTATTAATATTAAAGCTGCCATTTAACTTCTAATTATACAGTTTATACAATAAAGAGGCTGCGCAAGTGCAAGAAAAACCTGCAGACGTCCCAGCAGCTTCTGTAACTAAATACAACCTCATTTAGATCCACATCCACCACAGAAACAAAGTTAAACACAGAAAAATGCAACTTTTATTCATATCCAGAAGATTATAATGATAAACATCTTGATATTTGTTGCTGCAACGTTAAATTGCTCCTTCCATATTCAGATATCACCACACACATACACATGAAAATGAATAGGGACAGTTTGTGTTCAGTTTGATATTTTTATGATTGGATAAGAACAAAGTGTTTTAGCTGCAATTCACCGTTCAATTTATTTAGGAAGAACTCCGTTCAGGGACTTTTTCAGACACAGTTGTTGTTAAAGTTTAATCACCACAGTCAAGCTGAGCTGTTTTTGTCAGTGTGAAGTGCACATGGAGTCGGGATTTCTCTGTTCAACATGTTCGGTTTTAACTCTGAAGCGGTTGAAGAGTCCGAACCTGGACAAACGTCTGTGGTTTCACTATCGCTCTTTAACAAGCGACCGCGCTGCTGCTTCTCTCTGAAACATGAAATACAGCTCTGTTTTCAGTTGGATTCTAATATAGAAACTTGTGGTGTTTAAAAAAAGAAAAAAGGTTGCTTGATTTGGGAGATTGGAGATTTGGAGAGCGACGGGATTTCTTTTTTGAGCTTCTTCATGAGAGATTTTTTTTTTTTTTAAAGAGCGTTGGATAAAATGTGTTAAAGCGTCAGTGGAGCGAGGCCGCGTCTAACAAGCGGCGCTCTTTGTTTCACTAATAATCAGTTGAGGTTGTCTACTGCCCACCAACACTCGCTAATCTCCATCCATAATAACACAGCTGCCTCAGAAACGTGGCAGGAGGCTGGAGACCCCCCCTCCAAAAAAAAAAAAAAAAAAGGAAAAAACTAAGAGCCTTTGGTGAGGAGGAGGAGGCAAAGCCGCTCTTCGAAGACAGGCTGCAAGCAACATACGGCTCTCCGGCCCTCCCAGGGTTTAATGTCTTATTATTTTCTACAAACGGCACCAAAATGAACAGTTTTGTCAGCGGGGGCGCTGCTGTGTTGGTGTCACTTCCTGTGAGCCCACGATGAGGGAGGTAGCAGCCTGAGAAATGAGGCAAACTGAGAAAAAAAATTCTTTTTTTTTTTTTTTTTTCTTTAGCCTTTTCTTCTTTTTTCTTTATTATCTTTATTCATTTCACTGGCATCTTATCTGATCTGAAGATTATTGTCTGGGGGAGGGAGAGATCAGTCACGTTGTCTGAGGATTAAAATACATAAACACAAAGCCAAATATAGAATTATCCAATTATTTCATCGTTGAGTGTCACCGCCACATCTGTGGCTCCTGTTCCTATTATAACACTTTGACTTATTGAATTTCTGTTGTTTTTTTAACGGTTTTGTGGAAATTCAACAGTTCGTGCTCGTTTTAACAAGATGAATCATATGCGAGGACGGCGACCACGTTAACAGCGTGTAATGAGCATAGTCACAACCGAGATGAGATGAAGAATTTATTCTTCTTTAGTCGTTTTAGTTTCAGCCTTGGTCTTCACAGAAAGAGCATGACGTCTGAGTAGAGAGCTGATTGACTGATTAAAGTGGACTGAGGGTTCAAGATAATTATGTAAAGCAAAGATGACTAATGTGCAAAGCAGCACTCGCATACTGATAAACTCCTGCACGGCTGCTGAGATTATAAAAATCACTTTTTTTTGCACATTAAAGAGTTGGTTGACATGATGTGCAGCTTTTTTTTTTTTTTTTTGACTGTTTCTCTCACCATGTAGAGCTCATACATACTTTGTGTGACAGCGTGATTAATCGCGTCGCGTTGGGAGGAGGAAGGAAGGAAGGAAACTAAGCAGCAGCTCCATGATAGAAATGTGAGGGATCCTCTGAAGTGGCTGCTTGAACGAGCCGTCGCTGCGGTGATAAATGAAGCCACAGAAACATTTCGCTGATGTTTTATAAAAAAAAAAAAAAAATGCTGCCCAGGAATCTCTAAACAATATATTTCTCAGAAGGATAAATGGGGTATAATCTCTCGTTTAGAGGCTTTGACGGCCTCTGTAATGGCAGCATAAACTATAACGGGTCATATTCAATTTGAAAAACCGTGAAAGCGACGTCGAGGCAATTTCACTGCAAAAACACAGACAATGGCGTTTTTTTTTTTTTCTTTCTGCGCAAACTCTGACATATTTCTTTTAGTGTGCACTCAGCAAATGCAGATGTGCCTCTGCAGAGGTGTAATATCCACAAGTAAGAGAGTCTCAGTCATCACAGCCCTGATTGGATTAGACTGCAGATTATCATGTAGGCTGAGAGCACCAGGCGGGTTAGATAACCGAGCCTTCAGAAATTATTAATCACAATAAACCACAACTAAAGTGTTTTTCTACCTCACACACACACACACACACACACACACACACACACACACACACACACACACAAAAACAAACAAACAAAAAAAAAACACCAACTTCTTTTAACGATAAAGAATCATTTTCAACTGCAAACACAGCACAACTGAGACGGAAGAAAATATAACGTGTTTATAAGATGCTTAGTCATGCAACACACACATTTCAATCATCTCATCGCTGACAAGTGACGGGTTTTATGATGATGGTTTTTGCGATTACGATCAAGACTCACGGATGAATGAGCTTCAATGTGATGTTGTAATTTCCTTTCTTTTTTGGTCATAATCTCCACATTTTGTGTAAAACTTGAGAGAGAGAAAACACGGAGGTGGCCTCAATGTGTTATTTGGAATTAACCGTGTATTACATGTGAGTCATAGGAATAATAGTGACAACCACAGGTTTTGACAAGGGATTTATTTTCAGTCTGTGCAGGGACACACACACACACACACACACACACACACACACACACACACAGTGATGCCTGATTGAACGATACACTTTATGACATGGTTGACAACACATGAACATGAACTCTGCAGTCAGAGTCTTGTGACGTGGTTCAGCAAATAAAATGTGGCTCATGCGGATCACCTTCGAGCAACGAGGAGCTCAACATGTCTCCATCACTACGTGATAAAGATTATGGCAGCTGCAGGACGCTCAATCACAATCACAAACTCTGTGATGGAGAAGATGTGTGATATCTTTTAGATATCTGTTGTTGCCGTCTTCAGATTGTGTCTCTCACCAACCAGTCTGGTTGCATGTAAATAGAGCTACTGTGGTCAGAAACATGTTGTGTGTTGTCTAAGTGACCTTTGACCTTTCATTCATTGTTCAACCTTGAGTCTAAGAACATTTCACTCCTGATTTTGTTACATCGTCTACATTTTAACCAGTTAGTTTTGTTTTTTTCATATTTTGTTGTATTTATAGCATCAAATTCAAAGTCAGTTCTTGAGACTAGTTCGATAAACAAACGTTATCCTTGATTATATCTTCAACAAGGTGAAGAGTTTTTAAAGGTTCACTACGCAAAGTCTGGTTGCTTTTTTCTCAACGGGAGAAAAAAACCTGAAAAGACTGAAAATTGTTGTGTCCCAACTAATGAAAGAGTCCTGAAAACAGGTGGGAAACAGGAATTTCCAGTTGATTCTGTCGAACGCTGTCATCTAATGTGACCACGGCTGTATCAGTTTTTTGCATTGTAGATTAATACATGATTTTGAATAATCTGTGGGTGTTACTGGAGGCCAACCTGCCTTTAACAAAACCTGTTTGGTCAGAATGAATTATTGATGGAATAACCTTTTCTAATCTGAGGGTTAAAGCCTTGTCAATTATTTTTGTATCTACACTGATTAAAGAGATTGGTCGGTAACTTGATGGTAGGGTTGGGTCTTTATTGGGTTTGAGTAGAGGTGAAATTGTTGCTGTGTTGGAGATTGCCGGTAAATCTGTTCTGATTCATTAAACATTCGAATGAATAGTGGAGCTAGGACTGACCAGAAGTGTTTCTAGAGCTCAGAGGTGAAGACATCTGGACCTGGTGCTTTGTTGTTTGGCATAGATTTTAGGGCGACCAGAAATTCATTTTGGGATAGTGGTATTTCTAAATTATTCTTATGCAGATTATTCATTTGTGGCAAGTTGGTGTTGTTCAAAAAAGGAATTGATGTCTCTTTTACCAGGTTATTTTTCTGACGAATGTAGGTGGTGACAGAAGTGACAGAAGATTTGGTTCATTTCGTTGGGTGAGCTTCGCTGCAGTAAGGCAGTAATTGTGTTTTTTTTTTTTTTTTTTTTTTCTTTGTTTCTCTTGATTTGGTTTGCCAAATATTTGCCAGATTTGTTGCCATGGTGAAAGTTTTCCTGTCTTTACCTGTGTGTTAAGAATTGAGTGCGTTTGTTAATTATTGTTAATTATCTCAATTTATTTCCTAATTTTATTTGATGGCTATATTAATACTTTCTAGATGTTTAATTTTTTGTTCAAGATTAATTTCTTTTTCTATTTTATGGACTGAAAAAGAGATAATATTTCCTCTGAGCACTGTTTTTTCCAGAATAGAGGGGGGATGCCTCGGGGGAGTCGTTCGTTTCTTAAATGAATGCCCACTGTTTTTTTAGTAAAATTGTCAAAATGTGGGTCTTGTAGAAGAGAGGTGTTAAAACGCCACCTGGGGACTGCTTTGTGTGAACAATTTCTAGTCATCCGGATTGTAATTGGAGCGTGGTCACTTATAGTTATCGGTGAATTGTTGACTGGTTGATATTGGAAATCAAGGAGTTACTTGTGAGAAAAAAAAAATTGAGGCAGGAGTATGATCTGTGGCTGGTGGAGTTTTCTCTGCTACCTGGGTGTTGTAGGCGCCAGGTGTCAGAAAGATTGTAGTCACTCATGAACTGTTTTATAGTTGAGACTGGCTGCCAGGTTACTTTGCCTCTTGAGTTAACAGATCGATCCACTGGAGCAGGGGTTCTCAAACTAGTCCACAAAGGTCCGTGTGGCTGCAGGTTTTTGTTCCAACCAGTCAAGATCACACAGTTTGACCAATCAACTGTGTGAGGACTGAGATCAGTTGATTAAATGAGTCAAGTCTGATGCTGCTGCTACTGCTTAGTTGGAACAAAAACCTGCAGCCACACGAACCTTTGTGGACTAGTTTGCGAACCCCTGCATTGGAGGGTCTAATACTGTGTTGAAATTTCCTGCTGTTATAACTGGGCAATCAGTCAAATCTGTTAAAGCTGAGAAAAAGGATTGAAAAAAGGTTTGGTTTATCTGAATTTGGGCCATACAGTTTTCCTATTGTAACTGGGTTGTCAATTGAGATATTAATGATGATGTAGTGCCCCTCAGGGTCAGCTATAGTGGTGTTTAGTACAAATGCTATTTTTTTATGACTTAAGCTCCTCTGTGCTGCTCTGCCCCTGGAGGATTCAGGATCATCGGCTCTGTTGTGGGCCCTGGCAGATGGGCCGGGGCGTGTTCCCTCTGGCCCGCTGACCCCACCCCACCCCTCTCCAGCCCCTCTGAGTCCACACTGCTGCCTGGGCCTATGCTGCATGACACACCTCACCCCTTAATGTTTCACACGCTAATTACCCAACATGTCAACTGTTGTATAAGAAAACAATAAACAACTTAACCAAAATAGGGCCAGGTGGGGTGCACGGTGAGGGGCCACCTCACCTGTTTTTATTGCATCACATGTCAAAATAAGTACATAATCATATCAAAGTATCCTTGATATGATGAGTGATGAGTGAAAGGATGAGTGAGGTGTACGAGGGGGGTCCTAAACAAGGTCACTCACTTGCACCAAACAACTTTTAATGCACCTAGACAGTTGAATAGTACTTACATATACTTATCTGAAAGATCTGGCTGCACAAGTCGGGCACCATGCATGGGTGGTGGGTGGTGGGGTCATGTGGGGCTGGGTCATGGTAAACCACCACTGAGAACGTTCCACACAATTAAATATGCACACTTACTCAACACTCTTCTTTGTCCACCCGTGTCTACCTCAATGTTATTGTCTTCATGAGGTCAGTGTATGTGTATCTATGATCTATGTTTGTCAATTAAAAGAAAAAAAGAAAGAAAGTTGTTTTGTCGCTGAATTCATCCCTTGTGATTTTAACATCTCCAGGTCGTAGACTCTGATCTTACAAGTGTTACAAGCTGCTACATTAACATAAAACTCTTGTAGAGTGCACTTTGAAGAGTTGATTTTTCCTCAGATCCTTCACCTCCCTTTGTGCTCTTATGACTCATCACTGCTGCTGCTTCTGGTTCTTTTCTTCTACTGTTCATTGGATGACGTTATGTGTCAACTTTCTGCAGTTGGTCAGTTTTAAACATCAGGACCAAAAAGTTTTTCTACACTGCAAACAAACAAAATCACAGTTCAGTTTGATCTAAAACAAGACCTTCTCTTTTCACCAGACAGCCCATTATGATGTTTTATTGTTTTTTTTTGGACCAAACTGAAGAGTCTGTAGATCAAACATACAAATATACCAAAGATGATAGACGTGAAAACATCCCGTGTGAACATTTCTGCCAAATTTATAGTGATTACCTCCATGTCCTGTTAAGTTGTTGAGGCCATTAACACGTTTTTTTGTCTCATTTGGTTCTTTAACCAACAAACTGTAGTCACCATCATCATCTCTTTAGATCGAAGAAACATTTCTAGAAGATTTAAAGACATTTACTCAAAGGATTGTTAAGTTCTAACATTTAAAGAAGCAAGTCACAGTGACCTTTGACCTTTAAAGGACCACCAGAATCTTATTATTTCTTTCTATAATGAACAAATATAATGTCAAATCATAAATAAAAATGAAAGTTTACATAAAGTTTGAAAGGAGAATGATGTTGACATGAATGAAACATACAGATGGACAACTAGCAAACATGATAAATGAAGTCATGGAGGCATAACAAAGAATTTATGTGTTGATTTTCATCCTAATAAAGTAAAATAAAACAATTAATACCTTAATTTAAATGAATCAGCCTAGTCATTGAGGATAGATAAGTGGATGCTGCTGAATACTGATCATGTTGAACTGAACTAAATCAGTCCACAGGTGTGTTTTCCCTCCATATATATCACACCTAAAGTGAAAATATGATAAATAATCATATATTTTGAATGTATGAATAATAATAACTTTAGAAATGCAGTTTATTTATCCAGATTGGGGTTTGTTGACCAGGCTGTAGCATCATCCTGCCTCTTGGTGTGACACTGTTCAGGAAAATAAAACAACAAAGATGAGATTTTTTTTTTGTCCCTATCCAATGTTTTTGCTTTTCCCAGGCGCCCGGATCCACAAATAATACACCTATTTATTCAACAAGCCCTCGGTGTGTTATTATTCCGCCTTTCATAGCTGTCACGCCATGGAGAGGCGCCGCCGTGCAACAGTAAATTTGGAATTCAATTAACCGACGTTCGCTGTGACCTCTGATACTGTCTCACAACAAGTGGGTACTTATCAACACGTGTTACATAACATACATATCGTATTGACCCAAATATAAGACGGTGTTTTTTCTCTAGAAAAAAAGTCTGAAAAACTCATTTTGTCTTATATTCGGGGTCCAGAGACCCGGATGTCTAAACCAACAGGTGGCGTCAAACGTCTTCTCCCCAAACGAGTCAGAGCTTCTTCTTCTTCTTCTCTCACACCAGTGACCTGGAGAGATGAGACCATGACACCGAGACTCACTAGAAAACAGTGATTCAATCGTTGAGCAAGTTAACAAACATCAGAGGAGACAGTGTTTCTAGACGTTGACCAGACTGTGGTGCAGCCATAGTTTTAAAATTGAGCTGGAGATAATTATCCTCTACACATTACAGCTACCAAGTGGTTGGTAGTTGTAATGCTACCAACCACTCTCGCACGCATGTTAGACACTGCTCCCAGGGGCCGCCTGTAGCAGTGTATCTATGCTGTGCAGCTGTTAGTGAGTTACCATCTAGATCCTCATCCCCTTCTAGACTTAACTTCCCTGCATGTGTTCTCCTCCATCCTTGTCTCTCTACACTGTCTCTATCATTAAAGGCAAAAACCCCAACAAATAATGATAAAAAATAAATCAATAAAACACTCCTAGATGATTCATGCTATTGTTGCTACTACAGGTCATGTGCTCACTCACTAATTTTTCCAAAAAAGGTTCTTGAAAAAGAGGAGTCGTCTTATATTCAGGTCAATATGGTATATGGATATATATATATATATATATATATATATATATATATGTGTGTGTGTGTGTGTGTGTGTGTGTGTGTGTATAATACAACAATATTATATAATAATTTTAACGTCCTCTTTCCATGTGACTGAACCTCGTCTCTGTTTCTATTGATCATACTTTGTATGGTTCGTTTTCTGTTTCCAAGGAGATGTATTGACATTCAAAGCTGCATCTGTCATATCAATAATTTACACAGTGACTGTGCTGTTCCCTGAACTATGCAACACAGCATCACTATAACAAACAATAAGTAAATATAATACAACTCTAATGTTATAAATGTAACTATCGTTTACTCAGTTTTATACTTCACTGCACCGTAACAACTTACTAAGAAATGTGAGTTATAGGTTTTTGGTTTTATTAATAGGGATATTTATACTTATATGTTGTAATATCACAATATAGTACTGTAATATTACATACAATACAGTTTATGTTGCTCAATATATACTAAATATGTATAAAGTTTTGACTTTCAGGACATTAGCCGCCTTTACCAGCTGTTTTATAAGTTCAGATGTGTTTATTTAGTAGCTAACTCATATAGCCAACACATCTCTAAATTAAAACACCAATCACATAATCTAATTTTTACATAATTTTAGCTGCACAGTTGTTATATCCAGGTCTAATGTCTCTTTTCCACTAAACCAGGCATGTCCAAACTATTCCACAAAGAGCTGTGTGGCTGCAGGTTTTTGTTCCAACCAGTCAAGATCACACAGTTTGACCAATAAACTGTGTGAAAACCGAGATCAGTTAATTACATGAGTTGAGTCTGGTGCTGCTGCTTGGTTGAAACAAAAACCTGCAGCTACACAGCTCTTTGTAGAATAGTTTGGACACCTCTGCACTAAACCGTTCTGTCTCTACTCAGTTCTACTCATTTTGGCACCAGACACGTTGTTTTCCATCACAGTTTGTTTCCTCTTCGACGTGAATGTGGTGAATATCAGTTAACACCAATGGAGGACATGGAGGAGATGCCGTACTTGTTGCTTGGTTAGCTTACAAAGAGGTAGGCTACGACGATGGCTGTCACTCTTGTTGGTTTTTAAAAATGGAGGTTTATTATTTTGTTGACGCTCTCTTAGCTCAACTGGCTCGCGACTGGTCGCAGCTTGTGAAGACAATCCCTCCGACCAATCAGTGGCCGATAGTCTGTTCACATCACTTTTAGTATCGATCACTAGGTCACTTGGTCTTAGTATCTCAGATCACTTGGTACGTCAGTCGATTAGGTACTAAAAAAAGTACCAGGTACCAGGTACAAGTACCAAGTGGTATAACTTGCATAATTAATTCAATATTTACATCTATTCTCTGTCAAATGTGACGGTTGTCTAGCAAACAGGGTGAATACTAACTGACAAAATTAGCATTAGCTTGCTAACATTATGACCCATATTGTTTGTGTTCAAATGTGGATATTATTACACAAAATACTACAATATACTTTTTATATTATTCTATAAAATTATAAATGATAATCAGTGTTAGCACTTGTGTGTGACTATAATGATACTACAATAGCGATTTAATACTCCAGCTAATGCGTAAATATTAGCCAGCCCAGTAGCTAGCTTGGTATTTACTAATCTAACTGTCACTAACCGTTGTGTAACTAATGTAAAAAGTAACGTTAACTACACCACAGTTAATGTTAGTTAGTTGTAACTGACCTAGCTCAGTAGCTAGCTAACGTCAAGTAGCTAGCTAAGTAACAGTTACCCGTGTAAATACTGAGCTAGTGACCAAGCTAGTTTGCTTTTCCCCCATTAGTTAGCTAAATGTAGCTAGCAAAGCAAATGATAAATGAAAATAGTAAATGAAAGTAACATTAACTTGCTAATAAATGCTCTAAATACTACACATTTCACAATCACAAAACATTTTGTCACTAGTGCTACACCAAGTGTCAAACATGTTAACGTGAACAGTTAATTAGCATAATTAGACATTTGCAAACTCTGACATTAAAATCTTTCTTGTATGAATTAAAGTCATAAACTAAACATTTATGAAGACATTTAACTTGTATACTATTCATGATGTGAGTTGTTGTCATTGTTTGCTGTTTGGTTTGAATGTGTTTTTCTACTTAAATGTCATTTTGATTAAAAATTTAAGGAATTAACATCAAAAGGAATTAATTATTTAAAGGAAGTAACATCCAAATCTCTGTTGTAAAGGAGCAGAAACTTGATTTTTATAGCTGGTTCACACAGAAAACCATCAGCTGCTAATATACATTCATAGCTGCTCTGGTGTAATGTAAACATGTGGGCTGTTTAATAGCCTCGCCTCGAAAATATAACCTGTCAAATTGATCATTTTACAGACAAAAAGTTTTGTTTACATCCAAAGCAATTTAACCAGAGATGCCCAGAAGCATTACGGTTCCAGGATTATGTTTGTGTGCCCACAAATAATAAATGAAGACGATTAAATGTTTGTGCTGAGACTCACAGATCAACAGATATAAGCGTGACCATAATAATAAAAAAACTATAAAATGTCTCCATCTAGTGACTGAACAGGGTTACACAACACATCATTTTCTTTCTGATATGACGTGTTTCTATTGATTGAGAGAGTTTTGTGTGTTTTTTACACAATAAGTGATGATCATATCTGACTTTTTAAGCTTTCAAAGCTGCTATAAATCGATATCTACCCAACGAGGTAATGATGAAAAGTGCTTAATAATTATCACCCAGTTCTGCAGCCACTTCACTCCAGCTGTATTGACTTTATCATGTCTTTCAGCTCATTTAATTGACTTCACTGCAAAGATTTGCTTCAGTCTCACGCCGCTACAAGTATAAGTTTAGACCAAACGCCTCAGTCACAGTTTAACACTTTCATGTACGTTCATACAGAAGACAGTTTCCTATATATGCTTCACTAACGTCTAAGGAACAACATTATTCTTTTCTTAAATATTTAGTTTGTAAAAGCAAAATATTACAAATGGACATCATGCATTAGTTGTTATTTTTCCTTTCCTTGCGTGTTAACATTTTGTATTTTATAGGAACATTTTTACATCATTTGCAAGACAATATTTTTTGCTGATGAAAGTTTGGAGTAATTTGAACACAGGATCTATTTCACCACAAATCCAAGTCCAACACTCCATTTAAGAGAAATGTTACGTTGGTCGAAGTAAGATTGAGTTTGACCATGTTTTGTTTTCATAACGTATCTAAATTGTCATTTTTTAACCACTAATAATTCATCATTTTCCTGAACAATAGGCTGATGTGTCCGTGAAGAGCGAGGAAAATGATGAATCTGCTGATCAGAAACATCCTTCATCACCAGATGTTATGAAAACCAGATGTTGGGTAAGTCTTATAAAACAGTCTTTTTAATAAACTCTGGGTTCACTTACTAAGTTATCAGTACTTCAGTTTATATGTAGGGACCCTATTCATGCTACTGCTGAAGTTAAGTGATATTTTGAGCTTTATTAGTGGTTAAAAAATGAGAATTTAGATACGTTTGGCTGACTGCCCCATTTACTTTCATTTTTAACTATTTGGTTGTGAAAACAAAAGACGGTCAAACTCAATTTTACTTCAACCAACGTAAAATATCTCTAGAGGGGGAGTTTGACTCGTATTCGTGGTGAAATAGACCCTGGGTTCATGTTGCTCTGGACCATCACTTTAAATCAGTTGTTTGCTGCTTGGCTTTTAAAAACCATTTTATAATTAAAACAATAATAATATCATTTAAAAATTATAAATTAAATAAAAAACACTAAAGATGTTCAGTTTACTATCAGATATTCAAATTGCAAAAATGTCAACAATGTCTAAAAAATGGATGGTTAGAACGTTATTGTTTACTTTTGTTTGTTTTTGCCAATAATTGATTAATTTATTAATCTCTGGTCAGAGTTAGTGGTAGTTTACCAGCAAGATTCCTCATATTCTGACAATAAATTGGCCTATTTCTTCCCATTTAAAATGGTTATAAGATGCTAAAAATATTTGATTTACAGCTATAAAGTTCACTTTTTTTTTTTTTTTATCACACAGTGGATATATCAAAAAACTTCATGACAAATGTATGCAGAGTAAAGCAATCTAGTTTAAAATATGTTTTATTTATGTCTGATGAAGATTAAAGGGTTAATGACTCAATTTTACTCAAATGTCAGCATCAGTTATTGGAAGATTTCCTGTGAAAACTTAATTTGGCAGCATGATACAATGTCACTGTGACCGCGGTGGAAGAAGATGTCCGTCAGCTATTCCCATATCTCCATCGCCTCAGGGACTCAATGAGGCCAAGAGAAAGTTCAACAGCCGCTTACTGTTTTAATTGCACTGCAGAGGGTATCTCACTCTTTATTTTACATTCAACACCATCACCCATGTCTTGCCTCCTCATTACTTCCCTCTGAGAGATGAGACGTACATGTGTCCTCCATGGGCTGAATTTTAAGCAGTTTATTGAATTAAACATTGTGATCCCCCCGCGGTTATCTGCTGTTTTAAAACCAGCCCAACGTGACTGAGAATACCTGACGGATGAATATGAATTTATTCATTCACACCAGAATCATCTGAATTCAGAAAGGACAGCGTTTAATGCCTGTAACCATTTAGTATGTTCAGGGTAAAACACTATCTCATGTTTAATCAGCACCTCTAGGTGCAGTAACAAGAGATTTTTAACTTCAATCTTTTTACAATGAAATAAAAATGGTGAAGATGCCGTTAATTTTAAAGCAAAGTGTTGAAAAGGAGACAATCTTTGTGAGACAATTTCATAGGAAATGTTAGATAATCATAGAAATCAATAGGATTCTCTGAATGATGAGACATATTTGAAATTGTTTACATAAAAAACATTTATTATACAGTACTGTGTAAAGGTTATAGGCACCCCACATGTGTTTTATCTTTTCATTTTCTTCATGCAGATATGATAAGAAAATATAGAAAATGTGTACAAAATATTTAAGACACATAAAATGTTCTAATGATAGTAGATTCAGACTCTGGTCACCCTCAGATTTGTTGCCCCAGCAGTGCTTCAGTGACCAACAACCACAAGGAAGAAGCTGATAACAAAGTCATTGTTCATCACTCAGATCACTGATAGACATGTCTGGTCTGACATAAACTGTTGGCAGATCCAGATGTGACAGGGTCTCAAGATCAGCAGCATGACATAACCTTGACTTCACATTAGACTTTGGACTTTGGACCCAAAAGAGATTCTGCAGTAACAAGCATATTAACAAGACATTATGAGTTGGGGCCACACAAAACCTGCTTTAGGTCTCTGGTGATCCTCTTTATTGTACCAAGGGGGATTCTGCCCTAGTTTACCTCATCAGGACTCTCTGGATTCATCCTTTGGTCATTGGCTTTTCCCATTTTGACCAAGGTGAGATCTCCTTTAAGCAAATATTATTTTACATATTTGTCAGTCAGATGTTTGGTGTTGGTGCCACCAGAGGTCTCTATAAAATCAGAAATTATCATTTAATATCAACACAAAACATACACACAATTAAAAACTAATCTGAATCGCACATACATCTGGATATTTAAAAAACAAAATCCTGTTATTCTCCACTGCTGTGAAGAGTTTCTCTGTGTCCACATCTCTAATTTCATTCCTTTATTAAACATGGACAATTAATATAAATTACAGTTTCTTTTTAATTATGAATGAAAAAATGAAAAAAAAATCTACCAGGCCAAGTAACATAATTGCTAATTTTGTTTTTTCTCCAAAGTTATCATCATAATATCAAGATGAATAGTTGAATTTAGATGAATTTATACACACAAATATAGCCAGAGGATTTTTGCAACAACAACAACAAAGATAATAACAATGAAGATGATAATAGGAAGAAGAAGAAATCAATAGCTCAATCAATGATTTTATTTACTAAAACTCACTCTAAAGTGAAAATATGTGTGTGTGTGTGTGTGTGTGTGTGTGTGTGTGTGTGTGTGTGTGTGTGTGTGGCAATGTATGTATATAACATCTCATTTTACATTGCACTCCTAATATAGGTTAAATATGTTAAATATGTGTAACAGTATGTGTATTATATATGTGTAATCGTTCTTTCCCACTGTGAAGCATATTATTATTATTATTATTGTTGTTGTTGTTGTCAGTAAAGGTTACATTAGGGTCTTATCCTCTTTGATGCTCATATTTCCGACTCTACGTCGTGTCCGTGAACGCAGCGTCAGCAGCAGAGCAGGGTGTCATGGCGCTGAGGCCGCACACATCCGCGGCGTCAAACTTTAATTTCACCTCCATTTGTGCGATTAAATCACATTTTTCAGCCACAGACCATTAAAACCTGCGTGAAGACAGACACCGGGTGAGTCTTTTAAACCTCAGTTAACACGTTATTGTTGAACGTCGTCATATCTTGAGGACAGATTGGACACGAGCGGTAACGTTTAGGGGGGGAAAAAAATGACGTTTTAACGTCACATTCTATAACCATAACGGTTAATTTTAAAAACACATATGTACATTTAAAATATAAATATCGCCTGTTTAAATCTGTTAAACTCGGTGAAACGTCTCTGTCGACGCAGACATGCAGCTTATGAGTCGTGACATGAGAAAGTTAATTAGAGACAGAAGTTGTTAAACGTGTTTCATCGTGTTGTGTCGTAACAACAACAATAATAAACCCGTTTACATGTTTACGTCTCTGTTGCGGACGTGGCTTCGGGCCTAGCATCGTAGCTACGATTTAGCATTAGCTGCGATATTTGAATATTATCTGAGGCCAAACATGGCTTTAGAGACACTGTTTTTTTTTTTTTTTTTCAGTCTGAGGCCTCAGTGTGTTGGACATGTAAGGATGAAGGAGACACACAAATACTTTTAGTATTACTTCAATATTTTTATATGTTACTTCAATATTTTTATATATTACTTCAATATTTTCATATATTACTTCAATATTTTCTTCTCTACTTATACTTTACTACATTACAGAGGTAAAAATACTCTTTGACAACTTAACCTTGTGACATAAACTTAATAAGTTAATATACTTTTGCCTAGAAATCTTTAAAAAATCGTATAAAACTTGAAATGTGATGCTTTTTAAGCTGTTATGTAAGCTGTTTGCTGTTATGTACCTTATTAAAAGTGTCAATAATAATAATAATTACAGTTATTATTTAACTGTGTCATACATTTTTAAATATATATATATATATATATATATATATATATATAAAATATAACAACAAATAAACAGGAAAACAACCCAAAATGGAAATAATCAATAATAAAATACCTATATTCTATAAAATAAGATATATTCTATAATCAGTAGTTTTTTTAAACTTTTTCTACAAAATATTTTTAAAACTGCTGTACATAAATAATAACGTTGTAATCTAATATTAAAATACTCTCATACTTTACTGATTATATTTACATACTTATTCTCCAGTAACGTTTTCAGTGTGTGAATTTTACAGCGTAATATTAGTATTTTTATTTTAAAATGGAGCTACTGCTGATATTTATTTATTGATGACGTGACTCTAAAGTCATAACCATTATCACATGTAAAAGTAGTCAAACTAGTATGTAAAACTACATCATTAAGATGACGCAATGTTTATATACATCATAGATAACCTAAATTATATTATTGAATATTGTTTATTATATTAAATATGTCATAGTTGAGCTTTAACATTTTATGAACTTAGCCTACTCGTATCATATTTTAAAAGCTGATCATTACTTTGATAATGTAAATAAATTAATCCTGTTAGTGAATAAATGTAATGTTTTTGTTTATATATATAATCAAGTTATAATAATCAAGTTAATTTAAAAATGTGTGTCTGTTATTTGCTGATGTAATTAGTGTTGAGATACTCTGATGTTTGCTCAAATGCTTCTTGAATATCAGTTTAGATCTTTTTTAAAAAACATGTTTTTTCTGAGATCACGCCTCGGCACAGTTTGTTCGTCATGTGACGATATAAAAATATCTGTCTCTGATCCGAGTCTCGTTGCCGCCGGTTGATTTGTTGCTGCTGCTGCTCTGCAGAAGAGTGAGAAGAGTGTGAGGTGTTGAGAGTCCACGTTGCCTTTTTATGGTTTGGGACATCGTGTCTGTAAATTGTCTGTGGTTGTAATTACAATTTCACACCAGCGAGAGGCGCCATTAAGCTTAAAGTACAAGAAGATGGAAGAACAAACTGTAGACGTCGACATATAAACTGGTTTTAATTTATCTCGTTCACATGCAAAGAAAAACTCCCAGATAAACACAGTTGAACCGTCGCTGAACGTTCAGACTCTTATGAAACTATGAGTCAAAGTTTAAACGAAGCAAGATGGTTTTTACCAAACGCCTCTTTGTTGTTTTGTGATATTTTCTTCTAGTTGTTTCCTTTGAGCCTTCAGCGTTTTTTATAAAGCTGACTTTTATTTTGTAAATCAAATATCTCAGCAGCTGTTTGATGAATTGCCTTAAAACTTCGTACAGACGTTAATGTTACCCAGAAAACTCATCCCTAACCTCTCTGGTGAAACCATGATTTTTTTGTTTCTTCCTTTCTTCCACCATGAGGTTGCTATTTGTGGCTTTGGGTGAAGTGTCTTTTCTACAATTATTGTAAAGATTCCTATGAAATTTGTTTCAGATTTACTCTGCGATGCTCTGAGGATACAAACCACTTTGTTGAGATTTAACTTGCGCTCAGAAATATCCAGATTGACATAACCTCGGATGCTCTAGTAACAAATATTTAGCTGAATTTGACACATCAGAGATCAACAATCACTCTGATTGTTGGCTGAAATATCAGTAATGCGAAAATATTCTAGGAAGTGAAAGAGTCCAACAGAAGCAGAAAAGAGTGAAGCAACATATTTTGGACAAAAGAATAAAGAACGTAAATCTGTGATTTCTTCTTATATACGTATAAACAGCTGCTTCTTTTCATCATCACCTGTTTTCTACAAATCACTGAAGTGCTTCTGTTCTTTGAGACTAAAGCTCATAACATTGTCAGAGATGCTGCTCATCTTTCTCACTCTGTTGTCCTCTGGTAAATCCTAATTTAGCTTAGTTTGCTAACATAGCTAAGTTTGCTAATGTTGCAAAGTTAGTTAACAAAATTAAGTTTGCTAACCTAGCGAAGTTAGCAACTGTAGCCAGGTTAGCGACTGTAACTGATGTAGCAAAGTAATTAATTTAGTTAATTTAGTGGAGTGCGCTAACATATGTTAGCAACCAATGCAACCAAATTAGTTAATGTAGCAAGGTTAGCTGACAAAGTGATGTGTGCTAAGATAACAAAATTAGCCACTGTAGCCAAGTAAGCAACTGGAGTGAACTTAGCTAACGTAGCGAACATAGCGAGGTTAGTTAACGTAGCCATGTTAGCTGAAGTAACTAGCTTTTTTCTGTTTTCTCTTCACTCAAACTCTCTCAGTGCTGCTGATCTGAGACTGACGGAAACAGTCGGACTGAGGAACATTTTAACGCATATTTTCATTCACCTTCACCTGTTGTTGTAGACGGGCAGACGCCTCGGCTCCCTCTGATTGGTCAACACCACTGTAATTGGAGGCAGATTTATGGTTGTAGAGCAGGACTGTGACACAAGGATGACGATGGGATGAATTATGTAGCTGAACGTATGAGTTCAAACATCGTATATGTACTGATGGATGAGTGAAATATCTGAACATCTGTTGGAATAATCCCTAGATCATTAACACTAATTATCTTTATGAGAGACGGACAAACATCCCAAACTCATCATCTGCACGTTGATGTCATTTTTTATTTAATCTAAAATCCTGATCTGATCAACTCATCGTGCTAACTTTAGTATTTAGCCCAGACAGAGCTTCATTTAAGCCTCTATCACGACCACAGTCTGGACGGTCTTGTTCTGAAATATTTAAACTCTGATTAAAAAGTTTGATTTAGCCAGCGCGAGTTTCTATTTCCAGTAGTTCTGGTTGTTTGTGAGTCGACAGGCAGATGAAGCAACATGATTTCCAGATACAGACGAGCTCATCAGGCTTTTTAAGGAAGAGAAAATAACACACACACACACACACACACCCCGTCCTCTAGAGTTTTACTCGTTACTGTTACTGAGTCCTGTGACTAACAACACTGTACGTCTCAAATGTTTTTATTCTGAATAACAGACTGAGACTCTTATGAAACAGACAGAAACTGGGAGGTGGGGGTGTAGCGACTGTTTCAGCTTTTTATCCAGGCTGTACAGGTGGTGTGTGTGTCCGTGTGTGTGTGTGTGTGTGTGTGTGTGTGTGTGTGTGTTTGTCGTCTGGCTGTTGCACTGCTACACATTGTTTCCCTCCGTTGGTTTGAGTATAAATTTCTGTCAGCTGTTCTCAGAGCTGGCGGCTGGTAAACACGCTGGTTACTCAACTCTCCTGAGTCTGACTGTCGCAGCTCTAAAACAGTAGAAGTACACTCAAACATAAAAACTTAAATGTCTGCACATTAAGAGCACAAAAATGAATAAAAATCATGTTGAATCAGTTTTTTTGTAAATATTTATTTCTCCAGTTTGTGTTTGTGAAGAAATGAAGGATTCGCTTTAAACGTCTCTGATGATAAAATGAGTCAAACGTCGTCACGTTAAACTCCAGCGTCTCTTTTATCATCTTTTGTTATTTAAAACACCTTCCTCTAGAGATTGGTCATGTGACCCACACGAAGCTTCTCATTGGTTCTTTTCTTCTCTTCTTGTTTTACTGCAGCAGCTTAAGAAACGTTGCTACTCTACTTCTCTGTATAATAACGTAGATGCATTTAATCATCTATTAAAATAGTTGATCAATAGTTGAACAGTTGATTTAACTTGATTTTATTGATTAGTTGTTGCAACCGTTGCTCTGTCAAGACTGTTGCTGTTACAGCTGTTTTCATCATGCTAAATAAGCCCAGTTTGAAGATGCTAAAGATGGATAGATAAAAACAGGCGTATAATCTCTTATTTATGTTGAAATAGTACAGTTTTCTGCCTCTGCACATGTTGGCAACAAAAAATGCGTCTTTGTATCCGTGTTGTTAATTTTGTTGCATTAAAACTGTTGCACATGTTTTTTTGTATGTGTGTGAAATATGATCTGACAGACAGAAGTTGGGAGACTTTTGTTCGACATTAATCAGCGTCGACGCGTCACTTCAGTGCATCTTTACTCAAAAGATAAAACAGCTGCAACAGATGTTTATGGAGTAACAGAGGTTAGTCGGACGTCACGTGTGCGACAAGAGTGAAAGGAAATCTCATCATTTCTATGTAAGGGATGATCATTATTCTCTAACATGGAGACAATCACTTACACAGAAGGTTGGAAGGTGTTTTTTTATTTTTTATTTTACTTCAGATGGTTGTGAGGCCCCGTCTGTCCGTCAAACAGCAGCTCTCTCTCTTTGCTGATCGCTGCATTGTTGAACCTCAGTGAGGAATGTGTGCTGAGGATGAAGGGCTTCATTACAACCTTTAAACAAATCTCTGTAAGAAGAAACCTGTTTATTTTCAGACGCCCCCGATCACCTCCGAAATATTGACAACGAGCTCAGATCGGCCGTTAACGCACTTTAATATGGAGTCATTTATTTTTTATTTATTTATATAAAAAAAAAAAAAAAAAACGTCTGCTCAAGTGTTTTACTGTGTTTTTGTATTTTACGATCTGTTGGTGATGTTGTACAGGAGTGAATATCTGAAAGTTAATTCCCAATGAAATGTCAAATATCAGCTCTAGTTCCCTGTTAACGGCAAAACAAGTTTCCAGAACAAAAAAAAAAAAAAGAAAGACATTAGATATGAAGTTAACAGAGAAATGATGGAGCCGTCGTGTTTAGATTTTGGTCCAAAAAAATGTCAGATACCAGTGAGACTGATTCACGGAGCCTGAGGAGGCCAACTTGTATTTTTTCAATACCCAAAGACATAAAAGGATCAATGTGTGGATGTTTTAGTTGGAAATAAAACATAATATGTTCATGATTGTATAATCACTGTACTTGTAGCTCGGTTTTCTTACAACGAGGTCGCTACGACGATGGTTATCGCTCGATGTTTAAAAATGGAGGTTGATTATTTTGTTTTGTTGTGGCCGGCAGCTTGTTCACGTCACGTCACGTTTCAGTATCGACTCAGTTCGCTTATGCCTGTTTTCCACCAGCACTAATCGACTCAGTTTTCCATTTGGTGCTGGCAGCTCGTACCTGGTACTTTTTTAGTACCTGTTCTGTCGAGGTGAGTCGATATAAAACATGATGTGATCAAACTACCGGCCGCTGATTGGTCAGAGGCAGCGTCTTCACAAGCGTGACCGAGTTGAGACAGCGTCAAACAAAATAATCAACCTCCATTTTTAGCCATCGTGGTAGCTACCTCGTCGTAAGCTAACCGAGTAACAACATCTCCTCCATGTTCCTCCGTTAATGTTTACTGATGTTTTCATTAAACTCACCCTATTCACGTCAAGGAGGAACCAAATTTTAATGGAAAACAACGTGTCTGATATCAAACAAACCGAGTAGAGTCGAGTCAAGTAGCGCTAGAGCGGTGTAGTGGAAAAGAGACATTATAGCGTTAATCATGTTAAATATAAGATACATTGATATTTTGACCTGACGATGACGCTAAATGATCAATCACCGTCCACAGAGAGATGATTAAAATAAATCACCGGTTGATTTTTTTTTCTGATGATGTTAGTTTCTCTCTGGCGTCGTCTCTCGTACCCGTCGGTCTGAGTTTTACTGCTGATTGGAGGATCTTCTGACAGGAAGTTGAGTGTTTTGGTGGTGAGGAGGCCCAGGCTCAGCTGGCTCTGCTCTCAAACACAGAGACATACCGCTACAGGAGGAGGAGGAGGAGTTAAAACTCTCCCCCACAGCTCAGCGCGTTAGGTGTTTCTCCCCAAATCCCCCGTCCGCCTCCCTCTCCTCCTCCTCCTCCTCCTCTCTAGAAATGGACACTGCTGGTGTATTTATAGCCCCGCAGCACAAGCTCTCTCTCTTTTAAACACGAGTGAGGAGCTGGTCGTATGATTCACTGTAGAGTTGTGCTGAGCTTCACCGTCGTAGTTTCTAGACCGTTGTTCGTCGTCACATTGTTCGTCGAACGCGTCTGAAGTCGTCAGGTAGGAGAAGGAGCTTCAGACAGTTTCTGTCAAGTATTTCATCTGTTTTTAATCTTTGTCTTCACTTTTTTTTAAGCTGTGAACCTCATGGTTGTTTAATGTTGATTATATTCAGTTCAAGCTCTTTTTTACCTCCAGAAAAAACTGTTTTGATAATAATTTATCATTTTAAGACGAGTTTCAGCTTCTTAATTGAGAAGATTTGCTGTTTTTCTTCATCTGAAGTGAGGTGAACCGATTAACTTGTGTTGTTTCTAGCACAAAATAAGTTGTTTAAGAAGTTTCACAGGTGGTTTATAAACCATAAGACTGATATTAGGAAAAAGATGAGTGGATTAGTTGAAAGTCTTAGAAAGCATAAAATTTTGAAACATCGTTTTGAAGTCTGGGAAAAACATCGAGCCGAGTAGAGTCAAAAGTATTTTTTTAATACGTAATACATGAAGAAAAGCAAATAAAAAGTAGAAAACACAACTTTTCTACTAAACACAACAGGTACAATCTCAACTAGAAAGTAGACACAAGTATAAACCTGTATGACTCAAGGTCTTGGGAGAAAAAAAAGATCAGTTTGGAAAATGTCTGGAATTTTTATTTGGGGAAAAGGACAAACATCGTGCTGGTTAACTGAGATTATTTGGGATAATTTCAAGAGGAATTTGTGTCGTTTCTAACTAAAAACAAGTCATTTCAAGTCATTCAAGATTTATTAAAGAGAAAATAATGAGCAGATTAGTTGACGATTGCTTTTTTTCCCTCTGTTTTTAGATGAAAACTTTATTCTGAGCACGACCGAAAGAAACCGATCGACATGGAGAAGCCGGCGTTGCAGACGCAGCCGTCCACGTTGCCGTTCTTCGACACGGCTCACGCCTTCAACCTGCTGCGAGGGATTCCACGAGCTGCGAGCCGAGCGCAAGTTCTTCGACGTGACGCTTTGCGCCGAGGGCCGCGAGTTCCACTGCCACCGCACCGTGTTGGCTGCCGCCAGCACCTACTTCCGGGCGATGTTCGCGGGGACGCTGAGGGAGAGCGCCATGGACCGCGTTGTTCTACACGAGGTGTCGGCCGAGCTGTTGGGTTTGCTCGTCGACTTCTGCTACACGGGACGAGTCACCGTCACCCAGGAAAACGTGGACCTGCTCCTAAAGACGGCCGACCTGTTTCAGTTTCCCTCCGTCAAAGAGGCGTGCTGCGCCTTCCTGGAGCAGCGGCTCGACGTCTCCAACTGCCTAGAGATCCAGGACTTCGCCGAAGCGTACGCCTGTCGCGACCTGGCGACCAGCGCTCGCCGCTTCGTCCTCAAAAACATGATGGAGCTGGCGAAAGGCATGGACTTTGAGCGGCTGCCGTGGAAACGCCTGCTGGAGTTCGTGTCGGACGACGAGCTTTGCGTGGACAAGGAGGAGACGGTTTATCAGATCGCGGTGCGCTGGGTGAAGGCCGACCTGCAGCGGAGGCTCCACTACTGGCCCGAGCTGCTCCAGCAGGTCCGGCTGCCCTTCGTCAGGAGGTTCTTCCTGTTGGCTCACGTGGAGAGCGACCCGCTCGTCTACCTCTCGCCCACGTGCCTGCGCATGGTGAACGAAGCGCGCAGCTTCCAGTCGTGCGAGTACGACCGCCACGACCGGCCCTGCCACCGCATGAGGCCGCGGCCGTCCACGGGACTCGCCGAGATCCTGGTGGTGGTCGGAGGCTGCGACCAGGACTGCGACGAGCTCGTCACCGTCGACTGTTACAACCCACAGACCGGACAGTGGCGCTACTTGGCTGAATTCCCCGACCACCTGGGAGGAGGTTACAGCATCGCTGCCCTCGGGAACGACATGTATGTCACAGGTAAGAAAAAAAAAAAACATTGAGACACCAACACACTTCAATGTACAACTGTATTATGTGCTCATGTAGCAAACATTGGGTTGGGTTAATAAACAAAAGTTGTTTCAAACAACATAAAACCTTGTAATATCTGCTCATTAAGGTGCATAAAACAACTAAAACTATTTCAGTATCAGGTCTTTAGACTCATTAGACACAGAGACAGTTTAGTTTGAGTCTGAACAGAATCACAGTCAGAAACATACGTCGTCTTTTTAAGTGAATAACTACTGATCTAAAACACAGACGGGGATAAATGACATGAAATAGATGGAGGTGAAGCAGCCATGTGATGAGAACAAACGTCTTGTGTTTGTGAAGAAATGAAGGATTCACTTTAAACGTCTCTGATGAATCAAAAACGTCACGTTAAACTCTCCAACCTCATTTCAGATAATTATCCTCAAATATTTCTACGACCGTTTCCACCAGATTTAAAACACTTCTTCCTCCAGAGATTGGTCACGTGACCTACACAAGGCTTCTCATTGGTTTTCTTATTGTACTTCTTCTCTTCTTGTTTCGTGGCGGTTATTATACTGATTTAATAATTGATTCAGTCGTTTAGTTGTTGAAGTCTTGTCACACACTGTGTATCAGTTTCGCTCCCGTCAGTAGATTTCCACTCCCGCTCTTCATCGTATGAAAATGGCCGCCAGAGATTATAAATAAACTTCCAGCTCTGGCTCGTGGCTCTGTGTGTGTCGGGCGGGACGCGGTGTGCTGCCAGCGCTGCAGTGTTGTCATAGTCTTCATCGTCATCTTCGTCATCACCTTCGAGAAATAATTCTAGACCTTCGCTCTGATGGCGCATCTTAAATTTAGCGTTGTTAGCTCACAACCTCGGACGGAAATAACATCAGGATACGATTGCATAACGTTGACGGGCAGATTTACAGGATAGATATTTATATATATCTATATATACATCAGATCATTAAGTAAAAATCTGATTATCTGTGTCACTCAGGTGGCTCTGACGGTTCCCGCCTCTACGACGGCGTGTGGCGCTACAACTCCAGCGTCAACGAGTGGACGGAGGCGGCGCCGATGCTGAAGGCCCGTGAGTACCACAGCTCGTGCGTGCTGAAAGGCCAGCTGTATGTGGTGGCGTCGGACAGCACCGAGCGCTACGACCACGCTCTGGACTGCTGGGAGGCGTTACCAGCCATGGCGCACGCCATGGACAACTGCTCCACCACCACCTGCAGCGGGCGCCTCTACGCCATCGGCTGCCTGACCGGCGAGGACACCATGGCCATCCAGAGCTACGACGCTGACAACAACCGATGGACCATGGTCAACTGCGGACAGCTGCCGCCGTGGTCGTTCACGCCGAAGACTGTGACACTAAACGGACTCATCTACTTTGTCAGGTTCATAACAATCTGTAGTTGTTAGTTAATTTACTGGAAATTCAGACTGTTATCCCAGCTTAGCACAAATACTGAGAAGTGGGGAAAATTGTTAGGTTAGCTTAGCATAAATACTAGAAGCATGGGAAAACTAGTAGCCTAGCTTAAGACGGAGACTGTAAGCAAAGGGAAAATGTTAACCAAGCATAGAGCAAACAGTGGGAACATGGAAACTGTTAGCCTAGCGTCACACAAAGACTGGCAGGAGGAAACTATTACCCTAGTTTAGCACAAAGACTAAACAGGGAAACTGTTAGCCTAGCTTCAAGCAAATTATAGAAACAGTGGGAATCTGATAGCGTAGCTTAGCATAAGTACTAGAAGCATAGAGGAACTGTTAGCCTCCCTTACCATAAATTTAGGGGACAGAGGGAAACTGATAACCGAACACAAGCACTGGGAACTGGAAAACTGTTAACCTAATTTAGGACAAAGACACAGAGGGAAACTGTTAGCCTTGCAAAACACTGGGAAGAGCAATTAGCCTAGCTTAGCGCAAAGACAGGAAGCAGTGGCAAGCTATTAGCCTAGCTTAGCACAAATACGCAGGACAAGGGAAACTAAGCTTAGCATAGCAGCAATACAGTAAACAGGCAAATTGTTAGCCTAGTTTATTACAAATACTGGAAATAGGCAAATAGGGAGTCTAGCTTACCACACATATTGGGAACAGAGGGAAGCTGACAACCTAGCTAAACACAAGTACTGGGGAAACTGTTAACTTAGCATAGTACAAATTCTAGGATCAGGGAAACTGAAAGCCTTAATACAGCCTTAATTCGCTTAATACAGAGACTAAGGAGCAGGTTTTAATGCTTCTTTAACATACTTTCACTTTTAAAACGTAGTAAATTCTCAGTTCTTCCTCACTCCAGGTGAACACTTGATGATATACTTTTGTTTATCTGACCTGTCGACTCTCTAGACTTTGTTACGACGCAGCGTTCACAACACCAGTAGTAAACGTCCTCACGTGTGGCAATTTTTAAATATTTAGGAAAACGTTCATACTTTAAAAGGCCAGACAGAGAAAGATGTGACAGGTTCAAGGCAGCGTGACACATGTATTGTTTTGACGGTAGCGTGACTTTGGCGTGTCTCTGTTTTCAGGGACGACTCGGCTGAGGTGGACGTTTATAATCCTCAGAAGAACAAGTGGGACAAAATTAGCCCGATGACCCAGGTTTGTCTTTCATATCCTCTTTGATAAAAGGATATTTGTGTCCAAGTATGAATTATTCAGCTTCATATATTTATTTTTGACTCATCTGTTTCCATCCAGGTCCACGTCGGAGGCAGCGTTGCAGCCCTGGGCGGAAATTATACGTATCCGGCGGTTACGACAACACGTTTGAGCTGTCGGACGTGGTGGAAGCGTACAACCCGAGCACGCGCTCGTGGTCCATCGCCGGACGCCTACCTCAGCCGACCTTCTGGCACGGCAGCGTCAGCATCTTCCGACAGTTCATGCCGCTGGTGTCGAGCGCATTCGAGCCGGTCGACACCCCGGAGCTGAACGCCATCCACCTGCACCGGCACCACGCGCGTCACGAAGCGCTACACAATCTCAACAACAATCTAAACCAGAACCAGAACCAGGACGTGAACGCAGCGCACTGAGTTTCACCTCACACACACACAAATATACACTTGTTCGGTCTGTTCTCCCTCGCTGTGCCATCTTTAGTTCACTGTGAATTTACCTCATCACAATGTTGAAGCTGTTGAAGGCAGAAGAGAAGACTGAGCATGTGCAGAACTCGAACCGCCGAGATGTCGGAGCGACAATCACTTAAGTCCGTTGACTGGATGAATCACAAAGAGGCGTGTTCGCCGGGAGGCGGTTCGGGTAGAAAAATAAACAAATAACGTCGTGTTCTGCTTTTTATTGCAGGTGAGATTTTTCCAAGACAAACATCGAATCCTGATCCTTGAAGTTTTTTTTTTTTTTTTTTTTTCCTTCTTTAAATCTGAAACTTGTTGTTTTCAAACCGCAACTTTCAATTTTTAAGAAAAAAAAACAAAAAAAAAACTTGAAGGTCGAGAATGAGATAAACGTCTGGAGACGTCGAAGACTGTGGAATGTTTTAATCTTTATTTTTATACAGACACATTCAGTTTAAAGTTTGAAATGCACACGTTGTAGTTAGCGTTTACAAGCCGATGGAGGTTGCCTCGAGTGATGTCACACGAGTCTGAGTCGGTCGCGTTCCCCTAAGCTTGAGCGCTACGTTTAGCAGCTACTAGCAAGAGAAAGACGAGGAAATGTGTAAAATAAAAACGGTGACAGCGCTAGTTTTTTTTTTTTTTTTTTTTAATGATTATTGTAAACACTGCCTGCTACGTGTGTCGTACGAGTATAATGTTAAAAAAAAAAAAACTATTTTAATCGTTAGAAACCAAATATTCGTTCATAAACGGCAATAATCTGTCTACATTCCAAAAAACGACGGCAAATAACAATCGGCGTTCAGCACAGAACGCACAGATAGCTTTTAATAGCATGTGCTGAAATAATCAAACCTTGTACCTGCAGGTGTGTGAGTGACTTTACGTTATGATGGTGGCGGCGGCGGCGGGCGGTGTTGTTGCAGGACGGTTGCATGTGATGTCAACTCGCTGCGCAGCTTCTCCCCTCGTGTTCCTCTCGACCTCGACGTCAGCCTTTATAACCACCAGTGGAATGTGCATGTAGTATTTTTTTTTCTTTCTTTTTTTTTTTTTTTTAAATATTGTATTTATGAATGTTTTACTGTTTTTTTTTTTTTTTTGTATTCGTACGTATGTTTTATTTATGGACGTTATTCGTGCCGTGGTCGCGAGCAAAAGGTCGGCAGTTTCAACTGGAAAAGGCAGAAGTATCTCAACTTAAAAAATAAATAAATAAATAAATAAATAATAATATTCATAATGTTGTGCTTTTAATGGAAATTTTAATTTTATGCATATTTTGTTTTCATATGAGTTTGTGTCGGTTGAATCTGTTTTGTAAATGCAGTATATCCTTAACCTTGTGTACTGTGTTTGTGTAATGTTTACAGTGTAGTTACATGAATTAAACTGCAGGCAGGTCTGAGAGTTTATTCTGCTGACTCACATGTGATGTTAGCAGCTGTTAGCAGGACACGAATGTTCACGTTTATTTCTTATAAATGATGAACAGCAGCTGTGGCAGAGTGTGAAAAGACAATAAAAGCATTAAGTTTTGTATGAATAAAAAAGTGTAAGCTAAAGTTCACTCCGAGTTAATTCATTACTGTTTCATTATGTTTCATCAACCAGGTTGAAAATGTTCATCTTTTTTCTTGCAGAGACTTAAATAAAATCTTTAACATGTTCAATTCTTTGTTAAATACTAAGCTACAGCCAGTAGTTAATTAGCTTAGCTTAGCATGATATCATTAAACAAAGGGAAGCAGTTAACGTAGCTTAGCACAAAGACTGGAAACAGAGAGAAAGTTTATCTTCAAGACTGGACTAAGTGTTAACCTAGCTTAGCTTAGCACAGTCAGGGGAAATTCCCTAGTTTATCTTAAGACTGTTAGCTTGGATTAGCATAAAGATAATTTATTTAGCCTAGCTTAGCACAAAGGGTAAACTCAGTCTAATTTATCTTAATGGCTGGAAATGGGTGGGGGGGCTCCTGCATTAGCTTATCCTTCCCTACCTACCTAGCTAGCTTATCTTAGCATAGCATAGTACAAAGACTGAAAGCATATTAGGCTAATGTAGCACAAAGACTAAGCAGAAGGAAACTTAGCTTAGTAAAACCTGTCAGGAAGAGAAATGTTAATATTAGCTTAGCCAAAATTTGCCAGCTAGCACTTTTAAGCTAATTAATTATTACATTCAGTGTAGTTAGAACTAACTTGTATGTGTATTTTGTTAACATTTGACGAAGCCTGTATTTCATTTAAAGTATTTTTTGCTAAGCTAGGCTATGCTAACTAGCTTCTGGCTGTAGATAAATTGTTTTCTTGTTTAAAAACAAAATGTATTATTTCATATTCAAGCACACTATAAGCATGCAGGTCACCTGTGAAAATACATAGCATGAAAATTACTTTCTACTTTTCTCTTGCGTAGAAACTCAGCTTTTTTTGCGGTTTCATCTTTGGATCTTTTAAGGTCGAAATCACCCAGACAGCTTCGCCGTCTACAACACATTTAAGTGCTCGTAATCCAGGAAGTGGTTTTCACTGTAACCTGGATTCAGATTTGCCTTCTTGTGGTCTCTTGTCCTTCAGTCCTCAGGTCTTCCTCTCCACGATCGCCTCCATGTCCAACGTGGACTCATACGCGTCGGTGACCAGCTCGGGCACAGAGAAACCCTGCGCTGCCTCGACGTGCCCCACGTTTTGATTGGACACCACCTCCTCCATCGTTGCATCGCTCGACTCGATCACCACCCTCACGATGCACCTGGAGCCGAGGCCCGTCGAGGAGGAGGAGGAGTTGGCTTCAGGGTTCGCAGATTCCTGGATGTCGCCGGTGTCCGGGGTATAATCAGTCTGCTCGGTGATCAGACATGCTACCTCGGGTTTAATCGCGTCGTTCTCACCAGAACTTCCATCAACTTCCTGAACGATCACGTTTCGTAGTTTCCTCTGACGTGGGTTGTAGTTCTCAGTGCGTTTGTGGATCTGGATGTGGCGTCTCAGGTGAGCCTGAAGGAGGAGGAGCAAGTTAATGTAGCTTAGCATAAGACTAGCTTTGAGTTAGCTTAGCACAAAGGCTAGAAGTAGGAGGAACCTTCTAGCTTAACTTAGCACAAAGTGTAAAAACAGTGAAAATCTGGGGATAGGATACCATGAAGACTGGAAACAAGGAAACTGTTTAGCTATTCTTAACATAAAGGCCGGAGGTAAAGGAAAACTTTTGGCTTATCTTAGCACAAAGACTAGCAGTAGGGTGAACCGTTTAGCTTAGTGTGAATCCTCGAGGCAGCGTGAAATTGTTGGCCTAATTTAGCTTGACTTAGCTTCATACACATCAAGTTTTATCAACGAGGTTTGGAAATGTTAATCTCTTTCTTGCAGAGACTTAAATGAGTGCAACATGTTCATTTCTTTGTGAAATATTGAGCTACAGTCAGTAATCGGTTAGCTTAGCTTAGCATAAAATGTGGAAACAGAAGGAAACTGTTAGCCTAGCTTAGCCTAGCACAGTAGGAGAAACCAGTTTAGCCTAAAGACTGGAAGTAGAGGTAAACTCTTTGGTTAGCTTAGCACAAAGACTGGAGGCAGTAGAAACTTTTAGCCTAGCATAGCGAAAAGATTGGAAGTAGGGATAAACTGTTAGCTTAGCATAGCACAAGTTTTTAAAGGGAAGTCAATAGTTGCCTAGGAATAGTCCCACAAAGCAGTGAAAAGAAAGAACACAAAAGCTTTCCCCCTTGTCCTTTGAAACACAATGTACACAGGATCACACTGTGAATACCACTGTACACAGACCTGTCCACAGGGGGCGTGGCCTATCACAACCGCCCCAGTGGCCTAATGGATAAGGCACTGGCCTCCTAAGCCAGGGATTGTGGGTTCGAGTCCCATCTGGGGTGTGTGTCTAAACGTTTTAGGCTTGTTTCATCAGATGAACAGTATTTGAAGACATTGTAATCAAACCTACCTGACGAGTGAACTTGTAGCCGCAGTCGATGCACTCAAACTTCCTCATGCCTTTGTGACGCCGCAGATGAACACGGAGCTGTTCCCTCGCTGGTGAAGACAAATCAAAACAAAGAGATAAATCGTATAAGCGTGACATGCTCGACTGTAGCCACAACCTGAGTCCACGCTGCTGCCTACGTTACCTTTGAAGGTTTTGCCACATATGTGACAACAGTGGGGTCGACCCTCCTCGTGTTTGCTGGCTTTGTGGCGAACCAGGGCGCCTTTCTCTGTGAAGCGCTGCTCACAAACGTCACAGCTGAAGGGACGCTCACCAGTGTGAGTCCGGTGGTGTTTATCTAAACTGGCTGGTGTTAAAAAGACAATGATCAACGTGACACACAACATCTAAATGTCTTGTCTTGTGGGATATAAATAATAAGATGTTAAATTCAGTGAGTTATCGTAGCTGTTTCGAAAGCTGTTAATATAATAACAGTTGAAGCTGAAGTAGCTTTTAGCAGTTCGATTTAGCATTTTACTCATGGATGTAAAGACATGTCTCATTCAATCACTGTGATGATGAAGAGAAGACTGGAAAACTTAACTTTTGTTAAGTTAGCCTAATAAAAGTTTAACAAAACAGCTAGCTTATCTTAGCACAATGCTAAGTTGTTGCTCAACCTTAGCATAAGACAAGAAGCAGAGGAAAACTTTTAGCCTAGATTAGTGCAAATCTAGACACAGGGAAAAATATTTAGCTTAGCTTGGCACAGATACTTGAAGCTATAGTTGAATACTTAATACAAATTCAGATCAGATAAGCTGATCAGAACTTTTAGCTTAGCACAAAAGTGAGGAGAAACAGTCTAACTTTGCACAATAACTGGAAGTAGAGAAACTGTGACACTAAGGAAAACTTAAAAATATGATGATTGTTAAATAAAGTCTGGAGCCATAAGAAACAACTTTTATTTCCTTTAAATTCTAAGATGAAGTGTTTGTACCTTGAGTCCTGAAGGTTTTTCCACAGAGATGACACTGGTACGGCTTCTCACCGCTGTGGATACGTAGATGCATGTTGAGGTTGTTTTTCTGGGAGAACGCGTGGCCACACATGTTGCACACAAAAGGACGCTCATTTCTGTAACGTAGAGTTTTTAAAATATAAAAGGTTAATATGGACAAATGCAATCAGAAATTTATGTATTTATTTATTTTTAATTGCCAAAAAGCACGTTCCACTACCGGTGAATGGCTTTGATGTGCATCTGCAGACCGTTTCGACTCGACGCTCGATGGCCACACTCCTCACACACAAACGGTTTTTCACCACGATGTTTAGCCGCCGTGCACACGCAGCTCTGTCCGAGTTAAGAAGGTTTTGGGGCACTGGGAGCACTAAAAAATTAAATATAAAACAACCATATTTTTACGCAACCGTGTTTTTTTTTTTTTTTTTTTTTTTTACTTTAGCTGCGAACGAGATGGTGATGAAACTCACTGCGTGTGGTTTCGGGTAACCGTGAATCTTCATCATGTGAATCTTCAAGTTTTTCTTATACACAAATTGTTCAGGACAAGATGAACACTAAAACAAAAAAACACAACAATGACACTTTGTCAGTGAAAATTTATATATACATATATATTTGATTTAATTTGTTGTTTGTTGTCACCTTGTGGGGTAAGTCTCCCGTGTGGGACAAGATGTGAAGACGTAGCTGCTCTTTTCCGTTGAACGTTGAGGAGCACGTCACACAGGTGTACGTCTGGCAGGACAAACTTTCATGTTAATCTTTTTCTTTTTACTTAATTAGCAACTTTTCCACTTCTTTTTACCACTCACCTGTGCTCGTGCACAGTCTCTGATCTCGTGCAGTAAGAGATTCTCCTTCCTGAAGTATCTCTTTCCACATTTGAGGCAACCGAACGGCCTCTCCCCCGTGTGGCGCCTGTGAGAAAATTGCATTAACCAGCTGCTTTTTCAACATTTAATTTCAAAAGAAAAGATATAGAAGATGTGTACCTGTTGTGCACTTTGAGGTAATATTTGCTCTTAAAGGTTTTGCTACAAACAGGACACTGCACGGATGAGTCCGTCTTGGCGTCATCTTCTTCTGGCGCCGTCGTTTTGCCGTTCTCGGTTTTGTTTGTCTTCGTCCGAGCTTTGCGTTTTTGTGCCGATGACATGGACAGAGCTGAAGAAGCCGCCTCGGCGGGCACGTACTCTTCATCTGAGCCTTCAACGATGCCCTCGAAATCCCCTACGTCTTCATCATCGTCCTCGTCGTCTTCTTCTGCCTCCTCAGCTACCTTGTTGTTTGTTAGTAACGCTGTTCTCTGAAAAGCAGAACAAGACGAACTAAAAATCGTAGAAAATGCAATGTTTGGCTCTTAAACTACTGCTATTTGTTAAAAAAATGTAACTCATATAGCAAAATATTTGATACCATCAGCGACACAAGGTTTTTTCATGTAAATTAAGTGAAAAATGACTAAGTTGTCTCAGTTTTAAAGTTTAAGTTTTTAAAGTGCCTCACATTGTGTTTTTGCCCTAAGATGGTGAATTTGAAGTGCAAATTTTATTACATTTTCAGGAAATTATTACATTACAGGCTGCTACAGAGGTTCTCGGGGCTAAAAGAGAGATAGCAGAAAAGTTGTTAGTTCTGTCGGTTCAGAAGTCAGATGCATAAACCGGCTGAAATTTCTGATTTGATTTAACAAAATTGTTAATGAGAAGTGAAATAACTGGGTTGCAAAAAAAAAAGAGATGTAATACAAACCTATTATAAACTCAGAAATGCTTCAGAAAAAGCATAAAACTTAAATCGCAATTACACAAAAACTATGCTCTGAGGCTTTAAAGAGGACAAAGTTTTTGCGTTTTTCAGGAGCTTCTCTATTCATTTCAATGAGCAAACCAAAATTCGTTAAAATGCGATACTTCGGACACAGCATTTTTTTTAAAGAAATTTTGAATGTTAGCACTGATATCTTGAATGACTTGTATGTTTTGATGTTCAAATGTTTTGTCCAGTACAAACATTACTTGTTTGCTATCAGAAATATACGTAAGTATAACTATAAAAATTTAGATAGGATAAGTGCGAATTTAGTTGTTTATACAAAAAACCAACATATTCATCTTTAAGAATATGCAATTTACAGATGATATGTTTATGTCCGTATTGTATATACCTCTGCTTCACCACTTCGCTGCTCTGAGGTTTGATTTTCCACAGCGACGTCACCACTTTCACTTTCTTTCTCTGCAGGATTAGCTGGCGCCCTCTTGCTGGTCATTTCAATTTCGGCAGAGGGACTTTCATCAGTCACCAGCCTCCTGGGACCCTTCACAACCCGACCAGAGCGGGTAGTGGTGGTGGGGGTGGTGTTAGTGGTAGTAGCTGTTGCATCAGGGTCTAAATTGGCCTCATTGTTAGTGGCTGAGAGGAGGTTTTCTTCGTTAACTGAACAGTGAGATGCTGCGTCCGATGTGGACTTCCTGGGTCGTCCTCTTTTACGTTTTAAAGGTGCAGGATCTACAGACGTCTCCTTGAACTGCTGACAGAGCGCCAATGCTTCTGGCATGCACAGGCTGGTGGCGGCGTGCTGCACCTTCTCCAGGTTGTCCAGATCCAACTTCAGCTCTCCGGTGTAGACGAAGTTGAGCAGCAGCTCCAGGCCGTCATTTGGACACTGCTGCAGACACAACTCCATGCTGGATGGCGTGGCCACGTTGGACTGCTGCTGCTGCTGAAACAGGTCACTGAAACACGCCAGGATGTTACGGTGGGCCAGGTAGACCACGCCACCTCCCACGTTCAGCACCGCGTCACAAAACCTCCCCACCGCCCTCTGCTGGTTCAGGGAGGACAGGACACGTTGGGCATGGCTGCTCTCTGGTGGAGACATCACTCGGTCTTCACTGAACTCAGCTGCTGCACAAAACACAAAACATCAAACTGTTGATCAGATGAACTGTTCTGGAAACAGAAACTAATAGTTCATTTTCTGTCAAAATTAATGAGAATATAATGAAATTCTCCTCTTCGTTAATTTCAACTTTATTCTCGACGTGTTGTTTTTTTTTTTTTTTTTACATCAAAATTTTAATTTTAATTAAGAATTAAGAAAAAAAAAATCTTCCTCCTGTCATTAATTTTTAATGTCCTTATACAGTCAAACAACTTTGATTGAGATTTTTCATATTTCTTGCTTAATTAAGAAAATAATTAGCAGATAAAAAAGTGCCTCTAAGACATGGATACATGACTAATTATAATATAATATTATACACGACAGTTTACCTCAGGGAATGTGTTCTCTGTGATTACATTTTTTAAATACATTTATTTGCCTTAATTTCCCTTTGGTATTAATAAAGTATCGATCTATCTTACACATACTTTACTCATTTTGATGGATTATTTTTTACAGTGCAATAATAAGTAAATTAAGTAAAGGTTCCATGAATTTCCAATACCACTGTAAATCATTTCTCTATAAACTGAATAAGGATGAAAGCATGATATGTTAAATTATGTTGAAAAATGTAAAATTATATGATACATAATTCAATTTTGTTGAATAATTAAGAGCACAAGATTAAAATAAGATCATGGCATGCTATAGTATTAGTAATAAAAGTATTAGGGCTTTTATAAATGATATTTAAGACTTTCTAACATCCTCTGAGGCCTTTATTTGACATAAGTGAATTCATTTTTTTAATATTTAAGAATTCACTGCAGCTACCACAGTGTATTGTTTAATATAAATAAAGTCGTCTGGTATATTTTCATTAAATTGTAGTGTTTCTATATCAGTAGCAGCTCTTTCATAGTTATTGTAAACCCCTGTGTACCTGCGCACCTCCACGTTTATTTCCTAGCACTGATCTTTAAAGACGCTCCCTTAGCGAGAAACTCACCCGACAGCTGCATGTCCACGCTCACATCTGCGCTATCGTTAAAAACTTGATTATTTACTCTTTATTTTTTGACAGCTCCATCCGTTTTGGGTGTAATATATTAAGGGTGAAACATAAATAGCAAAGCCTAGCTACATGCACCTTGTTTTCGTTTCTTGCAGGCCCCTAAAAACTGTAAAAGGAAGAGGATGTGACGGTGTTTACGCGACAAAACTCCGGGAAAGTTGCGTGTTGTCCAATAAGAAACAGCAAAATGCACATCGATAACAATAAAACAGCTACCAAATAAATATTTATTAATGTATAAATTGATTTTTTTAGATTTAAGTTTTGGTTAATATGCTATAAAAATTTAAAATAATTTAAAAAATAACTTTAATCAAAGAATAACACTCCGGGTAACGCCATAGTCGACCATCTGGACGCGGCGTCTGTTTGTGGCTCACACATGTAAGCTAGCCTGTTAGCACCGCTGTATTGACAGCTGGACACCTCCTGGCGTTCGCTTTGGCTAATTAGAAACGCTATGAACTTAGTAATATTATAAACGGTAATATTTACTGTTCTTCATCATATTTTTTCCCCACAAGTGAAGGTAGGTTTTATCCAACTGAATGCAACAGCAGCGGCTAGCCTAGCAGCTAACGCTGGTTTCATGTTAAAGATGTGACACTGTTAGCGGCGAAAACTTCATGCTAAGTTTAAAATTCACGCTTCATTGTTGTCTGGCGTCTGACGCCTCTCTTAAAGATGAATTTAATAATTAAACGCCTTTACATAGTGATAATAATAGATATAACACCGCTAAATTACCTCATTGTTGTGTTAGCGTGGTTAGCTTAGCTTTGATTAGCTATCTGCCAAATCAAGCTAGCTGCGACTGAACATCTTGTGCTGCAAATAACGACTGTTTTATATCTTAAAGTTTAAAATAACGACCAACTTCTAATTTAATGTAGTTAAAAAATCACTAAATCTGACATGAGCTGCATGTTCTTGACACAGATGTGCTCTGATTTGTTCTATCTGATGCTAATGCAGCCATATGACTGTTTAAACAATATTATTTTAATTAATTTAAACTGTTTTACACGAGTTTTAAACCTTCACTGATGATCTAGTCCAGATTTATTAAATCTGTGAACACAAGTTGTACAGTAGTTGAATATCGTGACCTAAGTTAGGGTTATTGCCTCTGATTTAACAGATAAATAAGTAAAATAAAAGGTTGATAAATTAGAAACTGTCTCAACAACAAATACTGGTAACTATTTATTATTCTTTATTATTTTTTTATTCCAGGTTTAATTAGTGTTTACATACTGTAAATGTGTTGTTGTTTCTGCCAAACTCACAAATTATATGTTGACTAACAACTAATTGTTAAAACTAATATGTTTTAATCATTTTTCCTCTGAAAAGTTTCTACTACAAATCTTTTGTTTCCATTATAAAGAAACAGAAAAATACGCTTTTATCATGTTAATATGTGTGTAACTTTAATTTATCACTTGAAGAAGATCAGCATTATATTCGGGCAGTAACAGTTTTGGTAAACAGGATAATTAGATTTACATTTTACTACCTACCTACCTGAAATAATAAAACTATAATAGACAAAAAAAATCCTCCCAGCAACTCAGAGTTCATGTCTTGTTTGACCAAGAGTAAAAAAAAAATGAAATTTATCAAAATAATAATTATTTAAAACCAAGAAAAGTCAAAAATCTTAATGTTTGAAAGGTTTAAAAATACATTTCTTTGCATTTATACTTGAAAAATATGTTTCATAAAATATTATTTAAAAAATATCTAATCAAAAAAAATCTATTGATTATTTATTCATTTATTTCAGTTTTTTGTTCAGTTCGTTGGTTCCCTGTTTTGTATTTTCAGTTTTTATTTATTTTAATTTTATTTTCAATCAAACAAAACCAGACATTTTTTAATGTTAAACAAAAATGTTAGATCAAATAAAATGTGTGAGTTATTTTTCTGACTTTCCGACTCTTTGTTTTCAGGTTCACCCCTTCTGTTTTTCATCAGCATCCACATGAATAACTGTTGATCAGCATCATGAAGGTGAACAAACCCACGCAGGTCAAAGGTCACAATAAATCTCAGAAGTGGAAGGACGTGAAGGGCAAACGATACCGACCTCCCGTCACTTCCTCTGAGCTCGACTCGTCGCCCGTCATGGCCAAGATGATACAAGAGCATCAGGCGTCTGTGAAGAAAAAACCCAAAGTCAAGAGACTGAAAAATAAAGTGAAACCCGTCTCCAACTCTAAGAAGAACGCTCCTCAGTCTGGGACGAAGAAGCCTCACGGTCAACCTAACGGAGGTTCAGCGTTTTCAATGGACAATGAGTCTGACGACTCGCAGGACTGGAGGGAATATTCCCGCTCGCTTCACGGGAACGGCGTGGAGACGCTGGCTGACGTGACGAACACTGTGCCCGGTCGACTGGAGGAAGAGGCTCTGCATCACTGCGCAGAGAGAGATCAGAAAAACCACGCCGTGCTCGTCATGCAGAAGGATCAGGTACGATTCATCGCTGGAGTCGATCACAGTTAATTAATTAAGACTTAACTTAACGTCACTCTTCCTGCAGACGCTGTGTTTCCGTGGAAAGTGTTTCCTGACCTGCCTGTACGGTCGCGTAGAGGTGATGGGCTTCACCATAGAAGAAGGGCAGCAGTCGTATCCACTCTTCTCTCCGGCGTCACACTGTCCGCTCACAATCAGAGCGCTGGAAAACTCAGACGACACCAGAGACGACAGGACGGAGGCTGCACCGATCCTCCGCAAACATCTGTCCTCAGGTAAACAAACGTGTAAATCACGTTGTCTGCTGTTTTTTTGTTTGTTTGTTTGTTTGTTTGTTTTTAAAATAAAAGAAAAACAAACTTCAAACAAATTTCAAATATTTAATAGTAGACGTCTGGAAAAGAAAATGAAAAAATACATTTCAAACTACTAGAACAAGAACACAACTAGAACAACTGGAACAAGAGGCGTCTCCACTCATATCACAGATTTATTGAACAGCTGAGAACCTGACCCATCCTTCGTCTTGTGTGCAGTTCGTTCAGCCCAGGATCTTGTGTTGGTCCTTGCTTTAGTCCTGAGAGAGTAACACAGTGTTTCCATGGTTTATTTCCTCTACAATGTCCCACCGTTAGACTCTTTAACCAGTTCTTTGTAAACTTGCATTTTTGCAAGAAAGTATCAGAATCCTGAAAAGATGAACATCCTGGTTTGACACATGATACAGTGTTTCCCACAGAATTTTAGGAGACTGTGGCGAATGGCGCGGTGTTGTTAGTAGTCACCTTAGTTACCCCCACCTACACATGCGCGGGATGCAAACACGCTCGCCCCCATGGACAGTGGAAAGTCAGCCTTGGTTCAGCAGCATGTTAGAAGTTCACTGGTGCACTGAGGTCGGCAACACACACTGCTCCGTTGTCCAACTTAATAAAATGTATCGCTGGATCGCGCCTGGTGCAGCCAGGAAAGCTCCAGGCAATGCAGAGCGACCTGTGCGTGTTTGCGTGTGAGAGAGAGAGAGAGAGAGTGGGAATGCTCGCTCGCTCGCAGGCTAGAGAGAGACCGAGTACAACTGAATTGGCTGACGAAAGATGGTGAAATACTGTTCATTGTTAGTATTGTTTATGGTGAAATGACAGTACTTTACTATTAAAATTAAATGAGACTGTGGCGGTAATTACTGGGAAACACTGTGGTATCAGGGATCAATCCTAAGAGAACCATCCTGGGAAACTTGGGGATCTCGAAGGCAAATATATCCTCTGAAGAACTGTGGCCCAAAATAGTTGCAGTTTTTCTACATGACCAGAAGACATGTGAGTGATTAGCACCCACATTGTCTCCAGCAGTGCTGCTGCACTCCTAATTATTTAACTTTAATGTGACGTGTTCTTCGTCAGCTCTTTTACTGAGACTTTGTTTCTTTTGATTATCTTTTTTTTTTTTTTTTTTTTGTAGCTGCACAGAAGAAGTTGCTAAAAAGAGTAACATCACACTCGTCCATCATCCTGCTGGAGCCCATGGAGACGCCGCTCACACGGTTTCTGTCGAACTTCACAGACGAATTATTCAGCCCCACAGTCGTAAGTTTACACCCAAACTTTTACCACATCGTTTAAATGCATTTGAATATAACCAGATTCATCAGTCGGCATCAAGTGTGTTTAATTTTTTTTGGGGGGGGTTTCTAGGGCGAACTCGCAGCAGCCGTCCTCGACTCTCCTCTCAACGGTCTGGGGATGATTCCTCTGGTCAGCACCGTCGAAGGTCTGACGACGTCACCGAGCTACAGAGATGCTCTCAACACGGTTGTCAGCGCCTGCAGAGGTGAGTTACATCTCAAACAGGAAGTTACTTCTCCACAGAAACACAACACGGACACAGCAGCAGCACAGAACTGAGCACCGAGCAACATCTGTTTCTGATGTTTACGAGGAAAAAGAGCCAATTTTAAGACGTTAAAGAGATTTTTTTTCATATTAGATCATCCTATAAAAATCATTTAATCCCTTCAGGTAATTTTTAAATAAAACCTGCGTGTTTGAGTGAATAAATATCAGTTTCAGTTTCTAATACCTGACTAATTTGAGTCTGTTGAGTTGTTGCAGCTCTCTTTCCTTGTTTCTGTCATCACTTCACTGTAACTGTCTCTAAATTAAAAAGGAAAAACTTTTATGAGGTGATTCATTGTTCAAAGTGCAGCTGAGTGTCACTCAGACTCAAACCATTTCTATTTAAGGCTTCAGTTACAAAATCCATCATTGTGAGCGAACAGAAATCACCTCACTTCCTTTACATCATTAAACTTTAAGGTCGTCGGTGATGTTTTATGCACCAGACACTTTTTATCGCAGCTTTGAAGTTGTTTCCATGTTTGGATGAAGCCACTTGTGTTACAAACTGTTATGTGATGAAACTTGAGCACAAACAAAAAGGTGAAACATATTTGACGGCGATGAATCACAGGTCACGTGTCTGTTGGTCGTTCGCAGGCGACATAGACGGTTGTGCCGTCATCCTTGTTTGTGGCACCAAGAACGTGGGCAAGTCGACGTTTATCCGAACTCTCATCAACACTTTATTAAACCAGTAAGTTTGTGTGTGAAGATTTGTATTTGTGGTGCATCTTTAACCCATGAAGACCGAGTAGATCGTTAAAAATGTTTAAAAAACTTGAGTTTTCTGACAAAATGTTCATCAAATCCTCTCTGTCTCAGCCTCTGCAGCCGATAGAGACATGAAATAAAACTTTTTTCCTAATTTCAGTAAAACATGTTTCTTATCCACTGAGTTTTGTTTCAGCAGCTGCTCTCTGACTTTTTGTAAACACATGTCCCATAATGCAGTTTGCTTTCCAGATGTTTATTCATCTTTCATTTGCATTTAAAACAATTTTAAGAGGTTAACCATTTAATCTGAGGTCACTTCTGTTCACAGTAATAATCAGATGATAATCTAACGTCTGTTCGTCTGCAGCACCACCTGTGTAGATTATATGGAAGCAGATCTCGGTCAGACAGAGTTCACCCCCACTGGTTGTCTGTCGCTGTCGACCGTCAAAGAGCCACTTCTGGGTACGTTTGACTTCACATCACACACCGTTTAATCTTCATTTGTTTTTGCTTTATTTACCTTTGTTTGTAAACTTGCAGACTGATGTTGTTACCTTGTTTTCCAGGTCCACCGTTCACACATCAGCGCACGCCGGAGCACATGATCTACTACGGTCAGTCGTCGTGTGAGACGGACTTGGAGCGATACCTGGAGTCGCTGAAGTCTTTGTGGCGTCGACGCTCTCAGAGCAGAGAGACGCCCGTTGTCATCAACACGATGGGCTGGGTCAAAGGTCAGAGACGGAGGAGTTATAAGGCTGATTATCTAAATGTTCTGTGTTGTGTTTGTGTTGTGTTGTTTTTTTTTTTTATATATATATTTGCACTGCATGATGAATATCACACAGCGATACAGATGCACTCGCATGTAAAACTCGCACAGATTAACCTGATAAAAGTTTAGTAAATTTAAAAGATATTCAAAAATTTGAAACTCTGGAGTCAATAACAAAAACACAAACAACACCTCTTTCTAACTGTACTAATGTTGTGGACCATGAACTACAACAACGTTTTCATCCAAACCAACTGTTCTCGGTCTTGTAGGAATCACATTGGTCCATTAACAGTCATTAGGGACCGTCTACAAAGTGCAACACCAAAAATATTTAATGAATATACTCTAAGAGTTTTATTACATAAAACATCATGTCAGTTATATACTGTTGTATATACTACAACGTCTGGATTGGCAAAAGTTGTTCTGTCATAATTTTAGAAAGAAAATTGAAAAATATTATTAAATATTATAATTTTTAATTTTTTCCAAATGTATGAATATTTTTTTTTCTATTTGTAGATAGATATTGAATGTGAAAAGAAGAAAATAGTTGTTTTATAAAACTACACTTTTTTAATAATAATAATTTAATAATAATAATTAATAATAATAAACAATAATGAAAATCCGGTTAAATTCTATGTTAAAATGTTCCATCAAAGGAAAGATGATAAGATAATAAATATTTCTGTGTGATGTAAAACAGTTCGACAGGTTAATCGGTGCATCTCTAGTTTTTAACACGTCTTCATCTTTGTCGTCCACAGGTTTCGGTTTCCAGCTCCTCGTAGACATGATCCGTTTCTTCCCGGTGTCGCACGTCGTCCAGCTCGTCCACGGCGGTACCACGCAGTGTCCCGCCCTCACGCCAGAGTTCCTGCGAACGGCTCACGGCTGCCAGACGCACCCGCCGACTCAGACCGCCATGGACGAGTTCACGGACAGTCACAGCCCCCCGAGAAGCTACACGCACCTCATCGTACAGGCGGAGTTTCAGGGAGTGGCGCGTCAGGGAACAGCGTGAGCATGACGTTTGTTTCACACGTTAAAACTTTTATTGTCCCCGAACGTCTGGTTTTTAACGTCTGTCTGTGTTTGACAGGAAACACCAGCGTAGTAACGAGCAGAGAGACCTGTCGCTGCTCGCCTACCTGAGTCAGCTGCAGTCGGCTGATCCAGGACCAGTTCAGCCTCTACACAGCCTCACACCGTATCAGGTACATGAGGACGATGATGCTGCAGCTGCTCTGATACGCGCAGATCCGCTTTATTTTAATCGTGACTCCTCATGGTGCCTCAGGTTCCCCACACGGCCGTGGCGATGGGTGTGATCCACTGCGAAGTCGTTCCCAGTCACATGTTCTACGCTGCCAACGCCAGTCTGGTCGGACTCTGCTGCCTCGGAGAGAAGATCAGCAGCAGAGGAGGTCCGGTGCTGCTGTCACAGGCTCCCATCTGCCCGTGTGTCGGCTTCGGTGCGTAAACCTGCTTCATGTTTGTGTCGATCATCAAGACGAACACCTGATTTTTTTTTTTTTTTTTTTTAACTCACTTTTTCTGAGCCTGTAAAACTAAACACAAGTAACTCAGTAACTCACATCTAAAGTGCTGAAAGTAAATTTTCTAAAGTTTAAAATGGAGCAAATTTACCTTTATAGAAAAATTGTAGGATTAAAGACACATATCTAATGTTTAACCCAAATAGAGGAAAGAAAACATCCATATGGTTTATATATTATACAATTCATGTGCACAATGATGACACATCTTAGTCGCACAAATTATTCTGACTTTTGACAGAAAAGATGATCTAGAGCTAAAGCTCCATTTGGACCAGATCTGTTTCTCTGTGTCTTTTATCTTTTAATTCAACTTTTAATTCTTTTAAAATCAAGAAATTGGCACAAATACACTTTAAAATATTAAATATAAACAGAGAAGTTTGAAGATTTTATTTTAAAAAGTTGTCGAGTCAAATATAAAGTGGGAAAAAAGTCGATTTATTTTTCTTCTGCACAACTTTACAGTCTGGTTTGTTATAATGTATCATCTGTTCTGTTAAGAGCTTCATCAAAAATGTTAGAAACCTTGATATTTCTATAAAAACCATTAGAGCTGTTGTGGCATCATCTATGGATCAACACAAACTCTTTATAGTTGTTGTTTACTAGTGTTTGTTTACTTTTTAAGTGGCACCAATAAAAATTCACTCGACAGCCAAAATCAATGGATCACTTCAATACTTTTAATGTTTTTGACAAACTTCTGATTGAATTTCACCTCGTTGTGGTTGTGGATCGAGTCCATGTTCGTCGGACGTGTTAATCGTGTTTTTGACGTGTTGTTTGTTGCGTGTCGCAGGCGTGCTGCGAGGCATCGACATGACCCGAGGTCTTTACTTCCTGCTGACGCCCGTCGATCCCTCCGTCCTCCGTCAGGTCAACTGTCTCCTGCTCGGCTCCGTGACGCTGCCGTCCTGCATCCTGACAGAGCAGGTCCCGCTCCAGCTACACGTTTATTTATTTTTATTTTTTTTTTTATCTTTAAACCTTTAACTTATAAAACTTTTGTGTTGTGCGTTTCAGGCCGGTCTGGAGGGGGAGATGCCCTACATCACTGCAGATTATAGCTTCGATCTCTCTGGTGCTGGGAAGCTGCGAGTCTTTAAAGGACTGATGAGACCGAATCAGATCGGGATGTAGTGACTTGTTTTTGTTTTTCTACAAAACATCGGTTCGTTGACCTTTTACCCTCTGGGGTCTTACGCCAAATCCAGTCGTCGCTGGACTCTGAATGTACAGAACTGAAGTCGAGGCCGTGGTTGCTTCTTAATTTCTTTTTTTGTCCCCAATAATCAGTCTGACGGGAGAAAGAATCGACCTGGCGTTCGAGGACAATAATCTCACATCTTGTAGTTTAAAGCTGTTTGATGTCTCTTATTTTGTAGGTGACATTCCAAAAAAAAAAAAAAAACACAAAAAAACTGAAACATAAAACCTGCCGGATCATTAAAGGACAAACTTTTTGCTCAGACTTTTTTTTTTTTTTTTCCTTTGCTTTCAGGTCGTTACATGTTAAAATGTTATAGTCAAGAGACAAACACACACACACACACACACGTGATGGATTCACATAAGAAACAAGCTCCTTGTCAGTATTGTGTTTTTACTGAAACGTCTCTATTTTTTACTGTTGACAAACTACAAACTCTTCATTTAACTGTTGTGACGTTTATTATTACCTGTTAAATAATCACACACAGTTAAAGTGATGGTCTGGAGTGACACGAGCCCAGGGTCTATTTCACCACCTCAAGAGATATTTAACGTTGGTTTGACCGTCTTTTGTTTTCACAACCAAATAGTTAATAATGACAGTAAATGGGGCAGTCAGCCAAACGTATCTAAACTGTCACTTTTTAACCTCTAATAAAGCTCAAAACATCACTTCACTTCAGCAGTAGCATGAATAGGGTCCCTACATATATATACACAGCCCTTCATGTTGTTCCAGATCAGCAGATTCATCATTTTCTTCGCTCTTCACAAACACATCAACCTGTTGTTCAGGAAAATGATGAATCTGCTGATGTGGAACATCCTTCATCACCAGTTGTTATGAAACCAGATGTTGGGTAAGTCTTGTAAAACAGTGTTTTTAATAAACTCTCAGTTCACTTACTAAGTTATCAGTACTTCAGTTTATGTGTAGGGACCCTATTCATGCTGCTGCTGAAGTGAAGTGATATTTTGAGCTTTATTAGTGGTTAAAAAATGACAATTTAGATACGTTTGGCTGACTGCCCCATTTACTGTCATTGTTAACTATTTGGTTGTGAAAACAAAAGACGGTCAAACTTGATATCACTTCAACCAACATTAAATATCTTGAGGTGGTGAAATAGACTCTGGGTTCATGTTTCTCTGGATCATCACTTTAACAAGTGTTAACGGCACTAAAAAGGTCATTCAGGAAGGTTTTTTTTTTTTTTTGTAAATGTTTACAGTTTCTTATGTAGGATCGTGTCGGAGATAAAAGATTAAAAAAAAAAAAAAAAAAAACAACAATTTTTTTTTTTTCCCCATCAGGTGATATAATTTAAGCCACCAGGGGGCAGCAGATACATTGAAGAACAACACGTTTGTTTATTATTAAAGAGAGAAAAAAAAAGTTTGAGGGCAATAAAATCTGTGAAGACACTTTAATGTTTTACAGTCGATTTAAAAGCAAATCAAAGTTAAATTTATTTTACATTAATGTAAAAGTGAAGGACGATTCTGTTGTTAAACTAGAATCTTTAATTGTTTCCCTGTTTTCACTCGTCAGACTCTTTGTTGAGGTCGACTGTGAACAAACGGACACAGTTTAACAGAGTCATTGTTTAGTCTCAACAAAGAGAAACACTCCTGCTGCTGCTGCTGTAGAGCTGCCACCCAGCGCCTCCCTCAATTATCAGGAATCACATAAATAGAAACTTCAAATTAAAAGCTTAAACTCACCAGACTGTGACGATGAACAGAAGCAGTGTGAGGAAATAAATAGAGCAGAAGAAGCAAGAGAACTGTTAAATAAGTAAAATAAATTTAAGCCAAATTTACAAAATTTCTAATGCTCCTGTTTCAGAAATAACAAATGTTTTATTTATTCTACTGAGGAAACTTCAAATTAAAAGCTCAAACTCACCTGTTCGATGAGGAATACAATGATTTCAGAGCCAAATTTTTGCACATTTGCAGGTTTTCTTTGTTTCACATGATAATAAATTGATAATTTTAGGGTTTAAGATCATTAATCACACAAAAGTGTGTAAAGACTTTAAATATATATATATATATATATATATATATATATAACAAACAGAAACAACCTCCACCGTCTCTTTAGGTCTGTCAACCAACACCAACACCTGCCTCAACTATCAGGAATAACAATAAATAATAATAATAAAAATAAACATCATAAGAAGTATAAAAAATTGAAAGTAACATTAATAAATAAGTAAAATTTAAAACCAAAGTGAGAAAATTTCCCTCGTTTCTGCTTCTCAGATTTGTACATTTGCAGTTTTTCTTTGTTTCATATCATAATAAACTGTTAATTTTAGGGTCTGAGATCATTAATCGCCCAAATTATCAGAAATGACATTAATATTTTATTATTTTATTGTTCAAACTTCAAATTAACAACTTAATGTCGCCATGACTGAACAGGACTGATGCTGGACACAGACGGTGAGTTAAATAATTTACATTTTGAATTAAATTCCCTTATTTCTTCTTCTCAGATTTGAACATTTCAACATTTTTCTTTGTCTCATATGATAATAATTGGACAATTTTAAGGTTTAAAACTGTTAATCAGACAAATTAAACTTTGTAAAGAGGACAGATTATTAATTAATTGATCAATAAATATGAAATTAACTCAGCTGCATCTGTAAACAGGAAGTACAGGCTACATTTCAGATTAAAAGCCTCAACTAATGTTGCTCTTAATGTGGTTGAAACTGCGAAAACTAATGAATTTGGCAGCGATTTTACATTTTTGTGTCGATAAACTGAAGTTATCTGTTGTTTCATGTCCTGGAGAAACAGTTAAACACCAATAAATAAATAGTATTATTATTAATAATAATAATAATAATGAAGAAAACAAGTGAAAAACTTCACATATTTAACTTAAAAACAATAATGTGGAGGATGAAGAAGTAGCTGCAGTTTCATCTGATGAAACATTCAACCATAAAAACACAATAATGTCTGAAATAAATGAAGAATTAAAACTATTTGATGAAGGATCGAGGCCTGAAATCAGACGATAAAAGTTAATAAAGTAAAGTTACAGCGTCTACAGACGTTCAATGTTATTTAGTTTATTAAACTAAACACGAAGAAGCATCAACATGTCAAAGTGACGACGTCTTGATCTTTGTTTGCTTCTTGATGTTTCTCATCGCTACGTTTTCTTTGTCTCTGTCGCTTTTAAAAGTAAAAACACTGAATCATAAATCTGAGCTGTGTTAGATCGAATAAATTAAACTCATGATGATGCTTGTTCGTGTTTTTATATATTTCTTTTAATAAATTTCATTTGATTTCATCTTCATTTCTCTGAAGATCATGTTTCACTGTGGTTTTGTGTTTTTGCTCATTTCTTTAATTTACAGTTGTTTATTTTCTCTTTGTTGTCGTGTTGTTGTTTTGAGTCTTTTAACTTCACACTGAGGCTTCTCTGACCTCTCAGGACTCTGGTCCTGGTCCTGGTCCTGGTCCTGGTCCTGGTCCTGGTCCTGGTCCCTGACAACACATCAGACACATTGTGTGTTTGTCGTCATTTTGTCTCTATGATTCATTTGTCATCTGATGTGATTGATCATTTTTAATTTCCATTTTAACGATTATTCTTCACCTCAGTGTGTAAACTTTGTTTTTGTTTGTGATCATTTTGTGTCACTTCATGGTCATTTCTCTTTTTTTCATGGTTGTTTTCGTCTCTTTTTTTTTTTTTTGGATCATTTTTCGTTTGATTTCACCATTTATTTATTTATTTCCTTATGCACCGTTTGTCATTCATGTGTTGTAGTTTTTCATTTACTTGTGTTTATTTTGTCTCTATGACCACTTAGTGTTTCTTTATGTTCAGGTTTAAACCTCCAGAGGTTCATGTTTCACCTGTATAATATTTATGTTTGTTTGTGCTCATTTCTTTTATTTACAGTTGTGTAGTGTTGTGTTGTGTAGTGTTGTTGTGTAGTGTAGTGTTGTTGTGTAGTGTTGTGTAGTGTTGTTGTGTAGTGTGTTGTGTGTAGTGTTGTTGTGTAGTGTAGTGTTGTTGTGTAGTGTAGTGTTGTTGTGTTGTGTAGTGTTGTTGTGTGTGTGTAGTGTAGTGTAGTGTAGTGTTGTGTAGTGTAGTGTTGTTGTGTTGTGTTGTGTAGTGTTGTGTTGTGTAGTGTAGTGTTGTGTTGTGTTGTGTTGTGTTGTGTAGTGTAGTGTAGTGTTGTGTTGTGTAGTGTAGTGTTGTGTTGTGTAGTGTAGTGTAGTGTTGTTGTGTTGTGTAGTGTAGTGTGTTGTGTGTGTAGTGTTGTGTTGTGTTGTGTAGTGTTGTGTGTGTGTGTGTAGTGTAGTGTTGTGTTGTGTAGTGTAGTGTAGTGTTGTTGTGTTGTGTAGTGTAGTGTTGTTGTGTAGTGTGTGTTGTGTAGTGTAGTGTAGTGTTGTTGTGTTGTGTAGTGTAGTGTGTTGTGTAGTGTAGTGTTGTTGTGTAGTGTTGTGTTGTAGTGTTGTTGTGTAGTGTAGTGTGTTGTGTAGTGTAGTGTTGTAGTGTTGTTGTGTTGTGTAGTGTTGTTGTGTTGTGTAGTGTAGTGTTGTGTGTTGTGTTGTGTAGTGTAGTGTTGTGTTGTGTTGTGTGTTGTGTTGTGTTGTGTTGTGTAGTGTAGTGTTGTGTTGTGTTGTGTAGTGTTGTGTAGTGTGTAGTGTAGTGTGTGTAGTGTTGTGTGTTGTGTGTGTAGTGTTGTGTGTAGTGTGTGTGTGTGTGTAGTGTAGTGTTGTGTTGTGTTGTGTTGTGTGTAGTGTTGTGTGTGTTGTGTTGTGTAGTGTTGTGTTGTGTGTGTTGTGTGTGTAGTGTGTGTGTTGTTGTGTGTGTTGTGTAGTGTAGTGTGTGTTGTGTAGTGTGTGTGTTGTTGTGTTGTGTAGTGTTGTTGTGTTGTGTGTTGTGTGTGTTGTGTTGTTGTGTTGTGTTGTTGTGTTGTGTTGTGTTGTTGTGTTGTGTGTGTTGTGTGTGTTGTGTAGTGTTGTGTTGTGTTGTGTGTGTGTGTGTGTGTTGTGTTGTGTGTGTTGTGTGTGTTGTGTTGTGTTGTGTTGTTGTGTTGTGTAGTGTAGTGTTGTTGTGTTGTGTGTGTGTGTTGTGTGTGTTGTGTTGTGTGTGTTGTTGTGTTGTGTTGTGTGTGTGTGTGTGTGTGTGTGTTGTGTGTTGTGTGTGTGTTGTGTAGTGTTGTGTTGTGTGTGTTGTTGTGTGTGTGTGTGTTGTGTTGTTGTGTGTGTGTTGTGTGTGTGTGTGTTGTGTTGTGTTGTGTTGTGTGTGTGTGTTGTGTTGTTGTGTTGTGTTGTGTTGTGTGTTGTGTTGTGTGTGTGTGTGTGTGTTGTGTGTTGTGTTGTGTGTGTTGTTGTGTGTGTTGTGTTGTGTTGTGTGTGTGTGTGTGTGTGTTGTGTTGTGTTGTGTTGTTGTGTTGTGTGTGTTGTGTGTTGTGTTGTGTTGTGTTGTTGTGTTGTGTTGTGTTGTGTTGTGTTGTGTGTGTAGTGTTGTGTTGTTGTGTTGTGTGTGTAGTGTTGTGTAGTGTAGTGTTGTTGTGTAGTGTAGTGTTGTTGTGTTGTGTAGTGTTGTGTTGTTGTGTAGTGTGTAGTGTTGTGTGTTGTGTAGTGTTGTGTAGTGTGTGTGTGTGTGTAGTGTTGTGTTGTGTTGTTGTGTGTTGTGTGTGTAGTGTTGTTGTGTTGTGTAGTGTTGTTGTGTAGTGTAGTGTTGTTGTGTTGTGTGTGTGTGTTGTGTGTAGTGTAGTGTAGTGTTGTTGTGTTGTGTAGTGTGTTGTTGTGTTGTGTTGTGTTGTGTTGTGTTGTGTAGTGTAGTGTGTGTTGTGTTGTGTTGTGTAGTGTAGTGTTGTTGTGTTGTGTGTGTAGTGTAGTGTTGTGTTGTTGTGTAGTGTAGTGTTGTTGTGTTGTGTTGTGTAGTGTAGTGTAGTGTAGTGTAGTGTTGTTGTGTAGTGTTGTGTTATGTAGTGTAGTGTGTAGTGTAGTGTTGTGTAGTGTAGTGTTGTTGTGTTGTCACGTGTCCTGTGGCGCCCCCAGCGGCCGGTCTCGTCCCTGCAGGGGGCAGACCTCCTCGGCCTCAGTCTCTCGGTCTTTGTGGCTCCGGGTCGTTGAATGAATGAAGGAGCTGATGGTCGAAGCTGCAACAACATGTTTCCAACTTCAGCTTCGTGTTGTCCAAACTTTTCTGGAGTAAAACCAGTCCGAGGACTTCCCGCTACAAAGACTCTCAACATTTAGTTCATTTTTTATTTTTTTTGATTTATTTATATTCAACCGAGCAGCTTCACCGACACAAACAGAAACAGACATTGTTTCGTTGAACGTCGAAGCTTTTTTCTTTTTCTTTTTCCTGCATGTGCAACAGGTTATTTGCGACAGAAACAACAGCGGATCATGTGCAGCTTTTTGCGGGTTTGTGTCTCCTGCAGAGAGAGAAAAAAGACGAGGAGAAACAGAAAATGAGCTGCTGATTAAAAAACACTCATCTGTTTGATTAAAGAGTCTGATCCTGCTGCTGCTGCACAAACACACAGGAAGGACCCTGATCCTGATCCTGATCCTGATCCCGATCCTGATCCTGCTGCTGCTGCACGGACTTACTTTTTGTTTTTATTATCATTATATTATTTGTTGCAGCAGGATCGCATGTTTAGATGGTGCCAAACAAGTGGAGCATGAATTCAGTTTTGCACAAGTCGCCACCGAGGAGCTGGCTGGGTCTCAGATTACGTCTCAGTAAGTCACACACACACACACACACACACACACACACACACACACACACACACACACACACCCCGCCATCACCATCATCAGATTATTTCTGTGGACAGGAAGTCACCTGAATGCTTTTGTTCTGCTTCTCTTTGATCTCAAGACTTCACATCTTTTGTTTTTGTTTGTTTTCATCAAAGTTAATCGTCTTGATTTTTTTTTTTTTTTTTTTGTCAAGTGACCTGAGTAATTTTCCCAGCTGGAGAGAGAAAGAAAGAGGGAGTTCACTCACTCAGATGATAAATATCACCTCCTGTAAATCTCTGACCAACAGTATTTATTGTATTTTCCTTCTTCTGCTCTTTGCTCCAACATCTGTCCCACTCACTGTGTCTCAGCTCATAACTCACATCAAAGTAGAAACTGTAACATCCAACCTTTAAAAATGTTAGTTTGTGTGTTAAAAAAAACACCATTAACCTTTTAAAACTGATCAATTAATTCTCCTGATTGATATTTCTGTTCAGTTTCTAGGTTTTGTCTTTTTTATACACTTGTGATGAAGCTTGTGTTGCTGCTGCTGGTGGTTTATAAAAGCACAGGAGTTAAATGTTGAGCAGTCTTCATTGGTTAATTGGTTGAGTCTGGAAATCTTCAGTGTTTCAGGCCACCGGAGTCTTAATCCTCGTCTTAAACACGCCGGTCTAATCTGAGACCAGATGTCTCGTCTGGTCTCTGTCCACCTCAGAAAAACAATGACGCACAGAAGAGATCGCTGCTCTTTTTATTTCAGCTGTTTTCAACTTCTTAAAACTTTAACTAAATGTGTATTTGTTTGTTTTGTTTTGGTCGTCTGATGCTCTTGATTTGTTTGGAGAATTAAAGCAGAGCTGCAGATTGTTTCGTCTCTAAAATGGTAGAAAACACTAATGGAGGTTCGTCATAGTTTATCTGATGTTTGCTGTAGATCTGAATCTCACATCACGTCGTCTCAGTTCACCAGGTTGTCATGAAACAGTAAATATCCAAACTTTTCTTCTTTTAAATCTTCATTCTTCTTCTTTGGATCTTCGTGATTGTAGACGTTCACGTCTCCAGTGTCACTTGTTTTATTTTCCGGTCGTCTGATTCTCTGATTTGTTGGACATTAAAGTTGAGCTGCAGTTGTTTAGCAGGTTGACAATAACATGAAATTAGCTGCATTAAACTCATTGATCAATTTTGATTAATATGCAGATTAAAACGTCAGAAAATACTGAAGGACGTTCGTCACAATCTGCCTCAGTTCACCTGATGTAAATCTGACGTTAAGTCTGTTTAGTTTCTCCTCCAGAGCCGTCGTTACGTCATATTGTGGTCTTCTGCTGCAGACAGTTCACGAGGTTGTCGTGTCAAACAATAAAAATCTAAACTTTTCTTTGCACTTGGACGATTTGTTGTCACCGACGGCTTCAAGTCTTTGTTGTTGATGTTGGAAACCGCAGCCGATCGAACTGACTCATCACAAAGTCCGTTTAGTTTCTGCTCCAGATGTTTTGGTTGAATCTCTTGATCGTAGACACTCGTGTTTCCACTTGGTCTCGATCATGTTTGGTTTTAAAGCTGAGACTTGAAGTTTGTTCAGAGTTTGTTTTCATTTAGTTCAGGAGCAGCTTCTTCCTCAGCAGATGAAGTTTGATCAGTTGTTTTAAAGTTAATTGAGGACGTTTTCACACCTGAAAGTCCAGGTTAATGTTCATGTTTGTCGACATTTGATGCAGTTTGTTTTGGTTTCAAGCTTCAATTTTGCAACGTAAACATGACGAACCAACATCTACTGCGTCTTACAGTTGTAACTGATTGGTCAGTAGATGATCGTGTGACGTTGGCGTCTTGTCAACGTGGCAGGTTGTTTTTGTTTGAAAGAAGAAAAATGAACAAGCAGCTTCAGACGAGTTCGGCCTCGACAAACAAATGTTGTCCGTGTCTCCTGTGTGCTCCAGCTTCTGTTTCTTTTCTTCTTCTTCTAATGTTTATTGGACGACGTTATCACACGTCAACTTGCTGTTCTCGAGCTGCAGGTTTCCAGTTTTAGTTTTTAGTTTCAAAATAATGGTAGAGTTGAAATAGTAAATTAAACTTCTGGGGGATAACCACAGACGACAGAATCAACTGGAAATCACATATCAAACATGTACAAACTAAAGTCTCAAGAAGCACTGCAATAATAAACAAAGTAAAAAAGATTTTGGATCAGAAATCACTACACACTCTTTACTGTTCCCTAGTCTCACCACACTTTCAATACTGTGCAGAGGTTTGGGACAACAACTATAAAACATCACTGCGGCCACTAGCCACCACTCAAAAAAGAGCAATACGAAAAATTCACAACGTTGTCTATCAGGAACACTCAAAGTCATTATTTCTATGGTCCAAGTTACTAAACGGTAAAGAAATGGGTGGGAGTTTATAAGTTATTCTTCTTCTCACTCCTTTTCAAATATGTATTTCTATGTCTTATGTTTAAATGTTTTGTTGTACTTTTCTTTTTAATTTTGGTTTGGATATTCGAAGTAAACACTTGTTCTGGAGCTTTTTTTATCAAGTTATAACACTGAAGTGTAAATACTTCAGACTGAGTTTTGTGGGGCTGTTCTAGAGTTTTCTATCTCATCAAGTTGTTTTCCAGATTAACTTTTAGTCACTTGTCATGAAACTGAAATGATAAAAATTAAGATTTATTCAAGTTTACTTTGCAAAGCATCAATTTAAAGGTTTAGTCTTGACTCACCATTAAGTGCATTTAGTAGCTGAATCACATGATCTGAGACGTTCAAATGTTTATCTTCAGGATTTCTCATCCGTGTCGTCTTTAGAGCTGCAGCTCGACGTTATTTCAAATTATACAAAAAGCAAAAGTTTGGACAAAAGAAAGGTCTCAGCATGAGGCCTGTGGTCTTAGCAGCTTGTGATCGTGTCACATTGTGTTCATCATTTGTTGTGGATGTTTACATTAAAATTGTTTTGTGTAAACAGATGTTGATGTTAAATCGACCTCCAGGTGTGTTCTCCGTTGGTTTCGAACACGTCACATGATCGTTGCCCATCTCAAGGTCACGTTAAAGGTCATGTGATGTGGTCAAAGCAGCTTCTGTCAGGACTTCGAGGTTTGACTGTGAAACAGCTGCAGCTCTGAGGGAATATTTGACTGTTTAGTCTTTGTCCTGCAACACAATATCCAGGCTGGTTCAGTCTGGGTGTGTTTGCCATGTTGTGTGTGTGTGTGTGTGAAAGTCTGGCTCGTGGCTTGTTACAGTTCCAACTTCCTTCTTCAGACTGTCTTTCCATTGTTCCACTTTTTTTTTCCGACAGTAATTTCCTCTTTACTTTTCCTGCTCTTTGCATTTTCTGCCTTTTCCTGGTGTCGCGTCAGGTCACAGTTCACTCTCTCTTCATGTTTTTTCTTTTTTTCTTTACAGGATAATAATTATGCCAACTTTGTGTCTGACGTTGCAACTTTCTCCTGGTGTCTCTTTTATACAGAAACCTGCTCTGTATTTGATGAGTCTGGTCGTTTGGTTCAGAAGCTGTAAATACTGGTCGGCCACGTGACGCGGGCCATTTCTGTGTCTGATAAAAATCTGACATGAAGAGTGGAAAACAAATCAAACTCTGAGACAGCGACTCTTTGATCCTCTTCCTTGTGTCTGACAGAATTAATTTCCTTCCTTGTAGCTCATCGGTCTTGTTCTGTACTTCCTGTATGTGGATCTCACCAGAGCACAGTTCATTGAGGTCCAGCTGGAACAAAGTCTCCATGTTTATCCTTATTCAGAGACTTTTCTCTTTAAAAACCGTGCTCATTGTTGTCGCATTGAGTGTATTTTCTGATGAAAAACTCAAATGTGACGATGTCTAGACCTTCGTCAATGTAACAAAGAGTCAAAACAACATATTTTTTTCATCATTTTCAAGTTAAAATCTTGTAAAATTTCATGGTACTGGTGAAATATTTTAGACCCAAATTCTGTCTTAATTAAAATTAAATCCACAGACTGATGAATTTGTTTTTACTTGCTACTAAAATTTAGTTTTGTCAAAAATATTAATGCACAACATGTTTGTGTTGCTACTTGTGTTTTTTCTGGTTTGTTCTGAGAATCGCTACAAATTTGGCACAAACGTTCACGTGTAGTGTGTCTGAAATTCAGATACTTGTTAGTAAACTTCCATGTAATATGCTACGTACATGTGCTTATTTCTGTAGTGCTCAAATTTCGACAGGGCAGTGTCTTAAATCATTGTGCACTTCCCAGAAAATGACAATCGCAACATCTTCTTCTCCTTTTTAATGGTGAATTGTCACTGGACAGAACTTAATCATTGTTCTGTCCAGTGAACTTAATCATTGATTTGGACCATGATGGTCGTCCACCAACATATCTGCCGGCTTGTTTCCAATTATAATCAATAATGAAAATCTTACTAGTGCTGCTGTTTACTTGTGTGGCTCCATGTTTTATGAGATTACGCCGCCGCCGTCCTTCCTCTTCTGCTACGTAGCCAAGATGGTGTCATCGAGGGTGAGAGTGAAACATTCAGGTATTAACAGTACGATGCGTTTTAACAGACTGGTCAGTCTGAACGCACTTACGCCCTCATAATAGTAAGTGTAAGTATGGAAGTGTGTGAATTGAGACACACAGCCAGACTCAAAGATGGACTGATTAGAGTTACATAACACGTTTTAACTGTAACTCTTTGTAAATCTGCTTTTAATTAATTGAATCCTTCGCTAAACGACATATTTAGTGTTGCTACATGTGTGTAGTTCATGTCAGTCGACATCATCTGAGATCTTTCTATCATCGTCCCGATAACAGATGTTGTACAGATGCTGGTGTGAGTCCTTAAATGAGAAACTTGTCTGTCAGCGTCTCGCTGTAGTTGTGAGTTGTGAGTCAGACAAACCAAAACAGTAACGTTAAGACGGTTCTGATGATGTCACATGAGCCGTCGTGTTGGTTACAGACGCTTTAAACGACATAAACGAGGTCGGTGTCGATCTTCCCAGGTGGATATCTCGTTACACATCAGGTGTTTCATGTTCACACGTCGCTGCCCCGGTTGTTTACGTTTCACAGATGAAGTCATTGTCACAATCGTCCTCATGGCCGGAGGCGTCTTCTCCTCCTCTGCTCCTCTCACGCATCCTTTCCCATCATCCCTTTAAGTCACCAAGGTGCCCCCCGCCACATGTGGGTGACGACAAACAGAAACAGATACTGTAGATACTGTTCCAGTGAATGTCCCGGTTCTCAACATCGTGCTGCTGTTTTTTTTTTTGTTTTGTTTTGTTTTTTTTTCAGTGTTTTTGCTGAGTTCATATTTCAGACATTGTGCTGTTTTCTGCCCTCTGGGTTTTGTTGTGTCCTTGTTAAACATCAGCTGAGAAAGAGAAAGAGAGAAAAGTGTTGGTATCTGCTTTGTATACTAAATTAAATTCTAAATATTAGCTTATTGATCAAGACTTTCTAATCTTTAATTTAGGACTAAAATCTTGTTTTTAAACTCTGCCATCACATCAGTTGGATACATCAGATACAGACAAATTTAACCCTAGAAGATCAAACCTTAGGTGATTGTTCACCTGATGATTTGGTCTAAAATATTTTTCAGGTGGATTTAGTGATGGAGGGAGACTTTAGCTTCACTGAACAAAGCTCACACGTCTCAGGAATAAGTGGAACGAACAAGTTCCCAACTCAAACTATTATTATTGTTTCTATGAATTTTTTGTTAACGGTTCTGTAATTTTTCGCTAATTTTAGAGACGTTGTATAGCTTGAAATAAAAGAAGAGTACTTCATTTTGCCATGTGTTGTTGTACTTTGATATATTTTGATAAAAAGTCTTTTTTTCAGGTATATTAAACCCGACGTTAGTGATGATTCACGTTAGATAATTTAATATATTCGTCGTGTTTCTTCTCTTCAGTCTCTGAAGCACTAAACTAAACTCTGACTATATTAAGATCACACTCAGACCGTCTTTAACTCCAGAAACCTTAACGACTGGTGTTTATCTTCTACACTTATAACCTCCGCCCTGGCAAAATGACTGTTTATGCACATTGCAACCTTCAACGCGACAATAACTGTACTTTTATGCAATAAGTGTTTTTGATTCCTGTTGACTCTGTTATTGGCCTCTCTCCGCTGCAGCCCCCTCTGCAATTTTAACCAGATTGTTTCAATTATGGGATTATTCATATCAACAAGTTGATGAGTGGTTGTTTGTCTCCCCCTCGAACTGCTGGTTTAAAGATGGACTGTTAAATTACACGATGGCTCATGGTGATGAACTCGGCGTGGACGCTCTCACACACACCCTCTGGATGGTTGATGTGTCACTAATGGAAAGTATTTGACTACATCTGTTGATAAAAGTTGGAACAGCCTACTTCCCTTTTTAATGTTGTATTTTACATTTGAATACTCATTCGCATAATTTGGCTGCGCTGCGTCGGTTGATCAGACACACTAATGATTACCAGATGATGCTGATGACGATGAAGTTCAGGTCAAAATTTGAATTTTCCCTCAATGTATCCATAGAAATAAACACCTGCGCAGCTGAGGATCCTCCCATCAGCCTCAGCATCGCTTTACATTTGCATAGTATTATGCTAAGGCTAATAAACAATATATGGCTAATAAACAGGTGTTAAACATGAGACTTTTGGGAATTAGACTTTCTGTGCAAATGTTGTTAGCGTTGGATGGTATAGTTCTTTCCATGTTGCTAAATATACCTGGGTGGATATGGGAAATGATATGCCCACGTTTTTTACAGTTACAATATGTTATGTTGGTGTTTTGTTCATTTTTGCTATTGCTAAACAGTCAGAGTTGTCATTCGTTTGGCATAAATCTGTCATGAAATACAGTTTTTGTATTTTAATTCAAATATATGTATGTATATGTACATTTTTTGCTGTCTACATAGCCAACGTTAGCATTAGCAGCTATTCGTTTGCTAATCTAGAAGAAACTGTGCTAGTTATGTATCAAACTGGTGTATTTTGTTGTGAATATCTTTGAGCTTTGCACTTTAAAAGTCTTTAAAAGGTAGGTTTTGTTATTGCTACATAGCCACTGTTAGCATTAACATTAGCATCAATAACCAAGAGCTGCATCCATCATCGGTTATCGCTATGTAGCAATCGTTAGCATGAACAGCTCCTTAATTACAAGAGTATCACCAAGTTAGCATACTAGCAAGCCTAACCCATTTAATAATACCGTTTTCTAGGTTAGTCATAATTCTTATAAACACAGCTAAAGCTAAGGCACTCCGTCCATAAACAGCTAATGTTAATGCTAAAGTTTGCTATGTAGCGATAGCAACTGTGGCTTAACTGATTGAAAAATCATTTTACTTCTACATTATGTTTGTAAAACATCAGTATACTATACATTAATTTATAGCATGCTATAGATGCTATACATTAGCATTTAGAGAGCCGCTAACATGCTAGCTGTTTGTCCTGCTGGCAACAAGATGAGTGAAACATCAGACGCAGGCTCGTCTGACTAATTGTGACTTTTAAACAGAAGTGAATCGTAATCATTAGTGTTTTCACACAAGTTTTAAAACCAGTCTTAGTTTGGTGGTGAAGGGTTAACCCTGAACCGTTTGATGGGCCATCTTGCTAAATATAACCCCAAACCTCCTCCACATGGGCACGCACAAGCCTTCAACTGCACTCACTCTGTCAACACTCAGGCTCACACACTCCCCCCCACACACACACATACACTCTCCTACAGGCTCATTTACAGTCTTGTCGTACTGCAGACACTCACACTCATTTCTCAACACACCATTAATACTTTAGTGAGTGTCGATCTGTCAAGAAGCCATTTCATTCAGGCCAGGCTGAGCTAAAACTAACTAGAGAGAGTAGAGTCAACGTTGCAGCTTCGCTTTTTAATATTTTATTAAAACTCAGGATTATGTCTGAAACTTGAAAAAAATTAGTAGCGTAGCATGCTTAGCATAAACAGGCTTTGTGAAAAGGATAAGAAAATCCACCCACATGCTTGTCTAAAACATTACTAATTAATATGTTACTGTGCAAACATTATTCATAAAAAAAGTGTAAACGTTGTGTTTTTGTCTGTTAAAGACCTTGTAAGGGACGGTTTTTCTATCACTACAGAGCATCCATCAGCATAATCAACTAGTTTACCCAACATTAGCTTTAACAACTACTTAATTACAAAAGCATCACCCATTGTTGTGCTACATGTCCAGTGTTTAATTAGTGTTTATTATTATTAACAGCCATTTAATCATTGTTCTGTTGTAGCATTGCCTACTTTTAGCATTAACAACTAGTTAGCTACATAGCCTCCGATAGCAATTAATGGCTAGTTAATGGGCAAGAACATCTGCCATTCTTGTTCTGTTGCCGCGTAGCAACCATTAGCATTAACAACTTGTTATTTCCCCAAGAGCATTGTTGTGTCTACAGTTATAAGTTGTTATAATATGTTATCTAACAGTGTTGATTCATCCTTCGCTATCATAAAGTAGTATTTTGACATGGGAGGGGTCAATGCTAGCTAGTTAGCATGCTAACTTCTACAGAAGAAATAGGATACAACTCAACAGTGGTGTCTTGTGGCAAGTAAAAGAACAAAGTATAAACAGTAAACAGCTGTTGATGCTAATGTTAGCTACATAGCAATAGCAAAAACTTGACACTTTAAAGGTTAATTTTACTGATTTTTCAAGTAAAGTGGAGCATACTCGTTATGATGACTTTAAAAAGATCTCTGCGTTTTTTGTTTTTTAAAGCAGTAGTGAGGTGTTAGATCAAAGCTGCTTGTTCAGCTGCATTATAGGAAATGTAAAATACCGACTTTTAAGGAGGAAAAACCAAAAAAACTTAAAAAACTCTTGTTGCATTCAGAGCCTGTGTGTGTACAGGAATAGAGTCTGAGCTGGTGGTGGAAAAAGTAGATTCACCTACATCCTGGTTGCCATTAGACTCTGGCTCTCTAACGGATGACTGGATGTAAACCATGCCAGAAAGTGCACCCTGTGTCATCAGACGGCTGCCAGAACACTTTAGTTATGGAAAGAATATGTGTTTATCATGTGCAAACTTAAAATAACACAAGAATTTTTTGTGTTTGAGATTAGATCAAAATGCTTTAAATTTTTATTAAAGGTCAATCTGATGGAAGACGATGACGACGATGATGATGATGATGAAAGCCAAGCTTCCCTTCTTTGTTTCTTCTTGCAGTAGGTGGAAATGGGTTTCTTGTACTCGCAGCTCCAGTTCTCATGCTGCACGACTGCTCTCTTCATTAAAAGGGAAGCCGCGTGCTCAAAGCTGCTTCAGATTATTACCATATGTCTGCAGAGCTGCCCGGAGCTGAGCTGAACAGAGCTGAGCTGAGCAGCAAACCGGCTTCCCATCCTACCCTCTAATTTCTTATCCCAAAATTGGACATGTGGGTCGTTGTGTGTGACAACGTCCCTCCCTTCTCCGAGCCGGCGCAGTTCGTTCTCACAGTATTTCTTCTTTCTCCCATTTTAGACACATAATAGCAGTGCATCAGCGTTTAAAAAGAAAAACGGGGGAAAATATTATGAGATATCTCAACTAATCTCTAACTTTGTGTTGTTTTAACTCTTCAGCTGTTTTTTAACTAAGATATCACATCATTGTCTCGGTTATGTGGGACTGTATAAAGAGGCCCAGTGTGCCTCATTGTACCTCCGCACAAACAAATAACTGAGCTCATTCATAAAAAAAGGAATAAATCTTTGGGGAGACATAAAAGGCGCGGGCACTAATTAATGCAGAAAAATGTCAGGCCTTTTACAGTTTGCGCAAATCATAAAGAAAGTTCACTCTGGATGTAGGAGGAGGTTTAAAAGAGATCTTTGTGTCACTTGGTCCAAAAGCCATTGGCCCAGATTGCCCAGTCCCAGCATGCAACTCACCTCTGTATGAATACAACACTTGTCTGATGGAGTGGGCAGAAAGCCCCCCCATCACCAGGAGATCCTACACAGAGCTTTAACATGAGCAGCTCAACTCATGCACAAGTTTCTGAACAGTTTGAAGGGGAAACTCTGAGTGAAGAGGATGTTTCAGTCACATCTGTTATTTAGTCAGAAATAGCTCGGGTTAAATGGATTAGACGAGGGCAGCGGTGGGTGGCGTTCAGCGGATGATTAGTGGATGAAATTCTGCAGAATCAACAAGAAGAAGAAGAAGAGTTTATTTTCCAGACAGAAGTGTCGTCAGTAATCTTGGTGACGCCGACTTCCACGTTTAGGATCGATAATATGGCGTCCCCCGGAGATGAAATTGATTGCACCTGAGGCAGACGTGTCTTCTCCCTCACTTGGATCGGCCTTGAACGTAGACTCAGACTTGGACGAGAGCTTCAAAGTGGTTTTTGTGGTTTTAGCCGGATGAGGTAATTGTGCAGGTGGAGATTGGGAATAAACATATTGGCAGTTGGCATCGTTTAAAGTTTTATATTACAACGATGGTTGATGAGAGGGGGGCGCTGATTGTCTGCAGAAGTTCTCGGAGGCCGAGGGGCCGCGTCAGCGAGGGAAACGGTCTAAACTGTGGAGTTTGAAACTTTTATTAAGGTCTGAAATCTTTCATTAACAAGTGACAATGTTCATGTACTGGAAGAAACGTGGAGCGTACGAACTGGAGACGCTGCCGCCGTCTCTGACTCAGACGGGGATCGAACGCTACTCGTGGTCGTCGTCTCTGGACGTCATCCACGACCTCTGTGGTAAGATGGTGAGATCGATGTGGTTGATTAAATATCGAACAAAAAAACTGTAACATTGTATTAGTACATGATGATGATGGTAAATGTCAATCATATGTGGGCGGGGCAGCTCTAAATGAAAAGTAGGCGGGACCGGACCGGAGGTGAAAGTCTTTTCCCACGATGATTGTTAATGTCATGTTAAATCTTAATTTATAGCGTCTTCAGCGCTGTGTGAAGTTGTAATTAAGAGTTGTATGTCACTGCGGTTCAACTGGAGTTTCCCATAAACTTTCTCTTCATGCCACATCAGAAAACACCTCTGACGAACAAATCTGACATATCTTCTACATATAGTGAACGTGCAACGCGAGCTTCAATTATGAAGTTCAGGTTCGAGGTTACATTACCTAAACCTGCAGATAAACTTAATGTGCAGTTTAAAAAGCGTGTGAAGCATCAATGACAAAAGAAAAAGAGAAAACAGAACACTACAGACTAACAATAGATCAATAAAATTTGCTCACAACCTGATTTAATAAGTTCCTGTGCCCCTCAAGCCTCCAAACTAGTAACACGGGGGAAAAACATAAAACCGATTTGATAAATGTGCAGTGAATAAGGTGGTTATCGTTTTATCTACATGGAAGGGGAACAGCTATTTGTACGTATACACACATCGTATTGATCAGCCTTTATATTGTGAGCCTGTTTTCTAAAAATCAATGATCATATTGTTTCAGTACGTTATCGTTTTTGAGATTTTTGCGGCCTAATTTGCCTCATTACGTGCAGTGAAAGATCCAGTGTTTTAGCTGTTTTGTTGCAATAAAGATGCAGGTGCACGTCAAAGTTGCGACTTTGTGACTTGCAACTTTAACTTTATTGCAACAAAATGTCTAAAAACACTGCAACTTAGATTGCTCAAAATTGCAAAGTCGTGCAGAATTCACAACAGTTGGTTGAATTTGCGTTAATATTTGCAACCACAACATCGCGAAATCCTGGAGGGGCTGTTTTTTTACTGAGGTTTGACTAGCGACTCCTCACACAACCACACCAGGACTAGTCTTGTTATTCTGGAACAGATTTACAATAAAAATAGATGTTGAATCATTCAGATGTTTTGGTTGTAACGGGATGTATCTCTGATATGTGAATGAGGTTTAGCTAAAGTGCAACTGAAATCAAAACTTATGCGTAGCGCTAAAGCTAATACCCGTGGAACTGTTAGCCTCCACACAGCCAACGTGACGATCACATGTTGTTTTATATCAAATGATTTAATTTGATCAGATGGATCGTTAAACAGCTTCTAAATGCAGGATTTATATTTTACAAAACAAGATGATATTAAGATTTAACCTTCATCGTGTCTCAGACGTTACTTCACATTGTTCTTTCGTAACTTTTGTGTTGATCTGGTTCACTTGCACTTTGAGCTGAGGATTTCAGCCTCATCATGGAAAGGTTTTTATTTTATTTCCATTGCTCTGTTCTTCTGTGGAAAGCACTCAGTGACCTGGCATGAGGACAATTTCACATGAGTGAGAAGAGAGGGAAAGAGCTCCACAGATGAAATATTTGCCACTAAAGAAGAGGCACATAGCTGAACTGAAATGCCTCCCTGTCTCTTCTCTTTGACGTGGCACAGGGGCGCTCGTTTTCTGCCGCGCTGCCCGATTTATGCCATTAATGAAGGAGGAGGGAGGGCGGCGGTGATAACACAGAGGCCGAGGAGGAATGTTGTTCATCCTCCGGTCGCTGCCAACCAGCCTCTCTCTCCGGTCAGTTTAAGGACGGCGCCTGCCGACACAGACCTGTTTGGCACCAGCCGACATCGGAGAAAACAGGGAAGCTTTGATCCTTTTCACCGTCGAAGTAATGAAGACCCGAGCTTCTCCTGAAAACGTTGGAGCACTCAGCAGCTTCTCAGCTTCTCTTCAAACAGAGATGAATAGAAACTAATCCCTTTGATTTTCACTCACATCTCACCTACCACACCGTCCTGTAACAGCAGCTACATTTACATGGACCCTAATAATCCGTTTATCATCGAACTCGATCAAAATGAAAAGCTTTATGTAAACAGTTCGATCAGAATTTAACCCCAGTGTAATGTGTCCATCAACACGTCAGTTAAAGATGCACCGATTCCAATTTTTGGGCCAATACAGATTTTTCACACATCACAAGATTTATTGTCTTTTTATCCTTTTTTTTGATAGAACATTTTTTGGGAGATCATTCATGTTTTAAAACATGGGTGTTTATATACACACACACACACACACACACACAAAAAGCATAATATAATATTAACTCAAATATCTGTATTATGTCTTATCCACATGACTATGCGTCTTTTTCTGTTTGTCTTCCTTTCATTTCTTTTTATCTTGCATAATTATTTGAACATTTGAACAAAACAATGTGACACATTCTTTGATAGAACATTTAAACATAAAAACAACCAGATTTTCATCTCAAACAAAATTTGTAAAACAAACACATTTTGTTCTTTGTTTAAATCAAACTTCAGACGCATTAAAAAATAATAATTTCTAAAATGAGAAATTTACACACATTTAAAAAGTGTAGTTATAGAAAAAAATATTTTTTTCTTTTCAGCTTCAGTATCTAACTTCAAATACTAAAACTATTTTCAGTCACACATTTGGACATAATGACATAAGCAGAAGTGGGAATGTCGCCTTCAGAAAGTAAAAGTCTGCCATGTTTTGGTGCTACCTGCACATTTAATAATGTAATAATAATGTATATTTGTAGGATATTTTTCTATTTGCCAATCCAGATGTTGTAGTATATACAGCAGGAGACCACTGACATATGAAATGAATTTGTCGACACTACAGTGTGGAAGAGTAAAGTCATTAAATATTTTTGGTGTTGCACTTGTAGACGGTCCCTAAGCACTTGTCTCTCAGCGGACTGCTAATGGACTAATGTAACAGCAGAACAGCTGGTTTGGATGAAGACGGGATTGAAGCCCACAGTCTACTTTAGCCTACCAGGGATTTTAGGTTGAGGTCAAAGGTCAACATTGGCGTCCAGCATTAATTGATATGCTGCAGAGACGCTTTTACTTTTAGATTTGATTAATCAGTGAATCAGTGATTAATTCTGAACCAAATCTTCCTCCTCTCGTTAATGTCAACAACATTCAAAAGTTTGATTAATACCACAAAGATGTAAAGACTTGTTAACGTTTTATCCAACGAGTCTGTGTCTTTTCAGCTCTTTTCAGAGTCGGATCGTGCTGGCAGCAGGTCAACAAGGTAGTTGAAGTAGTTGAAGTGTTGCTCTCCTAGCGATGTTTTCCAGCTTCACCTGCAGGATCCTGAGCTTTTCTCAGACCAGATGAGATTAATAATCTCTGCAGTGTGTTCAAGGTCGACGCTGAGGTCTGCTACCAGGTGGATGAACCTGGATAAAGCTCAATTATCTTCATTTCTCATGTACTTAAAACAACATAAACCTCAAGGAAGCTGAAGAATAATAATAAAAAAGGCAGTAAAGGAAACCTTTTGTTGCGATGAGTCATAAAGTTAGGTTGTTTGTCGAGTTCTAATTTTGGTTTTGGTGCAGTTTCAGGTCGTTCGTCCGGCAGCTTCCTGTCGGTCTAAAATACCCGCATGCATTCCTCAGGTCATAGTCAGCAGCAAACCTCTGTGTTTGTCAGAGCACCAATAAAAACCCATAAAAAGAATAACTCGCCACAAAAGGGCAACGCTCTTATGTAATGATAACTTGACCGATTGCTGTACTTTCTGACATAAATGCCCTGAAACATTCGAGATATGCAATAATCTCCTCGTGACCTCTCGGAGACTCGGCTCTGACATTTCACTTTGTTTTCTTCAAACATCATTAATTAATTCCAGAGTGAGTCAACTGACTAAATCGGATATTATTTTATTTATTTCTTTGTTTTGTTTCATCGTCGACTTGTTCCGCTGCCTCATTCTTGAAACGGTTTACACACATCGTCCTGTGGTTCGTAGTTTTATACCCGCGTATAAAAGCTTCGCTCAGATGTGGCGGCGGAGAGGGAACGACGGAGGGGGAGCGTGTGATCAACATGTGTGTGATTTCTCCTTTTTTTTTTTCTTTCTTGAAACCGCTGTGGGGGTAAAACAACATTATAAGCGAGGAGGTTGCAGCGACTGAGCCTCAGCATTGGAAACAGCTGCAGACCTGCTTGCGTTTTCGCCTCCTCCTCCTGCGACCCGTTCACCTGCACGGTGTCACGTTTAAAATGCAGCGTTCAATTAGAAATGTTTTTCTTCACCTTCCACATTTTTCTACGCTCTTAACTTTCCCGCATGTGCAGATTGAGCGTCTCGTCGTGCCAAGCTTTTCCTTTCTCCGCGTGCCATCCGCCTGCCCACCATCTGTGTTCATCTTTTCATAACCTCTCCCTCTCTCTCTCCTGGCAGAGAGGTGTATGTTACATTACATATGGATGGGGTGAGGAGGAGGCGAAGCCTGAGCAAATAAAGGAATAATCTCCCTCCTCCCTTCCTTCACCAGCAGCCTCTACACGTGCCACGAAGAAAACCTCAACAAAAAGACATTTAAAACTGCAGCGGTTTGATGCATTGATGTGTAAACATTGAACCTTTAGTCTTTGTCTAAATGCACAGATGTCGACGACTGTTTGCTGAAGCCCCACCCGCCCTTATTTAATGTTGCTACACCTGTCACTGTCAGCATTTCCAGTTTTACACCGATGGAGGCAACGGACGTCAATGAAACACTCCTCTCACTTTTAACTAAATAACTTCTAAAAATAACATCATCATCCATTAATCTGCAGATTGTTCACTCTTCAAATAGATTAAAGTAATGAGGAAATGAAAATTACATGACCGCAGTATTAATATAGTTCAGTATCTATCTCTTTTTCTTCCTGTAAATCAGCGTCTACTGTCTGATGACTGGTGTAACATCTTATAATGTTGTTGTGATTTACAGTGAAGTTACCTAAGGTATCAAAGTTAGCCAAGTTAGTGAAGCTAATGTAGCCAAGTTAACTGAAGTAACTAGTAATTTATTGGTCGTATACATCACAGGTGGCAACTGGAAGCTGAAGATGGCCATAATGTTGGTGGCCATTAGCTAACTGAAGCTAACATTAGCTAGCAGCTGTGTGAGAGACTTTGGCTCTAATGTTTTCAGCTGTATAAACTGTGAGTTTGCATCAAACCCATGTCTTACCTTAGAACAAGTGAAGACATCCTAGATGTTGTTAAGCTTCATCAACAGGAGACACTGCTGTTTGAACATCTTATAAAGTTATAAAAGCTACAACAAAACCAAAGGAAAATCTACATTTCTCATGTTTCTCATAGAGGTCAATGAGCAGGACGTCAGAGTGTGTTGTGATTGGCTCATTTCATTCATGACCTAGCGTTGGTTCACTTGTTCTCTCCTGTATTTGTCAAATCAAAGCCTTATTAGTAAACGGTAGCACTCCGAGATGTTTGCCAGTCGGCTCCGACAAAGATTTGTTCTGTTTCATTTTGCTTATTAAGAATAACGTCGACATTAATGAGAGTTGATGAAACTTCAGTCTCTGTTATTTCTGTTCCGTTTTCATCGTGTCCATTTTCAGCTCCGTGTCTTTAAATGGTTTGTGTTTTGAGTTTCCAAGAGTTGTGATATAAATCAGAAGATCACAAAATCTTCTTGGTAAATTAAACCTAAATGAGTCGATCGGTTTTTTCCCAGTTTGTGCAGTGTTTTTCTGACCGAACACGCTTTAAAACCACGTTCGTTATGGTTAGAAAATGAGGAAGTGGAGATTGACAAGTGGGAAGACTTTGCATTTTCAAAGTGTGTGTTGTCGTTTATGGCAGGTCCTAATGTGTCTTTGCCCTCAGGCGTCGTCTCTCGCTCTGCAGAGATGACGATGCTTCGCAGCTCATTGTCTGCCATCACGTGTCCATTTACACGGCGTGTGCTTGTGTTTGCATTTCGGCTTCATCAGCAGTGCTGAGTGGAGGAATTCCTGCTCATCAGAGACACTGAAAGCGAGAGAGTCAGCAAGATATGAGCAAGTAGGAGGAAAGATAGAGGATCAGCAAATAAGAGAAAGATTTTGCTGTGAAATAAGACCATCAGGTTGTTAGGAGGAGGAAAAGTCAAGTGGATCTGAGGTCACGGCTCAGTTTGTTCAAATAAACGAAGTAAAGTTTTCCTTGTTTGACCTTGTGGTCTTTATTTCTGGTCTTTATTTCTTATTTTCTTGTGGTCTTCATTCATCTATCCTGTCATTAAAACTAAACTGCAACATTAAGTCCATAAATTTCTTAATTTTCCGGATCAATCAATAAAGGACGGTAATGACAGTGGAGCTGTTGTTTGAATGTTTGTATAAACTGTTAAATACTTAAGGATAAAAGTGCTGAGGAAGATGATGGTTAACAAATCCACCTAAAGCTTCATCAGCATTAATAATGTTTGAGCAATTTAACTTTTTTTAACAGTTTGGTTTAGTTTCTGTCTCAGTGCAAATTATGTGGTTGATTTAAACTTTCTATTTTTTGAAACTTGGTCTGTGAGTTTTTGGCCACATGGTGGCAGCAGAAACAAAATGTCACTTCTTGTTTTCATATAGGAAGTCACACCCCATCCGTCGACCCACTGGGTCCTTAGATCGAAAAAAAAAAAAAAACATTACAGTGAACGGAGAGATAAAAATTATTTTCTGATCCACTTTGACTTCTACCCAGGATCGCACATATGTTGTATCTTGATTTAAATGATAATTATTAGTGTGAGTCAAGACCATGTTTGTGGTGTAATTGTTGATTTATCTGCTTCTGAAAATACGTAACTGGTTCGACTACAAACCAAACAGTCTGGTAGGTGACGTCACGTCACAAACTTTTCACTGAATTTTTTCCCCCCTCTCTTCCTGGCTGAAGAGAGAACAAGGAGTAGGTGATAAAACTGACCAGGTCGGATATTTTCCTAGGTAGCGTAGCTGCTGTTAAGCTAACGTTAGCTGTCAGAGTTTGATGGTGACATAAATTTTAGTAGACGAGTGTTGAAGTTGTAGCTACGTGGTCTCACACAAGACCTAAAATAACATTTGCTGTCTGTCACTAAACAGTCTCTCCATGTCAAAAATTATCTTTAAAATTCACAAACATCATTTGTGAAAACCATGACACATTTCAAACGGGACCAAAAAATATTTTTTCTCTCCATAGACTCATAGACATAGACTCTAGTTCATAATTTTTACAATCAGAGGACCCATGGACCGGAGGTAGATGGGCCTGACTTAGGCTCCCTACACTAAAGGCTGATTTATGTCTGTACATGTAGACACACAGACTAACAGATGCTTCTGCATTGTTGTGTGGCTCGTCCGACCACCTATCTGTGGCTCCCCAATTTACGTACACCTCCTCAATTTTTTATCTCCTGAGAAGATGGAGACCACATGGAGACCACAGGGCTCTGATTGGTCCGGTGAAGTGACATAATTTCCAGAGTCTCATTTTTTATGAATTCCTTCCACAACAACAACACCATTTAAAAAAACAACATTTAAAAGCTCAGTGTAATGAAATGATTTGTCTTTTCTTGGTCTCTATTGTTCGTTGTGTGTGTGGAGGAACAAGGCTGGCCAGTAAATAAACGATCAACAACAGTTGATAATCATAATGGAAAAAAACATAACGCCCCCTACTGTACTGGTGGTGAATTACTTTGTGAAACCCACAAACCAACAAAGAACTTTGAAAGGGTTCAAGGCTGCGTTGATACAACTGCACAGTCAGGAAGCAAAGCGAGACCTTTAGCCCTAATATTCGATCGTAGTTTGCAGTTTAGTGCGAAGTTGGTCGTCTATTTCGTCTGTTTAGCTGAGCAGCGAGACCAAAACAGTGAGCTGAAAGATGCTAAATTGTCCCAGAAGCTGCCACCAGGCGGCTTCTTTCACATTCGTTCGTCTGTTGTGAAGATGCCTTTAAAAATTTCAGCCTCTGAGCGACTTCGCCTCCATTACTGTTGATTTACTCATGATATTTCATTGATGTCTTTGCCAAATAGTGAGCGGTGACATTACAATGACCGTGTTATTCGATCTCTCTGGACCGGTTTACTACAAAGTCTCGTCGTCTCTGGAAACCGGAGACGTTTTGCAACCAGCACCTCCACCATCTGTCTGACAACCCCCTGCAGCTCTCACCTCCTCCTCCTCCACCTCCTCCTCTGTTCTTTACTTTCTCCTCCCTGCACGTGTTTTCTCTGTTTTTCTCATTAGACAGAGATAAATATTGGTGCGTTAAGGCTCTGTGTTATGATATCTTTATCGTGTGTGTACATGTAGAAGATGTAGACGTAAACACTGGCTTTTATCGTAGCCGCAGAGCAGCGTTAGCAAGCCAGTCTAGTAGATTTCAGAGGTTTATTTGACATCGGTGATTTGTTATTGTGGAGTAGAGAGCAGCGATCTTTACCTCGATGTGAGAGAGCTTTCGTACAAAACCCAGAACGGGGGGCTTCCTCTCATTTGCTCAATTTTCTTCCTGTCTCTTTGGCCATTTCTCTCTGATCTCCTCCCAACAACACACCCCACCCTCTTCCCTCTGTTTACCTTTTTCCTTTGAGAAATCTCTTTAAGCAAACTTGTCTTTTTTCATTTTATGACACAACCTCTCCGTCTCTCTTACTCGTGCGACAGTCGCAGTCATTCCTTTATGTAAACACAGGCATTAGCTTCAGTCTCGGTGTCTGCGCTGTGTTTTTAAAGCTTTATACCCAAGAAAGGTGTGTTAATGGATGTGTGGCCGCCTGGGTGGTGGGTTTAGTGGAATGATATGAAGACAGATGTTGTATTGACATTGTGTGTTTTGTTCTGTTTTAGATGACAAGCCCGTCCAGGAGGAGGACTGGGTGGTTTGCCAGCACCCTGAGTGCCCCGAACGCCGCCGGGCCTCAAAGGTAAGACTATGAAAACCTGAAGGAAAAGGCTGATTGGTTTGACAGGGAGCAGGTTTCCTGCCAGAGGGGAAGCTCTACCCTGAAGACACAAACCTCCTGTTTGTGGTTTTCGTGCAGCGATACGTCTCTGTAGCTATTTTTAGGCAGGTTGGGTAAATCCCCTGTGGAGATGGGCGTTGGCTGCTTGCACTGCCACACCTTCCAGGGGTCGTCTCTTCAGCAATGTCGTCCCAAAAAAATAAAAAATAAATGAAAAGTTACGACAAAAACTTAAACTTGAATGTTAACGTCTGTAGGACAGAAGAGAAAAAGTCTGGCGTTGGAAACCACTTCATTTCCGACCAACGGTTAGCGTTGGTTACCAAAGTAGTTATTTCAGCCACCGTGACGTCCCCTCAACTTTAACAGGTACTTAGTTTAACCCAAACCATGATCTGTCCTGAACCACAACCAAACTGTGTTTGTGCCTGAACCTTTTTTTTTTTTTAAAAAAACCTGCTCAGCAGCTGAGCATACAGTATATATAGTGTATAGAGTTTGAAATAAAGGAATCAAATCTATCTATCTATCTATCTATCTATCTATCTATCTATCTATCTATCTATCTATCTGTCTATCTGTCTATCTGTCTATCTGAACCTTTAACATTTAAATGCATCTACATTTTGCACTGTTGTAGCTTTTATTTATTGTCATTTTGAAGGAAACGGCAGTAATTGTCACAGTAATTATCTCAGTAATTATCACAGTAATTATCTCAGTAATTATCAGGCCTCCTCACATGCTGCTGAAACAGGATCTAAATGAAACAAAGCAGAGCGACGTTGCTACGTTTCTTTTCTTTTCTTTTAGGTGTTAAAGGGAGTGTGAGCGTCTGGTCTCTGTGTCTGGTCACCAGACTGTGAAATGAATTATAGTTTTCTGAAAGTGGGAGTCCTGCCAGCGAAGGACCGAGTCGGGGCCCATGCTTGTTTTGGTTTGATCGCTTCACTCGCTGCCGCTGGAGCTGGACATTAGAGGGATTTTCCTCTTGATTCGAGACACAACCCCCACCCCGCTGTCTTCTGTGGCGCGTTTGCAGACGGGCAGATGGTTATATATAGTTTTTTCTCCATAGCAACTGAGAATAATAAAGTGAGGGGAAGAAGAAAAAAAGAGCTTAACCTGAACTGTCCTCGCTGCTTCGTCTTCCTCCTGCTCCTCACGTTATCGAGTCTCTCGCTTCTCTCACATGGTTTGTTTGCAGAACTGTGAATGAGGAAGAAGAGTTTTGTGCAACATGTTAAAAGTGTTGCACAGGAGGAAGAGGAGGGTCTGTCTCCTTGGTCAGGGTCAGAGTTGATGCTGTTATGTAAGAGGATCAGTGACAAACCTAAAGACCATTGTCAACTGGGATCAATGGACAAGTTGAGACCAGTTACAGTTGGTTAGCAAAGACAGAGAATTGCTCAAGAAATGCATCAGTTTAAAACAATCAGATTTTGGTTCTTCCTGCAACTAATATCAGGTTTAATAAAACATATTTTATATATTTTCAGTTACAACTTCCTTACCTTATATATTTAGCTACAAGGGGGTAGTAGATTAAGCATAAACTCTAAGTTTTAATGTTGATACAGGAGACATGCGAACAGATGTAAAGCAAATTAAACAGTCATTCGGTCAAATTTGAAGCAACATGAAGGATTCAAGTCAGATATTTACTCCTGGCTACTTCAGCAAACTTGCGTTAACTAACTTTGCTGCATTAACCCTTTTGGCTACAGTAGCTATTTTGGCTGCTATAGTAAATTTGCTGTTAGCGAACTTGGCAACATAAGCTAAATTGGCTATTTTTGCTAGCTTGACCATGTTAGGAAACTCCACGAACACAGCTAACTTTGCTATTTTAACTTATTTTATCAAACTTTGTTACATTAGCAGATTTGGCTATGCTAGCTAACTTAGCTACATTAGCTAACTTGGCTATGTTAGGTAATTTGGCTATGCTAGCCAACTTCACCAAGTTAGCTAACGTAGCAAAGTAAACAAATTGTTAAGCGCTGCTCACCGATATTTTCAACAGAGTTTTATTTTCAGATGTCAGATAACATGCAGGACAAGCTCATAATAAACATTATCTCTGTTAACAATAATCTTACATGATAGATGCTCAAACTGCTAAATGTAACTAATGTAACTCTGTTATGTCTGTACATGTTGGTGATATAGATTTAACCAACTTAACAAGCAACTAATGCTGTAAAAAAAAAACTGGTCCACACTTTGTTTTTTTGCAGCTACTGTTGGTTTTATGAGCATTTAGTTGAAAAGTTGTTAAAAACAATAAATAGAAAGACATAATTCAGCTATAATGACTCTTTTCAAACACATACACGTTTTAGTTTCTTATTTTTAATAGGATGGAGGTTTATATCTGTATTCACATTAAATCCACATGATTTAATGCAGTATGACGATAAATAACAACCCACTTTCTCTAAAGCTTCATCTGTGCAAAATTCAGAAAATCCAAACTATTGCCACGTCATTTCTTCTCAGATTTGCAGTCAGCAGGTGTTGAATCAAAGACATTCCTGTCCGATGAAACATGATTTTTTTATAGATTTATCACTCAGGTTTCAGTCGACTTCATCATGAAGTGTTCCTTTTTTCTTTTTTTAACACCTGTTATTTATTGTTCGACCCCTCACTGAGAGGAAATCCTGCGATGTCACAATTCTCAATATTTGTTCACTACTTTTTTTCACACTTTGAGCTGTAAAATAAGAATGATGAGGCTGGTGAGTCATGTTAGTTTTGGCGCTCCCGTACTTTATTAAAAAAAAAAAAAAAAAAAAAAAAAAAGAAGAAGAAGGAAATAGATTAGATTTATTATGCAGCGTCATTGTTTCTGACAGTTTTTTTGTTGCTCAACAGCTGTGAGTGTGTCGACTGTTATGGTCTTTAACCAGCAGGGGGCGGCGTTCATGACTTCTTCTACATCTGTTTCTGACATTTTTCTGGATAACATACTGTAAAAACATCCCTCTACTTTCCTCCAGTCTAGATTTAGACGCATCAAAGAAAACAAATAAAAATTTTAATTTTAAGAGTGTTTTTTTATGTTCTCTGTATAGTGTCTTTGATTTTCATGGCGGTTTTTGGCAGCAGCAGGACACAGAGCAGACACAAATACAGAGGAAACACAGAGGCAGCGGGAAGATCTTTTGAAATTGTTTTTTATTCCCAGACGGTCGCTGCTGCCTCTGGTGTCGTCCTGTCGTACATCAGCTCCTGACGGCGGCTGCGTCTCCTCCGCTTTTCGGTCTCAGCTCAACGAGTTCACCTGCACCATAATTTTAGTGAAATCTCTCCGGTGTCAAGCCGATGTGCTTCACTGTGTTACATAATAAGATTCAGGCTCATATTTGAAATATTTGTTGTGTGCAGTTTCTTGGAGTCGTTTTTTGGGTTTTAAAATCAAAACCTGCAGGAAGTTTGACGTTCGACGGGGGATTCGTCTCAGGTTGTGTCGTTAGTGTCGAGCGCTAGTCTGAGCTTGCTCCTTGGATCCAGTCTCCCACATAGAACAGCTTATTATCCCCGATCACCCTCCCTCTCTCTCTCTCTCTCTCTCTTGCCTTCATTTCCCTCTTTCTCTCTTGTCTTCGACGATGACAGGACCAGACATGACGCCTCGTGAGGTGTTGGTCGGTCACCTCGGCAACGGGCCCCTCCCTGCTCAAACAGCTGGAGGCGCTGGGATCGATGTGGAGAGAGTCGAGAGGTTTTGATGGTTTCAGTGAAAGCTGGATGAAAACTAAAAATGATGTTTGACTTGTTTCATTTGTCGCTCGGGTTTCCATCAAAAATAGCGTCACCTGCTCCTTGGTCTTACTTTCATCGTATTGTTTTTCTTCTTCTTGTCTTCCTCCATTCGTCACACATGATGACTAATCCCATGCTGATGTTTCAGGGGGATTAACATCATGTTGAGGTGTGTTAGTCAGACCAGTATCACCATATTACCAGAGTTTGAATCATTCACTTTTATAACTTTGCTCGTTTCTTTTTTTGTATCACTTTTTCCACCATAAACAAACCTACTCTACTGACTTAATCTCTTTCTGTTCCACTGATCTGCTTGGACCACAGTCTTCACCTAACTGACACTGACAAGGCGCCGCCGCTAGCGCTGCTAAGTAAACAGCTGTGTTGGGCCGGATGCCCGTCGTCTGTATTTGTCTGAGGGTTTGAAGGGTACGAGGCGTTCGGTGCCGTTTCCTGATAGAGATGGATAATGTCCTGGGTGTCGTGCTGTTACATTAACACCCTCTTTTACCCGTCTGGTCAGACCGTCGCTCGCCTTCCTCTTTGCTTCGTTTTCAGGAAATATTCAGCTCATAGTTAAAAAGGTCAAGTGTCTTGTTTCCATAGTCCAGAACAGGAAAATATATACGTTCATCAGTTGTTGCGTGATTGCTGCCCACATTTATTTCACACAGCTTGTATTGTAATTTAGTTTTTTTTACAAATTGGTTTTCAGAGGACGGGGGGAAAAAAAAGGATGTGACCTCAGCTGTAACTGTGAGCTTCTTGGAACGTTTACTTTATGAAGTAATGCATGTCCCACTAATGGAAATGGTAATGGTGGTCTGCAGCGGTCTGATGACCGCCGAGTCATTCAGCGTGCACGGGAGAGAAAGGCGGAGACAGAAATCAGGAAGAGTTACCTAATCACTTTTCAAACATGGCCAGCAGAAACACTGGCGTTAATATGTTTATTGAAGGAAGGGAGAGTGTGCAGGCGGTTCTCCTGCTCCACATTCACAGACGAACACGTTCACACTCAGTTTTTATCTACAGTCGTTACTGCTCAACTACTTCTGTTTCTAAATGAACAACTGTGACCTTAAGGCTGAGTTATGCTTCTCCAACATAAACTACACGGCCACGGAGACGTGAACCCTTTCGAAGTTCTCCGTCGGTTGGCGGGTGTCGTAAAGTAATTCAACACCAGAACAGTAGGGGGCGATATGTTTCTTTCTGTTACAATTATTGACTATCGCTAATTGTTTATTTACCGCCCGGCCTTGTTCCTCCTCACAAAACGAACAATGGAGACTGAGAGGAGACATTTGTTGGAACTGGAACTGATTGACTTTGAACAACAAATAGTTTTATTGTAAATGAACTGAGAACTAAAGAGGAGACGCGTGGCGATGTTGTTGTTGTCTGCGGGCAAACCTCCCGGTGACTTCTGGGATAGCTTAGTGTGGTTCGCTTGCATACTGCGAAATCCTACTGGAAGTACGAAGCCATCTGCGAACCTTTCTCCTACTAAAAGCTACTAAGGTATTCGGACGTTCTAGATCGTGGCTTACTCATTTTTGCCACTACATAGGTAGATAGTTGGTGTACACGGATGCAGACTATGTGTGAGACATGATCATTGGTGATGATGTGCATAGAAACGTGGCAGTGTTGCCGCTAGCTTGTGCATGTAAACAACACATGACTAGATGATGATTTATGAGGAGGACAATGTTTTGACATGTTTGTAACCAGCCAGTGCGGTGAATGTAAACAGGAAACAAGTTCACCACAGGGTAGATTGAAGCAAAAATTGATAAAAGCAGATATATTTTGAAACGTGGACCTGGTTTATGTCGAGGTAATAAGACATTTAAGTGCAGTTCCTTCGTCTTTATTCGATGATTAAAAGTTGAAAACACAGGTTCGGTCAGCGTCTTGTGGCCCAGTTGGCTGTGACGGCGACGCTGAGCATCAGACTTCATTAGACCTGAAAAACATCCAAAGTGAAGCTGAAATCCGTTCAGAAATCATTAAAAACCCTTCTGAGCTTTTGGCTCACCTGGCAGTGTCGACTCAGACAGCTTCTCATGTGTTTCATTTCAGGAAGAAAAGGCAGTTTGGATCAGAAAGACTGGCTCTTTCTCACATTTTAACACTTTGTTTTCAAACGTCTGGTTGGATCCAGTTTGTTATGTGATGTAGTCATCAGCTTGTGACAAAGAACCGTGTGAGTTTACTGGAGGTCGACCTGTCACCACACATCAATGAGACATATTGTTAATAATTTTATTACATAGGAAAGACTCAGAATCATTATCTTCACCATCGGTTTTGCTCAAGATTAAGTCTTTGTGTTTGTGCTGAACATATCAACTTTTTATCAGGAAGTGTTTATAACAAAACGCAGCGTGCTGTCGAGTTAAACCTGAGAAAGACAAGAAAATCGGCAGAGTTCAGTCGTTTCTCAGGAAAGATATTCCAATCTGTATGTTGACAGTGTTGATCCCAGCACGTCACGACAGGCTCTCTGCTCGTTCCTCGTCTCAATCAACTGCAAACCAATCTGCGCCCGTCTCTGCCCGGCTGTACTTTTCCAGTCCGATGAGAAAGACGAAGCTCTGACTCTTCATGAACCCTTACTCATCGTACGTCATGCGGCAAACACTTAAGCTTAACGAGAAAAGGGTCCGTGGTTGAGATTCCAGAGAAAGCCGAATAGACGCAGGTTGGTTGGTTTTTAATTTGAAAATTTCAACATTTCTACCTGATGCGTTTTTTAACAGAATCGCTAAGTCTCATGTTTAGGAGTTACAACAAACTTGTAACAAACCCACCACTCCTCTTATAAAAGACAAAGTTGGATTCATAGGCAATAAAACACACTCTTTGTTAATTAAATACACCAGGGGGTTTTAGCCACTACAGCTACACTCTTGTCTTTTATGACAAGTTGCTTACGACAAGGCAGTTTGCTGACTCAAGTTAAACTGTGTAATGATGATAGTAATAATCATCAAGTACATCACAAAAGGATTAAAAATGAAGCAAAGGTTCATGTTTAAATGATGAAATTCGAAATATATTTTGCAGGTGAATGTGAAACTTCAGTGTCAGTATCTTGCCCAAAGGGAACTGTGATATGACAAGTTGGGAATTGAACCTTGGGTGAGTTAACTGGAGCTTGAGTTTACAGGAGAAGCTTCATTTTGTCTTCAACCTTTAGCTACAGTTAACGCTGATGTTTTACTGTCACACAACAACTACACTAAGTTTAATAGAAGACACGATGAAATAAAGTTACCAAGCTGAAGTTGGACATAGCGTCCAGCTAACATCCATTAGCTAACGTTAGCTAGAAGATCTGCGCGATGTTGGCGGTGTAATGTGAGGTTATAGAAACTGTACGTAGTAGCTAAATAAGCTAAATTAGCTTAAAAAGTAAATTATCTAAGTGATCAAAGCTAGCTAATGTAGCCAAGTAGCTGAAGTAACAACTGGAAGCTGAAGTCAGCCATAACGTTGACGTCCATTAGCTAACTGAAGCTAACCTAATGTTAGCAGATGTGTGTGATGTTGGGTCCATAATATGTTCAGTTGTATAAACTGTGTAGACACCATGTCTTCCCTTAGAACACTTATTTTACGTTTAGCTTCACATACAGCTCTGTTTGACCATTTTCAGTCAATTATAAGTGTATAAACTGCAATAAAACCACAGGAAAATCATTTTTTCCTATGAAGAAATATGAGCAGTAAGAAATTAAATCAAGAAATGTGATTGGCTTGTGGAGTTCAAGTGCTTAAAAACAGGTTTTCACCATTAAGCTGATATATATGATAACATCCTGGCTCAACCTTGAAATATATCAACGTCTGGTTGTGTGAAGTAAAAAATAATTATAAAATCAATACAAAAACAAACAGGAAGTCAGTGCATAGAGGCTGCGTTGTTCTTTTTTTAGTTAGACCCACTGATATGAGACTGCAGATATCATGTAAAATAAGGTCTTTTGTTGGAGGAGCTTAAGAAATGACAGGAATTTAAATGTGTCGTCACCCTGTAATTTTCACACGTGGCCACAGTCGCTGCTTTTCAGCAAACATCCTGCTTTCAGTTACGTCTCGTACCCTGATGTGAGAGTTTTTTTTTTTTTTGAGTCTTAACATCGAGCTGTCGAAATGTGGAAAAAGCCACCAACTGTCCGTCAGAGTGTCGTGGAAAAAAATATCACAATGACAGACATGCAGTGATAACAAACAAGCTGGAATCTGAATTATGTGTCCTTCTATAGCATGGACCGTCAGGGAAGTACAAACATTAGTGGCGCAGGGGGGTCGGATTGTACCATTGACGCCAGTTTAACCCCCCAGGACCATCGCAGTCAGGAAGACGAGGGGTAAAAAACAGGAAGAGGGTACCTGACTGACGCTGCTGTGGAAACAGCCATGTTCAGGTCGACCACTATAACCAGGGTTCAAAGACTTAAAGAGGAGGAGGCCCCCGGTGAGGAGATGGGCTGAGAAAACAACCCCCCTACCACCATCACCAGCAGCACCACCTCTTCTGAATAAATCCCTTGCATGCGAAGAGGCAAACCTCACTAATTGTTGGTTTGCTCTTTCAGTGTTTTGAGAATGTAAACAACCGCTGCTTAATGAAATACTCAAAGAGTCTCTTTAGTTTCAGAGGCGATAATAAGCTTTGAAATGTCTCCAGTTCAAAATATGTTATTATTGCTGTGGAAGTGTGTAACACCATTCACCTCCCCCTTCGCCCCCCTCGCCTCCTTAAATCGCTCTTAACTCAAGCCAGCCACGAAACTGGAACTTCCAGCATCATCATCACGGGTGAAATATTTGGCGTCCTCACTCTCTCCTTTCCACACTCAGCTTTGTTATTTTTTTCTCCCCCTCTCGTGCTCATCGTCGTTATCTTCATCCTCACATTTTCCCCTTTATTGAACTCATCCTTTGAAGACTTGAAAGTATTCAGAGGGGTTAATGCCAAGGTCAGGCATCAAGAGGGGTCATTTATGTCCAGCCTCACCCCTTCCTCCCCCTTCCTCTAACAATGACCGCGCCACTGGGGTCTAATCCTTCAGGGTAATTGCATCTCTGCTTGTCCACCCTTTTAAATATAACCTCCACTAATTAAGGGTGACGGTGGGGTGGGGTGGGGGGGTCTTGTTTTGAAGACACAGGACAAGAGGAGGTGGGGTTTCAGCATTAAGGCCTCTCCACCCTGCACCTCCTCCTCCTCCTCCTCCTCCTCCTCTTCTTCTTCTTCTTCTCCTGTTCCAAACATGCGGCCCCCACCGGCCTCAGGGGGTCAGTCTTGTTTTTGTGAGCGGGCTAATTGCAGAGGATTTAAACACGGATTAACCCTGAATGACAAAAGAACAGAGAGTAGTGGGTCGAGTGTTTGTGGTCAACGCAGCAGATTGTAACAACAGGTTTAGGCTTCGAAACATACGTGCTTTATGACGCACGTCAACACGACAACTATATTTTATTAATCGATCAATCTTCTTTTGTTTATTAATTGAAAACCTAATATCTGTTTGAATTTATGTTTGACCCAGTTATTCATTGATTCATTGAGAAAAAAACAACAAAAAATAAAAGTTAGCGTCAATCTTAGCTAAGGTGGTGTTAGCTTAGCTTCATTATTGATTTATAGAATCTTCAATTCTCAATTAATCGATAATTAATCAGCCTTTTGTGCAACAAACATATTCAGTTAACGCACAGAAAAAAAATTAAAAAACTGTAAAGGTCCTACATTTCCCATAATGCACCTCTTGTGCAACTAGAACATATCAATTGATTGATCTTCTGATCGGATTGATCTTGGTTCCTCTACCGAGTCTCTAAATCAAAACCTGGACGATACCAACTAGTCGACCATGGTGACGACTACGATTGACCAAATGAATTGATTAATTGAAAAAAAACAACAGAGATAAAAGTTTGCTTCAACCTTAGTTAGAGGTGATTTTTGTTATTGATTTACAGTATCTTATTCTCTCAATTAAAGGAGAAATTGGTTGTAAAATGACTTTTGGATGTAAAACATGATAACGAGTTGTATAACACTAACCCGCTGCATTACGAACATTTTTATTTTTATCGTTTTTGTTGAAAAGACTCACCATGGCAGTGATTGGGGCACCAAGGCAGCTTGAAGACGTCGCTATTTTAAACCATTAAAACGACTCAAAGTAGCTCCACACTTCCTTGCTGGAATAACAAGGGTCCTGACATTCAAAACGAGGCACTGAAAACTTTATAAATTAACACATCGTTTATTAAAAAGACAGGTCAGACCTAGTGGCAGTTTCCAGTCCTACAAGTCGAATGACGAACACGAACCAATGGACAGAATAGAAGGAGAGATGGTGCAAATTAATTAATTCCCTTGTAGACAATGACCAGATATTGTCACCATCAGATGAAATCCACACTTTTGCACAGAATCAATCAATCAGAGCTTCTGAATCTAAATTAAATCTGGGTGTCACCGACTGAATGATGTGTGAAGCGATCATTTCGATACACTAGCCGTCTAATTAACTAACTCATTAAGACGTGAGCCGTCCATTAGAAATTGTTTCTAAAAATTATTTTAGAAATATTCTTTGTCCTAAAGTCTTTCACAGTTTTAAGAGTCTGAGTCGTCTTCATTGTTTTTGTTGCATCACAAACTGGAAGATGATAAACTTTAAACTTTTATGAAGTTAAAAATATCTTCAGCTGTGTCACTACAGCTAAAACCAAAACCACCCAGTCTTCCTATGATCCACTTAGATCCAGTCAGGTTACATCAGGCTCTAACATGTCTTTAATGGGTTAACTATTCCTGGTTCAGCTGTAAAAAATGCAAATCACATTTCAGCTCCTGGGAACATTCAGACCTCGGAAAATGAAAGTTTCCTGGAAGTTTTTGGTCGTAAATCCCATCAGGACGCACTGTTTGTTAGGTTTCTCAGGTTGTTTAATTTGGCTGTGACACAAGAAATCGTTACCAAAAATACACTCTGAACGTCTGAATCATAACGTGGTTGTGAACACATTTACCCGCCTGTTCTTCTCTGCTGGACTCCCTCGTTTGACCTTGTGACCCCTGCAGGGTCAGAGCGACGTAATGAGTGCAGTTCATCACAGACACTGACTGAGACCAGTTAAACGTGGATCAGCTGATCCATTGAAGTGGAGTGTCAGGGGAAGGGGTGTGTGTGTGTGTGTGTGTGTGTGTGTGTGCGTGCGTGCGTGCGTCTTCAGACGGAAAACTGTGGTAATTCTCAGGAGAACGTCGGATCAGTTTCAGTGGGAGTCTGCATGCGTCAGGCAGGATGTGTGCGAGCTTGTGGGGGTTGTGATTGAGCAGATGGGAGGGGTCGATGCTTTTCCTCTCTGAAAGCATGAGCGTCTCGCCACTCGGCTGCAGTAGTAAACAGAGCGAACTTCTCAGCCTCATGTCAGATTAACCGTTTTCAAGCTCGGGGATTATTTCAGAAACTTGAAACTCGGGACACGCTCTCTCTCGGTCTCCGTCTCTCGTCTGACGGACTTACACACAATTCGATTTCACACTGGGAGTAAAACTTTTAACACCTGCTACTTGTCGGAGATCGGAACTATTGATCGGTTCTTCACTGAAACTCAGATGAGCCGTCTCTCCTGAGAAGTGGGCTTTTTTCTATGGTAGGTAAACGATATGAAGAAGGAGGTAGTAGGAAAATGATGGTAGTTTCATTCATTTTTTTTTGTAACAACAAAGTGTAGAAGTGAAATAACGACAACTATAATAATCACAGGGTTTATCAGATGTTGACATTTTTTGATTGATTACATGATAAGAAAATAACATTCAGCTATTTTAGATGTAAAATTAATATTTAATGAAATGTTGGAATAGTTGCAGATTTTTTGCAATTAACGAATAATTAAGGATTGATTTGTGATTTTGAAGTTGTGAAGGTGACACACACACACACACACACACACACACACACACACACACACACACTCATTTATATCCACATCTGTGAATATAAGTCTTTAAGTCTGTTTAAGTTTTTCCTCCTATGTCTGCACATTTCACATCTGCTTCTTATATCAACAAACCAGATTTACCCTCTGGCACCTTCTCTCTTTCTTTCCTTTTCCATATTTTTTTTTTTTTTTTTTACTAAATTCAAAGTGTTTCCCCCCCAAATAATCATTTTCCATGTCAGACTTGGAAGCTAAAAGTTCTTTCTTAACTCTGAAATACCCAGATCTTTTTCTGTTGTTTTCCTCTTACTTCCTCCTTTTTTGGTCTTGTTCACCGCCCTCCTGTCTATCTCTCCTTCTCCTCCTGCCCTGAAGCTATGGATAGGAAGGCTGGTTGCGTCACAAGTCCAGCCAATGTTGCCTGAGATTTCAGTCGGTACACTTGACTTTGTTAGAGCAGAGAGAGACCAGCTGCCGGTGAGTTGTGTTTTTCCTGTTAGTCGTATTGATCGCACTGAGCCTCCTTTCGTGTGTGTGTGTGTGTGTGTGTGTGTGTGTGTGTGTGTGAGAGGATTTAGTGGTGTTTCTCAAAAGCGTCTTGTGTTGTGTGACGACACCGTGACCGTCGCGTGTGTCATGTAAATATTTGAATCAGCCGTCGGGGGCTGGAGGTCAGTTGTGTTTTACTTGAAACAAATTAGATTTAAAAACAAAACAAATTAGATTTAATTATGTGTCGTTTTGAAATTCGTCCAAAGGAAAATTAAGAATTGAGAAAAAAAAAAAAAAATCCTGTCACTTGTGATTGTTGCATTTATAGAATTTATGCTTTTATTTCAGCTGAGATCAAACAAACAAACAAACAAAAACAAAAACAGTATCGTTTTGTCCAAGTTGGAAAAATGAGTTGTGAAAAATGAGGAGTTGATATTTTTCTTGGGAAAACTTTGCTACATGTTGAAACATACCTTTTACTGGAATGCATGGTCTAGTTTACACACACACACGCGTGCGCGCGCACACACACACACACACACACACACACACAAACAGAGTATTTCCTGTGAGCTTGTTTGTTCCTGAGTTTCGTTCTTTTTGTGGCAAAAAAACAAAAAACAAAACAAAACAAAAAAAACTATGTGCGTGCCGTCAGAAAGGTCGCTCAGCAGTGTCCGATGGCACCGTCTGGATCATTTTGCGTTTTGCTTTGAGGAAAAAAAAAAAAAAACAATAACAGACAATAGATGTGAGAAAAGGTTTTGTATCAGGAGCTCACAGCAGGTCTTATCAGGTCAGAGGATGTCAATTAAAAGACACAGAGGGACATGAAATTACCATGAAGACACAGCACAACAACAAATAAATCTGGAAAAAAAAAAAAGAGGCACGAAATGTTTGCAAAGACACCGAAACTGGAAAACTGAGACTAAAGAAACAAAATAACCAAGAACAACTGCAAAGAGAAAATAAACAACCGTAAAAAAAGAGTCAAATCGACCACAAATGTTGCAGCTTTTGCAGCCGTAAAAGGCAAACATTTTCTCACGATTCATTCACAACTGTGTGGTCACATATAGACAAGTGATGTCAGAGTGTGTAATGCAAAAAAAAAAAAAAAAAAAAAAAACGGGAGTAGAAACGGGAGCCATTTCTTCTAAATGTCTATCTGTGAAATCTGGGAAAATACCAGTTCTTGTTTGGTGATGTCTCAGAGTGCAGAGGAGGATGAAGTTATGAAATACAGTTTACAGTTACTCAGTCAGTTCAATCAAACAAATGACTCATTCACACTGATGTGACTCTGACTCTTTAAATGTGTTTAATGTACTTACTTCATTCTTTTGGTTTTATTTTCGGAAAAGTTGTGACGTATGCTGAAATGAGCAGTGGGATGATCGTATAAGACTTATCCAGAAGTGTAAATGAAACGAAAGTGAAACATCCGTCACATCAGTGATTTAGATAAATAAACCAAACTGTTTGCTTGTTTGTTACGTGAACTCTTGGTCCGTCGTAGCGTCAAAATACAGAAACGCTAAAAACGTGTTTATATGGTCATAAAAGCTACAAATATTAGCTACGTTAGCAACTTATCTCAATTCCCACATTAGCATCATTTCCACTTGCTTAACTTGACTATATTGTTTAATATATGTAATAGTTACAAAACAAAGTTATGTTAGCATTATGTCATCTTATTGAAGTGTTTTTTTTAAAACACCATATCATTGAGTTAGCATTAGTTATCTTGTTGTTAAAACGCTAGATGTTAGCAAGCCAACTAGCTTACCAATTATGTTGACAACTTAGCTTCCACAAGCTTCCAGCATGTAGGATATTTTTCACTTTTATAACTTTTTTGATAACTATAAATATTATTATTATTTCATCATAAGACCTTTTTGAAATGTTCTGTTTTCTAAAAAGAGTCCAGTAAATACAGTTAGCTCGTTAGCTCATTTTTTAGCCAGTTCAATGTGCTAATCAGCTGTTAAAACACTAGCGCTAACCATTATATTATACTATTTACAGTTAGCATCAAAACACAGTTATGTTAAGGTTATATCATGTACACAAATGTAAATGTTTTGTTTTCAAAAGCTAGTTAGCTAGTTATCAAATTTTTAAGCTAGCTCACTGTGTTAGTGTTAATTAACTGTTAAAACAGCAGCAACAGCCATTATTTCAGTGAACAACACTGTCTTTTATTTGCTTTTGACACCGAAGAACATCTGACATCTGTTGTGTAAAGTATTATTTATGCTGAGAGGTAAATATAAACATATAAACTCCAAGCATTGCTCCATAGCTACCATTAGCATGACATAGCAGCAGTAACTAAGGGAGTGGAGCATGAAGGAATTGTAACAATTATAATAAAACAAAATTATCAGTTACAGGCGTCTATTAGTTGAATATATTATACTTTATAGGATGATTACATAGATCTGCTGTCATTGTTTTTATTGTCACTCTTTAAAGACATTATCTACTTATTATTAAACACTGTGAATGTAAATGATCACTGTTCACAAGGATTTACCACCGAGGTCCTTTATAAGCATACATAACATGTGTTTGGGTAACACACACACACACACACACACACTTGTGTCCTGGGAGGATGAAACGCAGCAAGTGCCTCTGTTTGAGTAAATCCATATGCTTGTGAGGCGTCGGCGTTGCTCTGCACCAGAGTCAGGCAGAGTCTGTTAATAAGGACCAGACATGCAGACGGTCATGTTGCATAAGGGCAGCAGTTATAAAAAAAAAATAAAAAAAAAACTTCTGGCTCTCCTCCTCCGCCTCCTCACCCGGCCAGAGGACAGATGGCGGCAGAAGAAAGCGAGCGAGCGGCAGCAGCTTCTTTCCCGTGCCACTCCTCAACAGATGCATCGTTTATTTATTGAAAAATAAATCAGACGAAGGCCAGACGCCTGCGCCAGGACAACGCTTTGATCCCGCGCTGCTTTCAATCCCACCTACCACCGGGCCACAGCTAATTGCGACTCTATGTAATGTTTAGGAGAAGCAGGTCCTCTTTAGCAAACACAGCGGAGGCGCCCAGCGGGGGTCGTGTGCTCGCTGCTCTCGAGACGACAATCAAAACGAGCCGTCAGCTCAGCTTGATGTAAAACACACTCGCTCTGTAGACGTTCAGCAATTTAAACTTCTGCTCTGACAATATGTTACACTTAAAACAGTCGCTGATATTGAACTTGACAGAATGAGAAGATGATAAGAAGGAAGCTCAAGTGTGGACGTAGATTTATGTTATATTTTTTTTAATCCTCAAGTAATTTGTGGATGGACATTTCAACTTGGTTTTCTCATATTTTTTCTTTATTCTCTACATTAATGTTGACTAATCATGACATTGTAACTTCATTGTCAACATTTCATCTTAGATGTTAATATTGTCTGTAGTCTTGACATTAATCTTGACTTTATTTTCAACATTAACATCAACTTTAATCCCAACGTTTTGACTTTAATCTCAACATTAACATTGACTTAATTGTTCAGTCTTGGTATTAATGTTGATTAGTCTTGTTGATGTGTATTAGTCTTGACATTTAAATTGACTGTGGTCGACATTTCAACTTTAAGTTCAACATTTTAATTTTAATCTCGACATTTTGACATGAACGTTATCCTCGACTTTATTTCCACTTTATTCTCGTCATGTAGACTTAATATTCAACACAGAATAAAAACAATCTGCGTTGCCTCGTCACTGTTGTAGTCAACAACATGTCAAAGTTGCTGTAGACGTCATGTTGGTTCAGTTACACTCTTCTCTCACACAGGTCAAAGGTCAGACTGTGACTGATTGATCATTGTAAATGAATCAGTGTTGGTTGTAGACTATGAAGCGTTGATGATGCGTCTGTGTGTCTGGTTTTTTTGTTGATGAGCTGCTTCAGACTGTGTGAGTTGGTCTGGTCAGAGCCTGTCTTCACTGCTGCTTCACTCAGTCACACTGTTTGACTATTTGAACAAGACCGAGCTTGATTCTGCCTCGTCTGTGTGCTAACCACTCATTCACGGGCGGAGGTGTGTTTATTGGGATGCACCCGAGCATTTGTTTTTGCGCGTGTCTTGTGTCTTGTGCGTGGACGGAAAAAAAGGGGGGAGGTGGGGGAAGAAGAAGAGAAATGAAAACAAACTGAAACGTTAATTTGAAGCTACTGTGAAGCTGAATCCTGACTGATGAGGAGCGGTGTTAATGTCAACATAACGTAACCTAGTGCTGAGGAGAAAACCTCGTCCAGTTGCCAGAGAAGTGATGACTTGCATGTTAGGACAAGAGCGTGAAGCAGCTTTTTTTTCTCTCCTGTGGGAGTGGAGTGATGGGAAACATTAAAGTTTAAACACTGCAAACCTAGATGTCACACACACACACACACACACACACACAGTCTCAACAAAGACCTAAACACATTGAGACCTTTCAGGGTTGAACTCAGACAATAACGCTCCGAGCAGCTCAACGTCACCGGACTGTGTCCATTGTTTTTCCAACGTGAGGCGTCAGTGTTGTTGTTGTGTTGATTCAGGTTCGCTTTGATTTTATGTTTGTGTGTGTGTGTGTCAATGATGGTGAACAATGACAGGGCACAGAGTTTGCTCTGTGGGTGTGGGCACCACTGTGTCACACACACCCTGTGTGTGTGTGTGTGTGTGTGTGTGTGTATAATGAATGTGTGGGAAAACTCATAGTTTTCACAATATGTCAATAAAAGATAAGGGTTTTTTTTCGCTGCATGTTTTTCTAGTGGATGCAGTAAATTTAAGTGTTGTACATTAACACCAACCCCACCCCTCCACACACACACACACACACACACACATCTATGCACACCCTGATGCATACATACACACACTGCAGCACAAAGAACACAGTGACACAATTAAGTTTTATTTAAACTATTTCCTGTTATATTTCATCCTCATTCCTCTTACTCCCTTTTTTTTTTTTTTTATAGTTTTGGTGTGTCCGTCTCTCTCTTGTGAACATGATATCTCAAGAAATCTTCAAAGAAATTCACTCATATTTGGCACAAAAAACGTTCACCTGGACGCAAACACGAGCTGATATGAATGTGGTAGCCAAAGGTCAAAGGTCAAAGTCACTGTGACCCCGGAAAAACGTGAAACAAAAATGTGATATCTCAACAAAACATTGGGGAAATCCTTTCAAGTTTGGCACAAATGTTTAATTAGAGTTTGGTAGCCAAAGATCAAAGGTCTTTATTCTCATCATGTCATATGTAATCTTGACATTAACTAACCAACTAATCAACTTTAATCTGGACATTTTGTCTCGGTTTTGTCACATTTCTTCCTCATGTTTGACTATAATAATAATAATACTCTGTTGTTGTTCTGTTGAGAAACACAGACTTAACATGATCTCATCAGGAAACTCATCCTTCCAGTTTTATTTCTCTTATAAAAAAAAAAAAAACAAAAAAAAAAACAAAGATGTTTGAAGTCTGAAGATGTTTGTCTGTTTTTTGAGTTTTTGGCTTGTGACTTCAGCTAATGACACAAAGGACAGAATAACGTTTCATCTGATGTGTTTTTGGATTTGAAACAGAAAAGACTTAAAAGTTGGAAAAACCAGTTTTGTCTGGTTAACGTCCCAGACGATGCTAAAGAGCAGCTTATTCAGTTTTTCCTCCGGGGAATCTGTTGGGAATCCTCTTGCAGCTCAGAGTCTCAAAGTGAATCGTTGAAATAACATTTGTTATTTTTGTAACTTTAGTTTCATACGAATGTTGAAAACTGTAGCTAATTAAATTAGATAAGAAATAAAAGGTTTGATAAAGCGCGATCGTGTTACTTTAGTTCTGTCGACCTTTTTACGCAACAAAGTGGCGAGAGCCTGTTATCTGTCTCTGAAGATGAACTGTGAGAAAAACTATAGCCTGAGGCTCACATCCCCTCCTCTGATTCCTCCTTTGACCTGATGCAAACACACACACTCACACACATGTGCCGGTGATGATACATGCTATTACATAAGCGCTAGGTGTGCTCTGGCAGGACAAGCTGTTCTGCAGGGAGGCAGCGTGAGGGGGAAATGTCGTCAGGTTGCAAACAGTCAGAGGGGAAGTTTGATCCAGTTTGGTTTTTGGCGGATTCCCTCGTGATGGATGGGCCTCGTATCGCTCTGAGTCACATTAGTAATCTGGATTTGAATTCTTCTGCAGCTTTTACCTCGATGCATCATATAATTCATTACACGGAGGTCAATCGACACGCCGATTTTAGTGCTACAATCTGTTGTTTACTTTCATGACCCTTGGACTGTACTCCACTCACTTTTGCACCACTGACGTGATCACACTTCACTTACATACATTCCTTTGCTCACGTATATTCATCAGACATTAGGTTTAACTCGAAATTTGTGTTCTTGCATTTGTATGTGTGTGTGAATAAGCTAGTGGATTTCCCTAATTTCCCTTTGGGATGAATAAAGTCTCTTTCTTTCCATTCTGATTTTCCAGCTCGAAGCCAAAAAGTTCCTTAATTAATAATCAAATTTGAGACATTTGATCTTAATGTATTAAAACTTAGCATCAGCTGTGTGTAGCGGACTCTTGTTGTGAACTCTGGGCTTTGAAGTGTGTGTCTGTGCAACCTTCATATGTTTGCGTGCGAGTGTTTCCAGGATTAAGTGTTAAGGTAATAATCCTGATTCACCTCAGAAGACTCCAGTCATCTTCTCTCAGACAACAACGGCTTTATTACAGCTGAGCGACTGCTGCGTCGTTTGATGACACAGCCTCGGATCGGGCATGCCTGCGTTTGTAGAGGTCGTGTGTGTGTGTGTGTGTGTGTGTGTGTGTGTGTGTGTGTGTGTGTGTGTGTGTGTGTGTGTGTGTGTGTGGGAGTGTTAGCGTGTTTGCAGGATGTGTGGAAACAAGGGTGCATAAGCAGGTGCCACGTGGCTTTGGATGTGTTAAGCCGAGACGAGGGTTGGTGTGTGTTCTCAGCTGTTGGGGAAGGGTGTGTGTGTTGTGTGTGTGTGTGTTGTGTGTGTGTGCGTGTATGTGTGCAGCATTTCATCTCAGTCACTCATGCTACACCCCCTAAACCTTCCCACTAATCCGGGGCAGATCTGAGAGCAGGCATGCGCTGCATTGATGGCGATGGCGGTGGTGTAGTGAGGGGTGGGTGGCGGTGGTCGGGGGGAGTTGAACACACGCGACACACGTCTCACATGACACGTTGCCTCATGTACACATTCATGGCGTTGCTTTATGTCAGCTGTCTCACACCATCACCTTCTTCACTGTCTCTTTTTTACGCTGCCGCCAACCAACGCCGTCGACTCCAGATCCAGATTCCAGAAAAAGCTGGATAATGAAAATCAGCGATTATCAATCATCCTTCTCATCGATAGGAATGTTCAGTATTGCAAAAATCTCTGCAGCATTAGGTTTCTATCTGTCTGAGGGTAAGATTACCAGGCTTTTATCTTTTTTTTTTCTTTTGTTTTTTTCCCAATCCGTCTCATGATGCACTCGTTTATTTTGGCGCCAGAAACATCCAGATATTTTCTGCTGCTTTAGTTGCAGCAGGAATGTGAACGACTCGACTCGATAATGAAGCAGGTCTCTGCCCATCGGAGCTGTTGTCTAAATATGGCGTCTGGTTTTTGCTCGTTGTTCCTTTGGCTCAACCAACCGTCTCCGCACCTTCCTGGCAAACATGCCACCTGTGTGCGATTGAGCATTTAGCTCAGCTGCGAAAAAAAAAAACCCAGAGCCACCGGCACATTGACGTCCACGTCGACTTCAGGAGATGTTGTAACAGATTTCTGCGACTTGTGTGAAGCTTGTGTGGTCAGTGAATCAGTCGGAGGTGAGACGCTTCACGCCTCAGGACCTGCAGCTTGTTGAATGTCATTGATTGAGAAATACCTCAAAACTGAATTTTCACAATGTTCCCACTATCTTTCACACAACGAGCACAAGACTCAACAGGATCTCATTTGTTTAAGAAAAAAAAAAACTAGAATTACCGCCCTGTGGTTGTATGTCTCTGCCAAATAATCCACTTTCAGTTCAGCACTTAAATTCTTAAGTTTTTTAAGGACACAACAACGTCAACTCAGCTCAAAATCAGTTAAACATTGAACTTTTCAGCCAATTTTGAAGAAAACTTGAAAACTCAAAGTGTGACTGAGATATGAGACACACAAATAGTTGAAAACAAAATGCCTCTGCTTGATTATTCAACCATTTTGGCCAAGAAGGATGGATTATTATTTAGTTATTTAAGTTTAACAATCCCTTAAAATGAGCAACATGTAGGAAATTGTCAGGAAATCTATCAGCAGGAAAAACAAAATGATGCTTTATTTGTGTAAAATCACTGAGTGAGGCTTCATATCTTCTTCAGTCTGCCACGTTTCTACAGGAGACCAGAAACACACACACTAGCTTTAAATATTAGCATGCTAACACTTTTCACTAAAATGGTAAAAACTCAAAGCATCACTCTTGCAAATCATCAAAACGTTAGCATCGTCACTGTTATTGCAATCACATTATCAGATTAGCTGGTAATTGTAACATTGTTTTTGGCCACCTGGGGGCAGCAGACACAACCACAATATTGTTCAGTATTTTGACTCTGTTTTAACATGCTGGGCTAGCTAGCCTGTCGTTAACTATATTCACATCGAGCACATACAGTGCAGTGTTAGCATGTGTTACCTTAGCATACCATAATGTTAGCATGTTAGCCGCTAAATTAGCCGCTAAATGTGTCTCTTTTCTGTTTGATCATGAGTAAATTGTGTGAAGTTATTTTATAAAAGCTGAAAAAAGCAGTGAACATAAAGCAAAGTGTTAAAATTACAGACCAGAAGCCAAACAAACCGCAAAGCACAATATTGTTTAGTATTAAAACTTTTCTATGTTGATATTGTGGGTCAGTTTGTTTGTTAACTACTACGCATCCAGCACATCTGGTTCAATGTTAAGAGTTAATAAATTATTGTTAATTGCTGTTTGGTGAAGAGTAAATTTTTAGTTATATTTATTTTATAAAAGCTGGAAAAAGTGTTGAACGTGAAGCAAAACCTTAAAGCTGGAGCCTTGAAGCCAAAACACTGAGCTGAAAGATGCTAAAATGCTCAAATTTTCTCCCTTGTTTAAATGAATAACTCTGATTTCTGGCATCGTTTGTGAAATTGTTGTCGGTTTCGCCTCATTCCTCTCGGTAACAACAACAACACCAGACTGATGCGTCTTGTTGTGGTCGTCTCACCGTGTTCCCACATCCACCGCAATTACACGATGTTATCACAGCTGATAGAAACGATATCATAACTATGAAAATAATAAACTGGAATTATCTCTCCACCCCCCGCTGTGCTGCTGTGCTGCTTATAGGAGCAGAGCTTGTCATGTCGGCTGCAGTAAACAAGGCCGTCCTCTCATTCTGTTCCAGCCTCGGAGATCGTTCGTCTCTTCGCCTCTTTCTATTTAAAACCTGTCTCCTGTTTGGGGCTCAGTCTGGGTACGGTGACCCGGGGTTGTATAGAGGAGGAAGGGAGGAGTCGGCGTTGGTGCTGAGAGGGACAGAAAAAGAGGAGAAGCCCCCGACCGACGGCTGTTTAATCTCTGCAGGAGCGTCAGATGGTTTTGACAGAGCACAGGCACCAATTAGGCTGTGAGATTAGAAGGCTTTGTTTCTGAAAAGCTTCTGGATGGACCTTTTTTTTTTTTCCTTCCTCTTCCTTCCTGTCTGAATCGAGTTTATATCTTTACCTCCTCACCCTCCTTCTCATCTCATTAACCCTTCTGTCCCCCCCCTTACCTCCCTCCTCCAGCCCTGTGACCTGCTGCTCCTTCCCTTTAAAATCTGCGGTTATACCTGGCTAGACATTGAGAGGAGTGGATTAATACAGCAGCTCGTCAGTTAGCGAACCATCGAGGTGGAGAGTTGGACGTTTGTTGGCGTCCTGGCCGCAGACTGACGGCAATATGGATTTGGAGTCGACTTCAACAGACTCCTGCTCCGATCTGCAGAAACTGACGGTAGTGTACCGAGGGGGGCACCAGGGGGTAAAATAAAAACAAATAAAAACAGGGTCATTTCTATTAAAACTTACATGTTTCTTGACTCGACAACAGGTTTCTAAAGTGCTGTTTTGTCAGGAATCTTTTCATATCTATAGTTGTTGTGTTTACATGAAAGGCCGACCTGCCTCCTTTAACCTCCTCCCTCGTGTTGTGCATGTGCATGCACAGACACACTGCTCCTCCTGAACTTCATGGAAACAATCACAGGAAGTACATTGGCTGGACCTCTATTGTATCTCTCCATACATACTCGCTTCCTGAGCCGAGGGTGCGGTTGATGGAGGGGAGGGGAATGATGACGAGATGTAGATGTAGAGGTGATCCTCCTCTTTCTACGCGGCTTGTTGCTGAGGTGATGGTGGTGGTGGTAAAGTGAAGGGTGGGGTGGGTGGGGGGGGGGGGGCGGGGTCTGTCTGGACTGATCAGATCCTTAATCCTGCATCCTTCTGCCGCCTGTTACCTCCGCTCCGGAGCCCGTCGCTGCTGCTCTGCGGTCGGTTTTCGTGTCACTTCGGTTTTTGGGATTATGTGGTTACGAGAGTAAGCTGTTCCCAGATCAGCGCAGGCAGGAGGTGAAAAGGCCCTGAGTCTAAGTGAATTAGTCGTTGTGTGTGTGGGGGGGAACAGATGGTTTGGGAAGGTGGGAGTCACCAAACCTCAGGAATGTTGGTGGCAGCGTCTGCGGTGATTTAATTGTGGCAGAAACAATAGTGAAGCCGGGAGCAGTTTTTTCTAAACGTGTGTGACTGTTTTAACCTTTTTAAAAATATTTCAGGAACTTTGTGCGACTTTGTTATTATTAGTATTTTGAGTCTGACTCTTTCCTCTCTCTCACTCTCTCTTTGTGTTGTTGTTGTTGTAGGTTTGCCACCACCCAGACTGTCAAGACCTGAACAGCAAGAGCCCCCTTCACCTGTGTGAGTCATGTGACTCACGCTGTCATTCGGAGAACACAGACAACATGCACTTTGACCGGCACCCGCGATTCGACTTACAACCTCAAGGTAAACTCCTCTTATTTGTCGTTTACATCTTCTTGTCTTGTTTTTGTTCCTGGACGTCTCCATCGTTCTGTCGTTGTGTCTCGTGGACATAACTGCAGGTAGTTTTAGCGACGATGACCTCAGCCTTAATCGTTCCCGCAGAGCTCTGATTGGCCGAGTCGTTTTATCCGGGCACACCACCAGACCTCATTCGTGTCTCTGAACTGAATCAGGTCTGAGGTCTGGAACAAGGCTACTGGTAACAAGCCATGCAGAGCTTTTTGTTTTATTTTACTTTATTCTTTTGGCTCAAACTTTGAGGTATCTGTTACTGAGAGTTTTTGTTTTTCTGTAAATTAGATTTAGTTTGTTAAACTTACAGCGTCTCTGGATAATCTCACTGCAAACACTTTTCACTGGAAACACTGTTTAACATTTACATGGAAAAATAACCACTGCTGCAGGCTACAAATACAGTACACCTCGTTGATATTATTTTATATTTTAAATCCACATTTTGGCAAATTAGCATATTAAAAGTGAGCCGAATTAGCTTTTAGCATCTCCTGATGATAATAAACTCACAGATGAACAGATACATATCACTTAAACCATTTGACACTGAAGCAAACTTAAAAACATGTAAATTCTCAGGCAAGTCTGGAAACATAGTGGATATGTTGCTTTTCTGTTGTTTCTAAATTGATTTGTTTACATTTTATTTGTGATACACATCAGGAAAAGTGATTTTTATGAAACTTCTGATTGTGAAAAGTTTTCTTATAAAATATAAACAACACAAACAAACTACAACTAGACTTTATCTCCATGTTTGTGTGAACCAACCCTTTAAAGAGTTGATATTAAAGCTCGCTGTCCACCGGGAGGAGATGACTGCTGTGTTTTCTTAACCTTTAGCCTCCATCCTGGCTCGGAACGTGTCCACGCGCTCCTGCCCCCCACGCACCAGCCCCCCCTCCGACCTAGAGGAAGAGGACGAGGGGAACAACGACCGCGGGTCGGTAACCTCCTCCAGTTAACGTCACCACATAGCTCACATGTGTTTGTGCTCCCGTCTCGAATGATAAAACACACGATGAGATGGTGTAAATGGCTGAACTCGTAATTTGTTTTGCAGGGAGCGTAAACCCGGAGGGTTAAAGTTGGTGAAGAAGAAGCAACGGAGGCGACACACGGACGTAAGTTGAAACCACTCCTTTGTTTCTGTTCCTTGAAAAACTTTAGAGGATTTCTCATCACCTGCTGTTTTGTGACTGAGATTTATTTCTAGACCCATTGTTTTCTCACAAATTATGACATCGACCGACATTATTCTGATGACATAACACAGAGATGAAATCTCCCAGGCTGCTCTTTGTGTGAGCGGTGAACAAGAGCCCCCCTGTGGATCAGACTGTGCAGCACGAGCTGCAGCCCCGCCTGTGTAAACTAACTAATGTTGCTCGTTCATTGTTTTATAAAGTATCTGAAAGTCAAACTACCGTAGAAGTACAGACACTAGAGTAGAAGTACAGACACTAGAGTAGAAGTACAGACACTAGAGTAGAAGTACAGACACTCGACCATTAAATAACTTTGGTAGAAGTTCAAGTCAGAGACTAGAATGATTCTCCAGTAAAAGTCTTAAAGTATCTAGTATTTACTGTACTTAAGTATGACAAGTAATCTATAATTAAATGTACTGAAGTAATGAAAGTAAAAGTACAAGTACATGTTAATAAAACAGAAGAATATTATGAAGTTTATCCAGCACTTTAAAACATGGAGCTACAACAGTCTTCATAGACAATGTCTTGAGTCTGAACTAAAGAACTAAACTTGTTCTTTTTTCACTAAATTTCTCTTTGATGTTGATATTTTGTTGAAGTTTCTCCATCATCCACCTTTAAGATGGAGCCTCCATCAACCCTCAAACATGGTGTTGATGGTCTAAACAGTCACAGGTCGACTTAGAGTGAACCGGAGCTGGAGAAAACACCACATTTACTTTAGTTCTTGTTTTACTAAACAACCCTGATCTTGTTTCACCTCTGCAGGACCCTAGTAAAGAGTGTTTCAGCCTCAAGTTCGATCTGAACGTCGACATCAACACGGAGATCGTACCTGCGATGAAAAAGAAAACACTGAGGTGAGAGGAGACGGAAACGGAGACGAGGATGAAGAACGGCTTCGTTTGAGCCAAAACTTAACATCTTCTTTTTATTTTTCTTTGTGACGTTTCATCAGGGAGGTCGTTGGTCCAGTGTTTGAGAGGAACGGCATCGAACTGTCCCGCGTCGACCTGTTCCTGGATCAGTCCAACACGCCTCTGTCCCTCAACTTCGAGGCTTATCGTTTTGGAGGACACTACCTCAAAGTTAAAGGTATGAATAAAAGAAACAACAACACTAACGATACAGACAGTATTTAAATGTTACTCAGTTAAAATATGTTTACTCAGTGAAGCAGAAAAGTTTTTAGATTTTTATGAGCATATAATAAAAGTATTTATTTCAATCTGAGATGGAAATTATCGAATTATCAGTAACAGAAAACATTGACAGCATTCTGGATATTTCACCATAAATTAGAGGATTCATTATAAATTTACTTCACCGAAGCAACAAGGTGACATTTTTTTTCTACTTCAGATCAGAAGAAGCTGATATTTACTTTTATCCGTTCACAGCCATAATTTAATTTAGTCAAAGGAAATTCAAGGTTTCGCTTAAAAGGATTTGCAATTTCTCTTTCAAACGGTGACCTATTGTATTTGTAAGTGTCACCACTTCCTGTATCTTCTTATTTTTAATTAAAAGCCCTTATTTTGCAAACTTTGACAAAGTGACAAAGTTTATTTGAATTCCTTCTCGTGTTTTATCTTAAATTGTGCAAAATAACAGCAAACACTACCTGTCGCATCATGTTCTTTCTAATTCTGTTCTGATCTTTTACTCGTTCAAACATTCACACACTAAACTGTCTGATCTTCCTGCTGTTTTCATTTTGTCACGATTGATTTTAGACATCACGTCGTTGTCTAACAGTGACAGAAAAGTACGGACGGTGTCAGCGAGTGTGAGTTTCCTCATCGAAAGGAAAAAACTGTAGACTGACGACATGTTACTGATCCTCTCCGTCTTGTTAGAGCGTCACGAGTTGTTCAAATCTCCCATGAATCTTTAATATCTCTGCAGCAGTAGCACGAACACACAGACACATGATGTTTCTCTGCTTTTGTTTTTTTTGTTTTTTCCTCTTCTCCTCATTGGAAACTGGGCCGTGTGCCTCGTCTTCTGCGGTTACACTAGTTGTAGTTTTCTGCATCAAAGGCCTCATTTAAACGCGTCTTAAAAAGCGACCCAGAGCCGTGACTAATTGCTTTTCTTTTGAAAAACGCAGCCGTCCCGTCGACTCGCACCTCGCCACCGCAAAGTCTGGAGTTACATTCAGTCGGAGCGTCTCTGTTCTTTACGTTAAATCCTTTATTTTCCTCCGGAGCTTTAACACATATTAAATCAGCTTTAATTACAACAGATCAAACTGTTACTTGTGCATTAAAGGAGTAAATTTTTTTACCCGAATCTGCAGCTACATGAAGCGTTTTATTGTCTTGTTTTTGCTGCCCCCTGCAGGCCTGAAAACACTAAACCAGTCGCTGCATGTTTAGTTTAATAATCCCATATTTACAAAAGCTGTTTAGTGACAGTGAGTCTGAAGCGCAGGGTGTGGTGCTGAGTCACTCAAAACTGAAAAAGAAATAGGATATTTTGACCACAGTGGCTTCCTTTTCCAGCATAAATAAATACTTTGCAAGACTCAACAGCTGTTTCATTCTTTTTTTGTTTTGTTTTTTTTTTTCTCCATGCAGCTCGTCCAGGTGACGAGCTGAAGGTGGAGCAGGGCGTCAAGGACATGAAGTCCCTCAGTCTCCCCAACATGAAGCCCAGTGGGGGTCAGAGCCCCTACATCCTCACGCCGGGCAGCGAGAGGGTGGAGCACGGGTCACTGGGACGAAGAGAAAACGTGGATCCTCTGGTGAGTAAACATGCGGCCGAACGGTGGCGGCGCGGTGACACTGCAGCTCATAACAAACGAAACTTGTCTCTCAGACTCATCAGACTGAACAGCACCACCCACATAAACCACACAGACTACACCCTGTGACTCTGTTTTGACACACCCTTCACTTTCTTGACCTCCTTGATTCTCATCCCTTCATTATTTATTATTACCTTTTATCCGTCCGACACAAAACTGGAAACCTATTTCTGGGATTTCCTCATGCCAGCTCTGCTGTCAGATCTCATATTGATGACGAGTTCACTCAGAAACGCTCAGTGCTGCACCGGTGCTTCCTACAGCTACAGGAAGTGGCTGTTTTGTTGGTGATGAGAGGCTGAGGGAGGCCGGCAGGATCCTGATCCAGTCGGCTGCCAAACATGCAGCTTGGAAATAGGGCAGACAGTCATCAGGTTCATGTCGAGGCACATAAAAACTGTAAAAACTTGTCTTTCTGTGTCAGCGAGACACGACTGCTGCTAATCTGTGTGTTTCAGCAACAAGGATAAGTGTGATTTAACAAATACCTGAGTTAGTTTTATAATTCAGATTGCAATGAGGCTTCTGCAAAATAATTACAGACTTTATGTTTCGACCGCTAATTGCACGGCAGAGCTAAATGAGATCACTTCTTCACCCACACGGTAGCGGGATCGGCTGCTCTTCTTACTGTTGTAACAGTCGTGGTGACTGGTTAGCGTGTTTAATTATGTTTTTTCATAACAGGAAGTCATCTGATTGAGGGAATTCAAAACAAAGTCCAACACAATATTTATTTTATTCAACCAAAACACAGTCACGGTCGAGTCACAGTAGAGACTCAGTCCAGTTTGTCCAGTTTCCTCTGACAGAGGCTAATTTATATAAATTACATTACTCATAAATATAAGTTTGAATTTTAAATGATAGAGTGTGTGTGTTTAATTCATAATTGATAAACCAGATGAAAAACAAACTCATTTTTTAAAAGTTATTTAAAAGTTAGGTTTTGTTAACAACTCAATGACCTGCATCGTTATGTTGATATGTTAGCATCACAGCTTTTGAGATTTTTTTTTTTTTTTGTTCCTGCCTTTTAAATAATTTATTTCAAGTTGTATTGTATTTACTATAGAGACCATTAACTATTTTAACTGGAAGTTAAAGAGACTAAATAAGAATAAATTAATAAATTAACTCTGACGTGTTCCAGAACCTGTAATGACATAATCAGATGGAATGTTGGCTAAGCCCCGCCCACCCCGTGTTTTTCCGTTTTTTGTTTTCTTATATCATCTGAAAACCAAAAGTAGGCTTTTAATCTCACGACATGACAGCTATTATTATTACGCTGCCGTTAGCTAGCTAATTAAGCTAATGCCACCTCCATGTGGTTGTTGAAAACATCGTCTTTAGCTGATATTTTAATCATGTTTCTAGCTAAAAACCTTGTGCAACATCTGTTAAATGTGCTTTCATCCCCAACTTGATGATATCTAAGGCTAAAGCTAAAGGAGGCTAAAGCTAACAACATCAACTTGGCTAATGCCAGCTGTACTTTCTGACCTTTAAGTCATCCTCAAATCTAACAAAGAGCAGAAAAAGACTTGCTAAAGTTGCTATGGTAAACTCTAATAGCACTGACCAGGGGTCTAAAACCTAAAGATTTTCAGTGAAATGTATATCCATCTACTATCTTCATGCTAACAGACTGATGCTAAAGCTAGCTAGATTCCAGGTGAAGCCAGCAGTTCATGTAGAGTTATTTAGATGTAATATGAAACAGTCATAGTGTTATCTTGGCTAATGCTATTTGTAGTTTCTGATGTGTAAATCATCCTCATATCTAATATATATACTATATAGAGTTCATGCTAGCAACATTATCAGCTTCTTATCTGCTCTTTAATATTAGATATGAGGAAAAACTATATAAAACTAAACTATATATATATATATATATATATATATATATATATATATATATATATATATATATGGAATATTTTTATTTAAAAACTTTTAAAAACAGTAAAAATATAAACATTTAACTAAAGAAAATTAAACTGTATAATTTAAAACATAGATAGTGACTTTATGTTCTTTTATCTATATGTTCTTTCCTCCTTATGAACTTATTGGAAAAAGCACATGATGGCAGCTGGCAGCTCGATTTGCACGAGTTGATTGGTTGATTGGTGTCAGAGCATTTACATTTAATTGAGTAATTGGTTGTACTGAGGCGTTGGCGCTAATATTTTTGGCAGCATACTGTAACGACTGGACTTTAGTCTGTGTGCGTGTGTGTGTGTGTGTGTTGTGTGTGTACATTGTGGGGACTTAAACCTGTCTACACACTCACAAGCAGGTCCCCATAATGTAAAAAAACAAAATATTAAGGTGAAGACTGATGATGATTTAAGGTTTGGTTTAGATAAAAGTTACCAAAGTGGTACCAACAACTGAGATCTCTAGGGTTTCCAGGAAAGTCTCCAGGAAATGAAATGAAATGTAATGTCCCCTGAAGTTGTGGAAAACAGACTGTGTGTGTGTTTTGACATTTATTGGCCTAAAAGTTTTGTGGTGTTCTCTCCGGTTTTGGACGTCGTTCTCGGGTGGCGTGCTGCCTGGTTGTTCCACATCCTCCAGGCGAGTTTAGACCCACTCACTGCTGAGTCTTGATCACGTTGCACACAGACTCGTCCTGATGTCATCGTAGCTTTGGGCTAGCGAGCAGGTAGAGGCTCGGTGGGAGTGTTTTACTGCCATCTGCGGCGCTGAAGTCACTGAGGTTATTCATCAGATGCAGACGTAAACAGCTGCCGTTGCTGAGGAACGTAACGGTGAAGTCATACGTCTTCTGACCTTCCTCCTCCTCTTGCTGCTGCTGCAGCTGTTTTTGTGGCTTCAGGTTCATTTTTACCAAAGAATTTCACTGCGTTCGCTCTGACAGGCAAAGACTTGCCAGCTGATGCTGACGTGACTGTGGATGTTGTTGGAGACAGTTACAGCTCTGGTGTGAACCTGAGGGGGGCAATCATGTGCTGCTGCTGACGCTCTGAGGGAAGCTGCTCGGATCTGACTCAGTAGTTTTCACATCCTTTACTTGACGTTTACTCTTTTTTTATACATATAATTTATAACCACAAATTTTGCCCGAGAGAGTTTTAGAAAAAATGTTTTAATAATTACTCTGCTGGGTAGTTTAATCTGTAATAAAGTCTTATATTTATGATTTATATGTAAAATCAGCTGTCAGGTTGCATTCTGGGTAATGTAGGCACTAGGTTTGAACGTAAAAATCAAATTATCTTCCTTTTATTGCTCTTAAATATGCTCTGCAAATAAATATAACAGTTCAGCGTTTAAAGTTGTGTGAGTGCCGAATCACAGTAGCTTTCACATTGTTTTGCTTTGAGTTTTATTTATTTTATTTATGTAATTTAAACTCACAAACTCGCCTGAGAGAGTTTTAGGACTCTCCTTCAAAATAAAAGTCCTTTAAACCTCAGGAAAGACAAGCGGGTCTCACCAGAAATACTTAAAGTTTCAATCAGTTCATCAGTAATTAATGTGTTGGTTAGTTTAATCTTTAATAAAGGAATATAGTTTTGTTGTCAAGTTGCATTCTGGGTAATGTTGCCACCAGTTAGAAATTAATTATGCTTCTTTTTTTGGAGCTGTCATAAAAGATACTTCTGAGATACGACAGTTAAACAGTTAAATTGGTTTGGTTTCATTGCACAAAAGCTCTGCTCAGGCGAGTTTTTGTTGTTTCCATGGCAGCAGCTTTGGTGCTCCCTAGTTAAACTCAATGCGTGTGTTTTATATATATATATATATATATATATAAAATCAAAGTTTAGATACATGAGCGTTGAGCGGATTCACAACTTGGCTGCTCCGGTTTGTGCCAAACTTCAGATGGAGAAGCAGCCAGCGCTCAGACTTTCTCCTTCTTCTTCTTCTTCTTTTGTTCGAACAGGGTATTTCAAGTTTATTATTGCATGCATGTTACAATTTATAGTCTCTGGCAGCTTCATGATAGGCTGCAGAGAAGCTTTGATGATCCGGATTGATTATTTTACGACGGGGAGCCTCGGCCGAGCGCTGCCATTGGTCAGAAACACATTCCAACCCCGCTGATAGTTCCCATAAAGCACCGCTACCCGTCTGTGCCTTGTTCTTACTGCACCATTTGCAAATAACGTGTCCTTTTACACCCTTATACCAGCAGAGTATCAAACCACCTTTGATGTGTACTGACATGAAACAAGTTCAACTTTTAACCTGCAAGACATAGCGTGTCATAAAAAGCGTGTGAAATAAAAATAATGAAAATGTCATAACTTCCTTCCTGGAATCACCACAGAAATCATTTTGACAACTGACATTGAAACTGAAATTTTTATGGGATTTCCCTCCTGCAGCTGTGACTAATTAACCTGTTTGGTAAGATGAGAGTCATTAGTCTCTGGGGATGACAGTTGCAAAGAGGATGCGTCTGCGACATGTGAACATCTGGGAAACACAACGGTATTAAAACATCTGCGTCCGATTCACAGAACCGGTCTCTTGTCCTTCTGTTTCTTTAGAACAGAAAGTGAGAGAAGTATTTACAGTCTTTTACAGTAATAAAGATAACTCAACCGTCCGCGACCACGTGGTTTTCAATATCTTGATCTTTGCTCTCATCAGTGTTTATATAAATATATAAAAACAGGTCCCGTCCGTTGCCATAGCGCCGTGAAAACAGCACAAACGTGTCGGAGGCCAAACTCCGTCGCCTCGTCACACTGTTCTGTAACTGAATCAAGACCAATACATTTAAAAACAAACAACAACAAAAATAGAGTGAAATCGAGACGATTCGATCCGACTGCGATCGTCTTTTTCCCACAGAGTTAACGTCCGTCAGGTGACGGATCATAATTCACTCTACCATCACATCCCTTCACATCACATGTGGGAAACTTATCTACTCAGTAGCACAACAAAACCGCATTTTAATCGCATTTTTAATCTGTGTTTACATCTTTTACCGACCCTGATCACTTCACATCCAACATCTTTCAATCCCGGAGAAATCAAATCATCACAGGTTGTGTGTAAACAAGATGTTTTTGTTTTTTTATCATATGAGAATGAATTCGTCTCAGTGTTTTGATGAAAAAACAATAAACTCGGTCAGATATGTTTAAAGCTGGATAAACAAGACGAGACAAATGCTACAGTGACATAGAAAAAATTACTATGACATGTTAAAAAATTAAAAGTATTTCAAAAGAAAGTGAAGAAATGTAGAAAATCTAAAGAATAAACATGTAAAATACTTATTACTATTAGTTATTTTCACTCATTTTCTAATCATCATTCACATTAATTGAGAATTAACTTGATTTAAATCTTTATTTTATCATATTTTTCTCGTGGTTTAGCTTCTTGAATTTTGTCTTGTTTGATTATTTTAAAAAACGTTAAATGCATTTTAGCATTATTTTTTTATGTATATAGTTTGTTTTTTTTTTTTTTAGCATTTTTAACTTTAATATGAACAGAAACATAAATACATAGTGATCTACTGCAGTTTGAGCCTTTCAACATCATTTTGAAACTGAAATATCTATCGATAGAGTCAAAATGATCATTTAAATCTTTTTTTAAGCTAAAAATGTTCAAAATGTTCTAGTCACAGCTTCAAACTTGCTGTTCGTCTTTCATTTTATCTTCGTTAATCAAGAATTTTAAGGGTTTTTTATGCATAGTCGAAAAAAAAAACCAACAGATTTTCCACTATTTTGTAAAGATTTATAAACCAAACATGAAACTGACTGAAAACAAACAGTCAGTCTCGGTCCTGGCATGTTCACACGTCTGTATATAGAAAGACAGAGGCAGCCAGCGTCGGCCTGAGAAAGAGTTTGTTACGTAATAGAAGCTGGAGGTTGATGTTGATGACAAAAGCTCCTGAACGGCTCTGAGGCCTGAAGACGCCCGGTGACGTCGTTGACTTAACGTTGGAGAGAACCTGAAACTGAGACACTGAGTTTTATTTTCTTCTTTGAGGAAACGTATTGTATTCGATGGAGGCGAGTGGAGCTCAGACAGTTTGCTCAGTTTGTGTGTAAAAGATGAGATCACAGACGATTGTCATTATTCATTTCCTCTGTTTTTGTTTTGATTTTTTTTTTTTTTCTTGCCTGAGTCATTACACATCCTCATCCTCTTCTTCTGCTTCTTCTCTCCTGTCGCTGTGTGGCCTCAGTTAACGCCTCACTCAGTGGTGATGGGGGTGTAGGGGGGTTAGAGGGGTTGAATTAACACAGAGACACTTTAAATGACAAAAGCTGAAACAGCAGCAGGTCACACGGCGTCCTCAGGTCAAAGTGTCCTACAGTTTGTTAATAGAGTGAGAAGCATCAGTGATTGGTCTGAAGACGTTTTAAACACTAAAGTCAGTGTCAGTTTATTTGATCTAAATGTGTTTCATACATAATTTAACACATACGTTGTATTTAATGTTAAAACCAGATGCAGACGTTAGTGGATTCAACATATATTAGTTGTCTTGAGCCAAACAATCTCTAGTTTCTTTAGTTTTTTTGTGAAGATAAACATGTTAAGACTTGACTTTTGATGGTTCAATCAACAAAAAACTGAAGGATTTTTAATCATATGTTAATGATATTTGAACAGTGTTGCTTTCAATGTAAAAGAGTTAGTTGTTGTTATGATATTCACCTTTATTTAAACCTGACAGCAATGTTTATGATTAAAAAATTAGTGAATTACAGTAATAATGAATTGATACAACAATTTAACAGAGAAAAAGGGAAAAATAATCAGGCACTTTTTGTTGTTGTTTACTTTCCACATGATTCATAATTCGTCTGTTTCCCGTCTGACATTTGACTCATGTAAGTGTTTTCATGCGTCTCGATCCAGTTCGTCTGGTCTGTGTTTCTCTGCATTTGTAGACGTTTATCATTTCTTCTCCATAAGCTGAGGGAGGAGCTCTGAGCTGAAGAGGTGTGTGTGTTGGAAAGACAAAGAACTTCCCCTAATGCCCTAAAGGTGGAGATTAGCGAACACACACACCTTTATGATTGTTATTTGTGTGACCGTTGGCCTGCAGCTCACACTGAGTCGCAGGGGAAGTCGCTGCGATGCTTCAGTCTGGATGGTGATTTCCTGGAAATAATAGATTAATCTTCATCCTGATTTTCTCTTTTTTGGGGGGAGTTAAGCCTCTTCTTTTAAACCTGAGGTTTTAGGGGAATTTTTTTTCTCTAGATTCTTTTTTTTTTTTTTTTTTTGTTTTGTTTCTGTGGAAATGGTCCGTTTCGGTCGCCTCTCATCCTGGCGCAGCTGGGACCTGCTGCACGTCGACTCGGAGATTCCCGAGTCGCCTCCTCCTCCTGATACGAGACCGACGCCGACGTACTGTCAGGTGAGAGATTCTGACGACTCAGCATCTCTGACAACTGATGCTGTTGTGACAAAATAACAGCGACAACTTTTGTTTTATGTCTCATTTCTCAACATTTGTTATCTCCAGTTTACACTTTGTGTTTGTTTCAGTGAAGAGTGTTTGTTTTAGAGTAAAGTGAATAAATAGTGGAATAGCTGTCACTTTATTAGGTACGCCAGGTTAAATCAACAGCTCTGAGATGAATCTAATCTAAACTTTATGATGGTGTTATTAAATGATATTATTGCTGGTATTTTCTCCCCTTTATTTATATCAATATGAGCTCTCCAAACATGACAGATAACCTTCACGAAGGTTGGTTGTTGTTTATTACAAACCAGTTGAACTAGTGTTTACAAAACTATTACCCACACCTTTGTTTTTTTTTTTTTTCTCTTAATTTAATCTGCCCGGGTGGAAAAATGTCTGTGTTTGTGTTTGCGTGACGTTTGATGACGACTGGGATCCAGCGATGGATGGATGTATAGATAGAGGAGGTGAAGAAACAGGAGCATTGTTTTGACAACTCTCATTTCTCACCTCGGGGGCTGAGAGCTTGTGTGTTTGCTGTGGTGGTCGTGGTCGTAAGGGCCTTGATTATCATCAGAAACCGAAACGGCCTTGAAACTTGCAGCGTGTGTTGACCACTGTCTTGTGGAAAACAGAGAAGGAGGGGAATTTTTTTTTTTTTTTTAAGTGTCTGTTTCCTGGTTATGCACACGTGATGTATGTCCATTTGTGTGTGTGTGTGTGTGTCAGGAAGGTCAGTGTTACGCTGTTTTCCCATCGTTAATCAAGCTACCTGATCAAGGGGAGTCGTTATCAGAAGGGTAACATAAAAGCAGTAGCAGGAGAGAGAGGAGGGGGGGTAGAGAGGAGAAGAAGAAGAAGAAGGAGGAGGAGGAAGAAGAGGAGGAGGGGGTAGTTTGTTTTCTTTGTCCACTCTTATTTCAATACAATCCCTTCCCATTTTAAAGATTTTTCTCTTTTCCAGGCCAAGGTTAATGCAACAAACCAGCGGTGATAAGATAAGGCCACAAGCAGACACACAGAGTTTGATATCATTAACCTGAACCTCCTCCTCCTCGTCTAAACTCTAAACTGGCTACACAAGTTGTAGTTTCCCAGATGGGAGCAGCTCGGTAACAAAGGGAGCTCAGGGCTCCTGCTGCCCTCGGCCCTGACTGACAGGTTTACACAGGAGGCGCAGGGGAAACCTTGTAAACATAATTAGTTAGACAGACGAGACCAGAGCAGCTTTTAGTGTTTGCTGTGAGCGTGTATTTACACAAGCTGGACTCTAATTACAACAACGTTTAAGGCCCGAAAAGTAGAATTAATCATTGAATGAATGAAACATTTGTAAAGATTTATAAAGAAGCAAATCTGCACTTTCTTTAATATCAAATTAAAAACAACTTCTCTGCAGCTCCTGGAGGAGGTGCTGCACTCGCTCTTATCTTCATATTTGTAAGTAAACAAAGGGAATTTCCTGTCGGACTATTATCAGGGCATTTCTTTTCCTTGTTTTGACCAATGAGCTTGGTATTGTTCAAAGGTCTCGGCCTAAAAAACAAAAAAAACCAAGCGATAGCTGGAGATAACTTTTAAAGAATAAAGAACCGACTTCGAAATAAGAGGAAAGAATGAAGCAGCCCCCACCACCACCACCTCCGTCAGGCCGTTTACAGTCACAGTCATTACCCTGGTTCTTACTTTAAGTAATTACTTGAAATTAAAGGTCATCAGGCTTCAGTTGGGGAGAAAGTTTTATCTCAAACGGAGGGAAAATAAAGATGACAGTGGGTTTACTCCTGCTTCTACATCTGGTCTGGTCGGCCTGTTGAGGCTGATCTGATCTAAAGAACCAGGATGTGTGTGTCCCCTCCAAGCTGTCACCCTGACTCCACCTCCAAATATTCAGATTTTTTTTTTTTGTGTGTCCCGGGCCCTGCCTCCTCTTTCCTGCCTAACACAATGAAAATGAGGCAGGATCCTCCAGGGTTGCTATGACTTCAGGCCAGTGTCTGTATGAAATGCAAGCAGACCGGGCGCCTCAGTGAAGAAAGGTTTGATCGCTGAGCGGGACAGGACGTTGGACACATTAGACACGTTAGACACGTCCTCTCGGTTCACAGCAGGACGCTGCATCAACGCCCAGCGAACCCCGGCAGCTCAGAACTGGACGTTTCTTGATATTTGAGACCCGGTCGTCCGCCTCTGACTCTTGAACTCTCGACGACTGGGCCTGAATAAGTTGGAGGTGACGGAGGACGGGGTGGATGCGTTTACTTCACGCGGGACGTGGAGAGGCAAGGAGTTGAGACAGAGCAGCAGCTGCCTCCAGAATGGGCTGCGATCCATGAATCCAATTGAAGGATTAGGATGGTTTTTGTTACTTTTGACATGCCTCTGGCTTCAATGGTGAGCACTGTTAATGTGGTGGGAAACTTGTCAGTAGCTTCTCTGTTTATAATTACAACTTCACCGCAACTTTTATTCATTTTTAACAGCAGAGTAGTTTCTTCACGTTGTCACAAATTGATTAAACTTCACCAGGTTTCAGTTTTTGTTCAGTTTGTGATCTGAGCTGCAGCTCAGAGTCCAGATTTTCCCTCTTGTTTGTCCACGGAGACTAAACGTTTCCTGACACCTGTGTGTTTGGACTTTTGGACTAGAAAAAAAACTAACCCTAAATCCTAAATGGGTCCGGGCTCATTTCCCTTTCACTGAAGCGACTCCAAATTTGTTCCCATTTCCTCTTCTTCTCTCTGAGGAGTTTTTGTTTTAAAGCCAAAGCGTCTATTTGCAGTTAAGTCACTTTCCTCTGTGGTAATCAGTCAAATGAGATAAAAGGACTTAAAAGCTGTTTCAAAACCTGTAGGACCCCCTCCTTCATTACTATCATGTTATGCAACTGTGTGTAGGCCACTGTGTTCCTTTGTCTACTGTTAAGTGGATCTACAAAGACCTGGATGTTTGTCCTAATATGGGAGTGCAAAGTAGAGAGTTTCATAATATTTACATTTCATCTTGTACAGATGTACGACACACACTCTATACTTTATCAGAGATGTATTGCACAGGCGTCTGAAGTCGTACAGTTGTTTTTAGATTTAACAGAGATTTATCTGCAGGAAAGTGGCTTTAAAGAGGTTAATAATAATATACAAGATGAAGATAAAGAATCTACTAAATCTGATTTATTTTTAATTATATTTGAAGAAGTTGTAACATTTCATGAAAAAGATGTAGTTATTGTTACAATATACACCTTTTTTTAACCGGAGAACAAGATTCGTGCTGAAAAATCAGTAAATAAATAGTGAAAATGATGGGAAAAAAAAAGGGAGAAGAGAAAAAATAGATAAAAATGGATAAATAAATCTCCAGAAAGATGTGTTGTACGTGTATACCTATCAGTTGTTGAGAAAGGAGAGCTGCAAGTCCCAGATTTTTTTTAAGGAAGTATTTGATTTTCTTACATTTAAAAAACAAAATATGAGACAGGCATGCGGATGCTTTCGCACAAAGCACGAAAACAAAATCCCCACTCATATGAAGTGTTTTGTGGTGTGGTATAAAGCTGCTGAGGATGCATGTGTGTTTTGATTGCGTTGTGTTTGTGTCGGTGGGGGGTCAGAGAAAGAATTTGTCAGGAATGAACGGTCAGTTTCAGCGACAGCGTCAGTGTCCAGGAATGCGAGGTCTCTGTCGTTTGTGTTTGAGCAGATTCCTCACGACTGACACGTTTTAACGGCGAAAACAACTGCTTCCTCCGATACGGCCACAGCGGCCGCTGCCTCCTGTTTGTTTGCTTTGCCGCTGCTCGTAAAGTGGCCAGAGATGATTGCACGAGTGAGGCTGAGCAGCAGAGGCCTGCTGACAGGGTAACAATGGTAAGGAGAGGGGAGGGGACGGGGGGTGAGGACGACAATAGACCAGACTCAGGAACGTCTGTTCTTATGGAACAAGCTCCCGCCTGCTCCTTGTGATGTAATGAGCATTTACAGCGAAGGAAGTGGCAGCTCTTCCCTCTCCTGTTTGTGTCCGACCATCAGGACGGTTTTAACGGCCGTGCTGATGTCATCGTTAACACAGAATTCCCCTCTGATTTCCTGTTTGTTCTGTCCTTGTATGTATCTCACTCTCTCCATCATTGTCTCCATCCCTCTCCTCTGTCCAATGGAAACTTGTGTGTTTCCCCTGCCGAGGTGAAAATGTCACTAATGTCGTCTTTCGTTTTCTGTTTTACATCCCCTAGATATTTATTTCTCTCTCTCTGTCTCTGTGTCTCTGTTGGTTCAGGGTCAGGCCCGGCGGAGGAAGAACATGACAGAGTTCCTCGGGGAGGCCAACATCCCGACGCCGGACGCTCTGGGACAGATCGGCGGTTCTTTACCCAGCGTCGGAGCCGGACCAGACAGCTGGAAGAATCGCGCCGCCAGTCGATTCAGCGGCTTCTTCAGCTCCAACGCCGTAGCTGGGCCCTTCGGCAAGGTAACGGCACAGATCGGGAACGAAAACGCGTGAAATGTTATCCTGGGGGAAACTGAGATACCCCAGCGACTCACAAAGACAAAAATACAACCAACAATATAAACATACAACGATAAAAATTAAAGTCACTGGTTAAAACAATCATAGATAAGATAAAGAACAAGTCAAGAAGAAGAAACAGGTCATGGAGTTGGTTTTATGAATAAATGAATAAGATAAATAGGGTATTTTTTATTCCAGTAAGTGGGTTTGTTGCACATACATGTTGACCACAAACAAAACAGTAGCAGGCAGCAGTGGGAGGAGGTCAGGAGGCCACGTTCCCGGAGTCCCGGTGAAGTAATTTCCTTTCAGAGTCTCCTGACTTGTTGGCTCAGATGCTTTTCCTCCTCCCAGCAGCAGCTCTGGAAATTAGTAGGTGGAAAGAAAAAAAGAAGCTTATGTGCTCACTCACTTAGTTCAAGTCGTCATTTTACTTTGAACTCACAAATGAAACTTACAGAAACTGACAGATTTATCTTCTTTGCAAGAGAGAGTTGGCCGGTTAAATTAGCTTAGCACAAAGACTGGAAGCGGAGGGAAAGCGTTAGCATGTCTCTGTCTAAAAGGAGTAAAAAAAAAGATCTGCCCACCGTCACCTCAAAGGTCACTAAATAACACAAAAAGTAAAGAGGCGTGTGCCCCGAAATGTCACATCGTGATTTTCTTTTTTTTTTTCAAACAATAATCAACTTTTATTGTAACGAGGCACGACGCCCACGAACACACTCCCATTGTCTCCGCCCTCCGGAGGTCACGTCCTGCACAGTGGCAGATGTCAGATAGAGACAGTGTCTGTCACTCAGCTGTCATCTCTATTCACCACGCCTGCTCACTTTAACCCCGTCAGGGCCAGAGATTCTCCGCTGGGACCTCGACCTCCGGCCTCGAAAAAAACCAAAAAAAAAACCAATCACAATCTGATCATTTATCTCATTTAACCTGATGTATATTTTTATTTATGCACTGAGCTCATTTTCATAACTAAATCACTTCTGGCATCTTTCTACTTCACCGTCACAAACCAATCAGGATTGTTTTGTTTTTCTGTTTTTGACAGGAGGTGGATCGTCTGGAGCAGCTCCAGAGTAAACTGCACTCCTACACGTTGTTCGGTCTCCCCAAGGTGCCGCGGCAGCTCTCCTTCCACCAGGACTCCTGGGAGGAGGAGGAGGAGGAGACCGACCTGGCCATGGAGGACAGCTGGCAGTCGCTGCTGGACAACTCAGAGGTACGACACGACGCTCACACACTCACGAAACGAGGCTGAAGAGTCGCATAAATTATAAATTAGAGCAAATAGTAATGAGCAGCAAGAATAGAAATGTAAGAATATGAATCATTTCAGCTTTTAATTGTGGGAAAAAGGGAAGTAAATGTTAAAAAAAGATCCTTATTTCTTCACATAAAAAGTCCCCATCAGTCACTGACTTCATTTCCTGCTTCCCAGCGGCTCTGACTTTCACTTCCTCATGATTTTTGTCCTTATCTTTGCCACACTTTCCCCTCGATGCTTGATTTCCCAGAACGTTGTTCACGAATTTACACCGTCATCATAAACCCAACGCTCACAACGCCACATGGCATCTACCTGTTAATGTGTAACACGAGTCATCACGGCAGCAGCAGCTGATTTACAGCGACTCAGGCTGCACATTCATCACCTTTAATGGTCAGTTACATAAGACACGTTCCCGACCGGAGCGTCTGCAGCTTCTCCTCCCTCGTCCCGAACGTTGCTGCTTTATCAGTCTGGTGAAGCGAATGACGGGAACGTGTCAGCAAGTTGTTCTAGTTTTATGGAGGCGTCGGTCTGTGTATGACAGCAGAAACCCGACTGGAAATGACACAACAATCACTGTAACAACAGTTAACAAACCTTAATTCAGACAGAGATTTTAGCTGCAGCACAAAAGGCAAAATGCTTCTTGAAAGAAATTAAATCTTTTATGGTTTATTCACTAAACAAGAATTTTCTCACCGTTATTTGTCTCAATATTTCTGATAAACTTAACCCTTTATAGCCTGACACATCAAATAATAACCATAAAATATTTTTTTTTAAATCTGAGATTCCTTTAAACCTTCTTATAAATGAATAAAAAGTACTATAACATTTAATCTATTTTTAAATATTTTTTTCATATTTTATTTATTTTTATTTATTTTATCTTACATTATCAATTTATATTATTTTATTTTATTATCTATTATTTTATTTTTTAATTATTTTACATTATTTTTATTTGATACGTGTTGATTATGTCTCAGAAACTCGTGTAGGAAATGTAAAACAGTTGAATCTATCACATGTTTAAATGTCTCGTTATAATAAAATGTAAAAGCTTTAATATGTTTGTGATGATAATCATTGTGACCTGTGTGTGTGTTCGCGTTCAGACGCTGACGAGGCGACAGTTTCACCAGCAGGAGGCGATATGGGAGCTGCTGCACACGGAGGCGACTTACATAAAGAAACTCCGCGTTATCACTGATGTAAGTCACACACACGTTGATAGTCTGAGTCTGAGTCTCAACTGTTGTGTAAGATGTTCTGGCTTCTGTACGTCGAGATCCTTCTCTAATCTTTACGACCTCAGCGAGTTGAGACAGTGAATTGTTTTAAAAATCGGCGTCAGGCGATAACCTCTGCACGTTCCTTCTCCGTCAGCTGTTCCTGAGCGGGCTGCTGAACCTGCAGGAGAGCGGCCTGCTGACGGAGGTGGAGCCCACCAAGCTGTTCAGCAACATCCAGGAGATCGTCCGCCTCCACACGGCGTTGTGGAACCAGGTGATGGCGCCCGTCCTGGATAAGGCGAGACGGGCCCGGGCTCTGCTCGACCCCACCGACCTCCACCACGGCTTCAGGACGGTCAGTCCACGCCCCGCATCCTACTGACGTAGTCACATCACACACAAACAGGTTGAAGCTGCATGTCAGACGTTAAGGATCAACTCAGTCACTTAAAGATTCATATTTATTATTTAAATGATTATTTATGAACCTTGATTTAACCTGGAGATGATGCAAAACTCTGAAGAGCAGCAGCATATTTATATAAACACTCACACAGATGATAAATATAATATCAAAACCTATGAAACATCATCGAAACACAATCAGTTTCTCTCTCCGTTAACTGTAATAATATTAAATCAGCATCATTATTTATTAATACGCTTAAGTTTTAGCTCCAAAATTAAAACACTTGTGGGTATTAAATATTTCAGATGTTGGTGTCTCCTATGAACTCGCTTCGTCATAATAAACGGAGATTTGGCTCCAGACTGAAACAGAACCAACGTGTTTATGTTTCTCTAACGTGTCTTTGTGTTTCTGTGCGTGTGTGTGTTTCCAGTTTGGCTCCAGGTTTCAGCCCTACATCCGGTACTGCATGGAGGAGGAGGGCTGCATGGAGTACATGCGTTCACTTCTCAGGGACAACGAGTTGTTCAGGACCTACGTCACGGTGAGTCACACCAGTACACTCTGTACCTGCCTCGTTTTTTTTTGTTTGGTGGTTTCTTTAAAATTCTGGCTCATTAAACGATTTGATTTCCTGTCTTTGTTCGATCCAGTGGGCAGAGACGAACAAACAGTGCAACCGTCTGAAACTGGCCGACATGTTGGCGAAGCCTCATCAGAGACTGACCAAATACCCGCTGCTGCTGAAGAGCGTCCTCAAGAAGACGGACGAGACGTCGGCGCGCGACATCGTCAACGACATGGTGAGAACAACATCAGGGAAAAAAACAAACACGGAAACGTCGTCATGTTGTTGTATCAAATCTGAACGTGAATGTTTTTGGTCCTGAAGGTGACGACGGTCGAGGATTTCATCAACAGCGTTGACTCGCAGATGCGACAGCGTCAGGAGCAACAGAAACTCGCCACAATCTCAGCGCGGATAGACTCGTACGAGGCTGTGGAGGGAAGCAGCGAGGAGGTGGAGAAGGTGAGGACGGGGTCATCGACCTCAGACAGACACATGGATTCATAGATGATGGAGAGATTCACTTTATTCATCCCAGAGAAATTATTTTGTCACAGCAATGAAACACAAAAAGACAATGGACAAAAAATACACTGATGACATGAACTACTAAGACCATAACATACATATATATGAATAAACATATCTATATCTATAGATAGATCTGTATATACAGATGTTAGGGTTAGAACTAGACCTGCTCAATTATGGAAAAAACAATAAAGATGATCATTTGGTTCAAAATTGAAATCACAATTACTCATCAACTTCAACTTGAGACAAATGTAATTTATTGGACATTAAACACAGTCAATCTATAAAATAATAAATACAAATAAATAAAATCACTGATGTAGAAATAAAGTACTAAAGTGAAGTGAAAATAAAAATACAAACATATACATTAAACTACAAAAAATAAACATAATGTTTAGCAGCGCTAACATTTAGCATGATGCTTGTACAAACAACCTGCTGAAATGGCCAAAGAGTTTGTTCTCTCACAAAGCGGAAAATGTTAAAAAATATTGTTATATTGTTTTGTTTCGATTTGAAATTGAAACAATCATTTCAATAATTTTCACAGCCCTAGATTCAGCTTCATAGTTTTTTTTTTGTTGTCCTTCATCTTTCAGATCCTCAAAGAGTACAACCGCTTCGACCTTATGGCTCCCATGAGAGGAATCTCACCAGAGGAAACACGACAGCTGCATCTGGAGGGAGCGCTGAGGATGAAGGAGGGAAAAGACAGTCGGGTAAGAGACAGAGACAGACGCTCGCTTCCTCACGTTCGCCTTCACATTTCTCATAAAAACTTTGCAGCTGTAAAACACTTCACACCATGTCACAGTTTGTTCTGAACCGAGTTCATTCCCCCTTCGCCCACAGATGGACGTCTACTGTTTCCTGTTCACTGACCTGCTGCTAATTACCAAGTCAGTAAAACGAGTGGAGAAAGTGAAAATCATCCGACAGCCTCTTCTCGTTCACAACGTCGTCTGTAAGGAGCTGAAAGACCCTGGTGAGTCTCACAAAGATGAAGAAATAAAAACATCTGAGAAGAAAGTCTGTAAAAAAAAAAAAAAAAAAAAGTAACATAACAATATAAACTGAAAAGTCCTTGTCATAACTTTGTAATTTTTCCCTTCAGGCTCATTCATCGTCATCTACCTCAATGAGTTCAAGAGTGCAGTAGCAGCCTACACGTTCCAGGCCAACAGCGCCACCCAGGGGCGAAGCTGGATCGATGCGATCTGCAATGTCCAGGTTAGAGAGACGGATGTTTCTCTCTTTAGATCCTTAGGACTACTTTGGTTTTAAGATTTTAAGATAACAGTTATTTGTTTTTTATACTTACAAGCTGTGATTTTTTGTTTGTTTTACCAGAATCAGCTGCAGAGGCTTCGCGCCGAGGAAATCCTCCGACAACAGAACAGCCTGAAGAGGTGCACGGGTGAGGAGGAGGAGGAGGAGGAAGACGAGAGCAGCAACTCCACCACGAGTTCACCGTGTCTGAGGCACAAAGAGCAGCAGAACTCCAGGTACGACGGCGATCACAAGCTAGAAACAGAGAGACAGAGTTAGATGAACCTGCCTCTGTCCAAATGTAACAAAAAGGGCTAATTTCCATCATCCAAAAACATTAAATCTTTTATTATCACAACATCATTTACTTTACGTCACTTTAAGTCCAAAAAATGAAACAGTCTGATACAAAAAGTGTTAAATCCAAAAGTTCAGTAAGACTTTTAGATGTAATTGTAATTTCTGTTAAATCTCTATTTTCATTATTAATTTAAACACTTCAGTATTTTGATGAACTTGAGGACTTTTACACAGAGCGGTTGCTGTTTTAACTTTAAGAAATGGGTCGTTACATATGACGAAGTATTAAAACATTTGCTGCTTTTTCTTGCACATTTGAAGTTATTAGATTTGTTGAGTTCGTGTTAATTTGTTGAACTAAACAACATCTCTTATCTGTTGTGTTTCTTTTACTTCAGTAGAACAGTGTGAAATATAATAACGATGAGTTTTTACTGAAAATTAAACTGCATTTAAAGGAAAATATACTTAAAGTATTAAACATGCAGTCTGTGGTCACTACATAATTTTGGTCATTTTATTTAAATCTCTCAAATCAAATCAAATTAACCAATCACGTCTCATCTCAGTCAATCAGACGGCTCCACCGAGACGTTGTCAGTGATGGACATCGATGAACCCGGCGAACATCACGATCCTCCCGCTGCCAACATGAACCTGGAGGGAAACGCCAAGATGGACTCTGACTCCAGAGAAATCCTCCATCAGGCTCAGTCCATGAACCAGCACCAAGTTCACACCGTCGGCGTTTACTCCGAATGTGACCAGGAGGCGAGACCCAACGGAGACTGTGACGATCTGGACCCTCAGTGTCGGTCGCTCTCCATGGACAGCGCCTACGGCACCTTGTCTCCTGAATCACTCCTCAGAGAACTGCAGCCGCCGCCCGGACACAGCGAAGGAGAAGAGACGGAGGAGGAGGAGGGAGAGAAGAACGGACGGGAGGTGGAGGTGGAGGGAGAGCAGGAGCAGGAGGAGGAGGAAGTAATAGAGGAAGAGGAAGAGGAAGAGGAGGAGGAGGAGGAGGGTGATGCAGCGTCTCTGGGGTCTCAGCTGTCGGTCATCCAGTCCTCCAAACCTCGACGACGTCCTCACGTTCAGTCACGTCTCCACTGTCTCCAGAGACTCTCCACTCTGACGTTATCTCGCTCTGAGGACAATCTGCTGCAGCGTCTCCACGGTCAAACCCCCATATCCCACGTCCGCTCTCTCACCGTCGACCAGCCGGACCAATCACAGCTCAGGGACACGGACACGTCATTGCTGGCTCACAGCAAGAGCTTGTCAGAGCTGCTGTCTGGAGACCTGGACCTGGACCTGGACCGGACCGATGATGACGACAGCCTCAGCGTCAGCGCTCCGTCCGCCAAACTCAACGCCAGCCTGAGGAGGGCGGAGGCGCGGCACAACCAGCAGGCAGCGGCGGGACAAAGTCAGGGGAACGAGTCGCGGTGCAGCAGCAGCAGCGGGTCGGACGGAGAGACGGCGCCATCTGCTGCCGCCGCCGCCTCCTCCTGCGTGGAGAGGAAGAACGAGTTGAACGAGTCGACCGGAGATTCAGAGGAAGTGGCGCCCAAGAAGAGGAAATCTCCAGCACAGCAGCACAAGAAGCTGACGCTCGCTCAGCTGTACAGGATACGCACCACTCTGGTCCTCAACTCCACACTCACTGCATCGTAAGTTCACTCACAAACACCTGGGTGATATTTTAATAGAGGAGGAGCTCAGCTTAACTTAGCTTAGTACAAACACAAGGTGAAACAGTTAACAGCTCCTTTAAGTTTTATCTCCAGCTTTTAAAATGTCTGTTTTTCAGTGTTAAGGTTAGTAGACTTATTAAGACGTTAGTTTAGCTTAGAATTAAGCAAAGACTGGTAACTGGGTGAAGCAGATAGCGGCACCTTTAAAGCTCAATTATTAACTTATTATATCTCATTTGTTTAATCTTTGATCTTGATCCAACATAAAAACTACAACAACATTCAAATGATTGAACTGAAAATGAACTGACAACTATTTTAATTATCATATAATCATTTAAATCAGTTTTTTTTTTAAGCAAAAATGTTAAATATCCTAAAATTTCAATCAAAATAAAATATGATGTTATTTTGATGATTGATTAGTCATTTAAATCTGTTTCTTTTTTTTTTTTTTTAAAGCAAAGAATCAAATATTTTTTGGTTTCAGCTTCTGAAATGAAATTTTTTTTCAGAATAAGATAAACACATAAATATAAAATCTAACCATAACAAGATCAAATGTGACAGTTATGAGAAGTTAGCTCAGCTGGTAACAAGGTGAAAGGGTCAGCAAGTTCAATCATTAACATGTTTTATCTTGTTTGATGCAAAATAAAAACCACAACTTCCAACGAACTGATTCAAACACACGAGATAAGAAACGCTAATTAGTTTCCTTGTTTCCCTTTTCTGTGTCTGTCAGTTTTCTCTAAAATATCTATTTGAAATCCTTTCATTTTACAGTATTATTGTATTTGATATTAATGTTTTTCTTCTTTTCTTCCAGGGAGGTATAACCACTCTTCCACTCAGCCGACCGGCGGCGTTCAGACATCATGAGGAAACAAACACTTGTTGTTTTTTCGAGGATGAACTGATTATTTTCTTGAGACACAAATGCACTCTCTCTCTCTCTCTCTCTCTCTCTCTCTCTCTCTCTCTCTCTCTCTCTCTCTCTCTCTCTCTCTCTCTCTCATGTCTCTCTCTCATGATGCCCTCTCCCTTCCTGTTCCTTTTTGGACACTTGACTGACTCGTCAACCATTTTTACATTCAAACAGTAACAATCTGTTTTTTCTTCGTTCGTTGTTTTCCGATGTTTTCTCTCGACGGAAAGGAGAGGCAGAGAGACATTTAACTGCTTGCACTTTGCAAAGGAAGTAGCATTAAAAAAAGGAGGAGGAGGAGGAGGACTGGGACCTTGTGGTGGACTGTGCAGAGCGGCCTGGACGTGCTGCCCCCTGCAGGTCAGAGCGAGCGAGGACGACAGTGGCGTAGATCATCAGACTTTGTTTTAATCTCTGTGGTTTGATACCAGAGAATAGTTTGGAGCTAAGTCCAAAACAAACAAACAAACAAACAAACAAACAGCACCTGGGACGTCCTCCTGATATTTGTACTACTCCTGGTTTGACAAAAAAAGACACAAAAAAACAAAAAACAAAAGAAATTGCACAGTTTATCTTTAAGTAGAAGAATCACTAAAGAGTGAAATTACATTTACAGTCACGCAAAGATTTAGAGTTTATTGTGTCTGCCTGTGTACAGACGTGTGTGTGTGTGTGTGTGTGTGTGTGTGTGTGTGCATGTGTGTGTGTGTGTGTGTGTGTGTGCGCATGTGTGTGTGTCTGTGCGTGTGTGTGACTCCTGACTGAAACCAAATCCTGATTCCATCTCCTGTGAACTGAATCACGTTAACATGAACCCAAAGATGAATCCAGATTCAGACGCAGCTCGAGGTCGTTTCACCACTTCCTTCTTTTACCGTTAAAATCTTTTTTTTTTTTACGTTGAACTAATGTCATTTATTTTGTTACTCTAACGAGAAAATGACTTGATTTCACTGAAAAACAAAGACTGAATGTGGGCGACTGAAGCTGTCCTGAGGAGTTTAGCTGCACTATTTATATTTACAGTTTAATATATGGCTTATAAGTGTTCAGCCACCTCTGAGGCCTAAATGTGGTTTAAAAAAACAACAAACTTACAGAATAAAACGTCTCCGCTTTGAGTTAATGTCTGTTCCAGCACCTTTTCACCCGAGATGTTTTTAAGTTGAATATTCTGTAACGAGTGAATCTACAGAGCTGGTTTAAATTAAAATAAAAATTTAAATAAAATAAATAAAAGACACAGAAACTTAAACGTTCAGTTTTCACATCAGTGATTTGTATTTTTGATCCAAACTTCCAAACCAAATAGGTTAACTCTTGTTTACTTTAGTTTTTTTTTGTTTATGTGTAATATTTATTATGCCTGCTATGTTTTATATATATATAAGATATTGTTTATATTGTTTGCTTCCATGTTTGTACTTTTTTTTGTTGTTGTTGTCGATGTAGTCTTAATCTTTTTGTTGTTTTTTTTTTTTTTTTTTTGTTGCCAGGCATGAATGTGCTACGAACCAAAATCATGTGTTGTTTCCTCTTTTCAGGAATGACGTTAAAACAAAACAAACAAAAAAAAAAGTGTCTTACTGAATAAAAATGTTAAAATACTTTACAATCCCTGTTTTTTAATGGTTTAATCCGTTGTAATGGAAATAATCTGAGGAGAGACGACGAGACGGATTTAAAAAAAAAAAAAAGACAAAAAGTTTTTATGGTTTTAACGCAGGCGGACAGCAGAGGGCGAATGGTGGTCATGATGTTATGAGCTCACTTTAATTTAATTTATAAGTTTATATTAAACTGTCGTTCTGTCTCTGATTTAAAGAGACTAAATTTTATATCGATATTTAGTGGAAAAACTTAAACTGATCATGTATTTTCTGAAGTTTTACACCAGAAAAAAATAAACAAACTAAACTTTACATAAAGAACTGAACCAAAACTGAAACAATATGTGATCAATAAAGTTTTTTAACTGGCAGAAAAAAATCGATCGATCATTAAAATCCTGTTTAAAGTAAAAATATCAATTTTTTCCTGGTTTCAGCTTCTAAAGCGTCAAACTTTTTCACTTTTCATAAAAACATGTTTAAGATGATCGTGACAATGAAAAACCAACATATGACACATTTACACATTTACACACATACATCTAATAACTCTAATACAAATAAAAGTAAAAAAAAAAACTACAATGCGATACAATAATTCATAAGTAGTTATATTATTGTTAGTAATGTATTTAATATTTAAGCAGCATTTTAACCGTTTTACAGTTAATTGCTTTCCAGTTTTATGTCAAATCTATAAAGTTACACTGCTATTTTTGAGCTTCATTGCATGTTTTGCATATTAAATATGTATTTTAACTGTTGAAGTATGAAATGTAGGATTATAAAAACAGGAATATTTAGATTAAAAGTACCTTAAAACTACATCAGAGTAAAGATTTAGTTAAATGTGGTTTCATGAAAAAGTAAAAGAATTGATTAAAGTGATCAAATATTAAACACATGAAACATTAAAAAGAAGAAGACCTGTAGAAAGAGTAAAGAAAATAACTAGAAGAGCCTCTGAACCAGATCCAGATCCACCAACCTGAGGATGAACTGGACTTAAACCAGATGCTGAAGCTGGTGGTTTTTGATGATGTGTCTGATCAGGGGAACGAGGAGGTGGAAACACTTTGGGTGGAATTATTCGGCTTATTGGGTAAAACATCGTTCATCTGTTCAGTTTAGTTTCTGGGAACAGAGTCAGATCACGTATCGCGTACAGCTGTTGGTCTCGTCCAACCGTCTGCTTCTGCTTCCCAGAAAATTAATTTATGTCTCAACAACGAGGTTTCAACACACACACACACACACACACACACACACACACACTGATGGCCCAGAGTAACATCATGGCCAAGGTGTATTTACAGGTGATTATATCAGCTAATCGGTGGATTACAGCATGTTGAGTCCACACAAGCCTCTAAGCTGCAGGGAAAAGACAGCGCGGCCTTGTGGGATTTTCTGTTTTAATCTGGTCCCAGAATGCAACGGGCCCCTCCCGTTCTCACATCTGGCCCGTCGGCATTAAACGTTGTAATCCTCGATTTTAAAACAATTTTATTATGCTCTACCGCTGATACACTGGACTTTAATTATTAAAATGCAGCTTTCTATTTTAGCGATAAAGTAATTACATGTCCTTGTCTCTATTAGCCTCTGAGCCTTTGAGTCAGTAATGAGGCTGCAGGTCGACGGCTGTTTTCAAGGAGGTGGAGATGAAACAGGAAGAAACCAAACATCCATGGTTTCCATACCTTACTTATTTACATGACTTGTCCTCTGCACAACGGCCACATGCAGCTGGGGCAATGGAGGGGTTAACACCGCTCACTGTGGCAGATGTCAAAAACCATGCTGTAAAAAATGTCCGATTAACACAAAGAGGCACTTTGGCAAATCCTGATTATAGGAGCACTTTCATTTATTAAACTCTGCCAATCCCCCTGTACTCTCTCTCTGAGCAGAGAGGGATTAAAACCAGGTAGACACCATTGTCTATCTAAACAATCCCCTCTTTAAGCTCTGGCTGTTTCCTGGTGCCCTGGTCGAGCCTGGCTGGCCGCCTGGCTGCTCGCCTGCCCTGTAATCTCAGGGGGCTTATAGGTCACTACAACCACTACACGTTTCCCATTCATCAACATCATCCCCTTTACAGAGACTAGGTGATTGGATTTAGGACATGTTTTACAGAAACAGGAGGAAAAAAAAACAGCAAACTAAAGCGTGTTTACAAGAGCTGTGCTGTGAAAAGGCCCATGGACAAGTGGCAGCCATATGGAATAGATAACCCTGTAAACATCTGCCCTCCATCAGTACCACACACTCCTGTTACACTGGTGGTGGTGACCTTCACATGACAAAGGAACATCTGGCTCTTTTCAGCCGTCATCAACCCTTGAACATTTACTCAAATAGCGCAGGAGAGACATGTAAATATTTAATTTAAAACTCATTGATATTATCAACAGAATGAGGAGAACTAGACTGTAACTGCACCTCTACCTTCAACGTTAATAATAAGATGTAAAAAATATGATTGAAATATTATAGTACAGTAAGATGTCAAAAAGATGATTAACATGTCAGCATAGTAAGACGTCAAACATATCGTGCAAACATCATAGTAAAGCAAGATATCAAAAAATGATTAATATGTCATAGTTTAGTATGTTTTTTTTAATGTCATTGTATATTAAGATGTCAAAAATCTGAGAAAATGTTATAGTACAGTAGGACATCAAAAATGTTGTAAAAAAAGTCATAGTATAGTAAGATGTCAAAAATGTGATAAAAAGTCATAGTAAAGTAAGACGTCAAAAATTTTATAAAAAGTCATAGTATAGTAAGACGTCAAAAATTTTATAAAAAGTCACAGTAAAGTAAGACGTCAAAAATGTGATAAAAAATCATAGTATAGTAAGACGTCAATTTTTTTTTATAAAGTCATAGTATAGTAAGAAGTCAAAAATTTCATGAAAAGTCATAGTAAAGTAAGACGACAAAAATTTTATAAAAAGTCATAGTATAGTAAGACGTCAAATTTTTTTTTTTATAAAGTCATAGTATAGTAAGACGTCAAAAATTTCATGAAAAGTCATAGTAAAGTAAGACGACAAAAATTTTATTAAAAGTCATAGTATAGTAAGACGTCAAAAACGTGATAAAAAAGTCATAGTAAAGTAAGACGTCAAAAAGTTTATTAAAAAGTCATAGTATAGTAAGACGTCAAAAATTTCATAAAAAGTCATAGTAAAGTAAGACAACAAAAATTTCATAAAAAGTCATAGTATAGTAAGACGTCAAAAATTTTATAAAAAATCATAGTAAAGTAAGACGTCAAAAATGTGATAAAAAATCATAGTATAGTAAGACGTCAAATTTTTTTATAAAAAGTCATAGTATAGTAAGACGTCAAAATTTTTATAAAAAGTCATAGTAAAGTAAGATGTCAAAAATGTGATTAAAAAGTCATAGTATAGTAAGACGTCAAAAATGTTATAAAAAGTCATAGTATAGTAAGACGTCAATATCTATTGTCAAAATGTCATCGTACAGTAAGATGTCAAAAATGTGATAGAGTCATAGTATATAGTAAGATGTCAAAAATTTCATAAGAAGTCATAGTAAAGTAAGACGTCAATTTTTTATAAAAAGTCAAAATGTGACCATAGTAAAGTAAGACGTCAAAAATGTGACCAAAAAAGTCATAGTATAGTAAGACGTCAAAAATTTTATAAAAAAGTCATAGTATAGTAAGACGTCAAAAATTTCATAAAAAGTCATAGTAAAGTAAGACAACAAAAATTTCATAAAAAGTCATAATATAGTAAGACGTCAAAAATTTTATAAAAAATCATAGTAAAGTAAGATGTCAAAAATGTGATAAAAAGTCATAGTATAGTAAGATGTCAAAAATGTGATAAAAAGTCATAGTATAGTAAGACGTCAATTTTTTTAATAAAGTCATAGTATAGTAAGACGTCAAAAATTTTATAAAAATTCATAGTAAAGTAAGATGTCAAAATGTGATAAAAAGTCATAGTAAAGTAAGATGACAAACATTTCATAAAAAGTCATAGTATAGTAAGAAGACAAAAATTTCATAAAAAGTCATAGTAAAGTAAGATGTAAAAAATGTGATAAAAAGTCATAGTATAGTAAGACGTCAAAAATTTCATAAAAAGTCATAGTATAGTAAGACGTCAAAATTTTTATAAAAAGTCATAGTAAAGTAAGATGTCAAAAATGTGATAAAAAAGTCATAGTATAGTAAGATGTCAAAAATGTGATAAAAAGTCATAGTATAGTAAGACGTCAAAAATTTTATAAAAAGTCATAGTAGAGTAAGATGTCAAAATGTGATAAAAAGTCATAGTATAGTAAGACGTCAAAATTTTTATAAAAAGTCATAGTAAAGTAAGACGTCAAAAATGTCATAAAAAGTCATAGTAGAGTAAGACGTCAAATTTTTTTTTAAATAAAACGTCATAGTATAGTAAAGTAAGATGTCAAAAATGTGATAAAAAAGTCATAGTATAGTAAGACGTCAATATCTTTTGTCAAAATGTCATTTAAAAAAACAAATTTAAAAAACGTTTTTTTAAAAAACGTCAATTTTAGTAAAAATTGTGTGGTAAGAAGTAAAAAAAAATCATTGAAATGTCCTAATTTCGTAAGATGTCAAATTATTTTATTAACATGTCATAGTATAGTAAGACGTCAATATTTTTTTTGTCAAAATGTCATTGTACAGTAAGATGGCAAAAATGCAATAATAATGTCATAGTCTAGTAAGACGTCAAAAATTTTGTCAAAATGTCATCGTACAATAAGATGTCAAAAATGCTATAAAAAGTCATAGTCTAGTAAGACATCAAAAATTTCCTAAAAAAGTCATAGTCTAGTAAGACATCAAAAAATTTCCTAAAAAAGTCATAGTATAGTAAGATGTCAAAACTTAATTTAAAAAAGAATTAAAAAACTGTCAATCATGTCAATGTCAACCATAGTTTTGTGTGTGTACATATAATGTCATAGTATAATAAGACATCAAAATACTGTAAAAATATCAAAAATATCATTGTTTGTTAAGAAAAAGTGATAAAAAAAGTGATAGTAAAATAAGGTGTCAAAAAAAAAAAAAAGTATCACAGAATCGTAAAACATAAAAAATTTGATAAAAATACCATACAAACACATAGTACATACAAACACATACATGTGCACATGCACACACACAGAAAACCTCTTGAATTGTTTAAAATGCAACAACTGGTTTCAAACAGTGAACATTAGAGGATAAAAAGTGTAAAATGTTTCGTAACGAGTAATCACAACCTCATCAGTTATGATCCCTCAGATTTATCTGGTGACATTTGGAAAAAAAGTCCTCAACTGGAAACACTGGGCTGAAGTTACTGATTGAACTATATCAAACTGTAACTGCACCTCTACAGGTTCACATAGTAAAATACTGTTATCGAACTTATACATTATCATTAACAATCTATTCATTTTATATTTGATAACATATTGGTCACAGTTTTTATATTATCTTTAATACTAGTTAAATTTAAAAGCAGGACTTTTATCTGTGATGGATTTTTCATTTTTCTATTGGTACGTTTACTTAAATATAACTGCTGTGAATTCTCCTGCACTGATAAAATAAATCCGCCGTACAATCCCTTAAACAGCGATATAAAGACGATAAATGTATTGCCAGCTGCTCTTTGGCATAAATTCATTCCACAAAGACGTGACATATGTTAGAGGATCAAATTTCTCTCCATCCTCACAAAAAAAAGTTGTGTCGATTTCTAAATTGAAAGAGCATAAGGTCCTACTTTTCACACGACAATACAAACTCCTCACCTCAATAATTGTATCAGCTGATAAGAAGCTTACTGTAATTCCAATATTGTCTTCTCAGGGCTGCGGCCTAAAACACGGCCACATTTCTAAATTAAACGAAAACCCATTCAAAAGAGAAGCTATACCAGAGGAGGACAGAGGGATTAACGTGTAAAACCAGCACATTTAATATTTACAGGACAATTAATCTGACAATGTGTTCGATGTCTAATACCTGAACTGACTGAACTGCCGTCATTATCAGTGTTGAACACAGCAGGAGGCAGAAACAGGAGCATGTTGTGAGTTTACAACTTTGACCTAAATGCAGCGCTACAAATATCTGTTCTCCTTTTTTTTAACCAATAAACACTCAGTTTCGAAAGTAGTTCAGTTCTTATTTAGCTGCATTGGTGGTAAAATGGTGGTTTATAGACCAACATGTGGATTGAAACATGTAAAAAAACTATAAATGTTAGTTATCTATTATGCACAAGATGTAAAAACTTAAGCAATTTATGTCTTTTTTCCTTAAAAAGTCTCCTTTAATCAATAAAAGATACATTAAATTAGCTAATTTTAATCATCATAAATGTTCATTACTTCCTATCATCAACTATAGAGACAGTTGTCAGTTTATTTATCGTTTAGTTTATCAGTCATTTATCGTCAGTTGACGATAAATAAAAATAACGTCTCAATAATCTAATGATGTTTTCAACAGTTTCTCAAGGAACAATACTGTAAAAATGTAAAGTTTAAAATGATCTCCTGCTGGAAACTAAATTATTTTTGGTATTTGGACTTTTTGTTTGCACAAAAGACGTGAAGACGACAAAGTTTGACTGTGATGAAAATAATATCAACAAACGCCTTTAAACATACATATTTCTCTAACGTCATCTAGACCAGAATGAACAGTTAGTTGTAGTTATTATTCTTCATATTATACTCTAGTATATATATAAACACACACACATATATTTAATACACATACGTTCCTGAATACATACATACCCACCCACATTCATATCCATGCAAGTATGTACATAATACATATATATTATTAGTAGTTGGTTATCATATTGTAGTAACAGTAATGTGTTTACATACACATATACATATATGTACATATACACATGTACATATGAAGTGCTTAGTGATTAAATGATACACATACATACACACATTTACCTGTATGCAGGTATGTGTGTATATGTATGTTTGTATGTTTTGCTAGTAGTTATTTTCGTTAGTGTTGTAGTAACGTGTGTAAAGATGTACACATACCTATGAATAAATACATCCCACAGTCATATTCATGTAGTTATGTACATAATATATATGACCATAACATGTATAATTAGTAGTTTATTGTATAACTAGTAGTAGTAAATGTACCAACATCTACATACATGTAGGACACACACACACACACACACACACACACTGATTCTGCTACATTTACTACTAATAACTATACATAGTTACTATACTAATACATATTTCACGTATATATTATGCAATACATACATTATTTATATACATACTTACATGAATTGTACAATATATGGACTGTATGTTAGTTAGTTGTTATTATTAGTACTAATAGTAGTAATGTGTTAATATACATACACATCTACATTTATGTATATGTATGTACATTATATATATGGTCTGTTAGTTATTATTATTAGTATATACTATGTTAGTAGTACCGTGGGTGAATATACATTCATACATAAATACATCTTTATTATAAAACTAAGTATAGAGGTTTATGTCTGTGAGACGTTCAAGGTCAATTTTTAAGAATTGGTAAAGTGAGAACAGGCTTCAGCTGCGGCCTTGTGTGTTTATTTGTGTTTATTTGTTTTGTTTTTTTTCCTCGGCGCTTTGACGGAAACATGTTTGTCTGAGACAGAAACGTCGTCGCTGAATTGATCATGAATCCTGCGGCGTCAATAGATAAGATGCTGAGGTCAGAGAGAGGAGGAGGTGAAAGAGTTAATACAGAGGAAGAGGAGGAGGAGGAGGAGGAGGAGGAGGAGGCGCAGCAGCAGCGCTCAGCTCGTCTGGGTGGAGTGAAGTTTGGACATGAACTGTAAGAAAATTAGCCAAGAGGAGACTTGAGCATTACAGCTGCGTGACAGATAATTAAGAGGATTAAATATACATGTTATGTATCTATAAATAAAGAAAAAGGAGAGAAGTTGATCGGGTTGATAAAATAAAATAAAATTTAAAAAAAAAAAACACAGAGCAGCTGAGATGAGTGATGTGAGCGAAGAGTCGCTGCTGGATTATTTCTTCTCCACCGGAGGAAACTCAGGCAGAGTCAGAAATGCAGATATACTGAAGACATTTAAACCTTTTATTGGCCACAGTGACCTGCAGCTACGAGGTGAGTATCACGGATTCACATCGATCTCGATCAGATGTGATGCGTTTGATGTTTCTGAGCTCGATACTGAAGGATGAGACAAATATCCTCTGACCTCGTGTCTGACACACTCTTCAACTAAAACCCTGCTTTATTATCACTATTATTATCATTGTTATTATTATTAATTTATAACAACCAGCTGTAACAAGCAGCTTCTCCGTCCTCTCATCGTTGTTCTGCTGTAAAACAAACATCTGCTTTGCATTAAAACCCTCCTTCTCTCTAACACATCCACAGTTTCAAGCAGGAATTGTGTCATTTCCTCCCTGAGGCCAGTTGTAACTGAACCCAGTGCCCATTAATGAATTTATATATATAAACCATATAAACATTTTTATATTAAAACACGCTCATAAAGGCCTAATGGATCCTCACAGATTGAACCGATCAATCAGTAATAAGAATTAATCACTTCTTGGCTCAGGATTTAGTCTTTTCTTTCTGACGCCCACTAAACTGGACACATGTTTATGCAATCCTGCCCTGAATCATGAATCATTGTTAACAACACTATTCCTCCCATGTTTCCATCCACTGATGATGTTACTGTTTTCTGTAAATGAAAACCTTCAGGTGATGTCATTGTTTTAAAGTAGTAACACAGACTTCCTGTGTCAAAGAGCTGAATATATGAGCAGTTAGATATTAAAGTACTGAACTAAAACACGCTGTTTCTGGACTGATTGTGACACAACGGGTCACATGACACACACACACACACACACACACACACACACACAGGAAAAGTCTAACCCAAAACCTCCTAAATATTGATCCAAACCCCTCAGACTGACACAGACAGAGAAACCACAGTTGTTGTTTGTCATTCCAGCCTTTGTGGTTATTTTACATCATGTTGTGTCTCTGCAGTTTAACTGTGCGTCATTTTGTGTCTTAGTTATAGTCGTTTATTGTCTCTTTAAGCGTATTTTCTGTGTTATTAATCAGTGTTATGGTCATATTTTGCACCTCATAATCATTTTGTCTCCGTCATTTTACATATTGTTGGTTGTTTATTGTCGTCGTCTTGTGTCTTTGTCGCTGTTTCACGTCTTCTAGGTAATGATCATGTGGTCATAATCTTTGTGGTCATCTTCTGTCTCTTTATAGATGTTTTGCGTCTCTTTGCAGTTGATTAACCGTTAGCTGGAGTCCTGGACTAAGTCGTCATATTTGTGGTCGTATTATGTCAAAATCACTATAAAGTTTCAACATAAAAACCACATATAGACCTTTTATTTTAACATTGCGAACTGATGCTGATTCACATTGATTGAAACCATGAAAAGACAGATGATCGTGTGGTTTTATCCTCATTGGTTGAAGGTTCAACTTGCTCAGTTTTCAGTGTCATTTTGTGCGTTATTTGTTGTGGTTGTTTTGTGTCTTTACGGTCGTCAAGTATCTCTTCTCAGTTATTGTGTCTTTGTAGTCATTTGGCATCACCCTTAGGTTTCTCTGTGTGTCTTTAGAGTCATATTTTGTGTTTGATATCACTTGATGTTGTCATTTTTTGTCTTTTCTTGGGCATTTTGCATATTTGGTGACAGAGGTTCTGATATTGTTGCGTCTCTTTCCCTTAACTTTGCACGTCGTCGTGGTCATTTTTGCACCTTTTCTCTGTAATTTTTCACATCTTTGTGTTTGTTTTGTGCTTGTCTATATCACTTTGCATGTCTTTGTTGTTATGTAGCATGTTTATCGTCGCTTGTTGTGGTAGTTTTGTTTCTCCTTGTAGTCGTTAAGTATCTTCATGTCATTTTTCACATTTGTCGTCATCTGTTGTGGTCGTCTTGTGTGTCTATGTAGTCGTTTGGCATCTTTTCTTGGTAATTTTGCATCAATTTATGATCATTTTAAGTCTCTATCCAATCATTTTGTACATTTGTTGACTTACTGTAGTCGTTCAGCATCTTTTAGAGATCATTTATCATGTCTTTGTGGTATTTTGTTTCTCTTTTAGATCATTTATCATGTCTTTCTTGACTGACAACAAAATAGCAGCACAGAAAACTCACATATTGCAGTTAGATCACATTTTGTTTTAGATGCACATCCCATGAGGTTGTAGGTTTGAGTCTATATCTGTTTATTTATAAAATTGGCCCAGAAAATGAACAGCGCAACAGCTCCTTTTACCGTTTTAACTCCGACAGAAACAGAAATGAGCTGTAACCTCTGACCGATTATCCAAAGTGACCTTGCGTTGCCGTTGCCAACCAGATGCTGTGTCGGTGCTGCAGTTGTTGACAGAGGTGTTTAGAAGCGCGGCCATCTGACACGGACGTCCAATTAATAAAAAGTGCATGCAGCTCAGTTAAAAGTCTGTCGTAGCAGACGTGTGGCCGCAGCTTCTCACGTCGTTAATTGTGATGATAGTGTTTTAATCATAATTAAGTCCACATGCATGACTGGACTGGACCTCTAATGGACTCGCTTTTTCATCAGGCCAGAAAACTGGGGCATCAGGGAGAAGAGGTGGTGGTGGGGGGTGGCACCGATGGTTGTTTGTGTAGATCTGTAGCTAATAAATAACCAGCAGATATACACCATGTCTCTGGCTTGTGGTTAAAGCGAGGAATTCTTTTGTTGAGACACATGTAAGTGGCAGCTTCCTCCTGGATTTCCTGTTGTTTTTGCGAGCAACTATCTCATTAGAAATGTTCTTTCCGCCCACATCAGGAAAAAGGAAACGACTTCGATTGTCCTGAGCTCCAACGTGTGAACACCTAAAGCATGAATGAAATACCTAAGCCTGGAAAATATGTAGCCGGCACTGATGTGATCACACGGTCTGAATATCTTCTCAGTGTTGTAAAACAAAGACACAAAAGTTTTATCTGTTGAGCTCGTCAGCTCGTGTTTGTTTGTTTACCAGAGGAAAAGATTGAACACGAGTCTAAAGTGACTCAGGTTTTTGTGCCAGAGGGAAGGAAACTCTTTCCTCTTTTCTTATTTTCTCAGCTGCAGCTTTTTGTTGTTGTTGTTGTTGTTGTCACAAACCACACAGCTGTAACCAGACACTAATACCTAAAACTTCCTGTCTACTCCTGCTCCTCCACATAAACCAAACAAGAGATTTCTTTTTGTCGTCATCTCACAAATATTTTGTTCTTTGCAGCCAAATACAGAGAGGAATTCAAGCTCATCATCGACCGAATCGCTGTGGTGAAGTCGGAGAATGTGAGTAAACTGTTAAAATATTTTTACCTTTTGTGGGCAAAAGCTCAGCTCCCACATTCTCTATCTATTTCTATGTCTACGCCGCCGTGAACAAAACGACACAATGAGGAGGAGTCGACTTCTAATCGTTCATCTTTTTCTGCAGAAATGATTCATTGGTTTTTCTCTCTTCTCCTCCTCCTCCTCCTCCCCGAGGGACTGAAGCTGCAGCTGCAACTTTTAGTTTCCTAGAAACTATTTTATTACAAATATTCATGTCTTATCTTTACAGCAAAACTGACCTGGACTAGTTTGACGTGTAGTTGTTAAATAAGACCATTAACTCAACGTCGCGTATCTTAGCTCTACACAAACACAAAGACTCGTCATCCAACGTCTGTGAAGACACACATGAAAACACACACAAACAGAAATATAAAAAAGAACAAATGAGTCTTTCATGAGGTTTTTTTTGTGCTGCGGTCGTCGCTCGTTCAAATGCAGTTGCAGGATCTGACTCCTCATAAAGTTACTGTTTGTCTAAAACTGGGACGTTAGACGAAGCCTGATGAGCTGTTTTTTGCTGCTTTTAATTATTTTCATGTCACAGCTCGTCGTCTTTTGTAGTTTTTGATGGTTTTTTTTCATGCGTGTTATGTGGAGATGCACGTGCAGCATGTGACACGTGATCCTCACGTTATTACAGCGACATGCGCTGGTTGTTGTTATGTTGCGCTGAGATACAGCAATTTACCAACAAAGGTGGGAAAGAGGAAGAAAGAGGAAGCAAACGTGGAAGTAAACAGTGCAGGATGTTTGCTAACTCTCTCACATACAGACAAACCAGGCTTCTATTCTTAAAGCTAAGATAAGCGAATTAGCTCCAGGCTACAAAACAAATATTAGAGAAGCATCCAGCCACTTGAATAAACTCGAATAAACGTTAAATTATTTCTTTGATTGGACGAAATGTTAAGATCATGTTACACTTCATCTATGTGTCAAACGAATGTAATAATTCAGCAACTCCATAAACAAACCTTTTCAGATTTGGTTCAAATATTGACTTTACTGTTGGACTTAAGAACTGACAACTGATTACACTCTGGTGGTTAAAGGTCAGAGGTCACTGTGACTGTTTTTTTTAGCTTCATTGATGTAATAACTGAGGAACTCTGTGAGGGAGCTGTTACTTAAATTAAAGGATGAACTGGAGACAGTTTAATGGTCAAAGGTCACTGTCTCCCAGTGTTTGGATAAAGTATCTGAAAGTCAAACACTGAAGAAGAAGCACAGACACTAGAGTAGAAGTACAGACACTAGAGTAGAAGTACAGACACTAGAGTAGAAGTACAGACACTAGAGTAGAAGTACAGACACTAGAGTAGAAGTACAGACACTCGACCATAAAATAACTTTGGTAGAAGTTCAAGTCAGAGACTAGAATGATTCTCCAGTAAAAGTCTTAAAGTATCTAGTATTTACTGTACTTAAGTATGACAGTAATCTATAATTAAATGTACTGAAGTAATGAAAGTAAAAGTACAAGTACATGTTAATAAAAACAGAAGAATATTATGAAGTTTATCCAGCACTTTAAAACATGGAGCTACAACAATCTTCATAGACAAAGTCTTGAGTCTGAACTAAAGTACTAAACTTGTTCTTTTTTCACTAAATTTCTCTTTGATATTGATATTTTGTTGAAGTTTCTCCATCATCCACCTTTAAGATGGAGCCTCCATCAACCCTCAAACATGGTGTTGATGGTCTAAACAGTCACAGGTCGACTTAGAGTGAACCGGAGCTGGAGAAAACACCACATTTACTTTACTCTGATTGTTGGAACGACACTGAACATTGAACATGTATCAGAGTAAAAGTGTGAAGTTAAGTTAGGAAATGTAGTGAAGTACAGATTCTCCTAAAACATCCTGAAGTACAGTAGTGAAATATTAGTATTTTGTTACTATGAGCTAACATGACATGTTTTGATTTTAACTCATGAATTTAAGCACCAATTTCCTGCAATGGGATTTTTGGAGACATACAAACAGAAGTTTTAGTGTAAGATTATCAAAATTACAACTTTTACTTTAAAACAGTGATGCAGTTGATTAAATCACATCAACAATAAGTTATTACTTGTTGAAAATTAAAGGTCTTTTTCCAGAGTTACAGTGATAATTTGTAGTTAAAAGTTTCAGCAGTTGAAACGACTTGTTTCTGCCTTTTTAAATCATGATTTTTCTGACCCCGTCTCAGGGCGAGAAGTTCCTCGTCCTGAAGAAGAAGTACCGTCAGCTGCTGCAGGACCGAGACACCAACCATCAGAGTTCGGACATCGATGGACAGAAGCGACGTTCGAGTCCGGCCAGATCGAGTCTGGCCACGGCGCAGTGGGACGGCGCCGCGTCGTCGTCTCCTAAACGGCAGAAGGAACAACAGGATGAGGCCGCATCAAGCGGAGAAACCGACGTCGCTGCAGAGGTGAAGATAAAAATCAGTTTGTTTTCTCTTTGTTGATGAATAAATCGTGGTATGATTCAGCAACAACTTGGTGGTAAAATGAAAGAGTGAATGTGGCATCGCCTCAGGACCGTTTCTGTTCTGTGTGTGTGACGACAACGACGTCTTTGTTGCTGCTGGAGACTGAAGGTCAAAGGGTTTATGTCTTTACATAAAAGACTGATCTGTTTTAAACTAATGCGCTGAGTTTCTCGACTGTGAAAATAGACACTATGTGCTGGTTTTAATGCACAATAATCCTCCTGATATACTTTTGCATATTGTTCCTGTAAAACACACACACACACACACTCACTCACTCACAGCGATCAGTTGTAGATTTTTAAAGATTAACGTGTTTTACGCTGCAGCTGCTTCAATAGCTGTAGTGAAATGATTCGTTCAGACCGGACACTGAAGTAAATACGATCTGATAATGCCCAGATGGTGAAGAGGAGGAGGAGGAGGAAGAGGAGGAGTGTGATACCGGCTGCAGTCTCAGCATTCGGCCTTTGACAGTTTGATTTTATAACAGTCTGTAACACACGTCGAGGTGATGATTTGTAGTTTAAATGTTGAGCTCGTACTCGCTGATTAATCGTCTCTCAGCAGCAATATTAAAACCACTGGCAGGAGAAGTGAAGTCTGCAGGGAAACCTCAGGTCGTTGTATTTATCTGGACGTTACTTTGACACTTAAACATTGTTTCAGAGCAAACTGGTGACACCACAAGACAGCGAATGAACCTTTTAATCTGCTGAGCAAGTGTTGTGAAAAATGTGCCTCAGGGCGTATTTACACAAGAGTCTTGTTTCTAACTTCTGGGTAATTTTACAGGAACTCGACCGTTGGCGCGTGTCTAGGTTCTACATCTGGCCCTGAGAAGTTCTTGGGCAGGGTTTTAGGTCGACTCAGTGGTGTTTGGTTATACCTAAAAGTGGGACATGACGCAGCAGAAGCGTAGTGATAGTATCAGTAGTATTGAAGAATGAATGGTGCCAACAGAAAAATAAATAAATGGCATCGGCATCTTGACGCTGTACTGGAGCATCGGCCAGTTTATGCTGCGACTACGAGGATGAAAGACTTCGTCCACTGATGTCAAGTACATCAGGCTCCTTAACGAGATCATACTCTCAATGGAGACACAGACGCTGTTTCTTAAAGTCGAAGCTTCTTCCTCAGCAGCTCGTTCGCCTTTGAAGTCGTACGCTACAGAGACGAGGCTGCAAACCTCACTGCTATTTTATTAATGTATATTGGAACAGACTAGTAAGTGTGGAAGTACATCATCCCTGCAAAAAAATAAAAATAGAAAATATATATAAAAATTAATATGTGTAATGTCACAAACGGTTGATAAACCCTTAGTTCTGGTACAGTTCTGTATAGATAGACAACAAATAGTTGAACTATTATAAACGTCAGTAAGCGACGTGATCATGTTGCCGTAGGTTACGGTTATAAAAACAACCGCAAACAAGCAATTTATTATCAATGTATGTTTATGTTCGTGGTTAAATAAAATGTTTGCTTCTTTTTATTTGGTGCAGTTCAAACTTGTAGCTTCTGAGATAACAGAGCTCAGACTATAGCTGTTAAAACAGTTTGTTTATTAACCATTAGTCATTTTCTAAAGGTGTCGGTGTCGTGTATGAAAACAACCTGCAGCGATGATGAGTAACATCCACTTCAGCAGCAGCCTGATGATGAGTTGAGTCGTGGGTTGTAGATGAAGAGACACTTCACTAACAAACCTGCAGCAATAATGTGAATTAAAGCTGCAGAGTTTGAATCTAAAAGGAGACGAGACTGTTCAGATCATCAGGCTGTTAAACACAACGACGATATCAAAATTAACTCAAAGAGCAAATGAATAATGAATGTTAACATTTGGAAACGCAGACATCAGATCAACTGACATTGAAAACTGAATATTACTGAATATTTTAGGTGATTTACATGTTACTGGACTTAGTCACAACATGTATGTTGATGAGATTTAGTTTTTTTTCATTATAGGATCAGACGTGACCTTCACATCAGTATATATGTAACCTACAGCAACATTAATGTTCACACGTGGAGCTGGTGATGATGATGATGATGATGATAATGTCACGAAAACTGATTAATCACTTTATGTTTTTACATAACAACATGTTTTGCAATTATCTTTCAGATATGTTCAACAATAATAACCAGAAACAGCTTCAGATCAACTATTTTAATAATATTTAATCATTAAATTCATTGTTTTGGTCGTTTCTCGACAAACTTGTAGAAAAAAAACAATACACAACCTTTTAGACCTTTAAATAAAGACTAGATTTATACAACACATTTAATATCATTCATTCTTTCATCACCACCTTTTCTGGTTTCTTTAAATCAAAGTTTACCTCATAATGTGAATATATTTGAACACAAACTAAAGAAAAACCAAACTTAAATTCCTCAAAAAGTAAAACCACTGATGTTAAAAGTCCAACCTGGTCGCTGGTTGTTCCTGTGTTTCCCACCAGGTGGTGCTAAATTAATTACCTGGTTCTGTGACCTACAGTTTGTTGAGTTAGAGTCGGGGGAGGGAGGTTACGTGACAACAGAGAGGTAGATGGAGATGGTGGTGGTGGTGGGGGTGGGGGAGTCTCTGCATGTAAATGAAGCTCTGTTCTCATGTTAAACAGCAACATGTTGGAACTCATTAGAAAGATAATAATCAAGAGGCTTCATTAAAGAGAAAGACTTGAGGTTTCTCCTGCAAAAGAGACACATGAAATATGTCGGCGTGTGTTAACGAAGCTTTAATAAAGTGAGTTTGTTTAAAGAATTAATCACAAAACTGAAATGAATCTCACTCAGGATGTTTAACAGTTTAACAAACACAAGTTACAGAAGTAGATCAGGCTGCAGGAGAAACGTTTCTGTTGATGTTTTTAGTCGTTTTTCTCTCCAGATTACCATAAACTTTCTCCTTTCATTTGAAACTGCTGTGTAGCAGCAGCAAAGTGTTTACTTATTGATCAGATATTAGTTCACATCACATAAAAACATGGTGCTGATATTAAATTCTAACAAGATGTTGACTAAATGTATGGGAAATTACTTTTCCAATACAATTATTATAAAATTAACAATAATTAAAGAGAGAACACGTAATAATAATAATAATTAGCATCAAATATGTCTAATACACTCATATCAGCCAATTAATCAGTTGGACCTGACTAATGACTGGAGTTTTAACTTTTGTCGTTTTGATTCTCGATAATTCATAGTTAATGTTCAACTCAGGATAAAGTGTAATAACTTAACATGACGTCACCATCAGCTCTAGTTATATTTAGTTAAACATATGAACATGAACGTCTCTAAGTACAAATGTGAAAGAACCAAAAATAAATTCACATTATGGGGAAAACTTTGACTTAAATAAGCCACAAAATGTGGTGATGAAAGAATGAAAGATATTAAATATGATTCTTCTAAATCAGTGTTTATTAAAAGGTCCCATGTTGTGCAGTTTGTTTCAACTGTTTCTCTACTGTAAAAGTTTCTGTTTGTGTAAAGAAATAACCACTTTAATTCTCCTTTAATCTTCTAAAAGTTCAGGTCTGACAACAGGAGATAGTGAGAGACGCTAATATGAAGCTACCTACTAAACTCTACAGTCACTTCAACACTAATCTGACTACTACTAATTATCTGTAGCCAATTAAAATGCAGCCTCAGATCATGTGATGTGCAGCAGCTTTAAAAGCTACATACACACTCATGTGTCGCCCCGGCAGGTGGAAGTGTATGAGAAGTAAACGTGTTCACATGAGGTTTATTTATGTTAAAATGTCTTTTCTAAATGTATCATATCATGTATCAAATAACAAAAAAATCGTATTAAATAATGAATAATAAAATAAACACAAAAAAAAATATAACACAAAAAAAATATAAATGAAATGATAAAGTATTATTTGTTTGTTTTTGTAACTTGTTAGAAGGTTTAATAAACATCCCATATTTGAAAAAAACTGAATTTTCTGGCTATTATATCCAGCACTAAAGGGTTAATAAAAAATATGCCAAACCCAAACTTTGCCACATAATTTAAGTTTTTTGGTGATTTACAGCTGGATTACAAATGTTGCCTTTTAGATAAAAAACAAAAAATGTTTCCCCGGTATAAGTGGTTATAGATTATAGATGGATTGACTTTATTTGTTACTGTTCTGTCATTTTTAATCAATTAACAACACTTTTATATTATATAACTTATGTTTATGAGCCGCCAGGTTGAAGTGTATGAGAAGTAAACGTGTTCACATGAGGTTTAAATAGATACAGTTTAAAAACAGGTTACATTGTTACACAGATATTAATATATCGTCTTTGTGAACAGAATCAATGAACGTGATCATTTACATACAGAGACAGGAAGTGAAGATCTGACACTTTCTAACATGAGGTGTGAACTCACACGGATGAACCGGTCGTTAGTTTCCTCAACTATCAAAGCGAAGACGGTGAAAATAATGAACAACGCTAAATTAAATACCAGCGTGTCGGTGTTATCAGAATGACTAAAGCTCCCAGGACGTCTGCAGACTCACAGTCATCAGTCGTCTAATATTATTTAACCTCTGTGAACTTCTCACTCTTAAGGTTTCAGTAATAATAATGACTAATACTGAACCGGTCAGTGAATCATGTTGTTGATTAAGTGAGAAAGTACAAAGTTCAACCAATAAAAAGACAGAAAATTCATATTCAGCTTCTTAAAACTGGAAATCTTTGACTTTTGGGAGGTTGTTCTGCCAAAACAAAACATCTGGAGACGTCACTTTTGAACTCTGGAAAATTATGACAGGATATGATTCAGTGTTGTTCACATAAGTTATAATAAAAATAATAAAAGCGATTAAAGTAACTGAAAGAACATAAAGTGTTGGCGTTTTTTTTTTTTTTTTACTGAAACTTGAGTCGTTTCCTTTTCACATCTTTTCTTTCTCTGCTTGTTATTATTGGTCTCAACCTACAGAGTTAAAAAAAAAAAAAAAAAAAGGACGTATGTCAAAGTGGGAAAAAAAAGGCTGAATAAATACAATCGCTCCACTTTTCTTGTTGGATTCGCTGACGTGTGACAGTTTGTGCTGGAGACATGAAAGAGTAAAGTGTTTTAACATCGTGTCTGAGTCTGATCTGAGAACAATTTAGAATCAAAGAAAAAAAAAAGAAAAACTCTTCGCTGTAACATAAATCAACCTAAGCGACACTTCTCTACACATATGTTCAGTATTTTTAGGTTTTTTTTCAGGTGAACTAGAGACTGTCACACACTGAAACCATGTTGTTGTAGTTGTTGTTGGGTTTTTTTTAGGGTTAATTGTTAATTGGATTGTTATTCATTAACTCTCATGTGTGAATCTGTCGCCTCGGCCTTTTTCTTCTCATTACCTCCCTGTCTGTCTGACGCCCTTTTGGTCGTGACTCGTCAGCTGGAAAACATCACAGCAGTGTGACGCCGTGTGTGTGTGTGTGTGTGTGACTGATAACACTGCAGCTAACGTACGTGTGTCACAGTCAAACAGTAACAGTCAGATTTCTCTTTTCTTGTCTTTCAGTCGGGGTCGGAGCAGGACGACGAGTGTTCAGGGAGTATGGGCTCTGCCGCCGTCGCTGTAAGTGTTTTAGTTTAGTTTAATTTAGTTCGTGTGTGGTTTCATTTATTTATTTTTTTTTTTAAGTTAAGTTAAAGTATAAACTGCTTGGTCAGGGAGAGTCTCCCACACTGTGTCAACTGGATGTGACTCAGAGCTTTTGTAGGAAATGGATTAGAGGTTTGTAGCTTCAGTGATATTAAAAGAGTCCAAACAGGATGTGGACAGTCGTGTGTGTGTGTTCACGTCTGATCCCTCCCTCTCTTTCTATTCCTCTCTGCCTGTAAAAGCTGGATCCCATAGAGAAGGAGTGGATCTACTCTGCCGCCGGCGCTCGAGTCCCTGATCTCTCTGAGCTGCTCAGACAAGATCCGTCGCTGGCGAACAAGAAGGTTAGAGCATCTGAAAAGAGGAATCTGCTTTTATGACAAATCTGGAGAAGGAGGCGATAAAAGCTACAACAAAGTAGCACGAGAAAAGTTTCATCCAAAGTGATTTAACCACACTCAAGCTCCAGTTAAAGGAAGAAAAATAAAACATTTAACAACTCGTCTCACAAAGTTTTAGCATAAAATCTTGATGAAATTTGAAAAAAAAAAAAAACATTAAATTTCTCACTTATCAGCTCAACTGTGGCGCTCTGAACGACTCATGTGACACAAACTGTCAAGTGACAAAAATTCAGCAAATTTAGTGTTTAAAGAAAGAGGAAGAAGAAAACAAACTTTATTAAGTTTAAATAAATAAATGTAACTAACTATGAACCTAAATTATTTTACTTTATCCCTGAAACTTGTTTGCACTTATTCTGTTTCTGTAAATCAAATGATTGTAATTATGTAATTTTTTCATGATTTTTATGAAACTTTCAGAAAATTTTTCAGAAAATTTCAATCACATGTTCATTTACAAACAGTAAATGAACATGTGATTGTTCATAGTTTATAAAAGGATCAAAACCTGTCACATGATTTTTCCTTTCACTTGTATTTTAGTTGTGAATAAACACAAAATGTGCAAGTTTAAAAAGTTACAATCACGAGGTAAAACACACGAACAAGCTGATATCTGACGACGTAATTAATGTTATATAAATTAATATTATATAAATTAATATTATATAAATGTGAGGAAGTGAAGAGTGAGAACTGATCAGTTTTGTGACGTCAGACATGAACTTTCAGGGACTTTCAGGGACTTTCAGGTTCGTTCAGGTTGACAATAATCAAATCAAAGACGGTGAATAAAATGAAAAAAAAAAACAATCAATTAAATATGTCAGCACGTCTGCAGACTCTGTCATTTATTCATATTTACATTATTTAAGGTAATTTAGCCATTTAAAGCCTGAAACATCAAATAACAGCCAGAATGATGGAGAAAATTCTAATTAGAAAATTAAAAAATTCTAAATATATTATTAGATATTATTAGTTATTAATTCATGAAAAACAAAAGATCAAAGGTCACCGAGATCAAATAAAACACAATATTTGTCATCTATTAAAAAAAATCCAGATTAATAATAATAAAGCAACTGGTCCATGAGGCAACAATTAAATAAAGTTAAAGTAATAAATAAAGTTAATTAAAATCCTCTGAACCGTTTTATTAATGTTTGCTAAAGTTTTACATCGACGGTTGAAACGAAAACGTTCGAAGGTTTCGACTTCGTACTGTTCTGTCGATTTGACGATTTCACGTTGTTCACCTGAGTCGACATAAATCAAAATCTTTTTATCTTTATATCAAATGATTTGAATTATAATTAATGAAATATAAGATTTTTTCACTAATTCATTGTTTTTGTGTCTTTTCAGGACTTCACCTCAGTGAGTATCTGAAACACTGAAACTGAAACTCTAACTGTTTTTATTATAAAGTCAACGTGAGGTGATATTTGTCTGACGTGTCTTTTTTTTCCGTCCCGACCGTGACTGTGACGCTCCGTCCTCCGTCCTTCCAGGGGGTGAGTTTTAGTTTCAGTTTCAGTTTGATCGTTCACTCTCAGTAACATTTAGATAATCAGATTTTTGCTTCGTCTCAACTTTCACATGCTCACTCTGTCGCGATTTTCCCTTTAATAGTTTTCTGAGAAGCTCGTGTTAAAACATCCAGATCATGCATTTCAAAAGGTCCACTATCAAAAGGATTATGAAAGATAGCTTTTTAGCTCCTTTCCTCATCCCCACCACCACCACCACCACCACCACCCCTCCTCTCTCCAACAACCCAAATCCTTTTATTTGTCTCCCTGTGCGCTTAAGAGATTTGAGCTCATGTTTGTTGTCCCTCCCCTGTGTCACAGTTCTCACACCGTCCTGTGGTCGTGGTCAGACCACCTTCTAAGAGCAGCACTAAGCCTCCGCCATCCCCACCCGGACAAGATAGCATTGAAGTGTAGGGAGATTGAGGAGAAAGGGGGGGGGTTTGGGATTAAGGAGAGTCTTAATGCCCCACAAAGACTTCACCCACTTAAAGATAATCTGAAAGTAATAGAGCAGGCTGGGATTAATTGTAGAACAATGGTAGTTGTGTCCATGGGAAGGTGCTAAGTCGCCTTCGGGCGTCTTTGATGTTCAGGTCTTTTCCTCCGAGCAGCAGAGATGATGCTTTACCACAGATAACGTGCAGAGATAGACATGGAAAAAAAGAAAGAAAAGAAAAGTCACAAGACTGTTGAGAAGCTGAGAGTTATTTTAAAACCAGGAGTTATGTTGCATCTGATCTGCAAACTGAACCAACCATCAGGCTCTGAAGTCACATGTTTGAGCAGGACTGAAGGGATTACTCTTCATCCTGGACTTAAGTGTTTCCTGTTCTGACTAAATGTTTGTCAGGATCAGGTGCTTTTATCGATGCCAAACACTCTCCTCACTGTCCTCATTCTCCTTCTCTTTCTCCTTCTTCTTCCTGCTCCTGACGTTGAACCTGCCGCTCCTGCTGTGACCGACTTCCTCCGCCGCTCAGTTTGTAAGTACATCATCGGCCCATCACTCCTCTCCACGTCTGTCTCCACACACAGAGCAACGTCAAGCACAGAGGCCTTTGTCTCAACCTCTTTAGCCGCCACTTCCCTTATTGGAGTTAGGGTCAGAGGTAGAAGAGGAGGAGGTGGGGTCACCCCGGTAGGTAGCTACATAAACGAGAGGAGGCGCAGGAAGAGGAGAGACGCCGCATCCTGTCCGAGCCTCGTCCGTCACCTCCGCTCCGCGGGGGAGGTGACGGGTCCGTCCGACCAATCCGTCTTCAGATGTGACGGAGGACAGACAAAAAAAAAAAAAAAAAAAAAGCCAGACGGCGTCAATCACAATCTGTCTCCAGGACGCAGAGATGCAGCGACGCTTCGCTTCCTCACAGTCAAACAAAAACTCACACAAAGAGACGTTTCTGTCTCGCCAGATGTTGGACAGACGTGTCGCGCTACGATTAGCACGATTAGCATCATGTGGTTTTTGTCCCTCGATGATGATGATTCATATCATTCATATTCACGTCACAGAGCTGAACGTCTGCTCCTCTGACACATAAACACCTGGTCTTCTCCTCAGAGACGTGATGGAAATGATAAATTAATACATTTTAACATCGATAAAGACAAATAAAACACGTAGGAACCAACACGTCCTCTAAACGTCGATATGGATTTTGTTTGATTTGAAAATTGTTCCATTTACAGCTTTTGTTAAACTTTTCAATTCACTTATTTTATAAATTTAATTTTAGTTTTATCTTTTACCTTCAGAGAAAATAACAAGGTTTTTATTTATGTCTGATAATAACTGTAGCTCTGTGACTCCAGAGCAACAGAAACTTTCCAAAAAACACACAAAAAAAAAAAAAAGGTTTTCTGAGCCTCAGCAGGTGTCGTTGATCAGAGCCGATCAAACACATGGTGAATGTTAAAATTCAGGCAGTTAAACTACTTTATATGAGTATATTTCTACTATATTTCTATTTTGCTGCATAAACTCACCAGCAGCATTTTAATACTCTACCTGAACAGTGTTTAATTTAATATAAATATAATAGAAAACACATATAAAATAATCTGATACAAAGTATAAAGTAGAAAATAGGAAACAGTTGAGTAAAATAGAAATAGATTTAAATTGTGTTTATCTGCAGTGAAAATTGTCTTGAAAGTGACTTTATTGATCTAAAAAACTCTATTGATCTCGAAATACATGTGTATCCATTTATCTGAACTTAACTCTTGTTAGATGGAAACTTTTATCTCTAGTTCAGTTTAGTTTCCATCATGTTGATCAGTCGATCTCTAATGTTTTTTTAAGGTTTCCCTTCTTATTCTGAAGCGGTCGCCGGTCGTCGTTGAGGTTACGTTCACCTGTCGATAAACCTTTAGTTTACGCAGCTTAAACACGGAGGCGCTCCGACAGGTGGATGTGGTTTTCTGCTTCATACATGTGTCTGTTGTTTTAACGTCGTGTGTATCTGTAGAGGTGGAGGGAGGAGGAGGAGGTGGAGGGAGGTTGACGTGAGCTGACAGTGGTGTGCTGATGTCTGGGTGGGTCTCCCCTCTGAGGGTCACACTAACATCATCAATCTTCTCGGTGGTGACAGGTGGCCGGGCCCCCCGACTGTGGCCACAGAGCTGTGTTGTTTTGTAATTAGGCTCCGTTCGTTGGCAGGAAACCATCCCTCCATTTCTTCTTCTTCTTCTTCTTCTTCTCTCTCCGTCCGTCCGTCCACTCCCCTCTGGGCGCAGCTGCCTCCTTCACTCTCAGAGACTCGGACGAATCGAAACAATTAAACCACGTCTGATAATGATGACGACAACACATCGTGTCAGACGTCTCTTTTTAACTCTCTTATTCTCTTTGTCTGACTCAGACGGCGCTTCACTGGGCGGCAAAACACGGCAACGAGGACATGGCCACTCTGGTTGTCAACGCCGGCGCCGACGTCAACACCAAATCAGTGAGTTCACACTTCGTCCTGTCGAACGAAGACAGTCCTGCTCCACAGAGACACAATCTTCATCCAGGTGTTGCACATCTGTAAATATGTCAAACGTCGAAGCAGCAGACGACAAAACGTCCTGACTTTTTTTTACGCTCGTTTCTTCTTTTCACATAATCTGACTCATTAGAGTCATTGTATCTGTTCAAAAAATACTTTTTAAGGAAAAAAGGGGAATAAATGAGGAACAGATATACGTTACTAAGCTACTGAGAGAAAAGTCTTTTTTACAAAAATACAGATTAATGGTGGTAAATGAGTCTGAAATCCTCCTTTAACACATCTAAACATTCAATTTACTGCATCAGAACCAGTGTTGAGGAAAAAACTGAGGTTAAAGTCACAGATTTACAGGAAAAACAAGTAAAAAACACAATTATAGTGTTTTCAGACGCAGACGACTCAAGTTTAAAAACTTTACATCCACGTTTAGCAAAAAGAAAATACTTGTGAGTTTTGACGAATTTGGACGAAGTGAAAGTTTTTGCACAACTAAAACAAAACTAAGATATGTAAAGATAAAGTGTATTGATAAAAAAACAAGTGGTCGCATTGGTGGTTTTGGAACTGGAAGTGAACAAAAACCTCTGCATCTTTGTGAAAACACAGTTAACTAGTAGTTAAATACAAATTTTGTCTTTCTGAAAAATAAATCTTCAGTCAAATTCTCATTTTAAATAAAGTTCCTTTGTTCCAAACGTCTGATTCACAAACGATCACTGATTTATTTTTGGTTTTTCTTCTTCTCTCTTGCAGCATGTGAGTATCCAGTCTCTTATCAGCGGGTTCGTACAGTAACGGGACGTTAACAAACTCCTCCCTCGGTGACGTAATGGTCCCTGAACGATGTGTGTGAAGATCCAGCTGTGAAAATGTATTACAGCAGCACGTGGTGCCGCCGGGGGGGGGGGGCAACAGCGGCCGCGCTAATAAATCATGTCATGTCACGTTAATTGTTTCCCAAAAACAGTGCGTCTTATGTGCGCGCTGCTCAAACTATGCAATTTTCACTGAATTACCAGGCAATTATGTTTTTACCATTATCTGCTGTTTCCATAACCTCTGCTAATTTGTATATTTTTGTCCGCGTTGTTTTCATTGGCTGCGTTCGGGGCCTGGGAACCTACAGGGGGTAGGTACCGAAACCGCTTTTCTCTTCTCTTTAACTTTAAACTCCACAGTCAAATAATTCATCAGTGTCTTTGAAAAGTAAAAAAACACGTCAGAGTTTTCTTTTGTTCCTCAGGGTTACACGCCGTTACACATCGCAGCGCTGCACGGTCACCGACATATTCTGGACCTGCTCGTAGGAACATACGGTAAAAAAAAAAAACGCTTCATTTAAACTGTTTGTTTCAAACTGAACACGTCCAGAAACACACAGTCACCTAAAAATAACTGTTTTATATTTTATAATTAAACATCAAACGCTAATTTTTTTAACCTAAAACTTTCTACGTCGACTCACAGATTTATTTTCACTCTCGTCATCAGGCGCTAAAGAAAACCTGCGGGACTACAGCGGCCATCTTGCCTTTCACTACCTGAACATTAAAGAAGTGGAGGGTTCAGACGTCCAGGACGAGTGTGAGATACGTGAGTGTCTCAAACTATAACTACATTACTCAAAACGATACAGTAAATGGCTTTAGTTTAAGAATTAAGTTAATTCTTGTTGTGTATCTTTAAAGTGATGGTCCAGAGTAACATGAACCCAGAGTCTATTTCACCATAAATACGAGTCAAATTCTCCCTCAACAGATATTTTACGTTGGTTGAAGTAATATCAAGTTTGACCGTCTTTTGTTTTCACAATAGTTAACAATGACAGTAAATGGGGCAGTCAGCCAAACGTATCTAAATTGTCATTTTTTAACCACTAATAAAGCTCAAAATATCACTTCACTTCAGCAGCAGCATGAATAGGGTCCCTACACATAAACTGAAGTACTGATAACTTAGTAAGTGTAAAAATGATCAAACCTGCAATATATTTTCTTGTTGCTTCTATAGAAACATTGAAGACGACGAAAGGCTGATTTTTAGAAAACACAACAGTTTTCATACAGATAAAAACAACGGTTGTTGTCATGGAAATGAAAAGACAAAAACCTGAAGATCAGATGTAGATATAAGATAAAATTTAAGTTATTCAGGTGAGACGTGATTAACGTATCAGCAGCAGAACGACTCGTCCCAGTGTTTTATTTTTATTATTATTATTATTATTATTTTTATTAATATTCAGATCTTGAGTTTTTAACTACTTTTTTTTTAATTTAATTAATCTTATACACAAACATATGAAACTTTCATCTTAATGTAACAACTGTCTGATGAGTGTTACATTTCTTAAATTCTTCTTTACACATCATTAAATAAACAACGAAAAGTTTAATTGTAGAAGATCAAAGATTTGCTTAGAAATAACTTTAACTCATTTATTTATTATTAATTAGTTTGATTTACAGTTTCCTCTACTTCCAGACGTCATGCTAAGCTAAGCTAAGCTAACTCACTGCTCATTGGAGCTTCATTTTTAGGGTGTGAATAAAAGAGTGGTAACGTCCCCAAATTAAATTTAATTAATTTAAACAGATTTCCTGACATGTTTGATTGTTTTATCTCGCAGGTAAAAAACCTCAGAGAATTTCATGTTTGTTATCTGAAAAGTAAAAACCCTCGGGACGACTGTTTAAAGGTTGTTCATATCAGATCATCAGTTTAACTCTGGTTTGTTTGTTTGTTTCCTGTCGCAGAGTTTCAGGTCACTCAGGTCAGGGAAAGAAACAGGAACAGGAAGTTGGCGTCGCTCTTTCACTCCAAGAAGAAGTGGGGCTCGGCGGAGGAGCTCGCTCCCATCGAGGAGGAGAGGACGGCGCCGCATCAGCTCAGCACTTCCTCCGTTCAGACCCAGGAAATTCTCCCGCTGAGGGAAACTCTGACGCTACGTCATCGTTACGGTCACATCGACACACGTGATGGAAATCACCGACGAAGTATTAAAACTGTTTGTGTATGTTTATTATGTACACGCATGTTGTCATCAGTATTTAAACCAAACACACATGGATTCTCATCGAAGCCTTTAAATTTAATAAATGTTGCTAAATGTTACAGTTTCAAATGAACAGGACGCTTTGATTCTTTAAACTTTGATTTAAAGTGTCCAGATCATGTTGAAGGATGTTTTATTTTTAATTATTATTACAAAGAGTCTCAGAGTGCAAATAACTTTGTTGGTTTTGTTACAAATGCATAAATATCATCATATCATCACCAGCTAGTCCATTAAACTTTGGTAATAATTTTTTTTTCCTTAAATTTCAGATTAAATGTAAGATTTGTTGCTTCTGTGTCGATGCGTTCATGTGCCAGCAGGAAAGTCTGACATCAGACACTTTTCTTTTCCATCATGATTGTGATTATTTAATATAAAAAAAACACCTGCGAAGAGTCTGAACACGAAGCAATCGACGGATCAATGAGAATTCAAAGACTGATTTTTGGTGTAAATGTCAGTGGTTAAAGTAAAAGTTTCGTAGTTTTAATTTTCTGTTATAACATTTGAGGAAAGTTACAGCTTGGTTTGGAAAATGTTGTAAAACATTTTGTAATTTGTGATTAATAAGATGAAATGTTAAAAAAAAAAAAGATTATCTGTTAATTTACAGTTTTGTTACTTTGACAGTTACTATTTTTTGCACCGTTGTGTCTTTTATTTTTAATTTTAATTAGTTGTGTTATTCTCTGATTATCTCATTCATTCTAATCTTTTGCACAATATTTATATAATGAAGATATTTTTGGTATTAAACTTTTTTTATATATATATACATTTATATCAAACCTTGTGTGTACTTCACTGTCTGTCTGGAAACATCAGCGTCGCTGTTAACACCAAACACAAGAAGAAGAGGAAGAAGAAGAAGAAGAAGAAGAAGAAGAAGAAGAAGTGGTGTTGAAGCTTTTTTTTTTTTTCTTTTCCGTCTCTATGGTTTTTTTAAGCCGCCTTTGATCTTTCTTTAAACTACCTGACTTTGTGAGGCTACAGATGGAGTAAATATGGGCCCTGCTAACTCTCCATACGGCTTTAGACCTTAATTCCTGATTAGCTGAAAAGGGCAGCACTTGCTTTTGGGTCTTGGGTATCACACAACACAGAGGGGAACAGAGGCAAGTGTTTTTGTGCTTCATTTTTGAAGCGAGGGGAGGGTGGTGGTGGTGGGGGGGAGTGTTAGGGTTATAAGAGGGGAGTTTCTGTAATAGATACTTATCTTACTGCCCTCAAGCCCCTCAAACAAAGTCCCTCTCTGAAGAGATTATAACCCAGGGAGGGCACATTAGCTCTAATCCGATGCTTTGAGGCCTCGCACCCCCATACCACCCTCTGCCCCACTTATTTCACCCCTTCTGTTGTTGGGGGGCGACTTGTATCTGCTGCATGTATGAGTAAGGCCTGTGGCTACACATGAGGGTTATATGTGTGTGTGTGTGTGTGTGTGTGTGTGTCATTGGGGGGTGGAGTGCCTGGTTCAATAGCACGCTGACTCTAATGAAAAGCATTGAGGGGCGCATACTGCTGTGTAACTGATTCCTCTCTCTGAAGAGATTAGGAGCTACATTGTTGGTTCGGTTGCTCATTTCCATGAGAGCACAGCCTCCCACCAGCCGCCGCTCGGCTTTGTTATTTTGAGTTGTTGGAAAACACAGAGCCCAATGTCCCGGGCTTCCTTGTTACTATTGTTTCACAAATAGGCCAAAATGTAGATGTCACGTCACAGATGCCCAATAACCTCATTAGCTGCTCGCTGTGACGCTATAGAGGCAAAGTAATGGATGCATGAACTTCAGTTTGTTCAGAGATTCACAAAACGCTGCCCATGTTTCATCAAATCAGTTTTATGAGAAGACAATATATAATTCAACTATCTAATATGTCTTTATAGCTGCAAACAAGGTTATACAACATGTTTCTCTCTAAAAGAAATATCCTCGTCCCTGAACATCCCTGAAACTTGCAACCGAGATGGACAGAGGGAGATAAGCGAGCAGCGAGCTAACGATGCTAATGAGGTTTAAAAAATGGATAAACGGTTTTAAAAACATGCTACTGATGATGACAGCAATGAGGGAAACTTTACAACAGGAAGAAGAGAATCAGAAACAGCTCGACAACATGAGGCACATACAGAGAAATTTTAAGTAGGAAGATAAACAAAAATACAAACAAAAAATGCAGTAAATATGTTGCACATTGTTGCATTTTCACACTTGTTTTCTGGACCAATTTGCAGCCAAGATAGTACGAAGGTTTGATACAATAATAACAAATGTTAAATCAAACTTTCACCTTAAATGTAACTAGAACCGTTTACTAAAAGTATCAGACATAAAATGACTAAATCAACCTATTATTGTTTCTATAAAAGATCAGTTATCACATGTTCATCTGTGTAAAAATAACTTGATGTAGAAGTGACTGGTTTTAAAGTGTTTTATAGAAACAAAGTACTAATACTTCACTACTGTACTTCAGGATGTTTCAGGAGAATCTGTACTTCACTACATTTCCTAACTTAACTTCACACTTTTACTCTGATACATGTTCAATGTTCAGTGTCGTTCCAACAATCAGAGTAAAGTAAATGTGGTGTTTTCTCCAGCTCCGGTTCACTCTAAGTCGACCTGTGACTGTTTAGACCATCAACACCATGTTTGAGGGTTGATGGAGGCTCCATCTTAAAGGTGGATGATGGAGAAACTTCATCAAAATATCAATATCAAAGAGAAATTTAGTGAAAAAACAACAAGTTTAGTTCTTTAGTTCAGACTCAAGACATTGTCTATGAAGATTGTTGTAGCTCCATGTTTTAAAGTGCTGGATAAACTTCATAATATTCTTCTGTTTTATTAACATGTACTTGTACTTTTACTTTCATTACTTCAGTACATTTAATTATAGATTACTTGTCATACTTAAGTACAGTAAATACTAGATACTTTAAGACTTTTACTGGAGAATCATTCTAGTCTCTGACTTGAACTTCTACCAAAGTTATTTTATGGTCGAGTGTCTGTACTTCTACTCTAGTGTCTGTACTTCTACTCTAGTGTCTGTACTTCTACTCTAGTGTCTGTACTTCTACTCTAGTGTCTGTACTTCTACTCTAGTAGTCTGGATACTTTAAAAAACACTGTGTTTTATACAATAATCACAAATATAAAATCAAACTTTCACTTTATATCAAACTACAGACTAAATGTACATTTCCGCAGGTGAGAAAATCAACCTATTATTGCTTCTAAAATATAAATTATCACATTGTATCTTGTTTGTTTCATTTGCACAAGAAGTCACTGCTGGACAAGAAGTAATCAACTACAACGACAAACAATTTCTCTGCTTCCAGTCTTCATGCTTAACTAGGCTAACATTTTCTCATGAACATGCACTGTTGCATATTTCATGCTTGTTTTCAGGACAAACGTGCAGCTTGAGGTGGAGACCCATCGAGCATCGACCTCATCTCCAACAACCTCCGACCGAGCTGCAGCAGAACTGGTTGAGGCCTCTGGCTGAGGGATCCTGGGAGGCCCCCGACACAAGAGGGGGAAACACCATCACAACCAGAACAACCAGCTGTCACACGAGCCAATCACCCGACGCCGCCTGTCACTCACCCAGCGGAGGCCTGTCAATCAGCCTGAGCCCAGGAGGGAGCGGGGAGGCGGACCACCGCCGGCCGCCACTAAACAAAGACATACTCACATTTGCAAGCGGTTTCAGCGCCACTACTATTTTGAAAGAATGATAGAGTGGTCCTGATAAGAGTAATGACAAAGGACAAAGAGTGGAAGGGGGTCTGGAGAGAAAAGGGAGGAGGTGGTGGGGTCTGATAGTAAAGAGGTGGGACAGCTTGATAACATTCACACTTTTCTTGCATCTCTCCATTTGTGTTGGTGCCTCAGGAAAATCCCATTAGGGAAAAAAAAAAAAAAAATCAGAGCTGAGCCCAGAGATGATTACAAACTGATAACATCTTATGATGAATAAAAGTAGATGTTTTCATCTTTCAACTTTATTCACTTTAATTCAACTGAGATAAAAAAAAACAACTGTTGGTTTTCTCCACTTTCAGTGTCAAGAGCTGTAAAAATAAACTAACAAGCGATAGGTGTTGGAGATTTTGTGGATTCCCTTCAGGCTTTTGTCGTCTTCTTCACGCCTATCTATGAACTATTCTAATTGCATGTTAAGTCCCTTTGTCAGCTCGCAGGTTGGGTGACGACCTGCGATGGAGGTCACACCTAAAGCCATTGTCCTGAGCTGCTCATTAGCCGCTTCACCACCACGTCACTCGGATTGTGTTTTTTTCTAACTTTACTCAGCAGCCTGTTCAGTGAGTAACACATGCGCTGGTATTCAAAGGTTTTGTACATAAAGAAGAATGAATGAGGCGTTTATCAGGCATTTACTATCTCCAGTTGCATCTCCTCGGGCGCTGAGGGAACAATCGTCCTCCATTTGGCCACTTGTCTTTCCTGTAAACGAGCGACATCCTAAAAGCAAACAGCACAAACCTGACCTGTCAGAGCGAGACCAACACCTGCATTGTGGCCGAGCCGACGAAAGAGGAAGAGATTGAAAAGAAGTTGCGGCAGAAGGACAAAAGCTGCGGCCCTGAGCTGTTTGTGTTGTGAGATGTAGCTCACTGATGCTCTAAGCCTCCGTCTCTTTACTCTCATTGTTGCTCTTGTACAAATTTGCTCTGGGCTCTGTGGACCCCACCCAAATAAATTCCTCCTTTCCCTCCATCTTTAACACTTTTTTTATCTGCAGCTATGAAAACCATTTCTCTGTTTTCACATCTAAACACAAACGAAAAATGTAAAAAAGCAACTTTTTGAAATGTGTTTGTCTGTTTGTGATCATAAATTAGAAACAGAAGCAACAAATACTGTCACCTGAGAAGGTGGAAGTTAAAAACATTAAGCATCATTTTTTATAAAACTATTTAAATTAAATAATAAAATATATAAAAACTGCTTGGGCACCACTGATTCTTATTGTCATGGAAATGAAAAGACAAAAGACTCAAGAGGATCAGATACAAACAATCTAATAGATTAGAAGGGAAGAGGCTCAAATATTCATCATCAGTCGTGTCAGAAACATTCAGATCTTTCACTTAAAAATAAACTACAACAAGCAAACATCAAACTTTTATCTCCGTATCAGTATCAGCAGCAGGAAAAAGCAACTTTTATTCCCAAAGCGACGTCTTCAAATATGTTTGAGATCACAAATAAGAAGCAGAAGCAACAAATCCTGTCACTTAAGAAGCTGGAAGTTGAGATAATTATGCATAATTTTGATTAATTACACTATTATTTAATGATTGAAAAACAGCTGCAACATATTTACACCCTGTATCTACAGAAGCAATAAAGACTGAGAGTTTGTTTTTAAACTACACAGCCTCGATTTATTATAACTGTCACTGAAACACTTCAAGAAGATCAGATCCATTTAAAGTTCATAAATCAGTCGGGTTCAGATCCTTCACTAAAATATAAAAACCACAAGCTAAAAGTCAAACTTTTACCTCAGTGTCAGTATCAGCAGCAGAACGACGCCGTCTCCTCACAGTGTTAAACATACAGATCATTACTGTCTGTTAGAGACACGTGTAAGATGACAAGTTTTATACAATTATTATAAACATTACATCAAACTTTTATCTTAAACGTAACTACAGCTGTTTACTAAATGTACCGGACATAAAATGACTAAATCAACCTACTAGTGTTTCTATCAAAGTTTAGTTTTCACATCTGTAGAAACATAACTTGATGATGAAGCGACAGCTCTTCTACAAATTTCATAACATTTTTCATATGGTGAGTTTCTGTACAGACAAATAAAGACATAATGTTTTGTTTTGTTAACTTTCCGCTCTTCATGCTAAACTAAACCAACTCATGTAACTCGTTTTTTTTTTTTTGTTTAAGTTTTCACTCAAAAAATGAGTAAAAACTAAATTATTTGATGATCAAAAACAACTGCAAATGGAAAAATCCTTATGAAAAAAAAAGACACACACACACACACACACACACACACTTTCACAGATATAAACAATGGTTGTTGTCATGGAAATGAACAAACACCTGAATGAGATCAGAAGATCAGACCTGGATATTAGATTAAAATCTAACATGTTGAAGGAAAATATAGTTAAAGTATCAGCAGCCGAACGACTGTGACTTATCATGGCGCTGATGTAAATGTGTGTAAGATGAGTTTTTAACTACATAAACATCAAACCTTTATCTTAAATGTGACTATGTAGCTGTTAAATAAATGTACCAGACATAAAATACATCAAAACTAGTTTTAACTATGTTTATGTTCCTTAAATTCCTTAAAAAGATCTTTAAATAAAGAAGTAAAATTTTAAATGTAGAAGTTGTTGTCATTGTCAACATTCAGAGCTGATGTCGACTCATTTATTTATTTAATATATGGATTTATTTCCATGTCTGTGTCTTTCACTTCTCCACAGTTGAATCAGTTTAATCAAGAACTAAACATTAGAAACTTTAACGATGGTACAATCTGTTGTTGTTGTTTACTGTCAGAGACGTTTCTCTATAAACTCTTTTCTCTCATTAACCTCAAACTCAGTTCTTCCTCAACTATTTGACAATGAAAAGACGAACATGACTCACTGTTACAGAAACTTTGCTGTTACAGATAATAATTTATAGTTCATCAAAATAAAACTCATTAGAATATTTCAGTTTCATGCAACTAAAACTTCTCAAACCAAATTCACAGATTTCAACTTCAGTTCATCAAGTTAAATCAAAAGAAATGAAGTGACTTTAATTAAAGTTTTAACATAAAACAGTCGAAGAAAGAAAAAAACAAAACAATAAAATCAAAACATAAGTTACACTGTTACTTCATGTGTTTTGACACTTTTTAAACACTTCCCTCAGTGTTATCTGTCAACAAACACCAACAACAACACTTCACCTCCTTGTGCTGCTGATATAATAATCAAAATGATGCAGATAAGAAAGAATCGCCCCTTTGAACACAAACACTCAGATGAACTGTGGCTCTTTTGAAGGACGTGGGGAGGGGGCAGAGGAATAAGAAGTGTAATCTTCTTCTCTTATCTCTAACACCCCACCACACACACACACACACACACACACAGAGAGAGAGAGAGACATTAGCATCTGTTATCTCACAATTATCATATACATTAGTCAACACCTGTTTCACTTAACCTCGTTTAATTAGAGCCATTGAAACGCAGAACTGCGCTGAAAACAAAACCATCCGACGCGTAAAAGGCCAGTTTGTTGTGGTTTGACGGTCAATAAATTAGCAAATTAAAAAAAAAGAAAAGAAGAAGAAGTATTTTCCCTGGAGGCTGAATGACAACTGTTAGTGAGCTTCATTCATTTTCATTCATTATTTAATGATGGAAACGGATCAATCCAAAATTCGGTGGTGATGGTTTTTAACAAAAACAATAGTCTCTTCTTTCTTTGTATATTAGCGCCATTTCGAGTTTAATTTAATTCACTAAAGAACAAGATCTGTAGGTGATGAAGCAGGAGAATGAGATTGGCGAGTTGTTGTTAACTTCGGTTTCTTTCTTGTCTCTTTATTTAAAGACGTGAGAAGTGGTCGATTTATAGATGAAACGCGCTAAAACGTTCCGAGTGGCGAAACTAAAAATCACAAGAAAACAGAAAAAAATGAAACATTGCATGAATTTTAACGAGAGCATATCAATGTGTGCAAAGTTCCACATCTGTTTTTTTTTTTTTTTTTGCGCTTTAATGATCCGAACTTGAAAAATGTTTGTTTCAGTGACAAAAACGTAAAGTGTTTGCTTGTTTGTTGCATGGTGCAGTCGTTAGAAACTGTGACTCTTTATTCACTAAAATCTGCTTTTGAACTGAAACTTCAGTTTTCTGCAGAGAAAACACACAGAGAGAGACAGAGAAACTGATACAGAAGTCACTGCGTTGCGATAAGCGGAGCACATTTAGCTTCTGCGCCAAAAAAAAAAAAAAAAAAAAAACGCTAAAAGGAACAGCGGAGAGCGTCTTTGATGGGATTTATTACCAGTGAAAGCTGAAGGTCTTTGAACGGAGCTGTCAGTCAATACCAATGGGACCCCCCTCCTCCCCTCTTCTCCCCCCCTCCTCCTCCCTCCCTCCTGCGCGTACACAAGCTGGCAGCTGGTTGTGTATAAATAGACGCAGGACGCTGCGTCGACACTCAGACCCTGGAGAGTTGGAGAGTTGGAGCTGGGACACGAGGAGAGAGAGAAAAAATAAAAATTAATTAAAAATGCCCGCATCGCAAACTGGATTTGGCAACTTCTTCTTGGAGAGGAGCATCAACATGCCGACTGGATATCAGATCCCGGTGCTGGGATGTCCACCAGGTGTGCAGCAGCAGCAGCAGCAGCAGCAGCAACAACAGCAGCAGCAGCAGCAGCATCTGGCAGCGATGGCAGCCGGACTTCCTTTAACTTACTCAGGACTACAGGGATACAACTTCATCCCGTATCCGCACCACAGACACCTCGCACACATGGTGAGTTTATAAATCAACATTTCACTCAATAAATTAAAGTTTCTGCTTAAGTTTTGTCAACAAACAAACTTCACCTAGATTTATTTTCACTGTAAATCGCTCCTTGTTTGATGCGTTTTCGTGCGTAATTACGCACAAGTCAAAACTCTCCTTCTGTTCTTAATGCGTTTTATTTTTTATTTTCCAGAGCAACAGTTTCGATCTGAAGGCCGCCTCCCCCTACCATCACGCGCTCCTGGCTCGTGGAGGAGCTTTCTACCCGCCCTACCGCCCCGTGGCAGCCGAGGACCCGAGCAGGGTCACCAAGGTGGCCACCCGGGAGAGCACCGGCGCGCTCAAAGCCTGGCTCAACGAGCACCTGAAGAACCCGTACCCGACCAAAGGCGAGAAAATCATGCTGGCCATCATCACTAAGATGAGCCTGACGCAGGTGTCCACGTGGTTCGCCAACGCAAGGCGACGCCTGAAGAAGGAGAACAGGGTGAGCTGGGCGTCGAAGGGGAAATCAGACGAGGAGGAGGAGGATGATGAGGAGGAGCAAGACGGAGAGAGCGACGACGACGATGATGCTCCTCTGCAGAAATGTCACCTGGATGAGCGGGAAGACGCGGAACCGGAGAACGAGCGCGCTGACGCCGAGAAACAGGAAAACTCAGCGCCTGTGGACGCGCGTCTGGAGCCGCAGCCTCCACACAAACAACAACAACAACAGCGTGAAGACACAGAGATTACGCTTGTCAAGAAAGTTGAAAAGAGTGACTCTGAGCAGACGACATCTTTGGAAAGTAAAGAAAACATCTCCAGTCAGAAACCAAAAATCTGGTCTTTGGCTGAAACAGCAACATCAGAGACTGTGAAGAAACCAGTGGACAGTTTTTATCACCCGGCGGGAAAACTGTGGGCGGACTGGGCCTCAAGAACCGGACTGTTTGTTCCCTCCTGTTTCACTACTCATGAAATTATCTAAACGGGTTTTTTTAGACGCCAACTAGAGACTTTTTGTCCTAAGTTTTCTGCACTTTAATATTTTCAAACCTCAGGGATTTTTTTCCCCTTGAAGTTTGCAAAAAAATAAATGAAAAATCAAGTTTTCATAGAGACCAAAGACTATAAACTAACATGTTGTGTTACTGTAAATAAATGTAGATGTATTTTTCCACCAACAACCTGTAAATTATGTTTCCTTTGTCTTAATCATGAAAAGATATTTTTGCTTAAATAAAGTTCAGCTTCTAGCGAAAAGAAAAAAAGAAAACGTGTTTCATTTGTTTGCATTTGATTTTAAAAACGTATGTTTAAAATGTGTGTGTGTGTGTGTGTGTGTGTGTGTGTGTGTGTGTGGGGGGGGTATCATATTAATTGCATAAAATAGAAAATTAAAGGTGAAATTTTCTTTAATTTTAGCTAAACTTTACTCATCCTTACCAAAGAGCTTTACCAAACATATTTCATTGACTTTAAACTTTAGTTAAACTGCTTTAACTCAGATGAACCACAGGTATGAATCCCCATCTGCTCAGATTAAAAAGCTGCTGCAGATCTGTTTAAATTCAAAGAGCTGTACCTCCTTTAATCCTGAGATAAATGAGGAAAGCTCCTGCCATGACTTCTTCTTCTTCTTGGCTTTAGATTCATGTAAATCCCTACAAACAGAAACACACACAGAGCAGATAATCTCCTGAACTCAACCATTTTCTCACAACAAACAAAGATGTGTTGAGTTTAACATCTGTAAACTTTTCTCATGGATCTTCAAGGCGTTTTACAACTCGTCGCAGTTCCACTTTCAGCCAATTGGGGGCGCTGCAGAGCCACTATAAACATCTTATAGTGAACCTGCAGCGCCACTTTGAGGACATAAGAAGTAACTGCAGAAGAACGTATTCTGTTAAAACAAGGAAACACAGGTGCGAGCATGTATTGTCACTTAAAAAAAAAATCACTAGAAAACTGGTTGTGGTTTGGCGCGTATCATAACACGCGGTTCAATTTGACACAATTTGCGTTTAAAATAATCTAATTCAAGCGCAATATGTATATTTTTAGACCCAGTATTACTTACATATTCAAGATGTCGTTGTCCAACAGGAAGTTAAGTCCATAAAGACATTTTTATTAATCAAAATGACATGAAAAATGCGCCCCGTTCAAAACCTGCCTGAAAATCTTCACGTTTTTAGGTTTTCAACGCGATTAAAACTAATAAGTGGCAGATATCGATTTATTAGTTGATACAATCTAAAGATAAATTACTTACAAATAATTCGGCTTATTTTTTAAGGTGCTAATTTGCCAAAGTAGAAAAAAAAAACAGGTTAAAATTTGGAGCCTGAATGTTTTTAGCCCTCATCATTAAACACACTCCACAGCAACGTCACACTTCCTGTTTATATGCCCCAAAGAATTATGGGAGAGAGAGAGACCACATGGTTAAAATTCAGGTTAAACAAGCTTTAATGCAAAAGCTTTTACATACAATGTTCACAAAATACAACACAAACACACTGAAAACAATTTACAAAATGCAAAACTCACACAAGAAATACACATTTTTACAAGTTCAACACAACTACATAGTTTTACCATAATTTAAAGTAAGACCAAAAACATATATTTACATCTTTAGGGTAAGTGGACAACTAAGTTGTGCAAGACAGATAATGATGTTAAATCACATTAAAGTTCAGAAAGAGGATTTCACTTCACTCTCCGGCTGCGTTTGTGATTCCTGTCGAGGGAGTTTTTCACTTTCTCCCTTGTCCTGCATCACGTAGTTTCCCATGTCGGTGCGAGCGATGCCAACAGACGCCTCCATGCTCAGCTCGTCCTCGTTTTCTTCCGGCGTCCTCAAGCTGTGTTCCTCCTGCGTGGACTGCTGCTCAGGAAACGACAGCTCTTTGTCAAAATCGATGGGGCCACAGTCATCTATAGGGTTCATTATCGGCATGCGGACTTCTCTCTGCGGCTCCTGTTTGTCCTCGTGACACGATTCGACACAACCCTGCGAGAACAAAACAGTGTTAAAATGTTGAGATATAGATATGGAGGAATTGATTAGCACAAAGACTAGAAATGAAGCAAACAGCCGGGTCTGTTTTTTCAGAGGGTGACGAGATAAATTGTTGCATTTGGACAAACAGGCTACATATGCTTTAATGCTGAGCTATAGCTTCATATTTAACTCACGGAAATATAAACATGGTGTCAATCTGTTTGCATAAAGATGGATAAACCTTTTCTCCAAAATGCTAAACTATCTGGAAGGTGCTAAGGCTACTGCTGCGTTCCAGTGGTTCTCGGAAGTCGTAATTTCCGAGTTCCGAGTCGGAAATAACTCAGAAAGTTGGAGAATCCTCACCAACCCCGAGGTGACACCAAGTTGAATCAAAGATGGCTGCCCCAAGTGTAAATAGTAGCAGAAGCCCCTGTAATATTCTGTTTATTAGCACTTTTGACTAGTATCTGTCGATCTAAATCACTCGTACATGTAGTATTGTTCACTGTATATATATATATATATATATATATATATATATATATATATATATACATATATATATATATATGGAAATGCTGCGATGGTGTAATTTACATTTTTCATGTTGTATATATGAACTATAACTCAGGCCGTGCTAACAATGGCTAACAATAGCCTGGAAGGTTGGTGCCTGTTAACTGATACGATTAAAACGCTGAGTGTTGGTGACTAGAGGCTTCTGCCGATCGGCAACTCGATTGAGATTGACTCCAAACCATTGTCTTCACGGACACACAGATCCAATGTTTAGATACAGAGACCTAAAAGGATTCGTTCTAGGCCCAGTTTTATTTTGTAAATGATGCTCCGCTGTATTTTTCTTGAATCAACCAATGCTACGTCCTCATCACCAGGGTGAATCTGAGACCTGAGTGTGAACGGTCAGATCAGAGTTCATGAAGTCATCACCCAGCAACGGTGAAATAGAGAATAAAAACCAGTCTTATAGCCAAAGCCACGCCCCTTCTGGTCGACCCACTGGATCCTTAGATTGGAAAAAATTACTCTGCAGTGAACTGGGAGATAAAAATTATTTTCTGATCCACTTTGACTTCTGCCCTGGATCACACATATGTTGTATCTTGATTTAACTGATAACTATTAGTGTGAGTCAAGACCATGTTTGTGGTGTAATTGTTGATTTATCTGCTTCTGAAAATACGTAAGTGGTTCGACTACAAACCAAACAGTCTGGTAGGTGACGTCACGTCACAAACTTTTCACTGAATTTCTTTCCCCTTCTCTTCGCTGAAGAGAGAACGAGGAGTAGGTGGATAAAACTCACCAGGACAGATATTTTCCTAGGTTAGTGTAGCTGCTGTTAAGCTAACGTTAGCTGTCAGAGTTTGATGGTGACGTAAATTTAGCAAGATGAGGGTGAGATGAGTCGGCTACGTGGTCTCACCTAAAATAACCTTTGCTGTCTGTCACTAAACAGTCTCTCCATGTCAAAAATATCTTTAAAATTCACAAACATCATATGTGAAAACCATGACACATTTCAAACCATAGACGCTAGTTATAACTTTAATGATCAAAGGACCCATGGACCGGAGGTAGATGGACGTGACTTAGACCATAGTTTTCCTGTGTGGTCTCACAAATAGGACATTTTCTGTTTTTGGTGATGTTGTTTGATCAATATGAGCATTCGTGAGTTATGTGATGAGAACGTAGCCTGTGTCAGCTCTTTTTTTTATTGCTGCTAAATGTGAAGCGACTGCATCAGCAATAGCTGAATTTACAAGACGACAAGTTTCAGCTGTTCGCGTGCTATTAGCTGTGAAGCAATAGCAAAAATGTACATATAGCGTCATCATAATGGGAGATTTTAACAGAGCAAAACTCTTATCTCCAAACCACTGAGGAAACTGTCTTTTCCATCAATTAAAATCTGGAAGTTTTTTTCGCAGCCTAATGTCCAGGTCTGAGAGGCTAATGAGGAGCTTTTATGCACAGACAGTAAGGTCAACATGTCTCTGCCATAATCATCATTGCTGGATATGTTATTTTTTTTCTTTTTAAACATATTTACGTGTTTGAGCTGCAGAGTCTAAGGGCATTTCACTTCATGTTGTACCAGTATAACAATGTATGTGACAAATAAAAGTCTTGAACTTGACCTTTAAAGCAATAAGAAGCAGAAAGAAGTGGGAACCAACGAAAACGTAGATGTTTATATCAAATATAAATGAAAAAAAAAAAAAAAAAAAAATCAATCTGATTTACCTTAAATGCTGTTTTCGCCCTTTTTCCTGTTTTAGAATAAAAGAAAGAAAACATGAGCATGTTAATTGTATTAATGCAACTTAAACTCATTAACCGGGTTATAAAAGAACATTTGCAGCACAACTTACCTTTGCATAATAAATATATGGCTACAGTTATTCCAGCTACGATCCCAAGCGCGACGATGATACTGATCACAATCGCATGGCTGCGTGGATCTTGCTCTGCAATAAAAGAAGAAGAGAAAAACAATCATTCACATTTTCGCTGCTTCCAGTTTTGACACATGAACAGTTTGTAATTGCGTCTCTTGACAGGAAATGGTTAAACTCCACTTTAATGTCAAATGCATATTTGCATATTAGTAGAGGAAACGCGAAACATGAGAAGGTGCAGACAAAAGCCACTGAAGGTTTAAAAAAAAAAAAAAAAGGAAAAAGACATTAAATCATTGTGGAGTTTAGACATTAACACACACATAGTAGTGTAATTTTTTGTGAGTAGGTGAAAGCTGTCAATTACACAACGAAAACCACAAACCAACAAAGACTCATGTGATCCACTGTCTCATCTCTGCGATGGTTTCGATTTGACGTGTTTCTACGACAACCAAGAGAAATATGAGTAAGAAACTCAGGCACATTCCCACCCACAACTTACCACAGATATTGTCAGATGTCTCTGTTCCCTGTATCGCGACGTGGTAACCTGTCGGACATCTGCAAACAAACATAGAGAGACAAGAAAATCCCGCCGTTAAAACGGGAAATGCACAGACAAAAGAAGAAAGTTTGTTTGTCCAAAAGATGACGTCAGCTCAACATTTAACAAACTCTTTGTTCATTTTGTCCTCCAACGTCCAATGAGCTTATAAATTATTACTTAAACAAAACAGTATTAAATATAGATTAACTGGGTCCCATCAAACACGGAGACTGGAGCTCTGACAGGTCAGAGATGGTTTCAAAGTTGTGGATATAAAACTTTGTTTTCTGCAGAGACAGTAAGTCCAAAAAATACAAGAAAAAGCCAAAAGATTTACTCATGATGACAAACAAAACAATGACTAGAAAGAACTTACTCTGTCCACTTTGTACAGCTGCTGGTCGAAGAAGTAACGCTGGAAAACGTACCAACAGGGCATTTCCGACACACTGTGTCATTGGTCTGATTTCCTGAAAACCAGAGTAAAATAAAGATTAATCACTTTGATAAAAAAAAACACAAAACAAATCTGATCATTTCTGATGTTTCGTTGCATCACAAAGACCTCTTGTTTTTGCCTCTTGTCCTGGTTCACACTCTGTGTGCAGCATACAGGTTAAACAGGAGGAGGTGGTGCAGTGGTAACCCTGCTTACACACGCAGGTGATTTGTTTCTTCTTGCTCGTGGGGCCGTCGGCCTCTAAGTTTTTATCTGGGAAGGAAATGGACACAAGCTTTGAGTTACGATAAACTGACACAAACACCTGTGAGTATATGTGCGGTTTCTACTGGAAGGAGTTTGGTGATAAAAGCTTCTTACGTGCGTCACAGTACAGCTGACGCTGACACTTCTTCTCAGTGGTGTACGTATCCTGATATTCATTGTCTCCACAATCGACACATTGAGGATCTTGGCAGGGGCTGTCGGCCATCATACTGGTGCCTGAAAAAAACAAAACAAAACAACGTGACTCTTCATATTAAAATACAAAGCGCTGTGCGGTATGTAAACAATATGTAAACGTGGTTTAAAGTAACGGTTTCAGCGTCAACTGTCCACTGTGTTTACGCAGCAAGAAGCATCTCTTAGTAGAGGACCTGGTTGGTGGACGTCTGGATGAACCGAGACGATTGAATCTACTGAGCGTTTTAGATTTACGTTTTTTACGCTACTCCTGTCACCTAGCAACAACAACAACACCTAAAAAAAATCCCAGTATGACGAGAAAGAATTTGTCCATACATAAAATTTTTGATTTTTTTTGTGTATTTTAGTTCATTATGGACCCAGTTTAGCTTTAAGCTAGCACGTCCATCTTGAAAAAGTCACCTACGCTGCAATGAATCTTGGGATATTTTGGGCTGTGAAGGATCCAACTGTTGTAGCCTTCACGACTCAAGAAAAGAAAAGAAGCTGGATCTGTTGAATGAGACAGACTAATCTCCACCTGTGACGTATACACGAGTTCCTAGCTACTTCAGCTAACTTGGCTACTATTTTAATATCTTAGGTAATTCGGCTATTTTAGCTCATTTAACCACCTCAGTTAAATCAGCTGGTTTTATTTACCATATGTAACCATGTTACCTTAAGTAATTTAGTTATTTCAGGTTGTATTTGTTAATAAACTGCCTAAAAGGTTAATGTTCATCTTAATCTTTAAAAATCTTAATCCATTATAAAGTAGTAAATCCTTTAACTTGGGATTTATTTAATGACTTTCACAATGACTTTCGAGCATGTTGCTCATAATTATCATTTATTTCACAACTGTTCTTTAATTAATCGATTAATCGATTCATCTTTTGAGCTTCGCCTTAAATTTACCAGAAGAGACAAAAAAAAGCAGTTCTTGTCTTTTTGTCTAAGTGTCGACAAAGACACTTGATAAGAAACGTTCACATTAATGAACATTAAACTTCTTTGGATGTTTCTCTAGTATCCAATCAGAGCTGATCGTCGATCATCAATCACTTTAATCATTTATGTCATCATACGTCAAGACTGAAAATAATCTGACTGCCACTTGTAGCGTCTTCAGCCCAGTCTTTTTTATAAGTCTGTAGCTGCAGAGCTGATATTTTATAAAACATCTCAAATCTAAACTTTCTCAGTAGAGACGGGTCAGTGTTGAAATATATATATATATATATATATATATATATATATATATATATATATATATATATATATATATATACACAGCTGGTATACACACACACACACACACACACACACACACACACACACACATATATATATATATATGTGTGTGTGTGTGTGTGTGTGTGTGTGTATACCAGCTATTGGATGAATATGAGGTAGAAGAGGTTTATTAGTGAAGAAGCAGATTTGAATCTGGTGCAGATGAATCAGTGAGTAACAACGTCAGTGACGTGTTGAACGTGGTCTCATGTACCTGGTCGACACTTTGCACAGCACTCTCCGTTTAACTTGTACTGAGTCAGTGGGTCGCAACGGTTCTGATCGTCAACCTGAAACACAGAGAACACACACACACACACACACACACACACACACACACACACACAGAGAGAGAGAGAGAGAGAGAGAGAGAGAGAGAGAGAGACGCGTCATGAAATCACCAAAAAACACCATGAGTGTTTTGGTGATGGTGACAGTTGGTTCACTTCCTCAGACCTGAGGGGATGGGAGTGGCGGAAAGTCCCCAAAACTCAATGTGACACGTGTATCAAACATCTTTATTTATTGATCTATAATATAGATCTATATGTATTTCACATTTATACCCATTTTAAAAAAAAAAAAAAAAAGATCACCATTCTCTACTGTCACGTGTTTTCACCACAAATTGACCGATGAGTCACCGTCTCGTCGACAAACGAAAGTGAAAGTAAAAAAAAAAAAAAAAAAACGCCACAGACGTAAAAAACTGCAGTAAAGAAAAAACGCGCTTTATAAACCGACTGATAAAATGTAACTCGAGAATAAAAGACGAGCAGAATAAACATGCAACATGTAACGATCTGAATCATAAATAGAAAACTTATTATACAAAAACTGATGTTGTTGAGAAAAACAAGAAAAGATTCAACTCACTCACCGTAAAAACGGTCCTCGTGACGACCATCATCACCACGATCATGATCATCATCCTACTCGTCCAACTCTTCATCCGATGCATCCTGACTCTTGATATTCAGTCGCAGCTTCTTGTTCTGTCACGGTCCAACTAACTCGTACCACTTGTATCTGCCTGAGGTTTCAACACTGGAGGGCGGAGCTGATCTGGGGTATTTCCGTGTGTGTGTATGTTTGTCCGCGTGTGTGTTTTACAGTTGACCGTTTCCTGTAAGTTCTTAGATGTGCCTCACCGCCCACACACACACACACACACACACACACACACACACACACACACACACACACACACACACACACACACACACACACACACACACACACACACACACACACACACACACACACACACACACACACACACACACACACACACACACACACACACACACACACACACACACACACACACACACACACACACACACACACACACACACACACACACACACACACACACACACACACACACACACACCAAAATATTAATTTATACAAGATTTGGACATGGAGGATATTAATTAATACTTAATATCCTCCATTTCATTAATTAATTAAAAACAGCAGAGCACAAATATTTAATATATTAACATATATTAATATATGTCAATATTTTTTAAATATTTGTTATTTATTATATATTAATTTTTAAAAATACATTTGTATGTATTTTATTTTTATTTTATTTTATTTATAGTAGTTGTATATTATTTTTTTAAATTCATAATTAAATTTCATACATGTTGTTGAATATGTTGAATACATATTAATTTTTAAAAAAAATTTATTTATATATTTTTTTACTTAAATTCATTAAACACCTTTTAATTAATTTTATGAAATATATTTTAGAAATGTATTATTATTATTATTATATGACAACTTTCCTCATAATAAGATAGATAATGAGATAATAAGACAACTCGTACGGACACTTTTTAATTGACTTATCTATAAAATAATAAGCAGTTTTCTTTTTTTTTTTTCAAAAAAATATAACATTTTTATTTTCAGAAATATGAAGAAAATGTTCATTAACTGTTTTCATCAGACCCGAACCACTGGGATGATTCATGATTTATCTCAGAATTTCCACAGAATAATAATAATAATGATAATAAAAAGATAAAGTCAGTGTGAGCTCCTGGGAATCTTTTATCAGTGTTAGATTCATTGTTGTCATTGACTTCCACGCCTCCTTTTTCTCTGTGGTTCAGACCAGATTTACGAGGGATTCCCCTCCAACTTCTCATGAAGTGTTTTTCCCTCGTGGTCGCTCGTCTCTGTGGAGGACGTCCCTGTGTTTCCTCATAACTGGACGGTAAACCAGCTCCACAGGAGTCAAACTAACTCATTCAGCTTTTTCTTTCACATGAAAATGACACTTTCCCTTCGGAATTTCCCATTTTAAACCTTAAATTGAAACATTTCTGTGGATTATTAACATAATATCATGCTCTTTTTAAACTGTTTTAACCTCAAAATGTGCCTGTCATGTCAAACTTGAGTCATTTTTACTGGAGCAGCTTTGATTCAATCACTAGTTTTTAGTTTCCAGTTGTGTAACTTGTAGTTTCTGACAAATGTAAATGAACTTTTGAGTTTGGGCAAATTTCTTAGCCAAAGTTTTCTTCTTTTTGGGTTCAAACTCTCCAGACACTGCAGGACTGAGATGATGGAAGAGTAGAAATGTGAATGAAGTAAAACTGCTCTGATATCAGTCACTGTGCAACAAAACAACTACGTTTACATCAAACCCCATAGACCAAACATGTCACTTGATGATCAGTCTATTTATCAATTATTCTTCATGTTATAATTTACCCACTGTTTTTAATTTTCTGTTTATTTTGTTACTTCTGATTTGTTTCAAGTTTGAATGATGACTATGTTTCATCTGTGAGGAGGATGAGCAGGAGGTTGATGGTTCAAATCCCAACTTCTCCACATGTCGACGTGTGTCTTTGGGTAAAATACTGAACTAGAGTCAGTGTCAGATATAATGTTGTTAAAGTTCAGAAGTCACAGTCTAACAATAATAATAATATATATATATATATATATATATATATATATATATATATATATATATATATATATATATATATATATATATAATATTATTTAATGTATTAATGTTTGCAAACAATTATTATGACTATTATCATCATCATTATTAATAATAATAATAAGAAGAAGAAGGATACAATTTTTAAATAGAATAAAACATGACTGGACGGCACAGGGGTTTGCACCGTTGCCTCACAGCAAGAAGGTCCTTGGTTCGATTCCTGGGTCGGGTGCAGGATCTTTCTGCATGTTGTCTGTGTGGGTTTCCTCCACCAGGACACCCTAGGCTGTAGATCGATGATTGACTTCATAGTTGTGTCATCTGCAGCTGCATGTTTTGGAAACTTGAAGAGAGGAGCTGAGTTGTCAGCTGATCACCACCTGGAGGTGAGTTGGATCAGGTGGTGGGGGAGGATGCTGGGCAGACTTGGAAGACCCAATCAGACAGTGAGGGTTTGTTGGGAAAGGCTGGCGGAGGACTCCATCAGACTGGCCTTTAACTCCCAGCTCCGAGAGAGCTTCATCTACGTCCCCAGGGATGCCCCAGGGGACATAGAGTCTGAATGGTCTATGTTCCCTGGGGCCATTGCTGAAGCGGCAGTACAGAGCTGCAGTCGTAAGGCGGCTTGTGCCGGTCGTGGTGGCAATCCCCAAACTGCTTGGTGGACACCAGCAGTGAGGGATGCTGTCAGGCTGAAGGAAGAGTCCTACAGGACCTGGTTGGCTGGTTGAACTCCAGAGGCAGCTGATGGGTACCAGCAGTGATGCGCGCCCCAGGCGGTTGTGAAGGTAAAAACTTGGGTGTGGGAGGAGTTTGTGGAGGCCATGGAGGAGGACTGTCTAGTGTGTCTGTGTGGGTGTGTCTTTGCTCTCTTTTTTTCAGGTAGACTCTCCACCCACTGCCAAGAGACTCCAAACCCAATCCAGCTGATACAGGAAGTTATAAAGGGAGCCTAAAGCGAACCTGCTCTCTCTCTCTCTTCCTTTGTCCCAGTGAGGCCTGCTGTAGCTGTGTGACGTGGCGCAGGGGTGTCCTGACTCTTTTATTAGGAGGGTGTTTGGTGGCAGAGTGTGACCTTTTAGTTTAAATGAGAGTTTTGACTGTGTGGCTAACCATAGTTTGGTGGAGATTTTTTTTTCTCCTCCTTAGTTGTTGTGATCTTTCCCCAGCATTTTCTAGGGTGCAGCCGCCTGGCTCCTCAGTTTTGTTTTTTTTTAGTTTAGAGACCAGTGATTTTAAGTTTGTATAACTCTAAATTGTAAATAAATGACCTCTTTTCTCATTGAACCTGAGCCCACCTGCTTTTATTGAACCCTTACTTTTTCTTTGTCTGTCCTGGGGACATAACAGTCGGCCCCAAAGAAATTCTGGCAAACCGTCTGGCGTCTCAAGAGTGGGAAGAGCTGCGGCATCCACACTGTTCTTAGTGTGGATGGGGAGCTGCTGACTGCAACTGAGAAAGTAGTCGGGCTGTGGAAAGAATACTTCGAGGATCTCCTCAATGCTACCAACACTTATTCTGAGGATGATCCAGAGTCAGACTCAGAGGCGGATTCTCCCATCACAGGAGCTGAGGTCATGAAGCCATGGTGTCAACCGGAAAAGGGTGGAGTGCCCACTCCGGGTCAAGGAGAAGTTAAAGTATCTCTGCGTCTTGTTCACCAGTGATGGGAAATCGGAGCAGGAGATGGACAGACGGATTGGGACGGTGACTGCAGGCTGCAGTGATGCGGACACTGATCCGGTCCGTTGTGGTGAAGAGGGACCTAAGTCTTAAGGCGAGGCTCTCAATTTACCGGTCCATCTATGTACCGACCCTCACCTATGGTCACGAGAACAAGATTGTGGATACAAGCAGCCGAAATGAGTTTCCTCCGCAGGTTGGCTGGGCTCAGCCTCAGAGATAGGGTGAGGAGCTCAGACATCTGGGGGAGACTTGGAGTAGAGCCGCTGCTCCTCCATGTTGAGAGTGGGAGACTGAGGTGGCTTGGCCATCTAATCAGGATGCCCCCTGGATGCCTATCACTGGAGGTATACTGGGCATGCCCATCTGGGAGGAGGCCCTGAGGGAGACCCAGGACATGCTGGAGAGACTTTGTCTCAAGACTGGCCTGGGAACGCCTCAGGGTCACCCCGGAGGAGTTGGTGGAAGGCCTCCCTCCTGAAGCTGCTGCCCCTGTGACCTGGACCCTCCGGATTAGTGGAGAGTCCATCATTATCAATGATATCAATGCATAAAATAAAATAAAAATATCATATATAATGTCATAATCACAATTTAACACCAGAAATGAATTCCCTGTTAAAATCAACACTTATTTTTTAAAAAAAAAACTTTAATCTTTCAAACAATCTTTTTATAAGTCACCGCTCTGGTGACATAAAACACAAAAATGTCAATATCTAATTCATTTTACTTCAATAATTCAGTTTATCATTAAACAAACAACAGTTAAATCCAAATCATCAACTTACTAACTCATCATATGTTTGTCACAGACGGACGTAGTAAAAAACACTGTAAATAATCAAATGTATCATGAATTTTTAGTGATGTGCAACCACACCGCACAGATGTTACAATTACACTCTGTGAAAATTATCCTGTGGCAAAATGTTTCATTTGCATTTTGAGTGTGAAGTGTAAAGTAGTGAGCATAAAATAAAAAGGTCAAACTGAAAAAACAAAAAGCTGTTTGTCTATTATGATCTAGTTTGTCAAAGGAAGAGAGGTGAGTTTGTAGATGACCCCGAAATATAGAATATAAACTGATATGATGTTGATTTTAAAGACACATACACAGTGAAAACTGTGTTGTGTTGTGTTGTGTCATGTCGTGTTGAACTGTGGGGGCTGCAGGCGTCTCTCTCTCCTGGATTGTCCTGCAAGTGGAGACATGTCTTCGGATGGAGAAAGTCGTCTTTTCTGAGAGAGAGAGAGAGAGAGAGAGAGAGAGAGAGAGCTGTGTTTTGTGTGTTGTGTCACTGTGGGTGGAGTTAAAACAACCACTGCCTGTTGTTCTACCTGAATGAAGCCCAACCTGAGCTGCAGGGAAGGCGGACCCACAAACTCACAAAAAAAAAAAAATCACAGCAATTTCTCCTTGTCCCCGGTCAGAGGCGTGGATCTGTTTCAGGTCTTTATGACTAAAAACACACAACAACAACAACAAACTTTTTGCATCTTTGCTGACACAGAGAAACTGATTTACTGTTGCATGGATTTTTATGTTTGACATCTAAAAAGAAAAGAAAATCATGATGCCAAACTTAGGATCTAAGAAAAGAGAAAATGCACCCAGGGTGGACAGATACATGGAGGACTTACCAAAGGTAAGACTTCTGTTTGTACGTTCAGAAAAGGAAGCATCAGCATCAAAGTATGATTCATGTTGGAGCCATCCAGGCATGAAATCAGTGTCTACAGATGAGTCACCGAAATATTATAATACAACAGCTTTACTGTATTTGTGGCTCAGGTCTTGTGGAGCCAATAGTTTTTTGGTTATGGGACTCTCTCAAACATTTTACACTTCCTCAATTCAACTCTGTTCATTGTAGTTCCCCACAGGAACAGGAACAAATGTTTTGCTTTACTTAGAAATGTCACACAGACTATGACTGATTTAGTGATGGGTTCCTGTAATAGCAGCATGTGTGTGTGTGTGTGTTAGAGATACAGATGCTGGTTTTATTCTGCATTAAGTTCCTCTTTCGTTGACGCTGTGTCACTACCTGGCATCTGTTTTTCACTTTGTTACGCAGAAAAAATCAGCTTAATCTTGCATGAACATCTCAACAGCGCTTCAATCAAACACTGTAATGTAAAACACAATGTGATATAAATCATGAAAACACTAAAAACAGAAAAACAGGTTTTTCGGGGAGTTGTTTGTTTGTTTACAAAATACAAGGAGACTTTTAAAAGCTGGATTTTTACAAATATATGAATCAAAACTTGTTTCACTTGTTCCTGTTTTATTATCTGTTTTATTCAATGTTTGTTTGCTGGTTTGTTGTGGTTCCAGTTGAGCAATGAGATGCAGCTGAGCATCATGAACAAGGTGAAGATGGGAGAGTTGTCCATCGAAGATGCTCTGAACCAGGCCAGAAAAGACCGGGAACAGATGCTCAAGGTGTCGTTAAGAGCTGCGAGTGTCGTTGAAGAGGTACCGCAACTTTAAACCAGTGATTTAACTTTAAGCCACGAGGATAGCATGCTAATGCTAACCCTTATACTGTCGACGGTGACCCCACCCTGACCTGTGATGACAAACAAACCAAGCAAATAAAATTCATTACACACTGATTATTTGTTTAATGTTGAACACTGTAAAAAAAAGGAGGAATAATAGAGAAAAAGTCTTGTCAACCGTGGGTAGCAGCTAGCAGTTAAAGCATTTACAATAAAGATTTTATATAAACAGTAAAATAACATTACTACATGCTTGTGAAACCCAGATAATGATCATGTAGCTCTGTAGTTTCCCCTCAGGTCTTTGACGGTTTAATAGTTTTTGTTTTCAACATAAAGGTGGTATATATACAGTAAGTTATCGCTAATGCTACATATCCAACATTAGCATAAACTGACTAGTTTAGTCAAGTAAGTTACTGGCCAACATCATCTTCAGTGATGGAAATCACCATAAAAATTTTAACTTTTGTTTTGTTTTTCTATTTTCACCACTTATCTTCGTCTACAGAAGTTAGCATGCTAACTGGTTAGCTCCAGTCTCATAACTGTAGTGTTCAACTTCTTAGCTAGCTTAAGTAGTTGATTTAAACTAGCTTAGCATAAAAGACTGTAAACAGGGTTGTAGTTAGATTGGGCTAGAGGCAAATGTAACTTCTAATGTATCTAAATTTTACTAATTAGCGTATACACATTTGATATATCAAGTTAGCAAAGAAAGAAAAATAAGCGAAACAGACAAAGTTAGCGGCTAGCGAAACATTTAGCCCAGAGTTAAAAATATTTTTATTTATTTGTAAAAAAAAAGTGCAACTGGTTGGTATAAATCTTCACTATATTAACCAAAGAGAAAGAAAAATATGTGAATATTTTATTTTCAGTGTGTGTCTGCTGCCCCATAGTGGACAAACATCTGTAGATTCTGCTCTGAAACAAACTTTAAACCACAGAATATTAATTCATGAGTTTTAAATGTGCTAGTAGCTGTTTCAGTTTGTTTCCTGGTTTCAGTTCCTCTGTTAAAAAACTACTAATGATTTGCATCGCATCTTGTTTTAGTGTTCAAGGAAACAACGATGGAGTTTCATCCCCTCCCCTCTGTTACTGAAACATTGTTGTGTTAACAAGCTGCTCAACCTGCTGGATCAGTTGATAAATAAACATGTCTGTGGCCAGTTATATTTGGCCAGATAACTTTACAAAGGAATGCAGAAGGTTTTCATCTTGTTTTTTTTTTCATTCGTAGGAGGAAGCAGTTAAAAGTCAAGGGCAGGCCCTTTCCTTGAAATTACCCTTTAAACAATGTTATAATTGTTGTGTTGTGATACTCCCGCTTGTTCATTAGAAGGAAGGGTGGTTTCCCACTCACTTCTCATCTGTGACATCTTGTGTTTTTTTGTGTGTGTTTTCAGGAACAAAAGCCATCACAGTACAACTTCAGTGTTCATAAGCATGGACGGTACAGGTGGCAGAAGAGAGTCCTGCAGGTGAGTTATAACAAGATGGTTTAATATTTATTAACATGAAGTTATAATGTAAGAAAAAAGAGTCAGTATGAGTCCCATTTTACACGCTGAGCCCTTTATATTCATATTAAAAAGATCCTTCGACATATTAAAGGATAAACAGCAGATGACCATCATATATTATATTAAACATTTAGATCCGGCAGAAGACTGCAGCTCTGAGCTTATGAAACTAATTTCTTTATTCTAAATTTCATCGAAATATCTCATTTAATATAAATTATATGTATATTAGAAAAGAGAGAATTTTGTTGTTAATGCAATTTGTATAGCACCAAATCATAAAACAAAATGTATCTCAAGGCATTTAACAACATTAAAGAGTAGAAACACTCGAGTGTTTCTGGAGTGAAAATAAAATAAAAGAGAAAAGAAGAGAGTGGAGACAAGGGGGAGACAATGTATACTGTTACAATCACATGAAGCAGCAATAGGGTTAATTTTGATAATGATAAAGATGTCATTACCATTAACATGATAATAAGAATAAAAATAGAGAATAACATAACATATAGATATATATAGACATGAAGGAGGAATGAAGAGAGGGACAGAGATGAAAATCTGCAGTTATAACTTATAACTGGATGGACGGACGGACACACACACACACACACACACACACACACACACACACACACACACACACACAACATGATGAGTCCATAAAGGAGAGTTGAGATAGTGATAAAAATCTGGCTGAAGTTGATGAGAATGTTATTAGTATTAACATCATAGAAATCCATCTGAAACCTTCCCATATAGCAAAATCTTTATGATTTCTCTACATGGTCCAAATTAGAGACGCAAAAGAAACAACAAAATGATGCCAAAACTCACTCAAAACCAATGTAGCAGTTATCTATGTTTTGAACTCCAAAACATAGATAACTGCTACAAAAAGAGTCCAAAATCCACCACAGTCAAGACAAAAGTCTTTATCTTGTTTATCTTTACTGTTTAAGTAATGTGGTAAAACATAACTATGTCATAGTCAAACCAAAGACCTTCACCTGCTTCCTCTGTGACTAAATGAATCCAAAGATGACAAAGGTCTGACAGACCACAGCCACAATCTTTGTTATCTGGGTTATGTGTCACTGCAGGGAAAGACAGGAAATTGTGGGTGAAAACTTCAACCTGCAGGTGTCCGCTTGATAAAAAGCTACAAGACTGTGAAAGTCATTAAGATTCTTCCTCATGGGACCATTGATATGAGATAAAATTTCATAGTAATTATGATTATTATGACTGTTCCAGATCGACTTCAAGACCAAAAAGTTGTGCAGCATCGAGAAAGGCATCATCAAGAGACAACTTCCCTTCTCCACTGTGAAGAGCTGCGACGATGGAGCTGGATCCAGGTTTTCTATTTCCTTTAAGGGTCATCATGATTATGAACTGGAGGCCACGTCGCTGGAGGACAAACACAAGGTGACTCTACATTAAACCTAATTGATTTAATTAGCAAATTATCATAGTTAACAAGAGGGATGACGTGTTTTCTCTTCTTTGTGATTAACAGATGATGCAGCTGGTGAATCAGATCATCTATGGGAACATTTACAGCGATATTGAAACAGGAAACGCTGAAACTCCTCAGCAGCCTCAGGCGAGACAGAGCCTCCGGGAAGGCGTCTTGTTGCTGCACCGAGGAGGACTGGCGTCGTTCAGATGGGTGAAGTACGGACGCGTCTCCATCACAGTCGCGCTGATGTTACACAACAGATGTGCAGCTCAGTTGGTGATGAGAAATGACTCGTTGCTACATGTTCAGACACACAAATGGTTCACAAATGGAGCTTTGAATTGATATTATAAATCAGGCCTGTCAGTGTTACGACTTTATTCTGTATAATCTGAAGGTTGGGCTTTTTTTTTTTTGACATGTTCAATTTTAAGAATTTAGAAAATAAGTCCAGTGACAGTGAGACATATCTACCCCCCTACACTGAATCTTTTTACTGTTTTGAGGGAAGTTATGATGCATAAAAAATCAGCAAGAACGAGAAGTAAACTTTTACTGGACCACAACTAGATTTCAATCACAAATCAAACATGTCATAAACCTCATGACATGGGTAAAATATTGATCACATAAACATTTCTTGACAATAAAAGTGGCTGACTAGTCTCAGGTCTTCAGAATAGTTACAACAGATTTGTTATGATCTTTTGGGTATTTTACATCTCAGTCATTCCAGTACATTTCAGACATATCTCTACATTTTTGTCTCCTCCATCATGTAAACATGTTTCAGTCCATTACTCAATGGTTTCAAGAGATACTTACAATTAACAATAATACCTTTAAAGTGGACCTTTTGGTTTACATCCCAAAAATATAATACAGTTCAGAGGTATATCAGTGTTTTATTTCAACATTATTATATCTTCCTCAACCTTTTTTTACCTGAATCTTTCCACAGATGCTCCAACATGATGGTGAAGAACAAACTCAGACAAAAGTCTGGCATTTTCCATCTTGTATTATGACATCAGCTCCGATTCCCACTTTTATCTGTTAGAGTAGGAATCTCCTGATTTATCTAATTTGTAAAGTTTTATTAAAATATTAACATCAAATGAATAAATAAATTAATAGATTGTAGGTGAGTTCAGACAAATAACAATCCAGATAGCAAAATCATTCCAGGTAAAATTTGGTCTAATTTTTTTCAAAGTTAAAGAAGGATGTAGATGTATGGTCTCTATGTGGCTCAAATTAGAGCTGCAAAAGAAAAAAACTAAATGATGCCAAAACTCACCCAAAATCAATTATTGAACTACAAAACAGACATAACTGCCACAAAAGGAGTCTAAAATCTCCACAGTAAAGACAAAAGCCTTCACCCTGTTTACCTTTACTTTTTAAGTTGTGTGGTAAAACAGAACTACGTCATAGTCAAACCAAAGATCTTCACCTGCTTCCTCTGTGACAACATGTGGACAGACCACAGCCACAATCTCTGTTATCTGGGTTGTTAGTATCAAACTCTGCACATGTAACATGTAGTCAGGACACAACATGTGAGTCTACACACAAATAACTGCCTCGCCTTTGAGCGTATCGCCGTCCTACAGTGGCTGTAAAACATTAAAAGAATATTTTAGAAACATGCTTTCAGGTTTCTTGCTGGCAGTTGATGAAATATTGATGCAGCTTTCACGTTCAGTAAATATAAAGTAGGACACAGCAGGTGGTTAGCTTAGCTTAGCTTAACATAGAGACAGCAGGGTTCTGTTGGTTCAGCTTGGTTCTGTTCATTTTTTATATGTAGAAAAATCCAAAATGTTAAAGGGGCATTAGAGTAGATAAACGTCTGTGTCGTTATTTTGAGCTGTTATCTGCCGCTCTGATCTGCTACATCTGGTGTTGAACTTGTTTATCAAACATCTTTTTACAGTATTGTTCTTCTGACTGAAGTTGTTCTGGTTGTGATTCTGTATTTTGGTTCCTCTCTAACACTACACATCCAAAAAAGGTGATAAACAGTGAAGGTGCAGGCACGTAGATTTTCTTGCCGCTGCAGCTTCATGTTTAGTTAACGGACAAATATGAGAGAAGATACAAAACACTGAATACATCCAGAATAAACAGATACAAAGACTAGTTTCTGCTGTCAGGGTTGACATTACGTCACTTTCTCCATTTTGCTCCAGATATGACGTCCAACTTCACCCGGGTCAGCTGACACTGGTCCCCTTCAGGTGTCGAGCCCCAACCGACGGCGAGACGACGTCCTCTGTACCCATTTCCATCGTGATCCACCTGTCGAATGGAGACACCAGCGTTCAGAAACCTAACAGCCCAGATACCTTCACCCTGGTCACCCACAAGAACGAATATCAGTGAGTCATGTCTTTATTTAGTTTGTGTTCAGAGACATTCACATTATAAAGAAAACCTTGATTAAAAGAAAATAGAAAAGTTGGTGATTCATGACATGCATGACTTATTTAGGTGACTAAATAAGCAAAGGTATCTAAATTAGCCAAGTTAGCTAATGTAGCCAAGTTTTCTGAACTAGCTAGTAACTCATCAGTATATATACGTATACGTCACAGCTAGTCTAGACTGTCTCATTTCAAAGTCTCCTTCAGCAAATCCAGCTTCTTTTCCTTTGAGTTGTGAAGACTATACTGGTTGGATCCTTCATGGTCCAACATATCCCAAGACTCACTGCGGCGCAGGTGATGTTTACGATGTGGACGTGCAGTTAAAGCTAAAGGTCACATAACCAATTAGTAGGAGGATGCTCTGTAGACTGGACTTGTTTACTCAGGAGGTCACAGCCTTTGAGTTGTTGCACACTCATGTGTCCTTCGCCCCGGCAGGTGGAAGTGTATGAGAAGTAAAGTTTAAATGGATAAAGTTTAAAAACAGGTTACAAGTTTGATACGTTGAGTTTAATGTTTCTGTTTCTTTGCAGTTTCAAGGTGCCGTTGTTGGATCAAACCGGGGCAGAAGGGTCTGTCCAGAGTGAGTGTGACGCCTGGGTCCAGGCCATCCACAAACTGTGTTCAGACTGGAAGAGGAAGTCCAGAGACAAGCATGTGTTCTTGGAGACGAAGATTCTACAAAGTGTGAGCATTGAAGAAGAAAACGAAGAGGAAGAAGAAACTAAGGACGTCAGCACTGATCTGGAGTCAAGCGGTGGATCCATTGGAGGGCATACGACTGTTTCTCATCCTCCAGTTGATGATACAAAGTCCAGCGGTGGAGATCAACCATCATCCGACAACACGAGGCCTGTACCTAAAGCTCGCCTGGGAAAAGTCGCCTCTCAAGTCAACGGACCTGATAGTCCACCTCCCGTCTCAACGTCAATCTACAGCAATGTTAGTCCTTCATCGCCGCTCATTCCTTCTCCTCCACCTTTGCCCTACCGCCCGCTCCTCACGCCACCCACCGCCGTCCCAGAGACTCCGAAACATGAATCAGTCTCTCCAGTCAGGCCCTTACCCCCAATCCCACCTCCACCACCGTTATCCCTCAAATTCACCATGAAGTCAAACAAGAAACGCACCAAGGCCTTCCACTGGGACGTGGTCGGCTCAGAGAAGGTAACACTACATTTTTCACTAAAACTTTAAGACTCTCAATCACAATATTTTCATGATTTAGTACAAGGCAAACGCAGAGTCTCATTAGTGTGATTTTAAATGCAGTGTTTTATTATTTTGGCAAACACTTTTTTTATTCATTACTCCTCACGCTGCGGAGTTGTGGGAAATTATTCTTTGTTTTTTTGCTATTGCCCTCCCTCTTTTAGTGTTGTTCCTCTGTAATGTTAACATTGATTTCCTCATAAAATGGTGGTTGTCGCAGCACTGAATTAATTTGTGCCTTTGGCAGATTGCAAAATCATTTTGGATACAAGAAAGCGTCGGGAGGATTGAAATCGACACGTCGCGCTTATACGAGCAATTTGCTGTTAAAGATCTGGGGACTTTCAGTGCTCCTGAGCAGAGCAACAACCAGAATATTATGCTCAACGAGAAGATTGCACACAACTTCAGTGAGTACAACAAATATTTTCCTGAACTTTGTGATGGTGTTGTTGTTGGTGGTGGAGTTATTTAAAAATTTCCATATTTAAATGAAAAACAGTTCTTCTTGATTAAGTCAAATAAAGGTTCATATTCCTGCAATGAGTTGGAGGTTGTGGTATGAAACAACCACCAGGGGGAAGCACCACATGAACAAAAAGATCAACCAGGATGTCTGCAGGAAAAACACCTGTTAAACTCTTTGATATTAATAAATTACAAATTTAATTGGCCAATTAAAAAGGGAAGATGAGCTGAGAAGTTTTCTATAAAATAAAATTTATCCAAAGAGTTGAAGCTGATGTGAAACACATAGATGATGTTTACTCATATTGGTCAGCAGGGGGCAGTGTGTCACCAACACAGAGGTGCCTGGAGGTAACTGTCCATGCAATCTGCAGGGCTATTGTGATGTGGAACATATTCTATTTCTTACCTAATGGCTTTTCACTTTTGATTAACTGAGTGTGTGTGTGTGGTTTTGTATATTTCAAGAGTCCGGGAAGATAAAAAAAAAAAAAAACCTCCTCACATCTCCACACGGGAGACACGCTGATACAGATGGTGGTGATGGGTGAAGCTAAATGGAATCAGAGTAAATGTGAGGACCGGCAACATAATTAAACCTCATGCGTTCATAAAATATGGATAGAGGATTTGAGCGACAACGACAGCGATTTCACAAACGTTCAGCGTTTCAGCTTCTCCACAACCCAGAGACGCCGGTCGCGTCACAGAGCAACTCAAGGCCACGAATCTCTGAGAGGAAAAAAAAACTTTAGAAAAACTACAAAAAAAAAAAAAAAATAAGAAAAGAGAAGCTGTCTGACTGTCTGACATTTTCATAAAGTGCTGGAGGAAGAAATTTAGAAAAGTCAAATGTTACAAAATAAAACACAGCAGTGGATTAAAAAGTAGTGAAAGTCACACGTCTAATGTAAAGTGTTTAAACTACAAAGTTAAGTTACAGATACGAATGAATGAAGGTACATTAAATTACAGTACAGGATGTTTTTAATCAAGAAGCTGTTTTTTTTTTTTTATCTTTGGTAATAAAAACAGAAAAGAATCAGCTCAGAGGTGATTTCTGTCTATTTACACTTTAAAACCCAGGAAGTCCCTCAGGATCTGAATCTCATTGAGGTAAAACAAAAAAAAAAAAAAAAAATGACAATAGAAAAACATATCAAATCAGTTGTTAATAGGATTTTTCTTTCTCTCCGTCTCTTGTCTTGTCCTTGGTGTCTCTTGGCGTCACCTTCCTGGTGTTTCTTTTTGCATGTTTATTACCACAATCCTCTGTGAATTTGTGCTGATTATTCAGCTCATATCTCATTTATATTTGGCCATTAATCTGATCCTGTTGCAGTTGTATCGTTTTGTTTTGTGTTTTTTGTTTTTGTGTTGCTCTGCAGACTCAGACATATGCATGATAAATGTAATCAATAATTAACAAAAATCTTTAAAAAAAAAAAAAAAAAAAGAAAGAAACAGACAGATGTAGTTGGACATCCTGAGCAGGTGGTTGTGTTCCTGTTCCTGCAGCTCTGAGTGTTTTCCTCTGATAATCACTGAGATCCTTGTGGGCGAGCGAGTCCATCAGAGTCCACAGGACAATGCTGTAATCATTGATGTACTTGTGCTCTGCAGGAATCCACAAGACCTTTGATAACGTGATTATGACTCATATTGATGCTTTTGAAAGACAGAGACAGAGAAAGTTTGTTTTTTGTGTGTGTGTGTGTGGTGAGATAATGTCTGCGACCGACTCGTCTCTGCACGACACCGAAACCTTTAAATCAGTTTTCAGGCTTGTGTCAGATCTAATGAAATGAAATGACCTCACGCGGAGCGGCCTCGGAAATATTACGATAAATTTAGCAGCGGAAGAATTGTTCGCATCTTTTAATTGAATAAAATTACGAACAAAACAGTAAATAGTCATCACCACTAGGTGTCACCAAATATACTCTGTGACGCGTTAAAAACTTCGCTATCGTACCAAATGTTTCACACTTCCTGTCTCCTGAGAAATGTGACAATATCGAAAGTAAACAGCTAATTTAGTATTTATCTGCTTTTTTTACAAAACAAAACAATGCAACAAAACATCAACAGATACAAAACAAATTTCTGCTTCGTTTTATTTTAAAAAACGGTTTTTATCTGCTACATTAATATCTGATATCAGTCTGTACAAATTCACATCAGTCTGGTGATATTGTTTATTGTTTCCTCCAAACACATAATGTTACATAATAACAACAACAACAACAACAACAACAACAATAATAATAATAATAATAATAATAGTGCTATGGCAAAAAAAAAAAGTTTGTATATATAAGTTTTAAAGGACCAGAAATGATTAAAAGTGCAAACAAGAGCCATTAGCATTAGCATTAACGTAGCTGTAATGTCATTCGTATATATATTTATATCTCTGTGTGTGTGTATTACTGGTACTGGTACCCAAACAAACATAACTGACCTAAAAAGAGTCCAAAATCCACCACAGTCAAGACAAAAGTCTTAAACTTCTTTACGTTTACGTTATAAGTAGTGTGGTAAAACATAACCCTGCTTCTCCTGTGACTAAATGAATCCAAAAACGTCAGATTTCTACCCAGATAGCAAAGCCAGAGTCTTTGCTATCTGGGTAAAGCAACAACATTATCACGCCGACTTCAGCTGGATCAACACAAACATGTAACGGTATGAGTGGACTCAGCATAATGGAAAAGTGACCCAGGTGTTATTTCTTCCTTTTTTTTTTTAGAAGAGTTTTGTTTTGTGGAAGAGTTTTTTTTTCTCAAAGAAAGAGATTGTGAAGGAACATTTTCACCTAAACGCTTCAGACTAAAATCTTACTACATTAACAGGAGTTGACATCTTAACAGGAAGAGACTCAGACGACATCTGTATCTTCACATAGAAACTTTACACATAGTTTACACTCATGTATCACCTTTAAAGTATTAAAAGTAAAGCATAACTTAATGTTGTAGTTGGTAGAGGTGGAGTTTTAGTTTTATGTTTTTTTTCCACTAAATCGTTCCACCACATCTCAACTTGACTCTCGTGACTGTAGTGAGTGAGGTTGAAACTGCTGTGACGTCGCGACACAAAAACGTCAGTAAACATTAACGGAGGTGATGTTGTATTTGTAGCTCGGTTAGCTTATGATGAGGTAGGCTACGATGATGCTATCACTCTCGTTGGCATTTAAAAATGGTGGTCGATCAACGTGCTTGGTCATATTTTAGTATCGGCTCAGCTCGGTTAGTACCTCACCAGAGCAATTACCAAGAAGAGAACCAGTTACCAGGTACAATCCCTGATGGAAGGAGATAGACAGAGAGGAAAATAGGTGTTTAAATGAGTAGGAAATAAGAAAAAGCAAAGATCTATTCTCCTGATGACCAAATATTTGCTTTTTTCATAAAATACTGGATAACTTCTTGGAAATACAAACTTTTCAAACATATTGAAGCTGCATAAAAAACGACATAGTGTTTTTCTTCCAATAACTTGTTAAATATGTTTATATATGTAGCTAGTGTTCATAGATTTAACAGTATAGTCTCGCCTCTGAAATTCAGAGGAATAAAGTTGTGTAAAAACTAAATGATCAAGTGAAGTACAAATCCAGCAGCGGTATGATCACAGTTCATTTCTGTTTCTAACCAGTGTGGTTATTTACCGTGGGAGCGCTGACACATGCTGCCTGTTTAATGACTGAAAATGTCGCAGTCCTAATTAAAAGTACACCTGTGGCTTCCTGTGCTGCTCCATCGGGGCGATGCCCAGTTTGTCGGTGTGCCAGTCAACAAAGGGCTTCATTTTCACTTGTATGAGTCGACCTGACCCTCACTCCCGAGGACACGTGGCTGCACTCAACATTCGTTTCTGACATTTAAAAAAATAATTTAAATGATTTTTACCTGTTTTTGAAAATGTAACATGAAAAAAACAACCTCTTTTTGTTTCTTGCAAGGGGAACTAATGTCTCCAAGCTTTAATAATTGCTGCTTTGTATCCATTTAACTTTAACTGATTGTTTTATTCACTTCATCATGAACAGATTCAGGCACTTTGAGGATTTTTACTGTTTTGGATCAGAAATAGACCATTAAAGGAACCATTCAGCATTTATCCACTTTCTTTAAGAGTCAGACGAGAAGATTGATGTTACTGTCAAATCTGTTGGTTCAATATAAAACTGGAGCTGATCTTATCTGGAGCGTAAACACTAGAAACTGCCTGCCTCCATCCATGAGTAATAAAATCTGCCTACCTTTCTCATTTGTTTTACAAAAACTCAGTTACGTGGAGGATCCGTTTCACTGCCGGGTCAGTGGCGGCTGCTTTTCAACAAATTGGTTTTTGTGCAGATTAAACAAACAAGATGCAACTTGCAGAAATATAACCGTGTTTTGTATGTAAGAGCGATGTTGGGCAAGATACTGAAAATGAATTCAGTTAAATTCAATTTATTTGTATAGTCAGTAAATATATAAGACAAAGGGAACAAGAGAAAAGCACAATCGTTTCAACACTAAGCGTGTGAAAATCTCCTTTTAATAGGTTGAAGGAGGAACAGAGTTATATTAATGTTATATTTAATACTAATAGACACAATGATGTTTAAAAAAAACTCCCACACGCTTCACAGGCTAAATTGAAATTTGCTGCAATTTTCATTTGTTCAATAGAAAATATAACCTGCAACTTGTGTTTGAATAACTGCTTATTACCAAAGATGAGCTGAGCATTGATTGATTCATCTTTTTCTTCTTTTCTCCTGCCTTATATCTACTTCTACTATATTTAATCAGTGAAGACCTGAACGAGTTTTATGTATTGTCATGTGTTTTCATGCATCGTGATTAGGGTGGCAACCTCCATCTCTTGTATACGTCACAGTTAGCTAAGTTAGCTGAAGTAGCTGGTAACTGGTTGGTGGTTGGTCCATCACAAGTGGAGACTAGTTGGTCTCTTTAACAAATCGACCTTCTTTTCCGAGATGTGAAGGCTACAACAGTTGGAAGTTAGCTGATACTAACTAACTAACAAGATTTCTTACCTAAGGTAACAACGCTTAGCTATGATATCACAAAATAGGCAAGTTAGCTGAGGTGACTAAGTAAGCTAAGTTGGTATCAAAATAAGCTAAGTCAGATAATTTAGCTAAGTTGCTAATGACTCACTGGTCGTATACATCACAGGTAGAGACTAGTTTCCCAGCTTCTTCTCCTTTAAGATGTAAAGACTAAAACGGTTCAATCCTTTACAGTCCAACCTCAGTTAGCTGAAGTAGCTACATTGCCTAAGGTGACAAAGTTAGCAAAGGTATCACAAAATCAGCTAGCTAGTTAGCTGAGGTGGCTAAATAAGTTAAATTAACTAACATTAACTAGTCAAGTTATCTAGAGGAGTCAAGTTAGTGGAAGTAATAAATTAGCTGAGGTAGGCTAAAGAAAACTGTTAGCTAAAATAGCCAGATTACTGAAAATATCAAAGTGAGCTAAGGTGGTTAAATTAGCTAAGTCGGCTAATGTAGCCAAGTTAGCTGAAGTAGCTAATGACTCATTGGTTGTATCCGTCACAGGTGGAGACTAGTGTGTCTCATTTCAAAGTCTCCTTCAACAAATTTAGCTTTTTTTTCCTTCAAGACGTGAAAACCACAACAGTTGGATCCTTCACAGTCCAACATATCCCAAGATTCATTGCAGTGCAGGTGATGTTTGTGATGTGGACGTGCAGTTAGAGCTAAAGGTCACATGACTGTTGGAGTAGTAGGAGGAGCACATTGTAGTTATCATTACGATTCATATAATATTTGATCTGTAATACGTACAACCGAATGATGGCAAACAGGCACTGTTGTTGTAAAAACACAGCTCTTGATTTTAGTGTCAAAAAAGTCAGAGAGCAACAGTTACTGCAACAAAGCCTCCACTGACAACAACCCAGACGATTTAAAGCTGCATGTCTGAGGAGGATTTCAATGACTTAGGACAAAGACGATCATTTACAATGAAAGACAAAGGTGTGAGATCTCAGAAAATGACTTTTGAGATTGTGTTTTTGAGCCTGTGTCAGTCATTTATCTCTCATTGAATCAACTTTAACTCTGTAACAGTATCTGATGTTTCAGAGAGATATTTTGGAATTACTTCCTCAGTTTTGTGTTTTCTTTTGGGTCAGGACACGAGTGCAGAGACAAAGGTTTTAAAGGTTCATCAAAACCTTTCAGACATGTCTTTTAACGGAGCAGAGCAGCAATCAGACAGACAGAGTTTTGGTGAATGTGTTTGAGTTTTTTTTTTTTTTTTACTGAAGCTGATAAAGTGATGCAGTTCAGGTTTGCAGGATGGGATGTGGAGTCAGGAGTCATGTCTTTATTATTCCCCTTGTGTCAGTTAAACAGACAGAGGGGTGGGAAACATTGGAGCATGAATAACCAAAACAGTAGCGAGGACTCTTTGTTACTGCCAAGTGTCCAAACAAGAAAGTCTTTGGAGATTAAACAACCAGATGAATGGAAAAAGTGTCCATATTTCAAGGAGAAACGGTTGCATTGATGCTGATTAGCTTATTTGTGACAACACAGAGAATAAAGTCAAACTATTTTGATTAAAAGTCCCATATTATACCCTTTTTACAACAAGTTAACATCTCTATGAGGAGCTCCACTGAACATGTCTCTGAAGCAGTTTATTGAAAATACCTGTCAGATTAGGGATATTTGCCTGCCTCGCTACCCCTCTGTTCAGAACAGGTTGATTCTCATTAGAATTCATACATGCAAATGAGCTGCTACTGCCCACACCCCATTCCAGTACTGGTGGACCGGTGGTGTGCTGGATCACGCCACCAGTCTCTTTGCCGACACTGGAGTTTACTAGAGTCATGGCTGCTACTTCTGTGCAACCTTTTATGTTCGAACCTGAGTCCCTGAGGAAGGAGAGACACCTTTGGAAACACCATCACCATGCAGGAGCAGGATGTTTCCGAATGTTTAGTCAAAAATTAAACAATTAAAAACAATGTTTAACATCACCACTACATGCACATAGTCTGCATATTTGGACACTGTTCAATAATGACATCAAAGGCACAAAACTTATGCTGCTGGGAAATACCAGAGGTAATATTTTCAGTTGAAGCTGCACGTCCTTGTATGACAACAGATAACATTTGTCACTCTCCACAATACTCACCATAACTGGTCACTAGACGGCTGCAGCAGGTTGAGGAAGTCCCTTGTATGACAGACCACCCTGCCCGTCTGCCTAAATGTCTACTCGCTGCAGAATGCATGCAACATTTACAACATTTACAAAGCTGACTACAGACCTTTTAGATTAATCCTGAGCCCCAACGCCCCCGGTCGCGGGGCCAGAGTGTGTCATATCCGATTTCATGGCTTGTATCGCCATCTCTACTTCGAAAACATAGGCATGTTTTATATCCTCAGAAATGTCAGAATCTCAGATAAAATATATGTAAACCATTTCTACAACAACCAAACACAGCTAAAGCTACAAACAATTAAAGAACAAGTAAACAAACTCCACAAAAAGAAGTAAACTCAAACCGCGACCCCTCCTCTCCACATGGCACTTTGTAAACAAACAAGCGACATCTCTACTGAAAATGGAGGTCTCGTAGAGTCTAAAACTACAATCAAGATCATCAAGATCTGTGAAAAACTGACTGAACTAGCAGCAATAGAATGATCAACAACATTCAATAACTATCGATAAACAAGATCATAAAACCTGTCTTACCTAAATAGTCTTTGTTGGACTATATAAGCACATTGTTTCTAACACTGGTGAATTTACTATTTAAACAATTTTGTTTTATTATCAAACTCACAGTGTGTGTAGAGGCAGTATAAACCTAAAACGACATTCAAAAACCATCAAAAGTGATTTTTTTTTTTATTGGATATGTACGGGACCTTATAAATAAGGGACCTTTAAAAATAATCTGTGAATAATCTGTTGAAATAATCTGTGGTCACTAAAAAATTAAAGTATGTTATAGTGCCAACTTTCTAGTAGCTGGCGGCAATGACACATGGATTTACTTGCTTTGAGGTTACTCAAACTCAACATACTAACGTGAAAATGTAAATTGCAAAAATAAAATTTATATGACAAATTCAAGGATGTGATAAACTTCAGCATGTTCATGCCACAGCTTCAGTTTTAGTGTTTTACCCAAGTTTACATTTGGGCCAACAAACTTGGTGGAAAAACTTGGTGATATGTGATTCTAGCACTTATAAATATTAGTCTATACTCTCAGAAATAATATATACTAAAACAGATGGTTGTGTCTCAGAGAGCCATGTTGTTGTTGGAATTGAGATGCTTCCAAGTGGTTTGATCTAGTATCATTCCTGTCAACGATTACACCAGGGCTGTCAATAGATTAAAAAAAAAATTACTAATTAATCTCACATTTTGAAATTCATTATTCTATCACAATTAAAAGAGCACATGCCCTGTAGTAGCGAGCGATGTTTATCATATGCTCCAGTGCATTAGCATTAGCATTACAGCTACCAAGTGCTGTAATGCACAGACGACAATTAACAGCAGCCCGATTTTGTAATGATGGCAGAGCAAACTAGACTATGACGGGACAACACAGTCTTATCAATGTATGGGAAACACGAAACACTGCCTGAGGCATTTCCAATAAGGGGATAAGAGTGAAGGATTGCTCTCTCCAGCTTCAACTACCATCTCTCCTCTGACTGACTGCAGGCAAGTGACAGATCTGTGCAGTTAATTCCCAGCTTTTGAGTCAGAGGTCTATTTATTTACCAGAAGTAAATAAACTTGTGTTAACTGCATTAAATTGTTTGATCTCGTTAATCTCGGTCATATTAATTGCATAGGTTAATGCTGACAACTCTAATATACACTAATATAAATATATATTTAAATAAATGGTTGTGTCTCAGAGAGCTATGTTGTCCAAAGTTGTAGGTATTAGGGATGGGTATTAAGAACCGGTTCTTATTTGCAGTGGACCAGAGAGTATCAAGACCGAGACCAAGTCTGAAATCAGACCCAGGGTTAGAACTGACATGACATGATTATGTGTGTCATGACTAGTTAAAACATATTCATGTATAAATCACCCACATTTATCATAGTTATACCTAAGGCCTGTATTTCATAAGCGTAACACTTCCTCTAGGCCTGATGGAAAACAATATTCTCAGCAATCCTCTCCAATGACCATTTTATCAGAATTCATCAAGGATAAGAGATGGGATGTACCAGGAAGATTTTCATATTAAGTCTCTTATACAAGGGACAGAGGCCTGGGGTAACCTATGAATATGGCTACTTAATGATCCCTTGAAGAGAGTGAGCCTCCAGTTTGACTTACACCTCCAAGACCGTGCTTCCTAATAAATGAAACACACCTCATTTAGTTAAATTATAACTATACTAAAGCTTACGTTGTATCTGATAAACTAATAAAATCATGTCCCACTGTCGTATTTACATTTAAATATCATCATCACTAAAAATGACTTAAACCTGTTAGTACACGCTGTTCCACATGCGACTCACTTAAGGGGTTAATGTAACCATGTAGCATAGTCAACGCAATGGCCATAGACAAATGCTATTGAAAGATCAATAAACGTAATAAATAACAATACTGTTCTGTGATGACACGCATAGTGGTCTCGCATTGAGACCACTATGTCCGAGACCAAGACAAGACCAAGCCCAAAGAGTGTTGAGTCCATGACAAGACCGAGACCATAAAATATTGCAAAAAAACTACATCGCTGCCTATTCGGAACTGCTTCCAAATGGTCCGATCCATGCATAAATTCCTTTAACGATTCCAGATGTTCCTGCATCGTGTGACGATGACCTGTTCTGTGACAGGAGTGACATATTTTTGGCAGCCTACACCAGCCAGCAAGCGCTTTGGTTTCCTAAACTGTATCGGCCGCGTAGCCGACTATAGTGCACCGGCACCATGTCCTGATTGTCTATCTCTCGGATGCTCTGGCTCCGTCCACGGGACAAGATGCCTTCCAACTATAGCGTATTGGGCCCGGGTCTGTATCTCTTCGATTCTCCGCCTCCATAGTTCTGGCCGTCTGCTCGCTCTGTGGTCTGGTTAAACACCCCCACCCTCCTCTGAATTGATAAAGAAATGGATAAAGAATTGCATGGATATGCGGAATCGACAATGGCATTAATATTAATCATTTCTTATTGATTCCCATCCTTAGTAGGTACATTACATTATTACATTACATGACAGTGTTGAGATTAAAATCCAGATCTCAAGATTCAAAAGGAAACATTGAGAATAAAGTTAAAATTATTGAGAAGGCGAAGAGTTTATTTTATTTCTGTCAAAGTAAAATCAAAAATTTTTATTTAATACTCTTTCAGTTGAATTTTATCTTTTTAAATCCTCAAACTCTCCTTTTTTCTTCTACGTGGCCCCGACACTAACTGTCATAATCACTAGCTATTTCAGTTTCCATCAACGTGTCGACCTCTGTCACGATTTTGTGGTTTCTCCTTTTGAGCAAACACAAAGTCCTGATACTTATCATCATCATTTATCACAGCGTCTGTGACTAAAAGAGAAAATATTTCCTTTTCAGTAAAACTACTACCGAAGAGCAGTTTTATCAGGTCATCGACCAAATGAAACTAACGCCTGGAGTTTGATTTCAGTCTCAAAATGCAAAGTGAATAGTAATTGTTTACTGCTACTATTTGAAATGTGTGTTAATTAATTAGTTACACTACAAGTTACTGATGAAACTATAAAGTTTTGAATTTAAAGAAAACGTAGTGGCCAACTTCATTTTGAAACAAGATTCACAATGTGCCTTACGAACATGTCTGAAATTCGTCCTAATGAAGCTTCTCTCTGCTGCTGAATTATGCAGACACCATTTCTATAAAAACACACACACACAGAAAAATCACATCAGCTTTGACTTGATAGATGCAAATTTGTGCATTTCCCTCCGGCATTTCGAGGGAAAGTAATTAAGCAAAGGACCCTTTGTCTTCACAATGCTTTTTGAGTCATTTCATCACAGGATGAGAAGACTATCTGTCAAGAGGAAAAGCTTTTCATGTACCATTGAGTGTGTTGACTTTTTTTTTTTTTCTAATCTATTGTTCCTCCAGACATTTTTCTCAAAAGTTTCCCAGTGCAGCCGGGAGAGCTGAAGGACAAACTGTTCATCGTTAACGAGGAAGACGGAGGCCTGTCTGATGAGCACATCACCTCTCTGAGGAGGTAAAAAAAATAAAAACCCTAACTGATTTGTATTCATATCTTATATTATGTCACAACTGAAGCGGAGAGGTGAATGACTTTTGGTGCCCGTGTCCGTAGGCGGTTGATGCATCGTTGATCAGTTTAGCGAATCGTCACAGTTTTAGGACAAACTCTGTTCACGTGAGGAGGACACGCCACCGTCTGCACGCTGCACCGCTAATACTAAAGAGCAGATGCCAGAACCTTTTATCAGAGCAGCTTACTAATAAAAGTTTTATCTCGGGTTATTTGTGGAGACGGAAACTATTGACATGCCCTCAGGAATAAAACACTGAAAGCGGCTTAAAACGCCTCCTGATTCTTTACCTGCAGTTTGCTCGCCCGCCCCGGACGCTGACCTCCTGGAAAGTGACTGATCTAATGTACTGTAGTGGAAGATTTTATTTATCCTCTGAAAAACTTAATATATATTTTAATGCGCCGTAGCATAGGCCTGAGGAATACAATCTTGAGAGAACCACTCCCAACAGGTGCTGCAATATTAATGAGCAGCGCTTAGCCCCAGTGGCACTCGCTGCAGCCGGGCTCGAGGTAAACGCCAGAAACGACACGAGGAGGAGGAGGAGGAGGAGGAGGAGGAGGAGGAGGAGGAGGAAGTCCATTTTAAGATGACAGGTTCAAATTCAGTGCAAGTGAGTAAATGGCTGTTTCCATCAGCGTCTCGCTGCTTTAGCAAAAGCAGACGAAGACCATCAGCTGCTCTTCTCCAGGACGCTGGAAGTCGACGTCATGGCAACAAAACAGACGGAAAACATATGAGTAGATAAATGAATGAAGTACGAGTGACAGAAAAAGGACAAAGTTCAAGACTGGGCGTTTTTTTTTTTTCTTTAATGTTTTCTGGTTTATAAAGCCATGAATGTCGTCAAAGGATTGAGCTCTTCGTCCACATCAAGTTTGTTCAAGTCTGTTTTTTTCACTTTAAACAAACACAAAGTCTTGATACTTAAAACACATGATATTTGTTTCCTTTTCAGTAAAACTGACACTTTTGTCAACCAAATGAAATTAATCTCAGCAGTTTGATTTAGTCTCAAAATTCAAAACATATCTTTAAAATCGAGAAGTTCAAAATTGGACAGATTATTTTGTACAAACGCTTGCATTTTGTAGTTTTTAAAGCCATTAATGTCGTCAAAAGATCATCCACATCAAGTTAAACAAACACGCTAATGTCTATTTTTATAACTAAATGAGAAAATATTTCCTTTTCGGGAAAACTGATACCGAAGAACAGTTTCATCAGGTCATCAACCAAATGAAACTAAGGCCACCTAAGTTTGATTTATTCTCAAAATGCAAAAGTAATTAGTTACTGACAACATTCAAGTTCATGATTGGACGTCTTCATAAATGTAGTTTTTGATGTTACTGTAAAATGACATGAATTCCAAATAAAAAACCTTTTATGTAGCCTAGATGTTAGCTTCCCCTTAAAATGTGATTCTGAGGATTTCATGACCTTCTGTTTTCTACACACACGTATTTATTCATCCATCCATTAGTTACGTGACTTATTGTATTGGAGCTGCAGCCAACAACAGCTGACACTGAGCGAAAGGTCTCCAGTCCATCACTTTGTGACATATAGAGACAAAGAGACGATAAACCAGCTGATAAACCAGCATCGTCTCCAGCTGCAGCTCTCCAGCTGGCTAAAGAGACGCTAAAGAGAAAGATATTTCATTCAGGAATTGGTGGAGTCCAAAAACAGAGCTACTTCCATTCATCAGGTGAACACAGACACATGTAAACACATGTAAACGCACGTAAATGTTGCTCTGTGAGTAGAGAAGAACAAGAAAATATAAATAAGGACACGACTGCCAAACATCTAGTGAATCAAATCATGAATTAAATCATGGTCTTAAGAAAGTTTGAAGGTTTATACTTAATATTTGAAGTGCTATTTTACTAATGGACATTATAAATAGACTCAGCAGGATAAGTGACATAAATAATTAATGGACGGATAATTTTTTAGATATAAACTCAGATCGCATTGAATTCAGTGTCACAACGTTAAGTTAACACGTTGTCACAGCTGAAAACGACCAAAGTCTGACTGAGAACGGATTAAATTTAAAATAAAACGCCACTGTTACAAATTAACAAATTTAATTAAATGTCAGGATATAAGTTAATAACTTAACTTATCCATAACTTATTAACTATAAAGTAAAAACGCAGACAAAATCTGCAGGTTTAAAGACAGTTAGTTTTTGTAGATAAATATCAAATAATCTAAGTTAAACGACACATTGTTGATTTTGCTTAATAGTTAAATCAATAAAACTCACAAAAAAATAGAGGAAACATGAGAGATTCTCCATCAATGAGAGCAAACAGAGGTTGTGATGAGACAATTTACCACTTAAAAACACGATTAATGAGTTTCTTCTGGGTGATTGTGTTTAAAAAAAAAAAGAAAGGAAAAAACACTTGTGACTTTTAACTCACTGATGCACAGCAGCAGAAGTAAAGTGGCTTGTTTTAGCCTCAGGCTTTTATCAGTTTCAGCTCCACATGTGGGTGTGACCCTCATTAATCAGAGATCAGTCAGAGACCTGATGGTGATAAATAACCAGCTGATACAAATTATCACCATGGCATAAAAAGACAAAATAACAAATAAATTCCCAAAATAACACTAATTCACAACAGTATGAGGTCAATACATGAACAATAGAGACACATGTTCATGAGAAAATTGCTATTTTTGTGTCTGTTATGATCTAAAGACATTTGGTTTGGAGCCGGTCGTGATCTAGACTGATTTGATTGGCATCGACTAGATAATCCAACATCGTCACAACGGCTGAACCGATACAGCTGTCGACCTCCATCCTGCCGTCAATACTCTCATCAGCAGCCAGAGAAGCCTATTCAGCGACAGGCTGCTTCTTCCAAAGTGCACGACCATCAGACTGAGAAAGTCTTTTGTCCCTCGTGTCATCAAACTGTTAAGCTCCTCACTGGGGGAGGGGGAGGGTGAACAGAAGAACAGAGAGTCTGAAGGACACAGAGGAGCAGTTTGTCAGACCAACAAACAAGCTGGACTCTTCATAACCATGTGCAACACTTTATATAACCATGTACATTAACCATAACTGATCCTGACCAGATCCAGCTGATCCAGATACCGTTGTGTGTAGTTACATATATTATGTACACACACACGCACACACACGCACACACACACACACACACACACACGCACACTATATAAGTTCGGTTTGGTTTGGTTTGGTACAGACACGGTTCAATATTTTTCGTCGGAAGTTGATATAATAAATCTAAAATTGCATGTTGTTCAATTCATAGCGTACCGAGACCACTGTGTGTGTGTGTGTGTGTGTGTGTATATATATATATATATATATATATATATATATATATATATATATATATTATAATTATATATTATATCTTTGATGTTGGGTATAATTAGGTATATTATATTATATCTTTGATGTTGGGTACTTGAGGTGTCTTTTTTCTTTCTTGCTCTTCTGTTTATGCAATTTCCCTGAGGGAACCTCCCTCAGTCATCTATGTATCTATCCATCTATCTATCTATCTATCTATCTATCTATCTATCTATCTATCTATCTATCTATCTATCTATCTATCTATCTATCTATCTATCTATCTATCTATCTACTTGAAGTTATTCTCAGTCTGATGTCAGAAAAAGAAAAATTAATTCTTTTAAGGTCTTTACAATAATATTGTTGTGTTTGTTTGTCATGTTGCAGGTATGTTCCCACGGCAGATGATGTAGAAATGTACAAATCCCATAAAGGCCCCGTGCCAGAGCTGCATATCGTGGACCAGTACATGATGGAGGTACAGTACATGAAATGATGGTGATGATGATGATGATGGAGGGGGAATGTGGGCGTTATCACCTCCCAGCATGCCTGGCACTGGCCTGACCCATGTGTTGGTTGGGCCTGAGGCTGCAGGAGGTGTAAGAGAGGAGCAGCAGGATCATCCCACGGTGCCTCAGATCATTTTTATAAATATAGTGTCTCTTATTGGAAACGTCATGTTCCTCTGCCAGCTACAGCAGCAGCGTTCGAAACTGGAACACCATCAGTCGATACCTTTGATATTGGAGGTGATTTCTCTCCTTTGTGTTTTTTTTCCCTAAACCTAATGTTCTGCAACGTTCAGTCATTTCACATTAGCCTCTATTATTCTCTCGCTAAAACCAATAAATTATTAAAGAAAATGATGGTGCTGACACATTCTCTTTATGAATCATCACAATTTCACAGTTTTATTTTGGGTAAAGATGATAATCGTTAGCCACAGCGCTACTTGCATGGAAACGCGTTGGATTAAGACATTGAGGATTGTCGTCATTATACTAGTTAAGAGCATGTTGATATCGTCATAGTTAGCATTTAACTTCGAGCCAGGAAGTGACTGAGTTCACTGGCGACGATGAAGGATCCAACATTTGGACCAAACATTCGAGGTCTACTTGATCTTCAAAGGGTCCACGTCTTCTGATGGATGCATCTAAGAACTGAGACGTTGCGACAAAGCTAGCATAACCATTAGCTTTTAGCCTTGTTTTCCTCTAGACAGTTGAAAATGTTCTTTTATAATCTTAATAATTTCTTTCCCCTGAAATCTGACAACAATTTTTGCACCGTAAAGGAAGAATTTTTGCTCTAGTTTCCTTTAAATGACAAAATCTGCTCCTAATGGTGTTCGCAAAGTTTCCTGCTCCAGCACAAAGTTTTGAATCAGTGAAGTGGTTTTACTTTTGGACCTCTCCAATGAGACGTCTACGTTTATCAACTGGTAATTTTGGCTCATTCTTGTTGAGCAAACTGCTCCAGTTCTCTCTCAGCTGTGTTTCTACTCTTTTCCGTCGACGTCCAACTGGATTAAGATCAGGACTCGTAGTCGGTTACTTCACAAGAGAGGCCCGATGTTTTTTTCTCTTCTACTCCCAGCTGCTTTCAGATGCAGGTTTTGGGTCGTTATCCTGGTTGGGGGAATCGCGGCCTGTGACCCGAGACAGAGCTGTCTGACACCGGGCAGTGATTTCATCTCTAGAGCAACTTGATAATCTTGTGATTTCATCGTCCTCCAGACTGATTCAGTGTCTTCTTCAAAAGCTTGTTGCACTCTGTCTTGTGGACATGCATGCAACACTTTCAGAAAGAAACATTGAAGAAATGAACATTGGAATTATCAGTTTTCCTTCGTTTTTTTTTTCCCTCCAATCAAATTTCTCTCTTAATGTTAATGTGGTTTCACGTCACGTAATAATGGCATCACTATAATAAATGTGGAGTATACGATCAGGTTTCTAGCTGATTTTTTCATTCGTTTTGTTTTATTTACTCATAGGAAATAGGTTTTTTATGATGAAACATAATTGCAAACCCAGGTTAGTAGTATGTGAGACAAGTGAGTTGATACAGTTTTTATAATAAGATGAGCCTGTCAACAAGGAGAAGAAGATTTTGTTATTTGACCTATAAACATGTTGTTTTTCTCATTTTTGCCACTTTGTTTTTAATCCAGCAGTCAAGTACTTTTCCTCTTGGACCTTAAACATCTGGCAAAGAGGAGTAGATCTTGTAGCCTTTAGTTTAACATGATTGGCAATTATTTTCTTCCTTATGTCCTTAGACAGCTCTTGTCTTTGTCTTGTCCATTGTATTGTCCAGTGATATTAACTGTAGACAATAGTCTGGATGGAAATATCGCTTCACTCCATTGCTTTATCATCCGTGCTACAGGACAGGATGTCTATCATCAGGATGTCTATTCAGGCTATTTTAGTAGAAAAGAAAAGAAACCTTCTATTGCTTTGTCTTATTCAAACTAAATAAAAGAGCTTTTTATTTCAACACTTTTCACAGGGAATGGAGCGTTAAACACAGGTTGAGGTGGTATGGTACCAGCTGTTTTGTCCACATCCATAAATGAAGGTTTTAAGCTACATAGCTACGTGTAGTTGAAACCTAACATTACTTTGTCATTTCTTTGCCTTTGCTGATGGTAATGGTAACTTCAGGGTTTTCTGATTTACTTAAGGTGCTATAAATGCTAAAATGTGCAATGCTAAAGGTTACTTTTAAGCCATTTATTTGCTAATTTTAGCATACTAACAGAAACATTGCAGATTCACTGTCAAAATTAATTCATTTACTTGTCTTGAGCAGTTGAAAACAATGCTAATGATGTTAGCATGCTAATAGTAGAGCTAGATGGTTTAAATGCTCATTAAAGGTGTTACACGTAAGTTTTGCTATTGTTACATAGCAAACATTAGAATTAAAACCAATCTAGCAGACAAATTTACCCACCAACAGAGTTAACTCTTCATTCATTTCTTTGCATTAGCTGATAGCATGCTAATTCTGGTATTAGCTGGTTTCAATTATTATTTAAAGTGCTATACATGTGTTTTTTGCTATTGCTACATAGCTAAAATTAGCATTAACAGCTGTATACTTTCCAATATAACAAACTTTATTCATTTAACCATTAACAGGTGTCTCCAGTCGATTGAAAACAACACCAATATTAACTCTTAATAGCGTGCTAATGTTGGAGCTAGCTGGATTGACTGTTCTTCAAAGGTTTTGTCATTGCTAGATAGCCACTTACAGCATTAACTGCTGTATGTCTCGCAGAATCTGACTACCTATCACTATCACACCTATCACTTCATTTCTTCATGCTAATCAGCATGCTAACCAGCTAGCCCCCAGCCATTCACCTGTTCCTGACCAGTCTTTACTTGACCTTTAAATCATGCTCGTCATCATTATACAGGGAGTTTCAATCCTGTGATTTTCTAAAAAAGAATTGTCTCTTTTATATCTCAAATTTGTTGAACACTTGATAATTTAATATCTTAAGAACAAGTCGTCAAAATATCTTAAAATGTGAGTACTTTGAACTTGGTGACTAATGCGCGATCACACTTTTAGCCCAGGAGGAATTAAACCATGACAGCATTACATTGGCATGGACCCTGTGAACTTCTCATTGGAAATTTAAAATGTGTGAGAAAATGTGACATGAAGAGGATGACACAGTCTGCATTTTTTTTATTTCTTTTTAAACCAGGTCTGAATTTCTAACACTAATCCTAACATCTTTCCTTGACTATCCGTCACACTGAGTGCCCCTTCAGCTTTTGGGAGTTGGTACCTGTTCACGGGCTGAGATGCTCTGACAATGCGGAGTGATTTATTAGAGGTTAGCACCGACACAAAGGTCGACTAAGCAGCTCAGCCAATCGTTTCGAGGTGTCAAGCTTTAAGTTTCTGTGTGAAATCAACCTGTCGACAGGCCTGCTGCACTCCACACCCGCCTGAGGTTATCTTCACCAAAGAGCTTTTGAGAACAAGCTGCAGATGTCCAACAACTGCAGCAGCGCTGCTTCTTTAGATAAGTTTGAGTGATTGTATTGAAAAAAGCTTGTGGGATTATCTCATGTCATCTTTTTCCTCCCCGATGCAGATGTGCAACATCCCCCACCTGAGCACACAGCTGGACCTGCTGCTGATTCTGAGAGAGCTGCCGATCAGCATGAGCGACCTGCAGCCTGTGAGTTCACACCGACGCCTACAGAGTCTGTCTCACCGTCTGCTGCAACACTGACCATGTTTACGTCAATCAGTGCTGTGAAGACCATACATATTTATCTTCCCCCTTTTTTTTTTTTGCAGATATAATAAGAAAATATAGGAAATGTGTACAAAGTATTTAAGAACAAATAAAATGTTCTCATGATTCTGGATTCAGACTCTATCCACCCTCAGATTTGTTGCCCCAGCAGTGCTTCAGTGACCAACAACCACAAGGAAGAAGCTGATAACAAAGTCATTGTTCATCACTCAGATCACTGATAAACATGTCTGGTCTGACATAAACTGTTGGCAGATCCAGATGTGACAGGAGTCTCAAGATCAGCTGCTGACTTCACTTTGTCCCACCCAAAATAGATGCTGCAGTAACAAGCATATTAACAAGACATTATGAGTTGAAGCCACACAAAACATGCTTCAGGTCTCTGGTGATCCTCTTTATTGTTCACTGAGGGGGAGTTCTGCCCTAGTTTGTCTCATCAGGAGTCTTTGGATATCATCCTTTGGCCATTGGCTTTTCTCATTTTGACCAAGGTGACATCAGCAGCTGATTTTGAGACTCCTGTCACATCTGGATCTGCCGACAGTTTATGTCAGACTAGACATGTCTATCAGTGATCTGAGTGTGGACCAGTGACTTTGTTATCAGCTTCTTCCTTGTGGTTGTTGGTCACTGAAGCACTGCTGGGGCAACAAATCTGGGGGTGACCAGAGTCTGAATCCAGAATCACCTACTAAAGAGGTGTCGTCTTCTGCTCTTAGAGACTCTATGAACCACAAGTAAATCTAAGGTTTATGATCACAGTGACTGACTGATTTACAAATGCTTCGTCTGACAACTACACGTGTCAGTAAACACAGGAGGACACAACATATGAACTTTCTAACAGTTGGTATGTGTTACAAAAAGCTGAGAAATGTTTCTACTGAGACATTTATCAGAATAAAGTGTTTGCTGTCAAAGAAGGAAGTAAGTAACTCTTATTTCGAAAGGAAGACAGAGTCTAGTTTAGTTTTGTTTTGTAGCTAAAACTCAGATTAAGGTTTAATCCAATAAACAAACATGAGGAGAAGTTGAAAAGGTGGAAAAGGGACAAGGGAAAACAGCAATGAGTGTCCATTATAAGTTACTTTCTAGGAAAACCACTGCAATTATCATGTTTTATTTTCAACATGAAGTTTTTCAGGTTAAAGTTATGAAAAATCCCTGTTAACACAATTATTCTGGTTAAGATGAGAATATTTCTGTTAATGTAAACGCGGCCAATGAACACATGATGGAGACCAAACATGCAAATTTCTTTCATAATGCAGACATTAATGTTCGGATGCATCAGGGTTTTAGCTGGAGATGAACAAATGTTAATACACAAAAGCTTTTCTCTGCCATTTTGTTCAAAGTGAAGTAGTTTTTATTCTATTTCCACGACAGTTAAGTGTCTTGGAAACAGAAAGGTTTGAGAGGCACTTTAAAGAAGACCTCTCTTCATTTGACGTATAAAAAAAGAAAAAAAAAGGATCTTAATCAAATCAACTCCGCTAGTCGCTAGTGTAAAACATATAAAACTTCTTCTTTTTTTGTTTTTTTTGTTCAAGAAACCCGATGAAAACCCACTTTGGGAGTTTTCACAAGAGAAAGCTGTGGAGAAATTCATGAATTTAACTTCATAACTGCAAAGTCCTGGACTCTCTCCAGCGGCTTTATTGAATTAATAAAGATACACACAGTCACAATTTAAATATACATTTCTTATTTTAGTATTTTCTCTCTGTCAGGCTGATGTTTAAGGTTGTTGCTGTGCAGGTACTTAGACATGCCAGGTTCATCATTAGTCAGACTAATTGTGATTGCGGCTTGTTGTTTATTGGCACTGGGGACTGCAGGCTGTGAAGATATTGCAGTCAGGACTCGAATACCTCCTAGCTCCTCTGTAGTGTTATTTTATTTATTTTTTTTATTTGATTCTCTGCAGCTTCTGTTTCTTTCAGCATCAGTGCTTCAGTCCTAATCTCTTGTCTTGCTGACTGTCTGAGAATAGAGAGAAACAATGGAGGGAAGAGTGATGGCGCTGTAATCTGTTGACTGTGACCGTAATTTTTCTTTGTCTAAAACACAACAGACAAACATATTGTGCTGCAGCGAGAAAGATTAGCAATTTCATTAAGTTTCAATGTGCTCATGGCTGTTTCTACCTGATGCGGTTTCACAGATTTATTAAAGCAAAAAAAAAAAAAAAAAAAGGTTATTTGTTGATCAAACTTTGTGTGACAATAATCCACAGAGTGGAGTGTCGTCATCCGTCGTCTCACAGCTCAACACGATCAAACATTTGAGAGGTTCAGCTCCTCTGTCGCAGGATACTTTAAACCCTTCGATTGTCTGAGTCATCACAAGTGTTCAGGTTCAAACATTAGGGAGGATTTACTCGCCACCTGACAGACGAGGCTCCTTCACTGAAGAGATTGGAGGAGTCACCAGATGGGGAGTATTTTCTCACCTCCGGTGTTTTTGTTGGCGTCAGTGCGACAGGGTTTTACACCACATTGTGGAGCTGACTCAGTCTATTAGCTGTTTCTTGTCTGTCTACACGCTCCTGTTGACATATCAGGTTTTTTGTGATGTAAAATAACAAGACGCAGACAAATTATTTCAAAAACATTTCTCAGCTACTCTCAGTGACTTAAAACCGGTGAATTTAAACTGAAACTGAAATCTTTTAGGAGCAAGAATCAAACTAAACTCATACAACATTGTGGCACCTTTTGAATTTCGTACATCATCCAGTCTTTTTGGGTTGGAACATCATTGTGATTGTGAGCAGATTTCTAATGGGATTTATTTCTAAACTCGAACGCTACTAAACTTTAATCTTCCTCTGAAGCGGTTCTGTTATTGATTTAGATGTGAGCTTTGGGCCGTTTAGAGTTTAGCTCCCGTGAGATGAGATAATTATATTAAACTTCAAAATCAAAGTAAACTTTATTGTCAGTTCTGTCACATGTACAGGACAAACACATGAATTCAAAGAGCGTTTCCCTCGGCCCCTACGGTGTAGACTTTTAAAATAAAAATGAAAAAAATTAAAATAACATGAAACATGAGTATAAGAATAGAATAAATTATAATACAATAAAATGTTGATATGTTTAAGCATGAAAAATATATTAATATAATCCAACAAAGGCACCTTGAAATAATCAAATCAAATCATATTAAGCTGAGCTTCCATTATTAGATGTGAAAAGTTTGGTGTTTATCATGTGGTAAAGGCTGAATTATAAGCAGTGGCAGCTGGTCCAATTAATTATTTGAACACGTTTACTTCTCATACACTTCCTGTTTGCTGTAAACATGTGACCTGAGGCTGCTTTTTAATTGGCCGTTTAAAGATTTATCACGATGTACAGGCTTGATTGTTGGAAAAACTAAAAGTGGACGCATAAATGTGGGGATGTACTTTATAATGGATGTGGTTTTGTTTAAAATTAACTAGATGCATTCAGACTCGTGTTAAATAGTTAATACATATCAAGAACTAATTAAAGTAACTCAGTAACTCATTAGATAAACCAGCGAGTACAGTGAAAACAGTCAAGAACAAATAAAAAATAGAAAATATGGCACAACAGTGATTTTGCAAAGACCAGGATGTTTGTCCAAAACTGATAAAAATACAAGAAAGAGGCTGCCAAGAGGTGACAGCGACATTAAAGGTGCTGCAGGAAATTATGCCAAGTACTGACATCGACAGCTTGATAATGACCCAAAGCAAATACAACCAAATCAATAGAAGAGTAGTGAGTACAGTGAAGATAGTCAAGAACAAGAGGATAAAATAAGGTACAACAGTGAAATTATGCCAAGAACTGATTGTTTTTTTTGTTTTACATGTGACATCAATCTCTTGTATTCCTCTGTGTGAAAACATACATCAAGTCTCCAAAAAAGCAAGTGCAAAAATGTGTATCACCATGAACGTATCACCATGTGAACAGTGAAGTATGATGGTGGCAGCATCACGCTGTGACTTTCAGTTTCAGTAAAGTTTTAGCACAAAACCTCATTATCTTTTAGCACAATGACGACATAAAGGAAATACATCCAAATCAACAAGAGAGTTCAAAAGTTACATTTGTTTTAGGTGTTTAGGTCTTTAGGGAGTACAGTGAAGACCGTTAAAAGAGCTACAGGAAATTATGCCAAGTACTGACACCGACAGTTTGAACAGTCCAAAGCAAATACATCCAAACTGAGAAAAGACTAAAAAGTCATGTTTGATTAATGTCTAATGTTTAAGTCTTTAAGGAGTACAGTGAAGACAATCAAGAACAAGAATAAGGTACAACAGTGAAATTATGCTGAGAACTGATTGTTTGTTGCATGTGACAGCAAAAAGTATGTGCAAAAATACGCTATAGTACGAATGTATCACCATGCGAACGGTGAAGCATGAAGCTTCGGTGCTGTCTCTTCAGCTGAAACTGTGGTTTTGGCACAAAACCCTCAGATTTGAAAACTTGAAAACTAAAAATGAAGATGAAGGATTTCATCTTTTACCACATCAACGAACTAAAATGTGTCAAACAAAATCAACAACGAAAGTTAAAAAGTCAAGTCAAATTAATTGAATGCGCGTTTGCAGCCAACAGCGTTTTGAAATTATGATGATTTTTTTTTTTTTTTCACATCACAGAAACCTTGCTGCATTTTATCAGGAGGGTGCAGACCATTTTATAACCACTGTAACTATGAGAGTCAAAGACACTGAGCCAAAGCCAGTGGTGCAGTAGATGGGACGAGTGTTGAACGGGGAGGAAACTGCCTGAGGCTGTAATGTGTTGGACAGCAACAAAAAAAAAAAAAAAAAAAAAAGAAAAGAAAAAATGAAGCCTTTTCAGCACTTTTGTGAATCGCACCTCCATTTTCCAATAAAAGTCATAGTGAAACAGAAGTTAGAGCATCTTTAGCCTCAGAAATGTGACATATTTCTTCATGAGACACAATATGTGGCCGAGCTACGATCACATGAGGTAGAGAAATTGAGTTCTGCAGCTTTTATTGGCAAAAACAGAGTAATATGGAGCTGTGGTGAGATACTGACTACCTGCAGTAGCACCGTTGGAGAAGAAGCTTTCTGCAAGTGAGAAAAACTTTATTTGTACAGGACATTTCATGCCTGGTTTGGAGATGGTAAAGAGAAAAAACAAACATATATAAGATTAAATACAATAATAAGATCAACAGTTGACCAATAAAAACATTTTTTTTTAGTTTAAACCAATAAAAGGAGTAAAAAAAAACTAAAAGTAAAGGTGAAGACAGAGTGTTTTTAACATTGGAGCGAATCCAATTTCAATGGGTGTATAAAAGCTAAAGGTAGTAGTAGTAGTAGTAGTAGTGGAAAATCGAATGAGAACGATGTTGGAGTGACCAGTCTTTAAAATAAGCATTAAACCTCTAAAATGTTTACCTTATTTTTACAGAAAGCCAATCAAACAACCTCAGCAAAGGTGCTATAAGGTCGTATTTCCTATTTCTTGTAGCTGCGGAGGCGATAAAACCTGTTTTTAACATAAACAAACTGGTCAGTTTGGTGAATTTACTCTGATTTTCTTTCAGTGGATGCGACACGAACGACACTAACGTCAACCTGAACCCATTACATCAGTACAATAGAGACATTAATAACAAATTAGATTAGCAAATTAATAAACGAACTTCTTCTTCAATGATATTTCAGCTAGCTACAATAAGACATAATAAATGCTAGTTTGGAACAGGCTAAGAGCCAGGGCTAGCTTGTTAGCATGCTAACTTGAGTTAAGAAAATTAAGTTAGAGACAGACACAGGCAAAACAGGAGTCGGCTAGCTTCGGCAAGACTGTGGAGTAAACAGCAGCTAATGCTAATGTTAGCTATGTAGCAATAGCAAAGACTTATAGCATCTTTAGCACCAGAATTAGCATGCTGACATAAGCAGGAGCAAAGAAATTAGTTAACGATAGCATTGCTTGTAAGACACCTGTTGGCAAGTAGAGATATTGATTTTAATACTGCATTCATGGTCATCCCTTCTAGACTGGTGGATAAACGGTATTTGATGCTAACATTGCTAATGTAGCCATAACAAAAACGTATATACAGCACCTTTAATGAGCCAGCTAGCTGAAGAATTAGCATGCTAACATCTGCAGGAGCAAAGAAATTAAGGAACAGTTAATGTTGCTACTGCTTTCTGCAAAACGTACATATAGCGCCTTTAATGAACATTTAAACCAGCTAGCCTCTCCATTAGCATGCTAACATCAGTAAATAAATGAATGAAGAGTTAATGTTGGTGTTTTTTCTACCACTGGTGAGATTAGATTAGATCTGCTAGGTTAGTAAATATACAGCTTTTAATGTTAATGTTAGCTATGTAGCAATAGCAAGATCACATACCAAGAGATAACGGGCTCCTGGAAGTAGATTTAAATGCCTCCCTGAGTCGTTTCCATTATCTTTCAAACAAACTCCAATAGTTTTCCATGATGGTGCAGATGGTTGTGGATATCTGTTTTTCTTTGCTGTGTAATTGAAACTGTCTCACTGGAAGGTTTTGGGAAGATATTTAAAGCAAAACAAAAAAACACACCATATGGTGGGCGTGATGTTGTAGCTTTATTTGGAGACGATTCTCACATCGTCAACTTGTTTTCCCTACAGCGCACCGCTGGCAAAAAAAAAAGAAAAACACTAAAAACTTTTGATTTCCATCCATATTCAATAGGATCTGCTCGGAGGAAGGAAATTGTGTGATATTCTTGAGGGATATTTGAACCTGACACAATTACATACCAAATAATAATCTTCCCGTACAACAAACAAGCTGCTAATAATTTATTTTTTGAGGTCAAATGAGGTATTGTGAGTTGGTTGTTGATCATTATAATGTAAACCTCTAAAGCCTGGAGTTATTTTTATCTTCGCTCTGTCATCCAAAACAAGCCTCGGCCTCATCCCACTTAAATTTCATAACGTTGTTGTGTAGAGATGTGAAAGCAAGAGCTCGGATTACAAACCAAATTACTTTTCTCTGCGCCTGTGTTTGTCTTGCAGCTGATTAACCAGAAGATCAGGATGTGCACGCAGCTGCACGACTCCAGGTCATTTGTTTCCGTGCTGGAGTACCTCCTCGCCATCGGCAATTACCTCAACGAGAACGCCGGAAAGGAAAAGGCCAGGGGATTCCGTCTCTCCTCCTTAACAAAAGTACGTCTCTGCCACTGTTTCCTGACCTTTGATTGAATTGAGCCGCGAGGCTAATAAGACTGTTCATCGATAAACACAGCAGAGTTGCTGAGCATGTTCATTCAGTTCTCTGTCTCATTCCTTCCTGTTCACTCTGCTCTGTGACGTTTTTTTGATGTACAATTTGATCACTGACTGTCATTAAAGGAGCAAAATGTAACAACTGTGGTAAAAACTTCAGTCAAATTCAGTCAAACCTGCTCTGTAAGTTTTCAGAAAAGTCCCCTCACTTGGTTAAAAACCCCGATCAGTGACACAACTGGACGGGCTTCACCGATCGTCTTCTTCATCTCGTTACTGTAAATAAACTACATGTTGCAGAGAGAGAAAGAGTGAGAAAGAGGAACTTTTCGTTTCGCGTTGGAAAAAATAAATGAATTAATTTGTAGCAGCCAGTGTTAATTCTGTGGAGATCCACCACACATTGATCATTATATGTGAAACCCTGTGATCATTTGTGACAGTTTCAACTGTGTCGCTTTGTTCACTTCTTTGTTTCTAGAAACTATTTATTGATATGCTTCTGCCGCTGGGTTTTAAAAACGGCGCTTCTGTTGACTGCGTCATGTGCTGTCTTGAGTTACAACCAATCGCCAACCTAAAAGCCCGTCCAAGAACTTTTCAGGGCTGAATGGAGCCCCTACCCCTGGGCAGGGACTTTTTTCAGCCCCTAAATGTTCCTGAGTTTCGTCTCACATGAACAGTTCTTCTGGTGGAGACGCACCAACGGCCGAGTTCCTGTATTATTACCCGGAGGTTCCTGCGGTGGAAACTGACTTGGTGATAGGGAGCATCAGGACAAAACACTAAATCAAAACATAAACATGATTGGTGTGCTGTAAATTACATGTTAAAATGTCAGTATCACTCAAATTAACATGAATCCTCAATCTCTGGTGACATATTAAGATTAATTTACGATTAATTAAAATCTTACATACTGCTCCTTTAAGTAGGCTCCATCCAAGATTGTGGATGTTTTCACTGCTCACTCTGGGGTTGCTTTTGCCAAGAATTAACTAAGTAGATTGATACCAAACTCATATTTATCCAGTAAATATACAATTGTCTGCTCCAAGTTAGCTTAGCTTAGCATAAAGAAAGGAACGCTATAACGCGCTAACTAGTGAACTAATTGGATTCTTTTTTACTAGCACCTACAAACCTCATAAATTAAAAAAGTTAAAGTTTCTTGGCGAGGACCAGAAACTTTCTAAAGTCTCTGCAGGTTTTTTATAGTATCTTCACACTGATGGCAAAACTTTTAGTTAGTCTGGGCCAAGAAATGTCCCTATAGGGTACATCGTCCCCATAAAACCACATCATCTTTGTTTTTACACATTTTTTTATGCTTTGGGTTAAAAGAAGCACTTTGTTAAGTGTTGTATTAGACGCAGCATCTGAGGTGAATGGGTACAGAGGAGGGAATAAATTCCTTATAGAATTTATAAAAAAAATACTAAATTGAACATTATTCAGTTAAAAATTGGAAGTTAAAATGGACCGTGGACCGTGGGGCAGTGGGATGTTAATGTTTAAAAATATCTTATCTTTCTTTATCACGCTGACCGTGTTTCTGACTCCATTGAAAAAATAACAAACAAATACAAATAATTTATTATACAAGGAAAAATACTGTAACCATTTCTTGTCACTGAATATAAAATATTAAACTGGACAGCACGAACTGGATCCCAAGTACTTAGTGGTTAGTGTTGAACGGCTAAACCTCCTTTTACTAGCAGCTAGTGTTGTTGGTTATAAGATAACAGATAAACACGTACAAGGTGAGGACTCACAGTTTTACCCCAGAAACAATGTTGATTATCTTTGCGGTTAGTGAACAAAGAAAATGTCCATAACACTGTGTAACAAAATAAAAAAAGATAATATTTTATTCAAAATATTCTCTCACACTCTCATAATATATTGCAAACAACGTCTTCTGGGTCACTTCTTAAAACAAAAGGTAACTATCTTATAAAACTTGAATGTAAATGTAAAAACTTAATATAAAAAATGTGAGTGGTATAAGTCTTAACCACAATATATCGTGACCAACTTTGTTTGTTGAGGTTAAAGGACCTTCGTTGTAAAAGTTTTTACTAAGATTCTTGCACTGCAACAGCGTATCACTGTTGATTAAATAAATAATTATATTATAAGAAAAACTGAATGTCTTGCTGATGAGATAAAAGACGAAAATTTAAGAGAAAAAAAAGAAAAGACAACTTCAATCTTGTTGATGTTTAAAATGTTGTTCCCAAAACAGAATGTGACTCTTGTACCTTTTTGATTAATAAGTAAATAAACCTCATCGACAGTTTCATACATTATAATAACAACGTCAAGGGAGCGGCGGTCTGACGCCTCCTTCCAGCTGATTACATCAAGATGCTCAGGAAACGTGTTCAACCAATCATAACCTAATCAAACACATATTGCACAGACGACCTCTGGGCTCTCCCCAGATAGTAAAGATTGTGTCTGTAGTCAAACAGAAATTTGTCATTTTTGGATTCATTTAATCTCAGAGGAAGCAGGGTGAAGGTCTTTAGTTTGACTATGTCATAGTTTTACCACACAACTTAAAAAGTAAAGGTGAACAAGGTAAAGGCTTTTGTCTTGACTGTGGTGGATTTCAGACTCTTTCTGAAGCAGTTATGTCTATGTTTTAGAGTTCAATAATTGGTTTTGGGTGAGTTTTGGTCATTTTGTTTTTTAATTTGCATCTCTAATTTGGGCCACATAATTTGGGTCGTACATCCTTCTTTAACTTGGCCAAAATTGGGCCAAATTTGGTCCGTAATGATCTGAGTTTTGTTTAGTCTGACTGGAGGCAGCTTTGGTGGTGTTCTGGTTTGCAGTGTTGCCTCAAACCTTCCTGCGTAGAGTTCGCATCATGTCTCTTTGCTTCCTCTTTGTTTCCTCTGGGTACCTCAGCCTCCCTGACTCTAAATCACCAGCAGGTGTGACTGTGACGGTGAATGATCACTCAGCCTTGTGATAGACTGACGACCTGACGATCAGGATGTAACCAAACGTCAAGTGACCATTAAAGGATAACCTGTGTAGCTAATGGACAGATACCAGAGTCTCAAATGACACAGAATCTCATAAACGTGTTCCTTAAAATGATCCCGTTAAGGTTCAGTAATGGATTTTACTGTTGTCAGGAGTTTGTGAAAGTATATTTTTTCCTTCCCACTGAATTTATCTTGAACATCTCCGTCCGTCGGGAAGGTTTAAGGGGCAGCGCTCTTTGCACAGGAGGAACAGAAGCGAAACGTCCTCTGCTGCGTTTAATGAAGGCGAGACGTTGCGTTTCCTCCGAGGTGTTTCCAGGTTTAATTGAGGAGAGTAAACTGCTGCAGACTCTCATCAAATTAAAACCCTGACACTGCTCCCAGGAAATCTGCACCGATGTTATCTAAGATATTTTTATTTGGGTGAGGGGGTTATTTTATTTATTTTTTTTTGTTTTTTTTCTTCTTATGATTGTCGCCCTCGGAGACCGCCTGGCCTGAGCCATAAATTGTTAAACAGCATAACCTAGAAAAAGACGATGAGTGCCCGTCTCAGGATTAGAGAGGTCCCTCTTGCATTTCAATTATGTGGCACCATCAAGTGCAACATGGCATGAATTTAGAGTCATCATCACCGTTTTAGTCTGACATAACCTGACATGAAAGCAGCTGCAGTTAATTCACAGATACAATGAGTAATTATAGAAATATCATCATATTTACAACCTACAACCAACCAATTTTACAATAAGTGCAAACAGATTTGATTGGATTCGATTTCAACTTTCAACAACCAGTTTTTCTTGGATATGAAAGAGATTTTGACAAAACTTAAGATGCAAATTTTATAAATATTAATACTACCATGTTGAAAATTGAGCCAAAGTCATTATAAGACTGTAGTTTCTATTGAATATGAGCCACAGAAATCAGCTCTACAGTAACATTAATGCTCATAATTGCGTTGAACTGTGAACCTCTAGTATGAACATCTCATAATTATTTCTGTACAGTTCTTTAATGTCCTCTTACATCTTACATAGAAATATATGAAGCTCAGGAGAGAAAAACATGATATTGTTCACTCGGTTTATTAAAGAAGTGCCCTTGATTTATTAACACATTCACAGGTTTTTATTAAACTGTGAGTTCATGTTACTGACGTCTTTGCTGTGATTCATTAACTGAAGTGTGTAAGAATCTATGACTTCTTTGGTTCTTCTCTGTAGCTCTGGTGTCATCTGCCAATTGTTGTATTTTTTCTCAAACCTTTCTTGTTTCTGCACTTTTATTAGAACATTTAACTGGGAGCAACATAACAGAAGCCAATCTTCCTGATGGTGGTTGAAATGGACCATTTAAGTTCAGGATTTCTTCTATTTCCTTCTCTGCCTCTCTCCAGAAAACTTGTAATTTGAGGTAGTCAAAGTCTTTTGGTCCAGTAGAGAGGACTGGTGTTGTTGTTGTTTGTATATTTGTTGTGTTGCTGGTTTGTATTCACACTGAGCTCTTCAGGTTATTTCCCTCTCCTCATCTTCAATTATGATGTTTACCTCCAACTCCCATTTACCTTTCACATCAAACATGTTGATCCATACTAATCCTTTTATAATGACAACATCTTCTTTTCTCTGGGTTTGTTTGTTTGTTTCTCTTCCATCTCAGTAATTCTTAAAGTTGGTTGCCATTTCCTTAATTTTGACCTGTTCCTTATGAATCAACAGATAATAATGACTATATATAAAAACATCTAATTTGAAAATACCTGAAAAAGTCTAAAGCTGCATTTCCATACAGCTTAATGGACAGGAAGTCGACAACTGAAGGATTTTTATCATCTTTGGTAGAGACACAGGTAGATTAAGTTGATTTCTCACTCCTTCCCAAACTGTTAATCTGTTGTTTACCCAGTTTTAAACCATCCTGAACCAGTGTTGCTGTGTAGCAGCAGCAGCTTCATCCTGCTGAAAGAGACCACTGTGAACTTGGTCTTCCTCCCGTAGTGCTGCTGTACTTTGGGACTAACTGTGACAGTCGGGCTAAGGAACATTTTCCTGCATGTTTTTCCTCAGTGTCACTTGTTGAAAGGTGATGACGGGATGAATTTGTAAAATCCAGCAGTTTTAACCGGGTCAGATGAGCTAGTGAATCACTCAGCCCTCATATCTACCACTGCAGACTGGAAACATCTTACAACATCTGTAGGTTTGAACCATTTCTCCTTTTTCCAACATCAACTTCAAGTACAAAATGTTGATTTGCTGCCTATACTAAATCATTTCGATTCTGTGTGACAATTTGGTTTGATTTGATATCGATTCATTTAGAGATATTTCAATTTCAATACCAGTTTTTTTTTTTAAATTAATTACTTGAAGATCAATGTTTACATTAAAAATCGACCCCATAGTCATTAGTAGTAGTTGGCTGCTGAAGATAGCCTCAGTTTTAGTCAACGGTTCGACTGATTTTTGACAAATGTTTCTTCTGGGATGAGTCTCCGAACAGTTCAACTGACCAATCAGGAGCATCGTCCTCATAAATATTAGCTGCTGTCGCATCAGTCGGTCAAAACAGGAGAAGCATGTACGACGAAAAGTTTGTTATAGATGTAGAAACATATAAGAGGGAAATTACATTAAAAAACACAAAAGAAACAAACAAGCTGCTGCTGATGGATACGAGATGAAGACAAAAGCTGGTGAGACCGTTCGAAGTATTGGGCGAATCGATGTCTGATCTTTCAAATAAATATCATTATAATGTCGTGGCTGATTGAGGTAAACTGCCTCTCGGACCTTGATGCACATGGCTGAGGTTTTTCAGTAAACCTCTGTGTTTTTCTCTCTCCTCTAGGTCTCTCAGCTCCGAGGGCGAGACAGGAAGTTCACCTTGCTTCATGCCCTTGTGGAGCAGATCATGTTGCATGAACCTTGTTTGGCCACTTTTACCGAGGAGTTGGCAGAATTTGAAACTGTCCCTGGAGGTATTTGCTAATCAAGATTCGATCAAAGCAGGAAAAAAAAAAAATTCGGTGCAATACTTTTCAATTGACGTTGTTAAGTGAAACGTATTTTCTTTGTGTGTTTTTTTGGATAGCCTCCATCAAAGGCCTGACCGCAGAGGTAGATGGTGAGTAGATCATATTTTACTACTGTTTCTTAAAGTTGCTGAGATCGCCGTAATACTGACACTCCCTGTTTTTTTTTGTGCCAACGCAAGTTGTTTTTGAGGAAGTGTGATAGTAACATTTGCTACATCCGCTCCATAATTGTAGTTTCAGTATACTTTTTTTTTTGGGCGAAACATCACAATCTCATTGTCTGGGGGCTTTACAGGCTCGATCCAATATATATCGTCTGTAGGTCGGCTTAACAAACAGACGCCACAAGCACAAATGCAACACTTAACAGGACCACACAGGAGACAGCATCTGATTTAAAACAGCTATTTGCTTCAGTGGTCAAATATGATGGATGATAACCAATGTGTGTGTGTGTGTGTGTGTGTGTGTGTGTTTCAGTCCTGAAAAATGAATTGCAGAAAGTTGTTCAGTACAGAAAAACTTACAGGAAGAAAAACGCTCTTCACCCAAACTTCTCCAAAGAACTGAAGGTGAGGCAACAAAAAAAAAAGAAAACACTGTTAATTATTTACTCATACGTTCACAACTTAATGGCACATTGTTTACAAGAATCTTTATTACAGTTTAATTTATAAATGAATCCATTTGTTTATTGTATTTGTATGGATCAGCCTGCAGGTCCAGGTTAAGTAACAATACTGGATTAAAAGTGATGGTCTGGAGTAATTTGAACTCAGGGTTTCACCATGAATACCAACACTCCCTCCAGAGATATTTTACATTGGTCGAAGGATTTTCTAGTTTGACTGTCCTTTGTTTAGTCGTGGTCCAGATCAGCAGATTCATTATTTTCCTCGCTCTTCACGGACACATCGGTCTGTTGTTCAGGAAAATGATGAATCTGCTGATCTGGAACAACCTTCATCACCAGTTGTTATAAAAAAAAATATGTTGGGTAAGTCTTGTAAAACAGTGTTTTTAACAAACTCTCAGTTCACTTACTAAGTTATCAGTACTTTAGTTTATGTGTAGGGACCCTATTCATGCTGCTGCTGAAGTGAAGTGATATTTTGAGCTTTATTAGTGGTTAAAAAATGACAATTTAGATATGTTTGGCTGACTGCCCCATTTACTTTTATTGTTAAATATTTGGTTGTGAAAATAAAAGACGGTCAAACTTGATTTTCCAACAACCAATGTTAAATATCTCTTGAGGGGGAGTTTGACTCATATTTGTGGTTAAATAGATCCTGGATTCAAATTACTCCAGATGATCACTTTGAAATTATATTTTTGTCACATTCATGCTGTAGTTTTCATCTAAACGTTTCGTACTTCTACTGATACTAAACTCCACAATATGATTTTAATGATGCACATGAATGAATGAATTATTGGCTCAGTTTGTTATTTTTTAATGGAACAAGAGTCAAGCTGTTCTTTGAAATTACTCTTTGATTTCACTTTACTAAAAAAACTCAACATAAACTCAAATTAACCTCCAATTACTTTGATTTCATTGAATTGACTTTGTCACCATTTCAACATTTTAAAAATATCTAATGGTATATAACGTTTCTGAACAAACATTGTTTTTTTCAAAGCCCCTGAAGTCCCATAAGATAATATATCATCTTTTTTTTTTTTTTTTTTTGTCTGCACAAGATTATAACTCGCTCCCAGAAGTTATTATGTTGCAGACAAGATAAGACAGTGTCACCTTTTCAGGACTTTAGAGGCTCTGTACATTTCTCTGTTTACCTTTGTGGTAAATAAAATAAAATGTACATTATTTATTAGCACACAACCTTAGCCAGTCATAAAATATACTGCACAGAGAAGTTCCCTTGTATAGAGGAACAGTAACATATAGTGAATATATGAGTTTTACTTCTTAATGACAAGTATGAAGAGTTTAACCCCAGAGAGACACCAGAGCAGCCGCTGTAACAGTGATTATCAGAGTCAGTTCGTGACTTGTGAATGATTGACAACTTGAATAATGTGTGAATGGATGAACGAGTTCACCTGGACTTCCTCCCTCTCTTACCCCAGATGGCGATTGAGAAGTACAACACGGATCTGACGGCGCTGACGAAGACGTGTGAGGAGATGAAGAAACTCTACTCTGTCACGCTGGTGATTCTTGAGTTATTATTTCAATATCTCCTTTGTGCAGCCCCTCAGATGGATGGTCCTCCTGCTTCACTTGTGTCTAGATGACCCTCTTCTATTATTTGTCATCGTACCTCCCTTCACCCTGTGCTGCGAGCTCACATAACTGTATATTTCAGAGGAAGTCCCCAAGGTTTCTTTTTTTGAGCTGGAGGGTGTACGCGACGATATAGTGCAGCTGATTTAAAATATACAACCGCCGCCGTCATTTAACAGCAATAAATATCCCAGCAAACAAACAAACAAACACAAGAAACGTCTCCAACTCGTCCTCTAAAGGTCGATCCAGGTCATCGGTTCCCGTTACGTCACAAAGGCGTTTGGGGAAAAGTCCTTTCCACGTCCTTTATGTTATACTTAGATAATTAATTCAGTATTCCAACTGTCACTGTCTCCTGTAGCTATAAAGTGTGAAAGACAAGTTCATCCATCCTAAATATCTGAGGTGACGTCCATGAACGTGTTCAAGAGATTAAAAAACAAAAGAGCAGGAAGAGCAGGATGGGTTTTTAAGTATTAACCCACAAGGACACAGCACTTTTTTTTGGTTTATTGCTTTTGTGAAGTAATTTGGAGTCGTCTTTTTTCACCGAGTGACATCTTATTAGTCTTGTTCGTCTTTGAAGTCCTTCAAGTTTTTTGTTTTCTCATCTAGGGTAAGATAAGATCAGACAAGATCAGACCCATGGGAGAATAAATATAGACGCTAAAAACATTTTTTAACAGAAATATTATTAATAAATAAAAATACAACTGGACAAAAAAAAAAGCAGTTAAAAAAGCAGTAGTTATTACACTGTTTCTACACCTAAAACTGAAGTCAGTAAGCTGTGTCCTCCTGTGTTTATTGGCACGTATAGCCAAAAAATAACCATTTGAAAAAAAAAAAAAAAGCTGCTTTGATAAAAGTAAAATATGCAAAAGTTTTGCAGTAACATTACAGGTGTTGGGGAAAAACACATATATTACTATAACAACATTCACAATGTGGTTCACCTACAGGTTAAGTCATGTGTTTTTCCCCGACAATGGGCTCAGATTCTGGAGGGAAAATAAGATCGTAATATGGATGTGTCATTAGTTGTTAACCCGACTATTCTATCAGTTATGTAAACATGAATATGAAACTCATGGAAACACCATGATCAAAATCTTATCTTGGTGTAATTAATGTAAAGCATTGTGGGAATTAGAGAAACGTAAAGTGAGAAATGTTGAGGAACCGCTGCGTTATCAAGTGTCATAGACGTTCTCGTGATTGTCGGATAAACAAATTAAGCTTCTAACAGATATAAACAGATTAAGCTTCTATCGTTTTCCAGCGTGGAAGAAAAACACTTAAAGCGTCTATTGTTCATTAGTGGAACATGCTGGTAACCAGAGGCGCTTTCAGTGGCCAGATGGGGCCACTGAAAGTCTTGGGGTGGCACATCAAAAAGCTAAACCTAATTGTGCATTTGTGCACAATTGAACAACACATTACTGAGGCACTCCCTCTCATCTCTCAAAGAGTTACAAGAGGACGCTGCTTGGCTCACAGACTTTGCATTTTCTTATTAAACAAGCGCCTAATATAGAATATCAGATAGAAGCATATCATGCTTTTGCGACTGGGGGAGCGGAGAGGGGGTGAGAGGGTGAATATCAGCGTGGCCGTGGCCCCCCTTGGGCCCCACCTGGTGGCGCCACTGCTAGTCACAACTACAGACGCTAACTGTGGAGTGTTAACATGCTACCAACAATAATGGTGTTTGTCTATTTTAGTTTGTCTATTTGTTAGTTTGTCTACTAACACATTTAGTAAAAGCAGTAAAACTAGTCAACGTCTGCCCTAATTTTACATTTACAATATGTGACGAGAGGTTAAAGTGGTGATTTATCCGGTGGGGAACAATAACAACCAATGGGCCGGAGCTAGGCTACTATTATAGCACTAGCATTATAGCACTATAGCACATAATGTGTGAAAAAAATACCAGTTCACTTCACATCAGCACAATTGAATCTTTGCTGTTATGAATCAGATAATTTATCTGTTTATTTAGTGGAGGTGCTGTAGAACCGTTTAGGACATTTATGGTCCATTTCCACTCCTGTTAATGACGTGTTTATGATCTTTCTACAGATAATGTTTTTCTAATTTGTTTATTTGTAATCGTTTGAGTTCAACAGTGCTCGACCGGGTATACGTGGTGTTTGTTTGTTTTGTGGTAGTGCTCATGTCAGCCTCCAGGGGGCGACAGAATTGATCCCAATTTCTTTTGTTGTCATCTTTGTTGTCTTCTGTCTCCATCTTTTGTTGAGTTTTATTGACAACAAAAGCTAAACGATCCATGACGTCACCATGTAGCGTGTTGAAAGATGGTTTCTGTCTAGTGGTGAAAAAGCAAAGTACTATTTTATTTTTCTACTAAAACTACTTCATTTCAGAACTCTATTTTACCCAAGTTCAAGAGCAAACAAACAACACTTGTATTGATCAGTTTGGTTGAGAACTGAACCTTAAAACATTGGTCTTGATGTCAGATGCATCATAAAGAAAACTCGTCCTTTCATCTTAAGATTTAGTGGCGTTGCTGGTCCCTGTGTGTTCCCTCATCACACCGTCTATAAAGCAGAATATTGTCTTTGCTCACTAACCTGGTTAGATTAAGTTTATAGAGCTTGGGCCTGTTTTTGACATTTTAACAGGTGCTATGTCTCTTTTTATTGAGTCCCCACCAGAAACAATCAATACAAAAGCAGCGTCTATTTCCTCACCAATCCCATATTTTCACCGGACAATCCATCATCATAGAAAGTCCACTTACCCTTCGTGCTGTGTTTAAGCGCTGAGATATGATAGCGTGTGCTTCGAGCTTTAAGCCTGCCAAGGAATTGTGTTATTCTGGGCCCATAATTTGATTCCTGTTCACTCTGAGCTCCACAGTCAACGTGCTATAAAATACAAGTCACAATCGGTATTGTCTCAAAACTTCATAATCCTTCTCAAACTTTCTTCATCTACGTCTCTTCTTTTGTAGCTGTTGTAGGTTTAATAAGAGATTTAACGAGTTTTACATTTAACAATCAAGATGAACAATGTGTTCACGTTAGGGATTTCATTCAGACTGAAGGAAAAGTTTAACATATTAGGATGAATGTGCAGGATTTAGTGACATCTAGTGGCGAGGTTGCAGATTGCAACGAACTGAAGATAACAAAAACTACAAATCCTCCTTAAAAAATTCTGCAGGTAAATCGCTTTAAATTCTACAGTTTTCGCAACAAGAGCTAAATGATCACCACCACTTTCGAGTTAGCTTAGATTAACATGAAGACTGAAAACAGACACCTAGCCTCGCTCATAAAACCATAAATTGATTTCTTTGCACTTTGGTTTTTTGCTTGGATTAAACAAACATGATATAACTTTTTAATTATTAAACTGCAAAACTTGCTATGCTGCTATGTGCTAAGCTCATTTTAGCTAACTGGCTAATGGACAAGAGCTTTAAAGGCTTTAAAAGATAAAGAACGTCTTCCTCCTTAAGGCCTATTTATGCTCCCTTCACGTACAGAAGTAGGAATGTGTGTTCATGGCGTCGGACCTTTCATACTACCCATGCGTATTTCACGTTGCCATGGTTGTTAACAAAACATCCACTAGATGGCAGTGCTGAGTGCAGAGCTCCAAACTCTGATGTAAGTTTCAAACAATAACAAACATGGCGACGGTTTGTTCACAGTGTTCATTCTAAGAAAGTGATAAAAAAAAAGAGGCAGCACTATAGACGGCGGTGGTTTGTGTGGCTGTTAAATACACCACGGTTGGAAATTTCTTTTGCTCTACGGCACAACACTGCCCCAATGGTTTCTGGTGGTATTATTGCGTTTGCTGCGAACTGCTACGGATCACTAAGTTCCCTGGAAACTGACTAAATTATGCACGTAAATGACGGACGAAAGGCTTCATTCGTCTCCATATGCGTAACCTGCGTAGAGCATGAATGGGCCTTTAGTCCTACAGGGAATGGTGGACTTGATCTTTAACAAAGACTTTCTAAACCTTCAGACCAACATTACTTCTCTTTGATCTTTCTTCCTTTTAGAGCAGATATGTCCAAATTACTCCACAAAGGGTCATTTGTTCCAACCAGTCACACAGTTTGACCAATCAACTGTGTGAAGACTGAGATCAGTTAATTAAATGAGTCAAGTCTGGTGCTGCTGCTGCTTGGTTGGAATAAAAACCTGCAGCTATACGCCCCTTTGTGAAATAGATTGGACTCTGTTTTAGTTCAGATTTGTTTTTGTAAAAAGTTCTTTGTCGCTCCCGAAATCCAACTCCTGAACAGTCTAATCTAACATTTGACCGGTTCTTACACAACACAATTAAATCTATTCACAAATTTCAGCTGTCATGGTGGCAGATGTTGGTTCCAGCTGCTCCCAGTCAGGAAGCAAGTTAGCATCCAGTTTCTGTAGGAAATCTGGGTCACTAGAGGGTGAGGTTTTGGAGCGGCATCCTCAGGGTTGGATCTGTTTTGAGCTGAGAACGAGAACAAGGTGTGACGCACGAACGTATCAGCAAAACAAAAACTACTTGAAAATTAAATGTTGCCACAATCTCTCAGAGAGATCGAAGCGACATGTCACATTCCTCCACGGCTGCAGCTTCATATTTTCTCTTCAGACACGACGAGCATATCGACCTTCTCATCTGTCTCTTGACAAAAAAAGCATAAAACTATATTTCCTTGAATGTCAAACTATACATTTTAAATTTTGCTTTGACAATAAATATTATTAGTTTTGACTTTTGCAACAAGCAATAAACAAAGAAACAAACAAAAATACAGTATGACACATTAGTAGGGAGGATGAGCAGACGCTGGTTTTATCTTTTATCTTTTTCTTTTTCCCTGCAGCTCATGACACAACCCAAATATAATGAGTTATAGTTCCTGTCTTGCATTTGAGGCACATGGGTCTGTATTAATCCTTATTCTTAACATAAATCACTCCTCCAAGTATTATTAAAAGTGGTCTTGCAGTGCAGTGGCTGACTGTGGCCTTTTAAAGTTTAACAATTTGACCTTTAACTGTAGTGTCCCCTTCAGGCCAGGAGTTATATTTTTAATCACCAGGCGGCTGCGATGCCAAAATGCACCATCATCCCTGAATGTTTAAATCAAACCTGGGCCAATAGTATCATGAGGTATTTGGTGTTGTTTTTTTTTTTTTTTTTTAGCTCTAATTAATAGGAAAGTATTGAAATGCAGAGTCCCTGACGGATTGTTTCTGCATCTTTCTTTCCAATTTTAGTCTAAATCAGACTGGTGGCAAATGAGGATGGACACACTCCCTTGACATCACAGTGTGTGTGAGGAAAAACCTCCTGAATATAAAATAAACCAGGAACACAGAAGAAAATGATTGAGAGTGACTGCGATGTGGTGTTTTTTTTGCAGGAGAGCAGCAGGTCGGGGAAAAGGCGTCATATTTAGTCACATCTTATCACAGAAGTGGGGGAGAGGTGGGGGGGATTCATGATGATGCCCTTGAATAACCAAGATGCAAATTTATAAAACATAGAAGAGGCTCATGAAAATTTTGAGGGTTTGATTCTGGAAGAGAAGAGAGTAGAGGTGTGAATTAAAATGAGAAAAAGAAAAGGATTTTATGTAACGCGTTTTGATGCAAACGCAACAGATTTCTCAGGTTACGATGGATTTTTTTTCAAACAAGTCTGACGTGTTTCATGTCGACTGTGTCACATTACAAGTTTCTGTTCTTTAATGCGATGTGACAAAATCAATCCCACCTCAGCTGTGACAAATGAGATGCTGTAAATATTGATTCAATGGGTAAACGGTCCAAACCTGCAGATTAAAGAGCGATACAGGATATTTGTATCGTATCTATACTGTTAACAGCAGATATTTGTATCATATAATGTCAATAAATACTTCATAACATATAATAATGTAGTTGAGTATAAAATAAGATATTTCTGCTGCATTTTAGTTTGTTAAATTTTGCTAAATACATTAATAACCACTTACTACTGTTTACTATAACATTAATCTACATTTTAAATCATGTCAAGAATCGCTGGGATCTCACAAAACACATTTTTCCCTCAAATTTAATATCTCAGGAAGATGTTGAGTGAATCCCTTCAAATTTAGCACAACTCTTCTATTGGACAGAAGGTTGGACTGATTATAATCTGATGGTCACTGAGACCTCACAAAACATATTTCTGTGATGTAATGAGACACACTTGCACTACATTATTTTAAAATTTTGTACAAACATTTATCCAGACATGAGGAAGAACTGATCAGATTTTGGTGGCCAAAAGTCAAAGGTCATTGAGATCTCATCAAACACGTTTTGCTCTTTAAATACACCACCTTCTGATGCCCTTGAGCAAATATCTTCAAATTTTGCACAAGTATTTATCCAGACTCAAGGTTTAACTGATTATAATATGGTGACACAAAGGTTAATAGTCATTGAGACCTCACAAAACGTGTTTTCAGTCTTTCTAGTGTGATATCCTGAGACATTCTTGAGCAAATATCTTAAATTTTTCCGCAAATAGTTGTCCAGACACAAAGATAAACATATTATAATGTGTTGGCACAAAGGTCAAACATCAGTGAGACCTCACAAAACGCATTTTTGGCACTTTGAATGTGAAACCGGAAGACCTCCAGGAATAAATATCTTCAAATTTTTCCATTTCCAAGAACTGATGAGTCTTTGATGGTCAAAGATAATTAAGACCTCACAAAACATGTTTTGAATCCTAATGGGATATCTCAAGACCCCTAGAACAAATATTATAAAATCTCACACAAGCATTCATCCAGACATGATGATGTACTGAATATTATTTGATAGTCAAAGATCAAAGGTCTCTAAGACCTCACAAAACACATTTTTAGCTCCTATAATGGGATATCTCAAGACCTCCTTGAGCAACTTTTCTCCAAATTTGAGCACAAATAGTCAAAGGTCAAAGGTCACTGTGACCTCACAACACATATTCCTGGGCATAACTAGTTAGTCTAATTCTTATTAGTAAACACACTAATAATACTCAGAATGACATCATAGCATCATGTTAAAACCCATGTATTTCTAAATGCTAACTAGCCCAGAGTTCAATTGTAAGTGTTGCAATTTATTTTGCATATTGATGAACTCTTTTAATTCCTTCCAACGTCGACATTGGTGGATTCAGTTTTTTACCAATTATGCATGTGTAATTCCAGCCTGGCGATAAGGAGCTCAAAAATAATCAAAAGTTTTTTTTTTGTTTCTTGTTTAAGTATATATATATATATATATAATTATTATTTATTTCTTGTAGCTTAGCGTGTATCGCTGCGCTACGATACACTTGGAACCAGTGCAGCCAGCAGTCAATCTCATTATCCCTCTTATCCTCCCTCGTTAAAATGGAAACATGTTGATTTGTCGAGCAAGCGTTCCCTTTTTTTTTTTTTTGCCTTCTCAAAGTGTTTTTTTTTTTTTGTTGTTGTTTTCTTTTTTTGTAAAATGCAAATTATTTTGATGTCTGAGGTGAAGCTGTGATGTATTCTAGAGAGAACAGGTGTTAATAATCAACTGACATCTTCCCGTTCTGTCGTCTTACACCTGTGTAAGCGTCTGAGAAATGCCAGAGGACACCGTGATTCAAACTCGTTCGCTGTCAGCCATCACATCTGATGCTTTTTGGAAACGCAATGGGATGTTTCACAGCCGACGTAGGTCTCACTCACTGTGCAATTATTTATAGGCCGGTTCAATGAATAATTATTATTAATGAATTGCAACGTACAGCACATTAAGGATGATTTGCTTCTGAATTATTTTATTTTTTTAAAAAGCTGTCTGCTGAATTAAGCAGGTGGTTTGAGGAATGAGTTGGACAAGGCAGAGGCAGAAAGGTCATTCAGTTGGAAATGAAAGTAGAGTCTGTGTGAATCATTGATTCTGTATTTGTCTGAATCTGTGGCCTCGACCACGGAGGAGGACGCTGCCGCGTGGGCCATATTTTAACATGTTTATTAGTTCAGGACTGAGGGACACGTTCTCAGTTGCATATGTAACAGAACTGACTGTGTATAACCAACATTAAACAGTTCGATTTGGTGGTTAAGAAGCTCTGCTGCTTGAGGGAACAACACAGGAGAAATAATCCTTTTTAAATAAACACAGATAAACAATAAATCAACAACACCAAACGTCCAGAGCTACATTGTCAGGATATAAATGAACAAGAGTATTATTGTTTGCAGCTGAGCTGGTGGTGGCCACACGGCTGTGAATGAGCCAATGACTGTGGAGCATGAATGAATGAAAGAATGAATGAATGGACTCAACAATACGCTCGATCTGAATCTAAACCAATTTTAACTGCATTTTCTTTGAATTTCTTTAAATTAGTTTGTTTGATCAGTTTTCCTGCAGAAAGACAGATGAGAAGATTTTTGTTCTCCAGTAGTTGGTTAGCCTAGCTTAGCATAAAGTCAAGAAATATCGATAATTGTATATGTAGGAAAGAAAACATCCAGTTTACAAGATTAGTTGTGTTGAGCTAGTTGATTTTTAACCCAATTCATTAATGAAAATACCATATGTAAGATGTGTAAAATAAATATAACAACCTATCATCCAACAACCACCAATCTTTACTCCCGCTGCTTCAAAAGTTGGACCATTTGCCATTTTAATTTCTTTATTTTACATATTTACCCATCTTATTTTAACTGATTAGTTCAATAGAAAGTAAATGATGGTATTTATTTATTTTAAATACTGCAACTTATTCCCAACCATTGAACCACTGAACCATCCAAAAACATCAAACTGTTCCTTTAAGGTTTTGCTATAAAATGTTTGCATATAATTTCTATTTATTTCTAATTATATCTGCATATTTAAAGAAATATAGTACACGATGGGGTTTTTAAAGAAATGTCAGCAGCAGCCTTCAACCTGCACAGTCGACAGCATGCAATAAGTCAATTAGTCCACTTAGCCACTGTGACCTATTCTGATAAAGTCTGATTGGAGAATTAACTACCTTTTTTTTTTTATTTCTCTGACCCTTTGACCACCGCGGTGTTGAGTGTTAATTCAGTAGCACGTCGCACAAGTGCACTTAAAGACTGAACTGCATGCTGAGGCAGCGCAGGAGCTTATTATATCAAAAAAAGACAGTTGTTGAGCAGAATATAACACGATCCAGGCGACACGTTGAAAAACAGGTTTTAATTGACAAATAATTTCTATAAAAGTGTCCGAAGTAAGTAAAGTTTTTTTCTGTTTTTCTTTCTTGTTCAAGGTGAAGTTTGGAGAAGCGGCGGATCAAGACTCTCAGGAGCTGTTCGGGTTGATCTGTCAGTTCATCCACGACTTCAAGAGAGCACACGCTGAAATCGTATGAGTTGTACTGTCCACGGTGAATGTTAGTGACTGCTGAGGCTGCGCCGACGCTTAATAAACAGGAAAAGATTTAGAGTTAAGAGACTCAAAGTGTAATAACAGAGTAAAACGTTGCACATACTTTGTTGTTTTGATGTTGTAGATATTTTTATTTCATATTATTTTCACGCTCAACTCAAATCTGTTAAATCTATTCTATGAAAATAAACTGATCAGTGTTGCAACATTTTATGTCAGAGTTTTTTTTTTCCTTTTTTTTTTTTTTTTTTTCCTATGAGACAAATCAGCGATGAAGGATGTGAAAGCAGCAAAACAGGCAGCACTTCAGAGGCTACGTGATTATTCTGGATGTGTAATCTTGCTGCGGTCAGGGACGTTTTCTTCTCCAAGGCTGCCTCTGATTCAGGTCCACGTCTGCACTGCGGCCGTGACACGACGAACAACACCACCACCACCTCCCCGCTAGAAACCACGGGCGAAGCTCATCGCTGGTTAGAAATGATTTGTACGTTATGAAACTTTTGTGCGTCTGACATTTTAATCAACTGACGCCAAAAAAATGACTATTTGTAGCTAAAACCGCCGTCATACGCTGAACCAGACCTCTCACTGAGTCACACATATTCATATAAGAGAAGAAAAAAAAAGAAACGAGTGATTTTAATTAAAACCTCTGCATCTGTAGAAACCGGTGATTCATTAGCAGGAAACATGTAAAAGTACTGAATTCAACCTAACATTTCCTGCACAGAGCTTCACCTTATTATTCCTTTTATTCCAATTTGTCAGAATCGTAGCTGTGAGGATCATTAAACCTTTTTTTTTTCCCTCAACATAGCTTCTTTATGCTGCTTTTGAAGTTAAAATGAGTCAAGTGGACATGAAAAGGAAAGCTAAAAGTCACAAATCAAACTGGATTTGGTTGCATTTTAATGAATATATGTGCATTTATTGCCTCCTTGTTGTACATTGCAATCAATACTGCTCCACTTTTCCTTCACCAAGCACCACAAGTTACATTTCCTGCAGCTACACAACATCCTGCTCATATTCCTCTATAGGAATCATGAGAAATGAACATTTTCCTGCAGTTTAAAGCTCTTTATTCACTTATAACTTGATAAAATGGTCAAACAGAGCTGCATGTGAAGCTCATCAGCAACATCCCCAAGGATGTGTACAGTTGTTCTAAGGTAAGTCATGGTGTCTGCACAGTTTGCTTCAAACTCACAGTTTATACAACTGAACACATTATGGAGTCAACACTGCACACAGCTGCTAGCTAACGTTAGCATCAGGTGGCTAATGGCTGCTAATGTTATGGCCAAGTTTAGATTCCAGTTGACGTAGACCAGCAAATGACTAGTTACTTCAGCTAACTTGGCTACATTAGCTAGCGTCACTAATTCAGATAACTTAGATACCATGCCGTGACGTAGCAACACAAAAACTTCAGTAAACATTAATGGAGGAAATGGAGGAGATGCTGTACTTGTTGCTGGGTTAGCTTACGGCGAGGTAGCTACGTCGATGGCTACCACTCTCGGTGTTTAAAAATGGAGGTTGATTACTTTGTTGACGATCTCTCAACTCCCTAATGCCTGGTCGCACTTGTGAAGACACTCCCTCTGACCAATCAGTAGCTGGCAGTTTGTTCATGTTTTGTTTTAGTATAAACTTAAACCGCTTGCTACCTAGTCAGAGCAAGTGCCAAAAAGAGCACCAGGTACCAGGTACAATCCCTGATGGAAAGCCAGAAAAAGCAAGTAGAGTCGAGTCGAGTAGTGTTAGAAAGCTGTCGACCAAAAGACCAATTTGTTCATTCAGCCACATCAACTAACTTAGCTAATTTAGATACATTAACTAACCTTGACACCTTAGATAATTTAGCAACTTCAGCTAACTTAGCAACATTAGGTAACTTAGCTAACTTTCATACCTTAAGTAATTATAGCTTGTCAGCACAGTTCGCTTCACATTTACACATTAAGTCACCAACATCACGCACATCTTCAAGCTAACGTTAGCTTCAGTTAGCTAACCACCACTAACATCATGTCCAACTTCAGCTTGGTAACTTTATCTCATCATGTCTTTTATTAAACTTAGTGTAGTTGCTGTGTGACAGTGAAACAACAGTGTTAATTGTAGCTAAAGGTTGTAGTTAAACTGAAAACCATCAACTCTAACTAAACTGTAACATTATAAAGAAAAGATGAAGCTTCTTCTATAAACTCCTGCCTCTAACGTGATCTTATCTCCATCATATCTACCTTTAAATCCTCAACATTTCCCTCCACGACTCAGTGAAAACCCTCTGATGACTTCTGTCTGAAATACAGCAATGATTCACTTGGATTAAAGAAAGAACAGGTCAAAGATCAAGGTTGTTGTCACTTCACAAAACATGTTTTTTCTCTGTGATCCAAGAATTCACATGCTAATTAGCTGCAACAGGCTTCTGCCAGGAGGCGTTTCCACTGGAGAACATTGATTAACAAACAGCAGGAAGCGGCTGGCGTGAAGGTTTGACCATCATCATCATCATCATCACTATTATTATTATCATTATTATTAATACTCTGAGATCGCATTAGCAACATCTGGCATAGAAGAAAAATGGAGCAGTTTCACCTGCTTGTTTTTTTTCTTGCTCGTGGGAAACCATCTGTTCATCTTCTCTTTGTTTATATGTTCTCTCTATTATCGCATGCCAACTTCTCCAACACTGCCTTTTATTCTTTTTATTTATTTTTTTTTGTCTTAAATCCTAAATCCTCATTTTCAATCAGCTCACGTTGCAGCAAGTGTTTGAGCAGCCCCAGGCTCTTTTCTTTCTTTTTTTTTTCCTCCGCGGCAGACGTTCATAAAAGCACAGGTGTTAGTTATACCATCACTGGTGGCTCTGCTCTGTACAAGTGTCCCATTAAGCGATGACGGTGTGACAATGAGCCAGCGAACAAACACCACCAGGACCCTTCAGCCCAAGCAGCTGAATTGCATTAATTTTATTATTTCAGCTGCACACTTCCTGCAGCGACAAGTCAAAGTGACTTTGTTGTAGAGTTTTACTCACTGAGTTGGACTTTACAATTACAATTACTATTATTATTCATGGATTTATTTTTTTATGAATCAGTGTGTCTGCTGCCTGCTTTATTGGCAAAGGTGGTGATGAAACAGAAGTAAAATTGGTCAATATTTTCAAATGAATCAATATATACAGATAAATTAGGATACTTCATATACTACACTCACATCTAGTACACCATGTGCTCATTATACTCATTGGTGTAGTGTGTAATTAGAGAATATATCTGTTTACAAATTCAAGAGCTTTGCAGGGTCCTGTCCTGATGAAAATCTGACCAACGTCGATGGTAGCATTTGTTTAACAATCACAAACATCACCTGTGCTGTAATGAATCTCGGGATATGTTGCACTGTGAAAGATTCACAGGTGGCTCAGGAAAGAAGCTGGATTTGTTTTGCACTATAAGACCAGTCGTCCTCTCTTGACCACCATTAACACAAGGTTAAAAGTACATTGGTCATATCTCTCCCTCTACTATGTAGACAAGATGGTGAGCCACGAGTGCAAACACAATTTGTTGACCAACATTCGGGTTTGAAAGCAATTATACACACAAAATAGTAAGAGACAGTGTGTAAATGTTCCAATAAGCCACAGAAACATCAACATGACAAAATAAAAAGATGGATATTGTGTTTCCATATCGTGGAGCCACAAGCTGTGTTGGAAATCAATCGGTTGCATTCGTCATCGATGGCGACTTGTTTGTCTCATTTCTAAGTCATAAAGGCTACGATGGTTGGTCCTTCACAGTCCAACCTCAGTTAGCTCATGTAACAAAATCACATGAGGTAAAATCAGTTAGCAAATTAGTTAAAATTAGTTTTAGCTGAGTTAGCTGAAGTGGCTAAATCATCTAAGGCATCAAAGTTAGCTAAAGTATCAAAATAAGCTAAATTAGCTAACATAGCCAAGTTAGCTGAAATAGCTAGTAACTCATATACATATTTACACACGGAGACCAGTCTGTCTCATTTTAAAGTCTCCTTCAACAAATTCAGTTTCTTTTCCCGGAGTCGTGAAGGCTACAACAGTTGGATCTTTATGGTGCAACCTCAGTTAGCTGAAGTAGCCAAGTTACAAGAGTAAAGTTTACCTACCTACTATTTAGTAAAACAGTAGGTATTAGCTGAAGTGGCTAAATACGTTAGGGTAATTAATGTGGTCAAATTAGCTAAGTAGGTTGAAATAAATAAGTTAGCTAACATAGCTAAATTAGCCTACCTAAGATAACGATATGAGCTAAGGTATCAGATTTTCAGTATCAGTTTTAGCTGAGGTAGCTAAATAAGCTAAGTTAGCTAAAGCAACTAAATCATATAAGGTATCAAAGTTAGTTTAAGTATCTAAATAAGCTCAGCTAGCTGAAATAGCTAAATCACCTGAAGTAAAACAGTTACCAAGATACTTTGGCTGAGTTAGCTAAAGTGGCTAAATGAGTTAGGCTAACTCAAGGCCAAAACTGGCTAAGTTGATTGAAGTAACTAACTTAGCTAACAGCAAAATCACGTAAGGTAACAACTTTAGCTAGGTTATCAGTAAATCACTTTTAGCTGAGTTAGCTGAACTGGCTAAAACATCTAAAGCATCAAAGTTAACTTAAGTATTTAAATAAAATAAATTTAGTTAGCTAGTTTTTTTTGCAGCATTATCTAGTATTTTGGAGTATTTAGCAGATTAAGAACCAAGCTAATTTTAGCAGCAGTTAATATGTCAGTGTTGTATTTACAGCTTGATGCGCTGCCTCCTAAATCGGCTCCAGAAAAATCAATTCAGCAAAACATAAACGTCTATCATCAGGAGTAAGAGTTTATTTTTACTTAATGAATAAGCTTGAGGATTGAGACAGAAGATGTGAATCTGTAAATTCAGTTGTACGTTGGTTGAATATATGAATCAGCATTGAGCACAGAAGGAGTTTATGCTGCAGAGCTGTTCAGGGAATATGCTTCGCTATGATTTCTCGCTATGTTTCTGATGTTAAATAAAAGTTTTCTTCTGTTGTAATTGTTATGAATCCAGACTGATCACAACCTAAGAGCTTCACAAAGGAGCAATCTGATAACATTTTGCTACTGCTCTTCTGTTTTTGTTGTTTTTTTATTATTATTATTATTATTTTTTGTTTGTCTTTCAGGTCTTCAAGGCTTAAGACTCAAACATAGCCTGAATTGAGATTCTGGGTGGTATCGATTTGTGTCTGCTCTGATGAAATGTTAAAATATCTCTGTGAAGGACAGTGGGTGACTGACAGTTCATCCTTCTAATTGCCTCCAGCCTTTAACCCCCCAGTTTTTACATTTTTTTTATTCTACATTGTTGTTGCTTTGAAAAGAGCCATATGCGCTACTTTTAGATTTATGTTTAATTAGTGTAAAACTATACACAATGACTGCATTGAAATTAATAACAATGTCACTTATTATGCACAGCAGGACTGTCTGACATGGTCAGTGTGATATATGCCTACCCTCCTTGTGACTGCTAATTAAATCCCCGAGAGACTTTTCCTTGTTTTTAATCAAGACTCAGTGGTTTGTCTTAATTTTGTTTTTCTTTCTTTTTTATTTGTCCTTTGCAGATAATAAAACAACTTTATACCCTCTCTAGGCTTCATTTTACCAATTTAATGTGATTTGTTTCCTATCAGGTGAGAAGTAAAAACATTTTTACCGACGTCTTCTTAAAAAAGAAACACACACAAACATAATCTAATAAGAGGATTTTTTTTTTTTTTTTTACAAACTGAATATAAGACGACGTTTGTAACACGGGAAGCAGTCGTCAGCTCCAGGACCCCGAGGAGCAAGGTCACCTCTGAGGCATTTTTATATCCGACGCCGACTATAAGACAAAGCCTGCTGAGATAATTCCTAAAATTAGAGATATTGCACATCATTTACAAACTAAAATAACGTTTACAGTGTATGAATAAAAACCTATTAACCTTGAAGATCCTGGTTACGCCGCCGCCCTTGACGGGTTTTTATTAGTGGATTTCCAACAAAATAAGCAATAAGCATTTTACGTTACTCTCACAAAGAACTTTAATATCATCTCTGAGAGAAAGTGGTGGTGACAATAGTGTTTTTAGAGGCACAGTAATGTTAAAAACATGGGCATTCAATTCAAATTGTGGTATTTGCACATTTTAATTAAGTAAAAGTAGCATTGTAATATGTTACAGTTCAATTTTTGGGAAGTTTCACCAATAATTATATGTGAAAAGATTGATCTACTGTCTTGTTATTGTCTTTGCCAGGCAAAGATTAGTCCCGGATACCCTCAGGCATTTAAAATGGCAAAAATGTTACTGCCTTCTTCAATTTTTTGGTGAATTCGTGACCAATAAATTTCCAGCGGTGACTAATAGCGATCCGTCTTGACAGCACTGACCTTGCAGGGAGCAAAGACTTGGAGAGTCAAAGCTATAGTAGCTTATTAAGTGCATATCATCTTCCACTTTTATTTAACCTCCTCTGGACATACAACTCTATAAAAGAAAAAAAGAGAAAGATTTTCTTTGGACTAGTTTCAGAATGTGTTTTTTAGCATGCTAAGTGTGCTAACTGAAAATTAAGACCACTGCTAGCAAAATGATTTGCTTGCTTGAAAAGCTTTTCTCCTAATATTTAATATATATTACTTAAATAAAAAATAAATTCTTATATTTATTAAGATGAAAAACAATTCTGAGGAGGAAGGAAGATCCAGGAAAGAGCAAAAATACACTACAAAGCTAATGGCAAACAGCTAATGGCAAAGCTAGCTAGCTCTGCAAGTCGTAACTGTAACCGTGTCTTTTAGACTCAAATATCTTGCATCGTTTTTTTTTTTTTTTGTGACCGGTCCATCAGACTGCAGTTTACCTTTTTTTATACTTTGGTTTTTGCACAAACTTATAAAAAAAGATATGAATAGATAATTAAAGTGAGCTTTAGCCGGTAAATACAGAAACCGTGAAATGCTTCAAAAACAGTCCTCAGGCTTTACTTAAACAAGATACAAACGCTTTGAGTACATGTTTATTTAAAAAAAAAAAAAAAAAAAAAAACTGACATAACGCTAAGCCCCGTCCTCAAATAATACGTGCCAATCACATTTCTTGCAACTACACGATGCACTCTTACTTCCTGCTCATAGACGACCAGAGGAAACATGCAAGTTTATTGCAGTTTGTATATTTATAACTTTATAACTTTATTACAAAATGGTCAACTTGATGTCACTGAAGGAGTTCTCCTATTGGCTGTTGCAAAAAACTCCAAAAACAGTTTCCACGAGATGAAAATGTTCGGTCTGTCTACATCTATACCATCACTGTATCTTTGTGGCTGGTTAAAGTTGGTTAGTTTAATTTGGAGTGTAATTTAATAACATAATTTGTATAAAAACTTTAAAACTGCAGCAGAAAGTGACATAAAATGTAAAGAAAGTGACTTTGACCATAAAAAGCACATTCAGTTTGTGTCAACTAAAGTTCTTATAAGTGTCACATTGAAGAAAACCTGTCAATTACTCTCTTCACAAGATGTCACCCCAACATTTGTATTATTATTTCTTTTTTCTTTTTCATTTTAATTATCTCTTGACATTAATCTTCAAAGTGTAAAAATTTCCCAGGAAGGTGTTTCTTGGTGTATTACAAGTCATCGCCTCTCAGCTCTGAAAAAACTCTATTGCCATGGAAACATATTGACATGCACGACATTAGGCACCGAACCATTTGTCAGAGCTGGGGCGATGACACAAATCTCACAAAATGGCAGCTATTCAGGCTGCGGTGGCGAGATCCTCGGATTGTCTTCTGTTTACAGATGGATTGACGCCTGGACACAACTCAGTGTCTGACAAGTGAAGTCAGATATGTACAGTTACACTGGAGGATAAACAAGCAGATGGATGGATGGATAGAAACAAAAATAGATGGATGGATGGATGGATACATAGATAGATAGGCAGTCCCCATGAATTCATAAAAATGATTTTATTCTGATATCTACAGAAAAGCTGAGGGCTAGTACAAGCTGTACTTCAGCTCATGCATCTATCAGTCTGTCTGTCTGTCTGTCACACATTTACAGATTGCATATTTTTATTTTTGCCTTGAATATTCTCTGCAACATCCTGTATATCCCACTCATTTTCACACTCTTTCTCTTTTAGCACCTCCACATCATGTTTCTCAGCACATATTACAGACTTAAGCTTAATAGAAAAGATAAATATAAGGCTGTTGGTTAGACACGTATCTGACAGTTACAATAACTTATCTGCTAGTTTGTTATTTGTCTATCCATCTAATAATCATTTTTTCCCCAAATATTTCTAAGGTCGTGAACAAAACCTTCTACTAGTCAGTTTGAAACCTGAACTGTGAATAAATTGTACATCTGTATAAAATAATAAACGCTTTATGTAAAATAACATATCGTTACAGACTGTGTTCTCACACAGAATCAAGTTATTTAACAGGTTAATAGGTTAACATTTCTTAGATAGAAAGAGATAATTGGGTGTCAAAAACACCCAATATGAGTGAGATACTTTCACTCATATTTAATACTGGAAACTTTAACACTTCAGCCTTTAGTCAAGTGTCTGTATCTACCTACCCATCCATCCATCCATCCATCCATCCATCCATCCACCCACCCACGCTTCTATTTTTTGGGGGTAAAACCTGACGGAGTCAGACAAAGTAGCAGTTTGTAATTCAGAGCGAGGACATTAAAATTGATCGGCTGTTTTATAGCAGAGCTGGTGGTGACACAAGGACAGAGGTGATGTGTTCACACCTTTAATCTCTTGTCAATATTCAGGTGGGGAAACTTTTGGATGACGTTCGGATTTAATGCAGCATATTATTGAAGAAAAAAAAAAAGAAAAAGGATAGTACAAGTGGTTTTAATAAGCAGGAATGAAGGATGATGAATCAGACTGAAAATAAAGTTAAAAACAGAAACATTGTTTTTTGTTTTTGTTATTTTTTTTTTCTGCTGCCACTTTACACTTTTCAAAGTAAAATGTTTGTCTTCCTTCTCCGCTGCTTTTATTTGACAGTTTTTATTTTAAGATGAAGATTTTACACCTTTAATCTTTAATCTAAACCTTTAAGCATTTAAGACACTTTACAACACTGTGATGTGGTATCTCACCTTTTTTTTTTTTTTTTTTTTTTAGCTCAGGCATCTTGTTAAAGATCTTTTGTACATTTCAGATGTTTTCTAAATAAGATTTATCAGTTTCCTTGCTGATAAAATGAAATATAAAGTAATTCAAACCAGCTCCAACATGTTGCTCACACTCTGACCTTCCAGTATTAATCATCCAATGACATCATATATTATAATAAACCTCATACTGGAGTTTTTCTTCCTCTTTGCTGCAACAAATTCAGGATACAGATGTTGTTTTTACCTCTGGATCCACACAATGATGCCATAAAGACTAGAAAGGTCACTGACTCTGACTTCAACAAAACAAAATACTTTTATTTAAAGTGAAACCTGACGGATTTGCAGCAGCAGCAGCAGCAGCAGCAGCAGCAGCAGCAGCAGCAGCAGCAGCAGCAGCAGCAGCAGCAGCAGCAGCAGCAGCAGCAGCAGCAGCAGCAGCAGCAGCAGCAGCCCACCTGTGCACTGGGATTATGATGAGTCACTCCAGGCAGCTCTTTAAGAGCTGGACAAAAAAATAAAAGAAATAAGTAAAACTCCTCCTGGAGGCAGATTCACTTCTGCTGGCTACTTAAAGATTAGAGGAAGAAGAAGAAATGCTCAGAAATGATAACTTGGTGGACTGATTCCAGAATCTCTAAAGTGGACAAAGTATCAGATTATTTAAAGACACAAAAGATTAAATAAATATAACTTTGTTTGTTTTTCTACTTTGGATTATATTTTCTGAAGAGAAGCGTTTCCTTTCCTTTTTTTTTTTTTTTAAAAAAGGGGCAAATTACGCGCAGACGGTTAATTATAACTCTTATTAACCACGTGCGTGCGTAAAGTGGAGCTGTGCGCGCACACATGCAGCACATCACTGCAGGGGACGGCCGCTGTCAGACGCTTTACTCGGGAGTAGGAGTGAGGGTTATGGACGATTACTGGACCTGTTTATATCTCTTATAATAATAATATTATTATTATCGATATTAATAATAATAAAAACAGCTCACGTGGTTTTTACTTTACGAGCTTTTTAATAAAGTGTATCTGACGATGAGACGCGCGGACAACAACCGGTGAAAAAAAAAAAAAAACAACCTCTAATAAGGTTTAATAAGGATCCGGTTTTTATTGTTAATGTCTCAGTCGGATGTGGAGCAGATGTGGATCCAGTAAGAGGTTTTGTTTCCACAGCGTCAGACGCGTCTGCGGCGGCAGAGACGAGCGGAGGGACTCGGTGGAAACTTGGTGTTGGTGCAGGAGGACGGAGGACGGAGCTCTGCCTCTGGACGGATTTTTCTTTTTTCTTTCTTATCTTGTCACACAACGAGAGAGAGGGAGAGAGAGAGAAGGTGAGAGGGAGAGAGTGAGCCATGGTGAACTCCCTCATCCTGGTGCTCATCTGGACCGTGATCTGTGGAGAAGTGGCGCGAGCCCAGAACGACACGGAGCCAATCGTCCTGGAGGGGAAATGTCTGGTGGTGTGCGACTCCAACCCGACCACCGATTGGAAGGCTTCGTCCTCGCCTCTCGGCATCTCGGTGCGCGCCGCAAACTCCAAGGTGGCTTTCTCCGCAGTCCGGAGCAACAACCACGAGCCGTCGGAGATGAGCAACAAAACGAGAATCATCTACTTCGACCAGGTTTTCACAACATTATGGGTTTTGTTTGTTTGTTTGTTTGTTTTTCAGTGCACAAATTTCTTCTTCCACCTCGTGTTTTTTTCTTACACTGTGTCAGTTTTAGTGTTTTATATTAAACCTTCAGCTCATGTTTGAGTGTTGGTGCAGTTTTAGTGAAGCGCTGATTTTTTTATTTGTATTTTTTTGGTTTTGTTTTATACTTTTGCGCATGTGGCTGAAAAAAAAAAAAAAAAAAAAAAGAAAGAAAGACAAGTGCGCAAATCACGCGCAGCAGGTCTGAGAGTGACTGAGATGATGATGATGATTGTGGTGGTGGTGCGTCTGTGGAGGGGGGCGCGCACCCTGCAGAGTATGCATGCACGCGCGCGCACATGCATGTACGCACATGAACGCGTACAAGCGGTGGCTACTCATCAGCTTCCCTCCGCTGTCATGTGCGAGCGCGTGAAGATGAAACCTTCACCTACATAATCCCACCCAAACAAATCAAATAAGGACACAGACACACACACACACACACACAGACACACACACACACACACACACACACACACACACACACACACACACACACACACACACACACACACACACACACACTGCATAACATGATGGTCATAGTCAGATGGTTAACATAGTGTCATTAGGCCACTGCTGATGATCTGATTGCCCTGGATGCTGTTGCTATGATGAGATCTGAACTCCCACCTCCTCTCCACCCTCCAACCTCACCCACCTCCCCACCCCCTCAAACAGGTGGGACTCAAGTGGTTTTGAGACCCCGCCCCCCCCAGCGTCTGCTGCCTCTCATCCCTCCGCCGTCAAAAACCATCAGCGACACTTAAGACGCAAATTAAAACTCTGCTGACAGATTTGACATAAAATGAAGTGATTTATCAAGTTGTTTAGTTTAATTTTTATCATCTCTCGTTAAAGTCAAAGACAGAGAGACTGAATTAAATCTGTGACTGAGGTGGGAAGTGATCTGTGTGTGTTTATTTACATATTTAATCCTAAATCCCTCTTTAAAATGAAAACCTCCGCCGCTGTCGTCAAACTGGCTACATCGTGTGTGTGTGTGTGTGTGTGTTTCTTCTCGCAGGTTCTCGTCAACATAGGAAACTACTTCACGTTTGAGTCGGTGTTTTTGTCCCCGAGAAAAGGAATCTACAGTTTTAACTTCCACGTCATTAAAGTGTATCAGAGTCAAACCATACAGGTATCGTTGTTTCCTTATTTCACACAGATGTGTCATTTATTCAGGATTAATCCTGTTTTACTGTCGAACTGGGACAAAAACATCTTCTTAAGAGACTGTAAGGAAATTACTGACATGAGGAGGAGGGAAGGTGGAGGTGAAACTGTCTCTGTAAGCAACTATTTTTATTATTTCATGAGGACCTTTAGTTTAACATTTAAAAAAAAAAACTGCAATATCTCAACCCACACACATAAAACTGTATTTATCATTAATAGTTAAAACAGACTGTTAACATCTTCACCGTTGAAAAGTTGAACCATAATGTTGATATAATACAAATAAAACAAATTTGGCCACTTTCGTTAGTCATTTAAAAAAAAAAAAAAGTCTTAGTCACTTTTCATCAAGAAAAACATTATTTTTATTGGTTTGTTTTTATTCATTTTTCCTTTTATTGTGTTTTTTCAGTGCTGAAGTACTTTATTCTTGTTTTACTTCAGTTTAATCAGTCCAGTTTTAGTTTAGTTCAATATACTTTGGTAAATTTAGTTTAGTTAAGTTTAGATTACTTTAATTGAGCTAAGTTTAAGTTTAGTTTGGTTCTTTTAGTTTAATTTAGATTTAGTTTCAGTGAAGTTTAGATTAATTTAGTCCAGATTACTTTGTATACAGATATAAAACAGATTTACGTTAGTTTAATTTAATTCACATTCAGTTTATTTTCATTTACTTTACTCGTTTAGTTAATTACTTTAGTTCAGATTATGAGTCTTTAGTCTTATTAGTTTCATTAGTTTCATTTACCTTCGTTTAGGACAGTTGCCTTTAGTGAAGTTTAGTTTGAATTTTAGTTTAGTTACATAAATTCAATTTAGTTAAAGTTCAAGGTTTTCGCACAAAAACCTGAAAACATTTAAAAAAAAAAAAAAAAAAAAACAGGAAGTTCTCACTGAGACGTCTCTGAAATAAAAAAAAACTAATAACATCACATAACGTAGAGAAGAAAATGGGCCAAAACAATGTAAAGTTTATGTAAACAGTAATAAAGACACAAGTTACATAAGAAATATATCGTTTCATTATAACAAATATAGCACAAAAATGTATGAGGAGAGTAAAATAAAAATATATCCGTCAGAAAAACGACACCAGCTCCGTTATTTAGCTTCTTGACCACATGACATTGTTCTCATTAGTCACTGGATGAAAAGTTTAACACTATTTTCATCGTTTTGAGTAAAAGTTAACTTGTTTTTTTTCTCTTGCATTGTTCAGGTGAACCTGATGTTGAACGGGAAACCAGTCATCTCTGCGTTTGCGGGTGACAAGGACGTGACTCGCGAAGCCGCCACCAACGGCGTCCTGCTTTATTTAGAAAAGGAGGACAAAGTTTACCTCAAGCTGGAGAAGGGGAATCTAGTCGGCGGATGGCAGTACTCGACGTTTTCAGGCTTTCTCGTGTTCCCCCTGTAAAAGAAACGAACATCATGAGTTTTACTGACTTCTTCATAACGTGTCGTCACCACATAATCGAAACATTTTGCTGCTGCTGCATCGGCCCGATGTTGCCAAATGAAACGTGAAAAGCTGGAAAGTTGAAAACATCAGCGAGAGGAGGGAAGACTTTGGGAATCGTGATAAGTCTCGGTCCAGATGAAAATGACTTGAAATGTTCCTCATCTCTACTTTTACGTTCCCGTCACTCAAACAGCCTGAGAGACGAACAATGAAACACTTTTCAGACTTTAACTCGTAATGAGTTTTGTTTTGTTTTTTTCCCCATGTTGCTTTCCAGCGTTCTGGGTGTAAATTGTATTATATGCCTGTTTTACCTGTGTGTGACATGTCATCACCAAAGTTTTCACATTGCTGAATATCGGGAGGGATATTTTTCTTTTTAAAGCTTCATTTTTTTTCGTTTCGAGAGATGATTGTGGTTTAGGTCACTGATAATCAAGATCATGTTTATGGAGGTTGTTTCATGCACAAAGAGGCATCAAACAGATGTAAAACGACCACAAATAAACACAAAATGTCTACAAAGAGTCACCAAACGACCACAAGGACATGTTAAATAACTACATAGAGATATAAAACAACCACAGGGAGACACAAAGAGATGCCAAATGACCACATATAGATGGACTAACACCACAAAGAGACCAAAAATTACTACAGAGACACAAAACAACTACAAAGAGGAAGTAAATACCTATAAAAAGGTGCAAAACAACTATAAGGAAACACAAGATGCCTAAAAAGAAACAGAACAGCTACAATTAACCACAAACGCACAAAGTAATTATGATTGTAAGTGATGCAAAGCAGCTACAAAGAGAGATCAAATAACTACAGTGAAATGCCACAAAGAGATACGATGACAAGAAAGACACAAAACAACCACAAGATTCAAAACAACTGCAGATACAACATGAGCGCAAAAAGATGGAAAGATGCTACAAAGAGGCTAAAATTGACTGCAAAGATACGCAAATAAACAACAACAAAGACACATCAAATAAGTAAAATGAAATGAAAAACAACCACAAGACGACAAAGGTTGAATATAAACTGCTGAACAAGCACAGAAAATTAGAATAAAGACACAAAGCAGCTACAAGGAGACATAAGATGAACAAAAAGACAATCAGAGCAGCCACAAACATGCAAAACAACCATGAAAAGACAATGAATCAACTATGAATAAAAGTAACTACAATTAAAAGCAAAACAACAAGATGACAAGGTGATGTAAAGATATACAAAACAACCACAAAGAAAAAGAAAACGACAGTAAAGAAACATCAAATAACCACTGACAGATAGAAAATGACAACAAAGAAACAGAACAACTCCAAGGAAACACAAGACGACTACAGAGAGATGGTTACTGGCAACAGATAGGTGGAATAACAAAATAAAGTGGACAAAATGTCTACAAAGATGCACAAAACAGCCTCAAATAGACATTTTATAAATACAAAGAGATACAAACCACAAAGAGACTTCAACAGAAATAAAATGTACAACATTTATCAGAAGAGACACTGGGTTGAAGAGATGCTGAACAAGCACACAGAGATAAAAGTGCACAAAAACACAGAAGAGATGCAGATAAGTTACAAGAAGTGTCAACAACCGGAGACTAATACAAAATGACCACTAAGACAACGACAGGGAGATAGAAGACGTCAACAAAGAGACGTCAATGAATGATAAAAACAGCCACAAATGACCAGAGACGGAGATTTTCAACATCTACAAAGACGTAAGACGACAATAAAGACAATCAGAGCAGCCACAGAGACAAATGACATAACTACAGAAATGAAGAAACACAGTGACTGTGAAGAGAATCTGATCAACCACAAGCAAGTTGAAAATGACAATAAAGAAATTTAACAAAAAACACATAAAAGAAACAAATATCTTCAACCAAACGCCAAAAATCAACAAACTGATACAACATGACGTTGAATGAGATGCAACATAACTTCAAAATGATGCAAAATGGCTTAAAAAAGCCACTTTGTGTTTGTTTTCAGTGCATTTTGGTGGAAGTGGTTTGTTAAACTGCGTCCATGAGTCAGAGTCAGATGTGGTCAAGTTCCTGATTATCATCGATTCGCTGCCGATTACTGATGTTTTGCTTTTGATAAATTCTCATGGTCAGTTTGTTGTTTCTGTCCATCGTGTCTCTGTGAAGTTACATTTATATTCCACCCATTTATTTTGCCAAATACACATTAAGGGAAATGTAATTCTTGCCAACCACTTACGCGATGAACATTTGTGTTGCTCAATGGCAATTTTAGCACCTTTCAGCTTGTTGTTTTGGTTTTTTTTAACAGCCTACAACGTCGCTATTTCAGTTCACAGCAAAATGTCGGCGATCAGCTGGTTTCACGAGGTGGTGGAGACCAAAAAAACAAACAAACAAGAGATAAAAGAGATAAAAGTCTAAACAGTTTCTCCTGGATGTGTAAATAGTTCATCATATCGGCTCAAAAAGGCGGAAATGTCTCGATGTTGTCAATTACAGCGTGTTTCTGCTGCTCCCAAGTGGACAAACATACACAACTGCAGGTGAGACGTTCGGGAAAGATTAAAATAATGGTCATTGCTCTTTTTTAAAAAATAAAAAAGTTTGGGGGGCTTTTATTGTAGAGGGAACAGGAAATGTGGGTATTTTTTTTTCTTTAACAAAGACTATAATCTTTCCCTGACATTGTGCCTCATTATAACCTTAAAGAAATGTTGACAATGCTTAACTTTGCTACAGTACAAGTGGATATTGTATCGCAAGAATGGCTATTATAACAAAACATGTAAAATGTGTTGTTACTGAAACAATTTACAATAATTTTGGGGAGCATTACATTTCTCTTTAAAAAAAAAACAAAAACAAACAAACAACAACAACAACAAAACAAAGCACTTATCTGCTGTTGAAAATATGTGGTATATAAATGTAATTTCAACCTGTGTATTTATAATAAACCTTGCACAAGTCGACTTGTTTATGGATCTTAATAAAGTTTGCTGGGCATCTTGAGAACCTTAATTGGTTAACGGGTTGATAATAAACAGATTCCTGTCACAGTCGCTGAGCGTAAATAGCTTCCACTTGGCAGCGCCGGGATAACTGATGAATTAATAAGTTCCTTAATTGTTGCTCTTGAGCTTCGGTTTGTTTGTGACGGCTGTCCTCCCTTCACGTCTACAGCAGAGTTACTGCTGGTCTCACTGCAGCGTGTGTGTGTGTGTGTGTGGTATTCCTTACGCTGTGGGGACTTAAATCTGTCTACACCTCCAGATTAAGGGAACCTGTATCCCCTTATGGGGACAAAAAGCAGGTCCCCAAAATTAAGGTGCAGACATGGTTTAAGGTGTGTTTGTGTGTGTGTGTGGTGCAGTCTGCAGCCACATAGTTGAAATCAACCCATAAGCTAAAATCTCAAAGCTCTAGAGGCTGATTTTACTTCAACCTGAGGCGCGGCATCGTCTAGCTCCTTCGAGTCTTTGAATGTTCGGGTTGTAACGCGCTTTCACACATTAAAATTTATGTTGCCGCATGCTGTTTGATGAAATATTTTCTTTCTATTTTTTTTTCTTGTCTGTGATTGATAAGTTGCCCTTGGCATCTCTGTTGGGTTTTTTTTTTTTTTTTTTGGTAACCAGGAAAACGTTTTGAGGGGAAGTAATTTTTTCAAGCTTTTGGATGCGAAAAAAAAGAAGAAAAGATTGAAATCATTGCGACACCATTAAAAAAAAAAAAATAAAAATAAAAAAAACCTGTAGATTTACCGCTACAGATGTGTCACTTCAAACCAGCGGCTACAAAAAAAAAAAAAACAACAACAACACTTACACACTGATGTTAACAGAGACAGAACGACTGAATTTATCTTAAAACGTATTGTTCTTAATGATACGTTTTTTTTTTTTTGGTGACTGCTCATTAACGAGGAAACCTGACAGCTCTGAAATTACTGTAGTTTCACTAGTTAATTATATCATTGTCGATGTAAAAGAATATGAATCAATGTATTAGAGAAGTCTGACTTTTATTGATAAATAAATAAAAATCATGTTTATTTTTTAAAAAGCAAATAGTTTTTATTGGTTAAACATCACAAAACCATGAAACCACCAATCAGCACAAAACAAATAAATATTTAACAGTTTATTGATTCATTTGATGTAAATGATTGTAATCGTCGTCATTAATGATTATTTAATTGTATCGTTTAGTCGCTTTCAACAAAAAGTCTAAACTATTCAATAAAGAATATTTTTTCTTTCAACAGAGCTGCTTCTTCTTTACCCTCCATTTTCCAAGGCTGGTCATTGGGCACAGGCAGTACATTTATTTATTACACACACACACACACACACACACACACACACACACACACACACACACACACACACACACACACACACACACACACACACACACACACACACGCACACACACACACACACACACACACACACACACACACACACACACACACACACACACACACACACACACACACACACACACACACACACACACACACACACACACACACACACTGAGTAGTTTCCAGTATTAAAGCTGAATCAGTCATATTTGCTGCTATTATGATAAAACCTTCTTTTTCTGTTTTGTTTCTATTTCAATAACATTTCAAAGCCATAACACGCGTCTGTTTGAGCCACCACAACTTTATATTGTGACCAAGGTCGACGGCTTTAAAGGTTTCTTTTTTCTCTGCTGTATTATAAACCATCTCTTCCTCAGTCTTCTATGGAAAAAAAACATGTCTTGTAGGAGAGTCAAGTCATCAGTGGGAGCTTTTTTGATTACTAAGATAACTATTATTAGGATTTTTTAGAATACAATCAAGTCTTTTGACCTCGGACTAAAGCTTGAGTCCATATAATAACAAAATTTACAGGTTAAGTTGCTGCAAGAAAATGAGAAACACAGCAGCTGTGCAGATGAACCTATGTTTTAGTAAAATAAACCACTTTCCTGCTGCAGTTTGACTTGTTTCTGACAGCGTTTAAAAAAAATCTGAATCAAAGAAAAGTCTTGTGTCTTTGAGGTCATTTTTTGTTTGGATTAGAATGAACTTAGTATCAAACACAATCACAACCTTCTCATAAAGCAAATGTCCATCTATATTAAATTTACATGATAAAAATACACCAGAGAGACGTGAAGACGAGTTTCCATGGTACGGTTTCCAGCTTTGACACATCACATTTCTGCATGCTTTTTAAGTAGGTTCAACAATCAGCATCTTCAGGACTTTTTACTGGAAATTTACCAAACACAGGGAAATAAATCAAAGACATTCTGAGTGTTACTGAACTTTTTTTTTCATCAGTCTGAAATGGCATCATATCTTTATTCAAACCCTGGGTTCATCTAAAGGTCTGTACATACTCCAAAAGAACATAGAAATGTGTTTGTTTTCTCAAGGTGGCAAGAACAAAAGTTGGTTCTGGCCATGTGGTAGCCCAGTGCGCTGTAGTCGGCTACAGGAGCCAAAGCGGTTTCTGAGAATGGAGAACTTGCTCCTTGGAACAGGCTGTCAAAAACATGGAGCTCCTGTCACACAATGAACAATGCCGGAACATCTGGAATCATTAAAGGAATCGACGAGGTGTAGACACGAATGATACCGATGGATCGGACCATTTGGAAAGAGTTCTCCATACCCAACCCCAACCACACACACTTCAAATTTCTGACCAATCACAAAAGAGTTTGTCAGATATCACACGAGAAAAAAGTTTTGCTGAGACGATGTTGTCGAGAACAAGCTGCGAGAAAAACAAATCAGGGAGGCAAATATCTTTGTTCTGGTGGAGGATGTACAGGCCTCAAGGCATTCATCAACTTTGTGCAGTGTGTTTTTATATTTAGAGGTTGGTATATGAACCGTTTCAGGGGTCTGAACCAGGTTTAGCTCCACTGTTGGCTACTTTTAAAACTACTGCTTTTTTATTCTAATGATACAAGCTAATGTTAGCAAACACTACACAGCTACAACTTGCTAGCTTGTCTTAAAGCAAGCTGCTGTAGCTAGCTAGTGTTGGTGTAACATTAACATTCAAACTTATTTCATGATTTAGTTTTTAATTTGTCAAGCTAATTTGTTTTAAAACAAACTGCTGTTGCTAGCCAACTGTAGGAAGACAGCTAACGTTATCACTGCGATGCGCTATAGTTGCCTACAGGAGCTGAAATGGTTTCTGAGAACTTGCTCTTTGGAGCAGGCTGTCAAAAACATGGCGCTCCTGTTGCAGAATATGCCGCTATCACGCAACACAGAAACATCTGGACTCATTCAAGGAATCAATGAGGTGTAGACACGAATGATACCGATGGATCGGACCATTTGGAAAGAGTTCTCCATACCCAACCCAAACCACACACTTCAAATTTCTGACCAATCACAAAAGAGTTTGTCGGACATCACACGAGAAAAAAGTTCTGCGGAGAAGATGTGTTGAGAACAAGCTGCGAGTTCTCTGTTCTGGTGGAGGATGTACAGGCCTCAAGTCAAACGCTTAACAAAGAATCTGCAGCTACACTGTTGTCAACCCTGTGGCATTAATCAACTTTGTGCAATTTTATGGGTCTGAACCAGGTTTAGCTCTTCTTTTCACCTTTAGTGTCATTAATTGATCAAGCATTAGGATTTTTTTATTTATTTATTTAATTTTTTTAAACAGAATAGGCTCAGTCTTCATTTTTATTATCTATCGTTTCTTTTTCACCAAACAAAGATAAGCAACTTTAACAAAATCTTCACTACATCTGAGGTTTTTACGTTGCGCCTTAAATGGAAGCTCATGTGAACTTTAATTACTGATTTCAAGATTAATTTTGTTTAGACTTGCAGCAGTGACTTAAGTTGATTTTCAATATATGTTTTAGATAAGTTTCATAATGAATATGAGCCAAAACTGTAACTAATGAGTAATAAACTGTCATGTGTACCCATTTTAAATTTTATTTTAATAACCTTTTTTATTAATTAATGTCATTTCATATGTGGTCTGTGTATTACTTTGGTTTATTTGGTAAAAATGATTGAGAGCAATAAGTTTACAAGCTCCTGACTGTCGCCACTAGGCCACTGATTGTAAGTGACATGTTTATATTTAATTCCCACCAACTCAATCTTTCATTAAGTAACTTGGCACTGATGTAATTTAACTCATTTATTATGTATTACCTTTACTTGTGTTGTGTTGTTGCACCCAAGTAAAGTTTATAAACCAATCTGTCTAATCGAGCGTTTTGTAAGTGACAAAGCATTTACGATTAATTAACCGCAACATTTTAAATGGAGGTTAATCATTAAATCAGTTAATTGTGTGTGTGCGTCTTCGCATTCACTTCTTCAAAACCAATACGAAGAGAAATCAAATGCTTCAGATGCTTAAAGGCCAACGGCCATTTATTTATTTTAAAACAGGTCTTTTCTCATCTGAAAAAGCTTCAAGTCTTTCTTGGACAGACAGGTGAATAAATTCTGACTGCAGCGCTGCTAAAAATGGGCGGACACAATGACAGGAAAACCCCGATAATATAAAGCCATCCATCATACACAACAACGTACAACTGCTTCAAACTTTTTCCCAATATAGTGTCAATAAATCTTATCTAATCTTCCAGCAAAAGTCAGAATGAATGAAAAGATTTAGTCATGAATCAAGTGGACATCTTATCTGCAAAGTTGTTTACTTGATTCAAGTCCTGACGACTGCCTCCGGTCATCAAAAGCAGCAAGATTATGAAGAATTTGATTGTTTTATAAAAAAAAAAAAAAAAACCCAGGCAATGTCTTTTTAAAAATATATATTTTTAGTAGCTGTGCTTGAAGATTTAATTCAACAAAAGCAGATGCTGCTACATGAACAATAAACACGTTTCAATGTTTCACAACGTTTGTTTTAATGTCTCACTCAATGTAAAGACAAACAAGCTTGAGGACAGATATGTAATTACAATAAAGGATTATTAATTACAATAATGATTCTCTGTGGCACTGACAAAATGATAATAAATTATTTACACACCGTTGTGTCCGTTAGCGTTCAAACTTTGTAACCTTGTAGCACACACAGGTTATAGTGACACTTTACCACATTTAGTGTCATTTTGAGTGTCAGTCAAAAAAAAACTATTAGAGCTAATTATAAAGCTAACTACTTATAGCTATTGATGTTATTTTAACACTCTAAACTAAATTTAAACAACCTGCTGACTAGCTAGTTATAGCTAGCAAGTATTAACTAACATTAACCATTCAACTCTGACTTTTTAATTTAATTTCTTTTTCTAATTTAATTACTTTTTAATTGTTTTGAGCTAATTTGTTGTAAAACAACCTGCTGGTTAACTAGTTGTAGCCTGCTTGCGTCAGCTAATGTTACATTAACTCTGACTTTTTAAATGTTTGAACCAAATTTGTTTTAAAACAAATTTCGGTTCGGTCACGGGGCAATTTGTGCAACACACGACCAAATGTGGGACAGATGGATGTTTTCTATGTACAGCTGCAACAGTAGTTATACGATCATAGAGACCATCTGATCTGAACATCATTGTCCAAACGGTGCTTCAAATCCCACCCCCTTTGTTTTCAGCCAGGTTGAAATTGGCACGACGGCTCTACTATTGATTCTAATATAACATTGATTTTTTTTTTTTCCACGCTGCCTCCCCCGTTAAACATGAATTAGTTAGATAATGCAAAATGATAATTAATCAAAATTGATTACTCATACAGTGATGTGCCTTGTATATTTTCTGTCGTTATTTATTGAAAATTAGTTGAATTTGATTAATTTTTCTCTGTGTAAATATATCACTTCCTGGTCGCAGGGCACCGGACAAATGGATGTCGGCCCCTAAACTTTTGACAAGCAGGTGACCTGAGGCTGCTCTCTCATTGGCTCCATCGATTCCTATTTATTGACTGTGATTGGTTCTTGACACCTGTCAATCAAAACACATTCCGCCAGGTCCAAGTGCGCAGGCGCGAATGTCACAGTGTTGACCACAACCACCCCTGGAAATTTATTTATTTATTTATTTTAAAATCACCAGCTGCCACTGGTGGCTAGTACGTTTTGGCTAGCCAGTGTTAGCTACTTTTAAAACTACTACTTTTTTATTTTAATTGATTCAAGCTAATGTTAGCTACAATCTGCTAGCTTGTTCCTGTAGCTAGTTATTTGCAGCTAGCTAGTGTTAGCTAACATTAACATTAAAACTTTGTATATTTACTTTTAAAAGATTCAAACCAACTGATTAAAAAAACATTCCCATATACACAAAGAGATGCTAATATGAAGCTTAATTGTATTTCATAATGAAAGGAAATGCTAATTAACCTTGTATTGTAAATACTTCAGTTACTACTAATACTACCTTCAATTGGTAGATAGATATGAGATATAATCTAAGATAATTTAAAATGAATTTGTTAATACATGAATTTTTACAATGCTTGATATGATTACAAACTAAAATTAATCATCTTGGCTTCCACAGTGACAATGTTTTTCTCTTTATACAGCCTGTAACCTTTCAAAATAATGTACTTTGTAGCCGTTTTAATAAAAGGATTTTCCTTCTGTCTTGTGTTCCATATACATGACCCGTTTGGTCTTTTATATAAAATTATAAGAGCACAGTCACCCAGTATTAATACAGTTTGCAGAGTTACAATGTCCACTTAAGAAGTTTCCAAAGTGCAAATTCTAATGTGTTTTTGAAGTAGGTTTATACCTTTTCACCTCATCTAGGATGGATGTTTTTTTCATGTTTGGAGATGAATCTTGTTTTGTTTTACTTGGATTGCCGAGTTATAATTCAGTTCAGAGGTTATTCGTCCCACTGGATGCAATCAAAGCAAATGGTGCTCTGCATATCTCAAAGCAAGTACTAGAAACAATCTGTGTGAAGTGCTCCACTGTTTAGAGACTATATATTCAATCACACCTCACTATTGTCGTCTGAAATGCCAGTGGAAAGGTCAGCACCTGCCACCGCGTAAAAAGCTCTGAGGACAGTAGCAACTCATGTTGTTTAAATCCTCTTTTTCTGCAGCAGAGAGATCATAAAAACCACAGAGTGTAAAGTTCTCCAGACAACCTTCTGTTTGCTGTCTAATGAAATTCATGTACAGTTCAGAGATAGGCCGTTTACTTAAAATGACTTTCTGGCAGGGATCTTTCTTATCTGGTAAACAGTCGATCTGTCAGCCTAAACGCAGTCGCAAAACAAATCAAGCTGCAGTGGCAGATAATCTCCCTGCAAATGATTCCAGGATCAGATTCATTAACAGAGTGTATTATTGCTTTCTGGAGACACTAGTGTCGGTGTCGGTGGAGGCTGATTGCTCGGCTCGTGTTAATCCAGCTCGCTGCTTTCTCGAGAGCATCATACAAATAACTTCACACTCGCTAACTTGCGAGCAGATGTGTGTGTCGTTTTGAAATGCTGCCAATTAAAACATTAAAAACAAGTACAGATGTGCTAGAAACTGTTGAGGTGACAAATCAATTAGAGAGCGATAAACACTTTAATGAAAGCAACAAACCCAACGGGTTTTAATTATGGATTAGGAGAGAGTCAGTTTCAGCTATTTAATATATTTGGCCAAGAACTTAGTAAATTTCATTAGTATTTTTGTGTTAACAGACGAGGTATTTAGTTTGTTTTTTGCCTTCATCATTTGTGTGAACAAACTGTCTGAACTAAAGGAAAAACTACATTTGTACAAACAAATTTCTGCTTCAAATATTCGTCTAAACAATATAAACAGAGATTTGTGATTTCCACTATTTGTGAACGTGCGTAGACAAAATCAAAATCATATTAACACTAACAGAAGAAGCTACATCAATACTGACTAACACTGATATTAACTCTGGTAACTGGTCTGTCAGCATCAAAGATAAACTGAACAGAGTACAAATCAACACTTTGGAGTGACTTTGTGACAATGTGACTGTTTCTACACAGTGACGTCTTAAAACATCTCATGATTTGATAATGATGACAAAGATTAAGGGTTAAATGTTTCAGCTACGGCAGCAGGATATCAGGGTGTTGATTACTGTCAACATACTCATATTTAAATATAAATATGTAAATAAATGACAAAGAAAAGGAAAACGGATGAAAATAATCGAGACTAGGAACTCTCTTGTTCATGATGGAGGGAACCATTTTACATGAAGTCAAAGCAAAAACACAAAACACTGTGAATTTGGATCGGGTGATGCAAACAGACGCAAAGATGTGTTTCTTTGAAACTGTGGGTAAAAGTCATTAAAGGTGAAATCCAGCACATTTGAACCTATATTCTACTGTTAGAGTCTCTGAGTTAATGTCAGCTGCCAAAAAATGAGTCAAATGGTTGTTACGTTAGTGGAGATGTGGTGGCGGTGGTGGGTCTGACCAGGCAGCTAATTAACTATAAGTGATCAGGGCAGATTTCTAACATCAAAGTAAACAGTGTTGATGTGTCACTAAAGAGGCTGAACATCTTTCTAAACCCTGTGTAACAACCAGGAGCCTCATCAACATAACACTATGTCTGTTTAACTCAGTAGAGATAAAGAAACGGTAGAAAACAAGATGGATGGACAGATATCCACAGAGTAAGTACTGAATATTTGAGCTAGCCGCAATTTTATACGTGGAGACATAGATAAGATGTTTCTATGTTGTTACACACTCATTGTATATGTCATAATGATTAAATTGAGGAAATAACATGGCAACAGAGGTGTGTGACAACCTGATTAAACTCTAGTTTTCTACTGTTTCTTTACCACTACTGAGTTAAACAGGTGTAGTTATGTTGGTGAGGCTCCTGGTTGTGTTACACAACGCTTAGAAAGAGATGTTCAGCCTCTTTAGTGACACATCAACACTGTTTACTTTGACATTAGAAATCTGCCGCATCACTTAGTTTTTAAATCAGCTGCCTGGTCAGACTCATCGCTACCACCACATCTCCACTAACGTAGCAACAATTTGATTCATTTTTTTGGCAGCTGACATTAACTCAAAGACTCTAACGGTAGAATATAGGTTCAAATGTGCTGGATTTCACCTTTAATGACTCTTTTTCGAATGTGTTCAGCTATTTTTACCAAACTGAGTTTCATCAGTAGAGGGCGCAACAAGCTGATGCTGTTAACACAAAAGTAGCGAGTCAAACGAGTGAAAGTGTACATGTGACGTGAATCACGTGACAGTTTACTCGTGTTTTCATGGGGGTGATTGTAAATCAGTGATTCGTTGTCGTTACACCAGTTTTGAGCTGATGTTAAGTAAGTTGCATGTTGGTGGCGTCACAAACATAAACGACACATTCTTTTAATTTGTAGCAATTTCTTTACATAGAAAACCAGCTACAGACGTTAGAGACAAACAAGAACGTCAACAACAAGCAAATAACTCAAACTGCTAATGGTATAATTAAAGATTTTAATTATGATGGCGTCAGTTTTACTGTCATTAAATATATTCGGCCAATAAATTAGTAAATTTAATCATTATTGGCTACTAGAAAAGAAAAAAGGGAGTGTGAAAAGATGATGAAATTAGTTTGCATTCAAAGGAGCATCTTGTACTTTCCAGGACACTGAGTCTTTCTCATTTCAAATCATTTGTGTGTATTTGTTTGCAAAGTATGCAAAAGAAATATCAAGTCTACCTGATTCTGGTTCAGTATTTTTATATAACATACAACAATGTCTGCTGATGAGGTGGATATCTGAAAACAACATTTATATTTACAGAGATAAAAAACCATTAAATGTAAAATATGAAATTCACAGAATAACTACTGAATTATTCAAACCTGAACGAATCTCACTATAAATGTAAGTTCAGTAAATAAACCAGTTCCTCTTCGTGATTTCATCAACATCCAAACCTCAGAGAAACAACTCACGCTTTCCTCCTGCAGCAACGAGACTCTGACGAGTAATGAGAGAAACCTGCTAATGCAGCTGAGATATACATGACATGAAGAATGAGCTGAACACATCCAGTGTTGGAGGGAAACTGAATTAAGAGGAGGAGAAGAAGGAGAAGTGGTTGTCAGCAGCTACAGGAAGTGAGTCAGTGCTGATGGTGACCCTCTGACTCGATGGAGGACACATGGAGAAAATGCTAATGTTTCTCTGCAGTGACTGTGGCCACAGTGTGTGATATGATAAAAGGCCTTTATGGAGGCTCCTTTCACTCTTCAGTTTGTTACTGAAGAAATAAACGACAAGCTTGTAATTAATTCTATACATGTGAACCAAGTGTCTTCCCACTTATTTCCACTGTTACAATTTAATTTGTGTTTCAAAAGGTCAGCTGAACATTTGAGGGCATTTGTGTGATTTTATAAATGAGTGAAATTAATGCACAATAATCGTAACAATCATGTAACCGACTGTAACACCAAATATAACCTGATAACAAAGGAACCTGAAGAAAACGTGACTCGAGGACGACGTTCGGAAACATAACACAGCAGGTCGGCGGTGAGCAATGGCACCGACAATGTAGCGGTGATGACGCACTTAAACAACACTTTACTTCAATAGGACCTTTAGATGAGCAGTTTATCCTCTTGATTATGAGCATTGAAGACATGACAGACACATTTAAAGCTGTTATCATCTATATTTTTTTGTATAATATAGTGGATAGGTGCATTTTTTTTTTTTTTTTTTTTTTAAAGGAGTTACAGTCATCATTACCTCCGTTTCCAGCAACAGCAGTAGGAGGAGGAGGAGGTTATTGTTACTGACAAGCTCTAAAAATCCATCACACTGTGTCAAACCATGGACAGACAATGTTAGCAATTAGCTGGCAAACGAGCTAAAAAGGATGGAGACCAACAATGGAGCAAAAAAATAAAAATTAATGTTAAAGTGATGGTCCGGAGTAATTTGAACCCAGGGTCTATTTCACCATGAATACGAGTCAAACTCCCCTCAAGAGATATTTTACATTGGTTGAAGTAATATTGAGTTTGACCGTCTTTTGTTTTCACAACCAAATAGTTAACAATGAAAGTAAATGGGGCAGTCAGCCAAACGTATCTAAATTGTCCTTTTTTAACCACTAATAAAGCTCAAAATATCACTTCACTTCAGCAGCAGCATGAATAGGGTCCCTACACATAAACTGAAGTACTGATAACTTAGTAAGTGAACTGAGAGTTTATTAAAAAGACTTTTTACAAGACTTACCCGTCTGGTTTTCATAACAACTGGTGATGAAGGATGTTTCAGATCAGCAGATTCATCATTTTCCTTGTTCTTCAGGGACACATTGGCCTGTTTGATCAGGAAACTATTAATTATTAGTGGTTAAAAAAAATGACAATAGATACATTTGGCTGACTGCCCCACTTACATTCATTGTTAACTATTTGGTTGTAAAAACAAAAGAAGGTCAAACTCAAAAACCAATATAAAATATCTCTAGGGGGTGTTTGTATTTGTGCTGAAACAGATCCTGGGTTCATATTACTCCAGACCATCACTTTAATAATTTTGGTCAGGGAATGGGTAGATCATGTGTTAATGGGTTTCTAAAAGGCCAAAACTTTGGAAAAATTGAAAAAGTTTACAGACTTTTTGGCAAAAGAAAAAGTTAAAAAAAAAAAAAAAGTGGAGTCAGAATATTGTCTAAAAACCAATTTTCAGGATTTCAGCTGAGATATATCCTTTCATTAATGTTTAATCAAGTTTACCTCAAACGCTTTAATAGGTTGGAGTTGTTTTAAAAAGTCGTAAGATGTTAAACGGCTTTTATTTGCTTTAACTGAAACAATATCATATTTCATGTTTTTATTTAGCATCTTCTGTGTTCTTTTTCTACTTAAAAAAAAAAGAAGCAAAATTTAATGGTGCATCGTTTCCCAGACGTCTCTAATCAGCTAAACTCGCTCTTTAATTCTTGTGCTTTATGCATCAAGTCAGATCAAAGTGTCGGTCATTAAAAAATAACATGTTTTTCTTCACAGAAATCCAGAGAAGAAGCTCATGAAAGCATCAAAGAAGACTGAGCAGTGAAATTTGCACTTTCACGCTGAGTGTTTGTAGAAAAAACGTGAAGCGTCGTATGTAAATAAACCTGGATTTAAAGATTGCGGAGCCACGTTTGCATTCAAGGCAGCGTAGATCACCTCTGAGCCTGCAACATGCCTCATTCTCATTTTTGAATAGCAAATGAAAAGCTAATTTGGTTCGGGCTCGGAGGCTGCGCTGGTGGTGGGGAGGTTTAGCGGTCGGCCGGGCGGGAGGTGCTGGCCGGGGTAACTCAAAAGTCAGTCTATATGATGAGATTTCAGTTGCTTCATTACTCACATTGCTACCTTTTGTAATTCAGGCAGCTGTCAGTATCCGCAGGGACCGAGAGCTGCAGGAGCAGGGAAGCTGGATATTTTTGGCAAAGCATTTCTCAGGAAGAGGAGAAAAAAAAAGAAGCTGGAATAGAGGAGCTAAATCACAATATGTCCATCAATCCCCGGTGGAGTCCAGGCACAGAATGGCATCTATTTGTGTCTGTAGAAGTGAAGCCTGTGTGATAATAGTGTAATTTAGCTGGTCAGTGAACACAGCGTTAATCCACCACAACAAAACATAAATAACAATCTGAAAAGGTTATTTTACACCTTCATCTATTGGTGTAAAATTAAATATATTTCACATAAGAGATATTTATAATGATAAAACTGTCTTAATGTAATTAAACAGACATAAAAAAAAAACAACACGTGCAGGATTCAACTCTTGCTCTTCTCGATGACATTAACCACGACTGACAAGCTCGTCTCTCAGGATATTGTACTTTTCTTTCCCTCTGAATGCATCTGCGAGCGAGACGAGCTGCATTATGTAAAGAAAAAAAAAAAAAAAAAAAAAAAAGGGAAAAAAGTGGCGCCTGCATGTTAATGGTAACCCGGATGTCAAGATGAAGATGAATTGTTATTGTCTCAAACGTCATCTGTCTGATGGGAAAAAAACCTAGAAGGAAAAGAAGGGAGGAAAGGGGGGGGTTGGTGATGATGATGATGATGATGATGAGGGGTACTTACTGGCAAAGCAGCTCAAGAATGACTCAAATCAAAAGTGCATTAGTGGTTTTGATGGACAATAAGCATGCAAGTCGTGAAAGAGGAATGAATATAAAAAGCATCTGTGAGCTCAGAGAAGACAAGACAATGTTGGAGAGAAACACATGAGAAAATAGCAAGCGATCACCCAGTGACCTTTAAGACTCCTCTGAAACTGGGACAGAGGCAGAGTTTGATGCGTGTTGGATTTTATAAGGTCTCCATAAACCCAGGAGGAGGTTTTAACATCCGACACATCAAGTTGATGTTGAGCACAAAGACAAGAGGCATCACGTTGCAGGAAACCAGCAAATACAGACTAAAACCTGATCTATGACCTTTGCACTGAGCTGATAATGTAAACAGCAGCAGACGTCAAGGTGAGGAAGAAGAAACACCTGAAGGAAACAGGCAAAACTTGTTGAGACTCAATATACAAGACAATCTGGTGCAGCAACATGTTTAAACTCAGGAGGATTTTCAACAAACATAAAATTCCTCAGGCAAACACTGATCCATCCAGCAGACTGAAAACCACATACGAAGAAGAACAGCCGGTTTATACATGAACATCAGGACCCGTATTCACAAAGACTCTCAGAGAGATCCTAACTTAGCCCAAAGATTCCTTGAAGAAATGTGTGAAAAGCATTTCATGTCATGATGATGAAACTCAGAAAAATTAAATGAATTGTTACACAGCTTCAACATGCTTGAACGTTCCTCATTCATTGACCATTATATTGATTTGCTTATTGTTATGTTTACTCGCCATGCTGGCAGTTTTACTTTTACTGCTTTATAATTTTACTTAATCGATTTGATATTAAGGGTGGACACAGACTCAGCTGTCAGAGGTTACTGTGGTTGCTGCTTCTAACGTTTGCTAGGCATGTTCAAAGAGTTACAATCAGCACCAACATGTATATAAACCCTGCCCATGTAAAGAGATGGTGCTTAATGACGTCTAGCAAAGTTGATTTTTTAAATGTGGTCAGTGCAGTTTTCTCTTCGCCTCAGTGGAGGATGTAAGAAGACATGAGTTTGATAAGAAAGCATGAAATTGTTTAAACTAGGGCTGGGACTTCATCTTGTTAATTACAATTAATTAATTACAGAAAAAAAATAACACTTTAAATCCCAATTTATTTTTGCACTCCAAACAGCACAGAACGTTCCCAGTAAACCCATAACACTGATATACAGGACACAACAGGAGAAACAATGGAAACAGATGAGAAATCGTTGCTGGGTTCAGTGGGAAGAAAATCTTACCCGGTAGTCCCGGTAAACCACCGGGTGAAAACCAGGAAAAACCTGCAAATTGTGCAAGAAAGAATTCGTCCAACTTTACCACCTCAATGCCAAACATGTTGCAGCTACACAGACAATGCTCCTGGTCTGAACAGGCAGTGTCGCCAATCCACACTCGACAAGACAACAGGGTTGAGTATTAAACTGTGCTTAAAAGTGCTTTTTTATTTTGATAAGCAGAAACTTTGTTTAATTGTTTAACCTCTTCTTTCACGACACCCCTGTAACCGGGGGCAGAGTGGATCACATCCGATTTCACGGCGGGTAACCCCCCCCCTCTCCACACAACAACAAATAAACAAGGTCTCTGCTGAGAACAGAGGTCGCGTTGATTCTAAAACAACAAGTTTCATCAAGATCCATAAAAAATTGACTGAACCAGCAGAGATAGAATGATCAATAACATTCAAACAATCAATAAACACGATCATAAAACCTGCCTTATCTTTGTTGTCTTGTTTACAAAACGTAAATCTAAGGCGATGATGACGCATTTCCTAAACAACTATATCTCCCAGGATGCTTTGTGAGCAGTTTCCCAAAAATGTTTTTTCCTGCCTGGTAACAGAGATGTGATTGGATGGAAACACATATCATAGACATACCCTCAGGGAAGAAGAGGTTAAGACACAGAAAGTTTACAAAAAGTCCTTGAATATAGATAACTTGTATTTAAGTTTGTGATAATATTCCTTATCCATATTGCACTTTATGTTTATACACTCAGTCATGAAAATAAACACTCTATTCAATGATTCATTCATCTACCAAAATCCATTTAAATAGAAAAATATTACTGCTTGTGTCAGATACTGATCTGCGATTAACTGAGATTAATTAATTACAAATCCTCTAATTAATTAGATTATTTTTTTAAATTGAGCCCCACATAAATTCATGTTCATGGATTAGGATTAGTTGATGTCAAACCGAATCTCCTTCCCAGCTGCCGTAGTCGTAAGGCTGGCGTCTTTCCGGTGAAATAAACGTTTTGTCAAACATTGCGCATCTTGAACTCAGCCCAGACTTCACCTCCATCTGAACGACACGTTACGCCCCCTGTTTATGTCCAGAGGAGGAGGGTTGTAACAATTAAACGTAAAGAAAAATAACCAGGTCAAAAGGACAGGAGGTTGATTAAACGACAGCAGATTTATTTAGAATAACAATAATGAACAAACACAAAAAATATCTTTCAAATAAAGGAAAGTGACCGGTTAATCAGCAATGTAAACTCGGATGGTAATCACCTCCAAGACGAATGATGCTTCAAACATGAGGACAACATCGTTCCCACACAGCAGAGTGACAGCGACTGAACAGCACCAGTGATCAGTCCAACACCAGTCTCTCTCCACTGACAATCTGGCCTCCTCAGGCTTTATGCTGCAGTCTCTAATTGGTCTCTAATTGGTCACCTGTCTACAGCCAATCAGGGATCAGTCTAACCCTGACCCACAACGACACATGTTTGAAAGAAAACATCCACAGAGGAGGAGGACGTCTGTGACGTGTGAGACTCGTTACAATAACCAGCAGCTTCCAGAGACAGTTAGTGAACAATCATAACAACCTGGTGTCCACCCACAGAGGATAAACTCTCCATTAGAGATGAAGAAGACTCTTGGATGAAGATGAAACGTCTTCAAGTATCTACAACAGTCAACAGACTCAGATTTAACACCGTCAGAAACACCCCACTACTCTTTCTTCTTCTTCTGATGAGCACAAATAACACAAAATGTGTCTTAAGTTTAAATCTACATGTTAAAGAGGTTTTTACAGCAGCAGAAATTAAATCTCGGGGCCTAATTGCAGGCCTAATTTTCCTGCTTCAGGTCCTCAACGTGATGAGTCTCGAGTGCACCAACGCATCCATCCAGCACTTGGACGACTCTCAGACCACTTTGTTCGACTTCAGCTGATTGCAATGATCAAATATCAAATAACATCATCATTTCATACGTTTCACAAGGCTCAGTTTTGTTCTCTAATAGGTTTTAGCGAGAACAAGCTGGTAATTATTACCAGAAGTACGTGACAAGTAGTTATTTGAACTCAAATGTGAGAGCTGGGGTATGATATTATGAATTATTATCGACCATATTTAACCGAGACAATATCTGGGTAATGTATTTATATGTAACTGCAGAACCTTTGTATCGATGAAGTTAAACTGAAACATTTGAAAACTTCACTTTGGTCTCCAGGAAGGAAAGAAAAGAACATGTTAGTTATTCTCATGTGATTTGTAATTGCTCACGTTTGTATTTGACGGCTCTTAATCACGATGAAAATCCATGAGAAATATGTTCAAAAGCAGATCATCCTTCCTCTCAAATCCAGCAATTAGTCCTTTTTTTCTTCAATCCAAGAAATGAACTTGTGTTCAGTTCATGTCATTTGTTTTTCACTGATGTGACTCATCGTGTGTTTTTTTTTTTTTTTTTAAATCAGAACAGAAGGAACCACATTTCGTAAACAGCTCCAGTTGTTGATTTTGACTTATTTGTCGCTCTCAGGGGAAATCTCACTGGCTCATTAACAGAAATCATGTTTTAGTCTGAAAGACACTGAGCCGTCGTGTCCTGACGAAGCTGCTCTGCTTCTCGATGCTTTATGTGAACGGTCCACAGTCGATGTTTGCACAGATGTTCGCCAAAGTGTCTCTTGACTCTCGTCTGAACTCCACACACACTGACAGTTTTACACCACTAAATCTAATCTTTGTTTTTATGAGAGGAGATAAAAAAAAAACCCCACTGCAGCCACTGTCCATCGTACCAGAATAAATCTAACGTAGAAACAGCTTTTCTAAGCTTAAAGCTTCATGCGAAACCTTCACCAAATAACTAATTAAAAACAGAAAATCAGTAAAAAAAAAAAAAACTCCAACATATATCAGGGTGATAAGAATAATGGCTGCAAATTTAAATTAATATTGAGAAATAAAGCAACAACATACATCCAATCGGATGGAGATTTCCATTTCGTCCATATCCATGATGTTGAGTGTATTGATGATGTGATGACTGAACAGTAAAACAACAAGATCAAGAACAACAAGCAGGTCTGTTGTAAAGAGACAATGTGAAACACAAATACAGGTTCTTCATCAGTCGTATCAAACACCAGAGGAAACGCGACTAATCTCCACAACCAAACACTGAGTCAAGTAGCAGCACAACAAAGTTTAACAAACATCCATTTAACAGAGTTTTAAAAGTGTAACGTAAACATCACAACTCATGTCGTCATGTTTCGTTATATTTCCTCATCGAAAATGTATCCTGATGTTTCACTATATTGTGCAGCACCATTAAGAACGACAGAAACCATCTTAAATTGGGATGAGAATCAATAAATAAATATCAATATTAAGGCCATTGTTGATTCCACTTATCGATGTAATTCTTTATCGATTCCCTTCTCAATTCTGAGGGGGTGGAGGTGATACGGAGACCTCCACGTTCGGCTACAGGAGCCATGTTGTCCCGGGCATCAGATTGAGAATCAGGACATGGTGCCGCTCGGCTACGGGTTGATACAGTTTTGGAGAACGAGAACTTGCTGGTTGGTGGAGGCTGACAAAAACATGCCAATGTACAACAATATCATCGCACGACAAGGGAACATCTGGAATCGTTAAAGGAAATGATAAGATGTAGACGCAAATGATACTGATGGATCGGACCATTTGGAACCGGTGACGGTTATGAACCGATTCTCAGTTCCCATCCCTAAAACATGGAATTATGACCTACACTACAGCCAGCCACCAGGGGGTGGTAGACATGTTTTCAGGAGCCGTCATGTCGTATCTTAATTTACAATGAGTCGTTACAAATGATTCAATTCAACCAGTCTCCTAATTTACCATGAGTCTCAATTCACATGCTTCCATACGTAAAGTACATTCACACTGACAACTGTGGTAAAACACAGTTAATACTGATGGTTTCACTCATTATGGTCAGAAAGTTGAGTGTGGAACGATGGACACTTCTCACCCTAAATGACACCGTCACCCAGATGGAAGCCAGTTAACTTTGCTTGTTAACATTAGCTCCAGTTGGACATAACACGTTTGTCCATTAAACACAAGGTAGCCAAGGGGTTAACTAGCATTTCATGAGTCCAGATGTTGTGATGGGAAATGATCGGACTGTGACAATTAACGTTAACAAGACGACACAGTAAAAAAAAATATAACAAGTTAAAGAGACTTTAAAGAGCAGACATAAGAAGCTAACAACGTCAGTAAAGCGATGAGCTGAACCAGGTCCTGTTCAAGAAGCAAAAAAAACTGAAAGTTAAATAAGTGATCAGCTTAAAACTGTGTGAGTAGATTTAAAAAAAAAAAAAAAAAAAGAAGCTAATATCACATTTTATGTTTTTTGTCCGATAACATAATCATTGTAAATCAATAAACCGTTCAGATGAGGACGTATCTGACTTGTTAACATCAAAACAGAATCAAATATAAATATGTGGCCTTAGTTTTTAGTCAAAAATATCTTTACAATTCAGGTTATTGGACTTAGACACCATATCCAACAATGATAATCCAGACAAAGTCTCAAAGTGACGTAACTAATAAATATTTGAATGTTACAAGGAGCAACAGCACAAGAAAGTCCACATAAAGTAAGAAAACAAACCCTGGTGACATTTCTATAGAAATATAATAAATAAGGAACTTTTTAAATGAGTATTGTGTAACTTTAAAAACACATTGTTTTGTAATTATCAGGTTGTTAAAAGGTCTCCAGCGTAGTCGGATGAATCAGAGTTCACGGCTTCCGATCGGTGCCGCGCTGGAGACCATTAATCTGGACAGTAAGTAAAGAAACACTTCACCACAGGCGACCACTTACAGAACATTTACCCATTGGTGTTCGTTCTCAATTAGCCACTAACATCTGCTTTCAAAGGGTTTAACCGCTTCCTGCTGCGTGCACCTCTCATGTTTTCTATTAGAGGCTAAAAATCAGACGTTAGCACACTAACATTTAGCCTAATTATATTACACCTCCTGTCGAGTTCAAACTTATCGGAAGAAACATTTAAGTTTCTCCACATCTCATTGTATTAGTTGGGTCCTCTCGCTAAGTGTTTGATGAAGGAAAATAGAAGTGTGAATATGAGTAATCATCAGGATTCGTATTAATTTTACTGATCTGACGATTAAATCACAGCAATGAGAGGATTTACTCATCTTTCTCCTTCTGTTCACGACAGCATCTCGACATAAAACGTAAAACATCAGCTGGTACAAACATTAGCACATCATCTCAGACAACAGTGGAGCAAACATGACATCTGTCGAACCCGGAGCAGCAGGTTCAACCAACTTTTACGTTTCGGTGACACCGATCGGGTTGATCTTTCGGCTGCTGAGTCTCTTCAGACTTTTATACTTCAGCCTAAAAACTTTCAGCTGATACACGTCTATGTACGTTACTCAACCGTCGCAGCTTTAAAAAGTCACTTCAAGTTAAGTAAGTTTTGCCGTCAACTTTCTTAGAAAGAGCTGCTTTATCCTCTGTTCTAGTTTTTATTTGATATTGATAAAGCAAGTGAAACCCGAGATACGATCATACACATAAAATATAAAATAAAGCAAAAAAAATTAGTAAAATCGAAAATATAATTTAAAACATTTTATTCAAAGTTAAAGAAAGATAAATATGGTACAGAGGTTGAATTTATCTCTTTATCTCATGAAGAAATAAAAGTCAATCCTTACTTTATTGTAAATATTTGCATATATTTTGATTTTTGTCTCAAATTTGTCTTCTAAATGTTATATTTGCTCTATAAAAAGCAGGAAAGCGTCGTTTTTAAATTAAAAATATTTACGATGAAGAAACAGACGTGTTAATGGAGGTTTTCAGGTTTGTTTGTGTATATTTGTAACATAAATAACATGTGACGTAGCGGCTTTGAACCTAGCGCGTGGCGCACGGCCTGCTGCGCTAACGCACGCGCACCGGTTTCACAACTTTCCCCCGCTCATCTTTCATTCACTTCAGTCTCATCTCATTTCTCTTTCGTTATTGTAACAATAGTAAACGTGCGCACGAGCGAGCGTTGTATCATTTGTGCACAAACATTTCCCGACGTTTCAGGTTTTACTCACCTGTCATGACGCATGACGTCGTCACGTGTTGTCACTCTTCATTCTGCCGAAACAGTCGCAAACATTTCCTGGTTCATATAAAACTGGTTCCTGCGTCTAGCGAGTCACGTGATATATAAATATATTTGTATTTTTTTTTTTTTCAACAGTTATTATTATCATTCAGATGATTATATCAATGAAGACAAGATGTTGAGAATAATTTCCAATAATAATAATAATAATAATAATAATAATAATAATAATAATAATAATAAACAGTTGAATTTTTCTGTGTTAATAAATTAAAAATTTGATTCAAATGTAACAAAATAAACTTTCCTCACCGATTTAACGTCAAGTAGGAGAAACTAATGGACAATTACTGGGACTGGCTAATATTTTTTATGTTTCTTTGTGTTTATATGTTTAATAATATGTGGTTTAATATTGTTAAGTGGCTTAAGATTCATATTTTGTTATAATTTGATATTAATAATTCAATTAAACTGAGCTTGTATATTTCTACATTACAGGACTTCAATTTCCAGAGTGTGAGAGGTCAAAAGACAAAGTAAGAAGTGACCATAACAAAATGATATTAACATATTAGAATTAATGTAACACCTACACAACCACATTTTGCATGTGACTTTAAATTTTTAACCAAAATTTATCATAAATATCACAAATAAAAGGTAAAACCAGAACCAACTCTTACACTTCATTTGTTTTGTTTCTTCACAACAAGAAATTCTAAAGATGTTCGATTAAATTTGACACCTGCATCACATTTTTATCCAAAATGTTTTATCCAAAATTATTATATCACATGTTTTACTTAGAAAAAAGAATAAAGCCTAAAAAAAAACTAAAAAAAACTCATCTTTTGTTTGAAACAGTCGATTCATTCATGACTGAAACATCAACTCTGGATCCAGGGTCCAATTTCATTAACAATCGTCCGTCTTATTGAAGCACATGATCACATCTTTACTCCAAAAACTGGACCTGATCTGTTCACAATGAACCATCACATCAGTCAGACTCTGATCTGTTCGTGTGAAGGCCGACGACTCTCATCTTTCACTGACTGAAGCTGCAGCAGAATAGATAATAAGAAGCGACTGAGAGTGTGTGTGTGTGTGTGTGTGTGTGACTGTGATGACCTTATTTTGAAATTAATACATTGTGTGGAGCTAATATTTAGCAGATATTTTTACGTTTGTGCGACAAAAAAGAAACCTTGGCTGGGATGTGAATGATATGATGATATATGAGGCTGGAAAGGTCTGAGTCACCGCAGGTCCGCTGCGACAACCACCGCTCTTATTTACTGTACTGCTGAGAGTTCATTTCCTCGCATCTCTCCACTGAGATATTTATGAGACTTGATAAAAGTGTGTGTCGCTTTCACTCTGCGCCACAATGATTCTTCATGTATTTCCATTGTCACGGCGTAACTGAAACACTGATGGAGATCAATTCAAACAGCTGAGATGCTTTCATGGGAGATTTGATTCAGTTCTTTCAACTGGATCCTAAAATTTCTGCTCTGATATTTGAAGCTTTTTCTTCACAGCAATAAACTTTTCTGTTTTAGAGTCGACAGCGATGTAACAAACGATAAGAGGTGAAAATATTTCATCATCCACTGGATGTAGACGGTTGACAGGCAGCTTTCGTCACTATCTCATATCTTACACTTTTCCACTTTTCCCATTCCATCAAATGAACTTAAAATTTGTCTTTAGCTGTAATTAGTCTGACGCCAAATTAGACCACATGGGTGGTGGTTGGCCAATAGAGGGCGCTGCCTTCCTTCCAATTACATATCAGCCATGATATGACATCATATTAAACATAAATGAATTAAAGTGACTCCTCTTCCTTTAGTCTGTCCAACACATGTAACAATGTTTTAAACTGTGTTTTTAAACTTTATGTGAATACATGTACTTCTCATACACTTCCACCTGCCGGCTCATAGACATAAACGATATAACTGAGAATTTTTAATTGAGTAGAAATGACAGTAGAGTGACAAATAAAGTGAATCTATTATCTATCACCACTTATACCTGAATGCCATTTTTCATCAAAGAGGTTGTAATCCAGCAGTAAATCACCTAAAAATGTCAATTATGTGGCAAAGTTTGGATGTGGCAAGTGGCACAATATTATATTAAAACATATATTAATGAAGCACAATATTAATTAAGTCAAATTGGTGTCGTCTTTTTCGTCTCTTCTTCAGCCTGTATCCACACTCTAAACACTGATTCATGTGATTAGTACTCAAAACTTAAAATTACCATCATTTTCAGCATAAAAAATATATTTGCCACCTTTACTTCTATTATTGAGTTTATAACTCAATTTAAAAAGTCTGACAAACTCAAAACAAAGAAAATCTACCTTTACTTTTTAATCTATCTAATTTGAACAAGCAGTTTCTTTCTTGTCCACTTAACAACAGATTAGAATTAAGTTGATAGAATTTATAAATATAGAACATAAATTTAAAAAGCTGAACAGGTTCTGAAGACTTTGCTGATTGATGATTACGCCTTGAAAGAAACAGGAGAAACTTGCTGAACGTCCTTACTGGTGAGTGCAGCGTTTTTCACTTGCACGTCAGAGACTTTATTATACAGTGTTGCCAGGAAATTTAAAGAAATCAAATGATTTCAAAAGTACCACACCAGAAATCATCAATGTGTTACTGTCTGTAGTTACATGGTTCCAGACAAATTTCATTGAGGTTCATATTCAAATTCACTTTGATATTGACCTCAGCTTAGCTAAGTAACCCAACATAACGTTCGTTGTCCAGCCAATTGAGTCTTGTTGTATTTCGTTTTCACTGGTACAAAGTTGTTGTTTTTTGACAATGAACATACGTAGCACACGCGGTTGTTTCTGCTGAAATAATGCAAAGTTAGCAACCACATGGCTCCGTTTGACTAGTTAATGTAAACTAAACTTTAAACAAAATGTACGTTTGGGATACGGTGCAGCAGTAACAGTAAACAAGGTTTAACATTTAACAAACTATAATTAGGTTTGTAAAATTTGCAAATTTGAAACCTCAAGAAAGACAGTACGTAAGTGTATTGCATTCACTTTTTCTTAATAAGGTATTTTTTGTTGGTTTTTAAACATTTTTTCAGTTTTTCTGACAATTTTTACCCCTGTTTTACAGAGTAATTTTTTTTTTTTTCTGAATTATCGTGATATTTTGAACTCCCATGGACCTATGGTGACCCCATGATGGTGACTCCTGCCTGCACATACATGCCCCATCTTCAACTATCTACTGTACCTGTGTAGAGTCGACAAACTAATAATAAAACCACCTATACCACTTAAAGAATGGACGATCTCCCAGTGTCTTAATCCCAGATCAAAGTAAAACTTGATTAAACTAAACAAGGCGGTCATGTTTGTTTCCATGACGGACAGTAAAAGAATGAATGCGTCTATTGTTTCGAATGCTCTCTAAACTCAGGGAAAAAAATAGTCTGAAAAACAGAAAAATAAAAAAAAAAATTCAGAAAATAAAAAAAAAATTACTGAGAAAAACCAATCATAAAAATACATTTTCAAGTGAATGTAATACGCTGCAGTAAGACAGCACATTTAAAACATTATCGACATTATTTCTTCTGGCCTGTTCAGGATGCCGGAGATGAAGTAATGAAAATCATCACCACAGGATCTGATCCACCCGGAGCACGAATAGTCACTGAAGTAACTTCAGTCCTTGAAGAGCTCGATGTACCTGGGGCCTGAGCGTTGTTGATGGGTCTGATATATGCGCTGAACTCCAGGTACCTGAGAGAGCTTAGAAAAGCTTTTGAGATTTTTCAAAAGATATTATTTGAGTTATACAGTCTGAAAGCCAGACCCAAGGTAATGTTTTTTAAAAACCAAACTTCTGGATTAAAGTGGAAGCATGAAGGATAAGGCATTATTATGTATGTTTTGAATGTAGCCATCTTTAGCAGTTTTTGCTTTTTCATTGTTAAAAATGTGAAATGTGAAAGTTTTAATGGATCATTAATATGATCAAGTTGAGCTGTAGTGTCCCATATGGGATAACCTGTTTAAAACCATAGCATGATCTCAAAATAAATAAAAAAAATAAATAAATAAACACCTTGCATTGTACAAGGTGTTAATCTGGGGTAAGAGTTTGTCCTGTTAAGAAAACTGTTTCAGTAAACAAGTTGAAAATAAATACTTGGATTTTGAAATTCAAATGGTGAAGTTTATTCTGACTGTAATAAATTAAAGCAGTAATAAGGTAACATTTTAAATTGAGTAGAATGGGACTAAATCCAGTGAGTTAGAATAATTCAAAGCAATAATTTAACCTCTGAATATGTTAAAACTTTGCCATGGAAATTAAGTTCGTTCATCATAACTAAGCTTTCAGAAACCAACTAAATCATGTTTAACATACTTTAAAAAAATGAGTTGGCACTGAGAAAACTGTAGTCGGCTGTACTCAATAATCATGTAGTTGGGGAAAAGATCCCATGCAATTTAACAATGTAACAATGTAACAATGTAACCTGTTTTTAAACTGTGTTCATTTAAACTTTATGTGAATACGTTTACTTCTCATACTTCCACCTGCCGGCTCATAAACTTAAATAATAAAATGGAGAATTTTTAATTGATTAGAAATGACAGCACAGTAACAAATAAAGTCAATCCATACTTATCTTATAACCACTTATACCAGGGTACCATTTTTTGTTTTTCATCAAACACAAGAGTTTGTCATCTGGTGATAAATTATCTAAAAATGTAAATTATGTGGCAAAATTTGATTATATTATATTAAAACATAAATTAATGAAGCACAATATCAACTGTTCATTATTCCATGTTATAATGTTACCTGTTTGTGAACTTTATTTATCTAAACTTTATGTGAATAGAGTTACTTCTCATACACTTCCACCTGCCGGGGCAACGGACACATCAGTGTATATGTAGCTCGCAAAACTGCTGAAGATCAAGTGACCTGAAGCTTTTATCTGGTTTAACTCTAGATTTCCCACCTTTGGACACATCCTCTTTCTTTTTCTTTTCCAATCAGAATAGTTTTGAAGGTGAATGTAGAGTTTAATAAGTAGCTTCACATTTCTTGCTGCTGTCAAACTTAAAGAATTAAAGTGGTTGTTTCTTTACACAAACAGAAACTTTTACAGTGTAGGAACGGTTGAAACATGGAGCCGCAGCAGGTGATGGAGGACGAGCTGACACTCGGTGGTTTCTCTTGTTCTTGAAGACAAAATGAGACGAAACAGACGAATCACATTTAACGTCGTGCTTTCTTTCATCACCACCTTTTCTAGCTTCTTAAAATCAAGGTTTTCCTCAGAATTTAGACATAAACTAGAGAGAAACTCGATGTAGTTCTTCAAAAAAAAAAAAAAAAAAAATCAAACTAAAACTACTGATGCTCTTTTAAATAATAAATAAACTGAGAGTCAGTAATGAAAATAAAAGAAACTATAGATACATCACTAAATGTTTTAGCAACACTGCTAATGTTAACATTTAGCTAACTAATGTTTTTATGCTAATGTTTTTTTTAACAAATATGATGAACCATTCGGATTAAACTTGGTATATATTCATCTTGTGTTCTTATAAAATCGTTAACAGCTTTAGATTTTTTAAACGCAATATTTTTCATATTTCAGCACGATGGTGTTAATCCTCAATAAAATCCTAAAGCAGAAGGATGTTAAATGTAGTTCAGTGAAGGTTTCAGCGGTTTATGATCTGTGGACTATGAACATCAGTCAGATTCTGCAGATCAGAGTGAATTTAAGAAGCGTTCACGTTTTTGTGTGTTTGACCCTGAGGAGGTGATGTGACTGATGATGCCCCTCGGATGATTGTGGCGATTGTGGTCTCATCAGCTCTTTTCCATAGTCATGAGTCAGATGATGATGGGAGGAGAATCACAGCACAGGGACCCTGCTGTGTGTGGAGAGGAGAAAGCTGCAAGAGAAGGGAAACTTTCCTCCAACTTGGCAGGAATCACAAATAATGTCCAGCAACAATTAAGTCTCCAGAGAAGGGAGCAGGAGGATGTGCTTATTCAGAGGGGTCTCAGCTCAAACTGCTGCCAAAACCTGGAGCTGGTGCAGACCGAGAGATCCAAGACTCTCTGCTCAGAGTCTATGCAGCACACAGAATTAGTAAATATCCATCTGCCTATCCTCTTCCTCCTGCTGCTGCTGCTGTGGCTGTAGCTGGTGTCCAAGCTGCTGTCTGTGGGTAATAATCATGTGTTTTCACCCCGGTGGAGGCAGCCTCGGGGTGACGCTTGGTCAGATTTACTGATATTGGTGCTGTGGTGCCGCTTGTACAGTGGGACACAGATGGAGACGATGCCAGTAAATGAAGGATGAAGGTTTGTCTAGAAGTGTGTGTGTGTGTGTGTGTGTGTGTGACAGCGGTGACAGTGAGTCGATGTGTGGGTGGATGGATGGGTGGGCTTTCATCCACTCTGAGGGGAAGACTTATTGCTGCGATGTGAAGACAATAGTCTGCACTGTCCGAGCTTCGTTTCACTCCCAGACTCTGAAAATCGTCACATTTATTTTTTTTTCTGTATTTTTTTACAAAAATATTTACGACAAAAAACATTCAACGGTTAGTTTGCAGAAGAAAATGTCAAGTCGAAGTGAAACGAGATGGTGTCATTATTTGCGATGATGCCTCCAAGAATAATAATGAAGACCTTGGTGTGTTTGTATCATTTAATTGTTGTACATGTGTTTTTATTTGCTTATGGCCTCTAAGTAGGGGTGGTAATCTCTAATGGCGCCGATCAAGAACAGTCTGTCTCTTTATGAGCATATTCAAGTCTCACAAGATCCATCACTGTCTATTGTTATTATTAGTTTTGGCATTAGAGAGAAAAGAAACTAATTTAGAAATCAGAGTCACATAATTAAAAATCCAACTAAACTCCATTTCCTCTGAGATGACTGCCAGAGAGCTGAGAGTCTTCAGGAGGGAAGAGTTTTATTTACTGTGACGCTAATCCACCTGTCTGTCTGTCTGTCTGTCTGTCTATCTATCTATCTATCTATCTATCTATCTATCTATCTATCTATCTATCTATCTATCTATCTATCTATCTATCTATCTGTCTGTCTGTCTGTCTGTCTGCCTATCTATCTATCTATCTATCTATCTATCTATCTATCTATCTATCTATCTATCTATCTATCTATCTATCTATCTATCTGTCTGTCTGTCTGTCTGTCTGTCTGTCTGTCTGTCTGTCTGTCTGTCTGTCTGCCTATCTATCTATCTATCTATCTATCTATCTATCTATCTATCTATCTATCTATCTATCTATCTATCTGTCTGTCTGTCTGTCTGTCTGTCTGTCTGTCTGTCTGTCTGTCTGTCTGTCTGTCTGTCTGTCTGTCTGTCTATCTGTCTGTCTGTCTGTCCATCCGTCCTAAGTGGATAACTTTGGATGGGGAGGTACCAAATCAACTTAAACTACCTGTTACCTTAATTTTCAGATTAGACATTTTCCGGTACTGGTCAAAATGAAAGAAATGCCAACCAACTGGATCAAATGGATCAATGGGTGGACGGACGGATAGATAGATAGATAGATAGATAGATAGATAGATAGATAGATAGATAGATAGATAGATAGATAGATAGATAGATAGATAGATAGATAGATAGATAGATAGATAGATAGATAGATAGATAGATAGATAGATAGATAGATAGATAGATAGATAGATAGATAGATAGATAGATAGATAGATAGATAGGTGTGGAGACAGCAGGTAGAGGCACTGAAGATGGCAGGACAGAAATACAGAAATGTATTTATGATTTCAGCTGCTAGGGAGAACGGTAGATCGACAGTTCTGGTCTCACGATGATGTTTGTGCTCTGCTCTCGGAACGAGGAGGTCATGAAGCACATCGCGGCACAGCTTTCCAAGGTAAACATCCAGAGAGCTGCTCTCCAAGTCCGAGAAAAACTTGAGAAACTGCAGGCACAGCATAAACTATGCTAGCAGCAGTTAGCATGCTAACCTCAAGCAGCAGACCCATGTAGATCTGCTACAACTAGAATTAAAAACAGCGACAGAATTGATTGTTTACTTGCTGCTAGTTGTTTGTTTTTGCTCGCTTGAACCTCCCACCTCTCCACTAGCACCTAGGTGGCCCCTAAACGGCCCTGGCCTGACCTGGCCCGACTGTGTGAAGTGGCTATTGATAAGTAGGAATACGATCATCTGTATAAAATCAAATGCTTTGACATCAGAGATCAGAGTTTTCAACTTGAGGCACCTATGTAGGTTCAAGCAACAAAAACAAAATTCATCTTTAACCCTAATCTTTAATCTTTAGTACTCTGCAGATTAAATTGTTCTTTAATATGATAGATCTGATAGATTCAAGCAACTAAAGGTCAAAGGTCACTATGACTTCATGAAACACAATATAGACTATTTGAAATGAAATTTCAACTCTCGCTAGAAAATCAAATTTTAAACAAATGTTCACTTTAACTCATATTTCATGCAGTCAAATGTAACCAAATGTAACATGTTTTTGGTGATAACTAATGAATTTAATCACATTTAATCACCTGCAACTGGACTGAAAAAAAACTGTAAACTGTAAAAAACCTTTGAGGTCAGAAAGTTTTTAAAAAGTTGCATCACATCCAACAAGTTACTATCAACTTTAAGACTATGATCTTTCAATTCCCCCCAATTTAACAAAACAATCAGCACTTCTAAAAATCTATTAATCTATCGTTCTCATAAACTCTGTGATATGAAAGTGTTCAGATGCTTTTTGAAATCGCCCCACTGCAGAGCCCATTCATCTTCACACAGGATCGTCTGCGTTTCATTCAGAGAGAAATTCATTTCAACCCTCTGCTCCAGAAGTAAAGAGTCCAACCTCCCAACTGATCCTCTGGGACGCTCGACTCGCTGCGTCCACAACAGATTGTTTATAAGTATCATGTCGGCTTGTCAGCCTGTCCAAACATTAATACCCCCGAGAAACAGCTCCATGAAAAATGTAAGTTGTTTCTCTGTCTGGGCCTATTAAATCTCCTATTAAGCTTCCAAAGGCGAGTCAATACTGAGCGTCTGAACCATTTGATTCACTTTAGAGATCACATCTCACCTTGCACATTGTTCATTCACTGTGTTTTTGTCTTGTTGCTCGGTGCAGGTACACACAGCAGAGGATAATTTCAAAAAACAACATCAGTGATGGCTTTACTCTGAAATATGCGCCGCCATAAGTGTTGTTCATGCATGTAAATAGACTCAAACAAGAGGTTGAGAGATCGAGCTGCAGCTTCGACGACGAAACAGGAAACTCAGGTATAGAAGTCTGGTGATGTGGCACCAAACACAAACAGCAGCGCTGCTAACGAATCTGTCTTAACGTGACAGCTGGCGTGTATGGAGTTACGTAACAGATGGCGGCGGGTGCAGTCGAACCAGGGCGGCGGCTGTGTATCATCCACGAAAAAAAAAAAAAAAAAAAAGAAAAAATCGAAGTCCTTAACTGTTCTATTTCTCTGAGCCCAAATCTCATCACCCCGAGACTGAGACGTTATCCTTTCCTCACTTCAGCTCTATGACACGTGGCAGATATCGTCGTCGCCGCCGCCGCCATCACCGTGCAACTTAATCCACAAGTCACTGAATGTGCTTGATAAAATACTGTCTCCAAACTTCCTTGTCAAATAACTTCCGAAGTCTTTAGTTAATACAGAGATCAATCAAAGCTGGATTTTAATGGCCTTCGCCGGCCGTCTGTGATGGGGATTATTTCCTGCACTTCCTTCAATACGTCTGGAAACTGGGAGATATGATGAAATTATGTTGTATGTCATTGAAATTTAATGGTTTCTAACATATTGGATCACGACTTATGCTTGTAATATTGTAAATTAGCGACTGTATGAGAAGTATTAGGAGGATGGAGGTGATTATGGAAAAGAAATTTTATGAAATTTTATTTCAGCTTTTCTTTACAAGATTTATATTGACGAATTCTAAAAAAAATATTCAGTGTTTTAAACGTACACAAACAGTACGTTAGTGAGTCTCCTCCCAAATCAAATGACAAAACACAGATTTCATCTCTGGCCTTTAAAATGACACAACAGTGTTTTCAGACCTGACACCAACAGAACAACAACATTTATCTTTGTTTTCCAAAAGTGCTACAAACCACTGATGAAAAAAACAACAACCTTGCTCCACTGATGTCAAACAACAACAACAACAACAACAACAACACTAAGTTTAATGTTGTAGAAAAAAGTTGGATCCTGCTATTTAGCTAAATTGCTACTGTTAGCATTAAATTAAATCCTGTTTTCTTTGTTTGTTTTTTGTTAAAATGTTAATGTTGGCTGTTTCTTACCTTTTAATGTTAATGTTAACATCAGGTTAGATTCTATATTTAAATTAAAATCCTAACGTTAGCTAGTCATAGACAAGCTAATGTTAGCATTAAATTAATTAATAATTAATTACACTTAAATGCTGGTATTAAAAATAATGTTTTGTTCGCTTGTTTGTTTGTTTGCTAAAATGCTAATTTTAGTTACTTCTTCTATTCTACGTTTTTGTTAAAAGTTTTGTTAGCTAGTCACAAACAAGCTAATGTTAACACTAAGTTAAATTATGTTTTTTATGCATGTGTATTATGCATTATGTTTAACCCGATTTTTTTTTTTTTTTTTTTTTGGCTAAAAATGCTAATGGATATTTCTAAACATTTAATGCTAATGTTAACATCAGAGGCCTGTACCACAAAGCAGGATTAGTTCTTATTGCAGTAACTTCAGGGTTGACTCTTATTGGGGTGCGTCTCCATGGTAACTGATGCTGAACGGCGAATCTGCTCCGGAGCAGGTTATGTTCCAGATCAGAGATCAGCGCCTATAAAAGCTCCGCCCTCCGACCAATCAACCTCTGGAAAATGGCTCGTCCTTTTATTGAAGATCTGTGGAGCTCGGTGCACAGACTTAGAGAGGGTCTCTGAGGAGGACCAGGGTGTTAAGAGACCGGCAAAACCCTCTGGCCTTTACAGATGAGTGTTTAATAGAGCGCTACAGATTTTCATCCTCGTAACTTATATACTTGTGTGATCTCCTCAAACCGCACATCTCCAGTGCGACACAGCACAGTCGAGCGCTGACTGTCCCTCAGACAGTTCGTATTAAGCTGTGTTGTTTTGTGAGTGGGACATTCATGTTTACAGAAAATCTCAGCAAGAATACTGTAAACCGTGCAATACACAAAGTGGCAACATTGATAGATGGATTTGTTGCATTTATAAGCCACATGCCCACTCTGTCAGTGAAAGAGGGGTTTTACACCAATGCAGGTTAAACATTACTTGTTTTATAAATTTTATTATAACCTACTGTTGTATATGAAATGCAACATAATCCTTTTCCAGGATTCCCAAGGGTTCTTGGTTCAGTTGACTGCACTCATGTTCCACTCAGTGCACCTCTTGGGGAGAATGAGGTGGATTATATAAATCGGAAAAATTTCCACAGCCTCAATGTTCAGGTACATTTTTATTTGACTTTATAGTATAGTAACATGTGTATGGTAAATCACACACCTTGTCTTTCTGTCATGTAGCCTAAAGTAGTCTACACTATATAAAGGATCAATAGTGATATTTGTTGTCATGTTACCTGCATGGACACTAACAGATTGCAGAAAATGTAGTAGGTCTAATCTGGGTAAATAAAGGTCATTGACTTTTTATGGAAGTGTTCACAGAACAGTTGGACTATCTTTCTCTTCAACATGGGGTCTTTTCAAACGCACATTAAAGCCTCTCTGACATTAAAGGTATTATATTGTAGAAGAATTATTAACCCCAAATACTTTTACAGATGTCTTGTGACCATCAGTACATGGTGACAAGTGTTGATGGCATTGACCTGGATCTGTCCATGACTCCTGGATCTTCAGGGAGTCAACTCTGAACAGAGTATGCAACATGCACATTGAATATAATTCAGTCTTTTAAAACTGCATTTCAGTTGATGCTGATCATGACAATTTCATTTTCAACTTTCAGAGCTGTTACCTCTTCTCTTTCTCTTTTCTCTCTTTCTGTCTTCATTTCACTCCAGCCGGTCGAGGCAGACGACCATCCACTCTGAGTCTGGTTCTGCTGGAGGTTTCTTAATGTTAAAAGGGAGTTTCCCTCCATTGTCACCAAGCACTTGCTCATTGTGGAAATGTTGGGTTTCTCTATGTAAAGTGCCTTGAGATAAATGTTTTTATGATCTGGTGCTATATAAATAAAACTGAATTCAGTGGAGTGCTGCTGGGGGACAGGGGCTATTATGACGTGGTGCAGGGCCACAAACCCGTTTCACTGTGGCCCTTACAAAAACCAGGGTCAGGATAGAGATGACCTTTGTGTTACTGAAAGCCTGCGTCACATGTCTGCGTGGCCTGAGAGTGGCCCCAGACCAAGCTTGCAGGATAGTAACTGCATGTGTGGTGCTGCACAATATAACCACGATTAGGAAAGAGTGAGCTCCTCATATTCAACAACACCTGCCTGAAATCACTGACCCAATTACTTTAGACTTCCCAACTGGCCGGGCAGTAAGAGAGGCCATTGCCCAGCAGTTTTTTTCCATTTTAAGAAGAAGCATTTTTGTTTGATTTAAAGTCTTCATTTTTCCTTCTCAACTTCTGTTCTCCTCCTCCTCCCTTGCCTAGAGAGAAAGACAGAAAAAGCATTTGAGTTTTTCCATTTCAGAAAAATAAATTTGTTACTGAATTACCTTCTTTTCATGCTCCAGTTTCTCAATGTCCAGTTTGACTTTTTATTGAGAGTTTTGTATATTCAATTTTTAATTTTCTTTTTTCTTTGTCAAGTTTCTTTTTTTCCAACATCTAACTGAAGGCTCCTCTTGTAGAGGGATCGCACATCGTCTGCTCCAGCCTGGAACAAATACAACTCATATTAAAGTTGGTTCAACAGTTAAGCATCATCCCTGTGCGAGGTTCATTTGAAGAAAGGTACAAATGCCACATTGACTATCCTCTTTAAATCAAATTTAATTCATTACCACATGTGATTTTCGGGATCTTGAGGGCACAGGCTCAGAGGGAGGAAGACTTCCTTCTTCCTGCAAAATTAACATCGTAGCAATGGAAGTAATCGATTTTTAAGATAGAACTTGAAGGAGTGAATTATTTCCATGTGCATACCACCACCATGAAAAAGTGTTTAAAAATTAATTACACACAAGTGTCCAAATTCTCACAAGCTGTGTTAAAAAATAAAAAGTTGTGTGAAAGCTGCAGAGAGGGACTAAAGTCTACCTCCAGAGCTCTGCTGGTTCTCTTTTCCATGTTTGTGATTGGACAGCTGCTGCAAACACCAGATGTGAGTGCACGCACTCACATCTTGATTGGAAAAACCTGGGTTGACTAATTGAGCTGATAACCAGCTTCATAGGAGCTTAGTCAGACTGAAATTGTTAGTTAGTGAAGCCAGATAACTGGAAGAGATCCTGGGTCTGTTGAACTTGTTTCATGGTACAGGCCTCAGGTTAGATTCTACATTTTTGCTAAAATCATAATGTTAGCTAGTCATTAACAAGCTAATGTTATCAGGAAATTGGATCCTGCATTTTTATTTTGTTAAAATATGTTAATAGAAGAGATAATGAAAGTTACCAAGCTGAATATCTAAAGTTACCGAGCTGAGCTCAGCCATAACATTAGCAAACTGAAGCTAACGTTAACTGGCAAATATTGTTGCTGTGGTCATTTATTATTTCACCACTAGAGGGCTCTGTCACTAAAATGTAAATATATTCCTTTTGTAAATATAACTTCTACATTACAACATTAAAATGAAAATTAAATGACTGATTCTCGTCCTAGCAGGAAAGTTTTAACAAAAATAAATATTACTAATATTTTTATACATTATCTTTATATCAGTGGTTGAATTTGAATGAAATTAATGTTGTTTGCACTTACTCACCATATTAATATGACCAGTTAATTAAAGCAGCTCTTAAATTGATTTCACTAATTAATTTCAGATAAAATGGGTTTGGACATTTAAAACAGCTGTGTTGAGGGAAAAATGCCTCAGTGTACAAATAGTCTCAGGCTATAACATCGTCTGATCAGATTCATGTTTATTTATAAGATCTTAAAAATGTAGAGGTGAAAACTTTGAGAGGTTGAATCGGGTTAGAAAGGGCAGACTTGATGATGCAGGAGGTAGCTGGTTAGCATGCTAATGTTACTAGAAATAGAAAAATAAAAGAAATAGAAAGATTTGGAGTTTAGAAAGGTTAGGGGACTATCTTCCATCAAAATAATGATAGTTCTTAATACATTATTAAAGGTGCTATATGTTAGTTTATGCTGTTGCTACATAACACTTGCATTTATAAGATAAGAAGTTGGAAAGGGGTTAAAAGGGACACTACAGTGGCTAGCTATTTAAAAATGGCATAATGACATGGGACGAGCTGGTGCTAGCTAGTTAGCATGCTAACTTTGGTATTTTTTTCTATGGCTACATAGCCAGATTTAGCATTAGCAGTTGTCTACATCAGTCATCGTAGTGTTAACAAAACTACAGACATGAATGAGGACAGAAAGAGCAGACTTGATGCTACATAGATTGACTGTTGTAAAGTTTTATTACAAGAAACAACAACTGTCTGGGGCTAGCTGGTTAGCATGCTAATATCAGTGGAAGCAAAGTTAAAAGTGCTATTTTTTTTTTCTATAGCCACATAGCCTACATTAGCAATAGCAACTGTTTACTTTAATCATCATTGTGTTTACAAAAGAAGAAATTCAAGTAAGGTTAGAGAGGCGCAGATTACAACATGGATGTGCTAAGGCTAGCCGGTTAGCATGCTAACTTCTGTAGAAACAAAGAAGTAGCCTTATAGAAACACAAGATTAGGAATTAAGAGGTTAGAAATTCTGAGATGTTCAAGTTTAAAGTACATGTAAGGAACCCTGTCATCAGAATAACAATAATAATTGTGCTAGATTTAAACTTTTGCTATCGCTACATAACTAGAAATAGCATTAGTGGCTGTTTGCGTCAGTCACTAGAAATGGTGATGCTACAGTGACAAAGTGGTAGTACAGGACCATAGATATATTACACTAGATGTCGCATTGAATACTCCTGTCTATGGGAACGAATGCATCAACAGAGCCGTCTTGTGACAGGGTAGCGCAGATTAACTTGGGGATAAGGATTGGCTCTAAGGGCTGGGTTGGTCTGGGCTGGGCTCGTGCCACAGCTGGTTGAGTAGCTGCCCGGTCGCCTTCCTCTCTCCGCTGCCAGAGACCCCAGAGACTTGCAGGCGGAGACCTGTAGGCAGGCGGGTCTCTCATGGACATGCGCTGGGCCCTTCTCGCGTACCTCCCCAGCTACACTGCCCGTCAGAACCCCTGTTTGCATGAGGCTGCCTCGGCTGGTGCCCAGCAGCTGTCTTACAACTAACTACAACTACAAAATCTGACTGTTTAATTAAAAAGCATAGCGAAAGCCCAAGGTGTTGACGCAATGTGATTTCTGCCCAGTGCTCTGATTGTCATGAGAAGAAATTCCCCGTCATCAGCATATTACTTCGTTTAAGCCCATTTGAGCAGAAGAATTAAGTGTCTCTTATTACTCCATGTCTAACGGAGAGTGACTAAAGTATGCATTGCAACTCATCCCTATATTAAATAAAATGAAATCAATTCAAACTTGTCCATGTTAACAATTAACAATATCTGCATGAAAATGACTTTAATAATTATCTCGTGGCCACATGTTATTATTTTTTTAATCCAATTTCACCAGAGGGGCTCAATATAGAACAATGTCTCCTCACATCAAACTATTTTACTGTGTGGTTGAATGACTGCTTTTGACCTGGAACCAATATTCCAATATGGCGGCGGTACTGACGCATGTTCAGGGGCTGAAGGCGACATCTAGTGTCATATATCTATGGTGCAGGACACAACAGGCTGGGGCTAGCTGGTTAGCATGCATATGTCAGTGGTTAGCAAAGTTAAAAGTGCTATTCTTTTTCTATAGCCACATAGCCAGTGTTAGCAATAGCAGCTGTTTACTTTAATCATTGCTGTGTTTACAAAACAAGAAATTAGAGTAGAAAGACGTAGATAACAAGATGGATGTGCCAGGGCTAGCTGGTTAGCATGCTAACTTCAACAGAAACAAAGAACTGACAGAAACAGAAGATTTTAAACTGATGTCAAAACTACTTCACTCATTGCCTGTAATAATCATTTACTAACATAAACAGCTGTTTGTGCAGGCGACTGTATCCTTCAAATTGTGCGTTGCATGATTATAATGGATGGTTTGGGGCTTAAAAACACTGACATTAACATGAATAAGAGGGTACAGAAAATACTAATAACACTGTTTTGTTTTTGTTTTTTTAATACACAGGCTTGTATAAAATGACAGATAAGATCAAACCACCCACAGTCTTACACTTTCTCTTATTCTACATTCGGCAAAACTCCTCCTCTGACTGAGAGTCAGACCCCCGGGTTCATTATCCTAAAACATTGCAGTAAGCTCAGTATATCGTGTTGTATATTGGAATTCAGTTATTGCGGATAACTCAATGTTGAGCCTGAAATAACATGAAAAAAAAGAGGATTGTCCCATATTTCTCCTAATTTCCAACAGCTGTGATCAATTTTTTGGTTGCTGTTGTGTCCAATTACTTCCTTGACCAAATCCCCACAGTCTTCTTGCAGCTCTGCAGATGAGCCGCCTGATATTGCCTCTAACATTTATCCACAGCGTAGACGTTTCGCTGCGGTGCAAATATATTTAATACCAACTCATTAGCCACATCTAATCCGATGTTTGTCCCCCTTAATTCGATTCCTGATCTCAAAACGATAATGAGACACTGATTACGCCTCCATATATGTTCCAGCACAGTCCTGCGAGCTATAATTTAAAGGATTCGGTTAACATATGTCCCCTGTTCCTCATACTTTACGTTTTAGTGTCTCGGGGGTGAGCGCTGTGGTCTAATATTCTGCTCTTACACAAAAAAAAACATATTTATCATTCTTGAACCCTGCGGCAGGTAATTGACCAATTAGTCAGTAAAAGGAAGTGCAGATTCTGCATCATGTCAGGTTCCTAAAATGCAGCAAATTGACAGAGCAGGATAAGCGATCTGTTTCGTGCAAGTGCTTGGTGTGCCTTTGTTACTTTTGATTTAATACCTGAGGTAATTGGCCAGGTGTTGTCTCCTACACTGAGGTTCGGCCAAAAAAGTAACTTCCTGTTATTATGCAAAGGCAGCGTTGAGCAGCATATGATGATGTACGATCCAAACAAATCGAGTCCTGGCTCTGAGACAGCGGCGCTCAGGCAGCCGACGTCCTGATGCAATTAATCTCCACAATCTTCGCCCATTCAATAAGAGCGTTAATATAGAAAAAGAGACAGACCTGTTTACAGGAGGGTGACGTCTGTAATGTTGATTACTTGCTTTGTTGTTACTTAGAAAGTGTCACCAAAGTTTCTTTAAGAAAAACTGCTTAGGATAATCCCTGCACACACACACACACACACACACACACACACACAAACACACACTCGTATTCTAACACACCCAAAAAATTCTGGACAAAGAAATGGATTTCTTGAGCTTATCCTTTGATGAGCGTCTGCTGACTTCATTGATCTCATGTGTTATCTCAAACTGTGATAAAAGACCAGACAGATGGAGAAGTCCCTCCAGGGTTTTGTTATGTATGACCCACAACTTAAATTTAAGAAAGAAAGAAATATATAAATAAAATAAATTAATGTTTGACTAAAAACCTGCGAAGCTCCTCGTGTGAAGTCGACGCTCTCATTAAGTATGCTAATAAATCCAATTATCTCTCAGCTGTTGCATGCACGCTTCCATGAAAAATGAGATTTCACACTATGGTTCCCCCAGCTTGAAGGTGATCTAAATAAATTACAACCAGGAAATGTAAAATACTTGTCTAATTTCTGATGAGCAAATATTTAACATGTATATATTTATCTGCTTTAATGGGACACACCTGAAAGACTGAAGATGGCAGCTGTCAGTTCGTCTGCAAAAACATCTGTCGAGGATAAACATTTTCTGTTGAAGCTAACCTAGTTTAGCTATGTTTTGTTTCCTTTTTTTTTAGTTTGAATGGAGTCTTAACTTAGTGACAAATCTTTAAAATGTATTATTATTCCTAAAGATACTGACTAGTTTGATTTAAAGTAGACCTTGACTATCATCTAACCCTAACCCAAGACACTTTAACACAAAAATCAAAGTTTGTGTCACTGAAATTCCTTCACAGTGAACATCAGGAGACTTTGCCAAAGATGTACACGTGTCATTTGTGTAGATACAGTGAAATATGATGAATATATGGTAGTTTTAAAAGTGACAACTTTTCTGTTTTTGTCCAAGAGCAGAAGAGGTTAACATTGGTTAACATAACTATGGGGCAGCTGAAGGTGTTTCTTATTGCTCAACGGCTCAAAGTTCAAAAATAATAAATCCTGTGGATTAAGTCGTCACACTGAATGAAACGGCACAAATTTCTCTACAAATCTATATGTAAATTATTTGTGGTAACTGTGTTAAAGTTAAAGAGAACAGCTGACGAATTAGAGGATGACATCACAGGTGATGTGAAACTTAGAAACTGGGACAAAAAAAAAATCATTAAACTTAAAGTGATGGTCCGGAGTAATTTGAACCCAGAGTCTATTTCACCATGAATACGAGTCAAACTTCCCCTCAAGAGATATTTTACGTTGGTTGAAGTAATATCGAGTTTGACCGTCTTTTGTTTTCACAACCAAATAGTTAACAATGAAAGTAAATGGGGCAGTCAGCCAAACGTATCTAAGTTGTCAATTTTTACCAATAATAAAGCTCAAAATATCACCACTTCAGCAGCAGCATGAATAGGGTCCCTACACATAAACTGAAGTACTGATAACTTAGGAAGTGAACTGAGAGTTTATTAAAAACACTGTTTTATAAGACTTACCCAACGTCTTGTTTTATAACAACTGGTGATGAAGGATGTTCCACATCAGCAGATTTATCATTTTCCTTGCTCTTCACAGACACATCGGCCTGTTGTTCAGGAAAATGATGAATCTGCTGATCTGAAACACCCTCCATCACCAGTTGCTATGAAAACAAGATGCCCCATTTACTTTCATTGTTAAATATTTGGTTGTGAAAACAAAAGAAAAACTCAATATTACTTCAAACATCGTAAAATATCTCTTGAAGGGGAGTTTGCCTTGTATTCATGATGAAATAGACCCTGAGTTTTAAATAACTCCAGACCACCACTTTAAACTGGAATAATTCAAAAATAGCACAAGATATCAAAAATATGAAAATATAAAAGAAAACATTTGGATTTTTTTTTAAAAGCTTAAATGGCTTAAAAGGCAAAAGTATGCTGAAGTGGTTGCACTTGATGATGTTGAAGTTGAGGAAAAATTGTCAAATTTCTATGTTGCATGCAGGAGTAATTTTACAGCAGTGCCAAGGCTTTTATTTTGTTGATAAAATCATAGTGAATTTCACTGCGATTTGAGTATTTTAACAAAATAAAACATGAAACTTCAAACTTCAAAGTGAGTGAATATCTGTTTGCAAATGTGGCTTCAACCTTTTTTTTTCTGACTCATTTGTGCGGCTCGGCTCGGGCGTATGAGAGGAATTACAATCACGCCGTTGTTACCTCGAGGCTGGTTTGTAGCGGTAATTGTGCGAGGACGACAACAGGTTGGCCGACATTAAAGCTCATCTTCCTCGGGCTAGTTCGTGCACCTGCCTGCTGGCCAACGGCCGATTTTTTTTTTCTTTTTTCCCTGACAGCCTCAGCAGGAATGATTGATGCCTGAAGGCCTCTGATGGTGCACGGTTGAGTTTCGGTGCCAAACAACCGCTGCTGCTGCCGCCGCCGCCGCCATCCATATACAACAACCCCACCAACACCATCACCTCCTCCTTCTTCTGGAAACTCATTTACACCACACCTGTCACTGCACACGCTGGCTTTGCTTGATGTTTTTTCTTTTTTGCCATACAGGGCCGGCTTATGTGAAGATAAGCTGGCACTGTGCATGGCTGATAATATTTTGGAAATTGTAGTCACCTTTGAGGGATTTCGGAGCCAATGTGAGGATCTACATTGTTTAGCTGATGTTGCACAAAGCTCACCACCTGACAATTGGTTTATTAAGGGAAAGTTATTGCTTGCATCAGGCGCTATCGCTGACAGAAAGGTCCTTGTTAACACTACTTTTCAGAAAATAACAATTCCCATGACTAGTCCCTTCTCGCTCGCATCATAAGACCAACAATATGGAAACACTTAAGCTTTTTTTCCCCTTCTTTCTCTATTGTTTGCAGTCGATAATCTCAGTATTTGCCTCCTGTTTGATGACCTGAACGCACTGTTGCAAACTGAACTCTTTATCCTCTTTTTTTCTTTTCTTTTTTTATGCCTCTCACACATAACACCGAGAGCACCTCAGCCTTTTCTTTTCTTTTTTTTTTTTTTTTTTTCTTAGCTCTAAAGAATTTTAAACCTCCCAGTGTCCTGATACTATTGCATTTTTCATCGGTATTTTAAGCAAAGAGTTGTTAGCGTCTTAGAAGTCAGCTGGCGTTAATTCCTCCGAGGCGACGGGATTCAACTTCTCTGAAAAGAAGCTTAAAAAAAAGAAGAAAAAAAAGTTTTGCTTCTAAATCACTATGAATATATATAAATATATATATATACATCTGAACAACTGAGTTTTAATTATTTTAATAAAGAATCAAATCAGGATTATTGTTTTTTTCTCTCCATATTCAAATTAGCGACATCGACTAATCTCATTGTTTTCCGTGGTTGTTGGAAAGCGGTGCAGGTGTATACATAATACATCAAGGCGAAAAGAAACACAAGGAGACTGAGATCATTAATGCTGCTTTGTGGAAAAAACATGAAATTTAATGTGTTTTTTTTTTTTTTTTTGGAAACTGGAAACAGAAGTGACCAGATATCGCTGCACAATGAGGCGTTTTTTTTTTTTTTTTCTGGCTTAAAATGAGCATAAATTAACTTTAATATTATTAATGTGCTGTACAGCTGCGAGGTGTTGGAGGTGTAACGTCCATTCGAAGGAGTTTAAACGGACTTTTCCATTCGCATCACGTTTATTCTGGCCAGTTTGGAGAACCAGCGATTGGCGTGCGTGTTGCCATGGGACGATGTTTGAACAAAGCCAAATTTCCTGTAAAGGGAAACGGCGTGCGTCTGCGGCGAGCTGACGTCCAGGACGAGGCGGCCGTAGCCCTGCTCTTTGCAGAAGTCCAGCGCCTTCCTCGTCAGCTGCGAGCCCAGGGTTTTACGCCGCCACTGAAACGCCACGACCACGTGGGACAACTCGCCATAACTCCCGTCACCGTCGAAATCCACGTCACTCTCTGGCTCCGCCTCCCTCCCTCTCTTCCCCGCCACCGCCGTCATCCCCACCACCTTCATCTGGCCACCGCCCACGTCCACCTCCGCCACCCAGAACGCGTTATCAGGGTTTTCCAGGTAGCTGGCTTGAATGTCGGCCATGTCTGCTCTGAGGCGTCGCGTCATGTAACCCTCGTAGATGTCGTGGCAGCAGAAATAAATGAGGGCGGCCCAGGCGCCGCCAAACAGTAAAGCCTGGAAGTAGGAGCTGCCTCCGAGAACGTAGCCCGCCATGGAGATACTCAGAGCCACGCCAACGTGGTCCGGGTGGCTCATGGCCTTGAAGAAAGCCGGGTACACGTGTTCGAGTATCCCGTCACGGAACAACGACATGACGGCATCTTGATCCGAAGGTCGATATTCCCTGATGGAGAACTGGACTGTTGGAGGAAAGAGAAGGAGGAGGAGGAGGAAGAGAAGGTGGCGAGGGGAGAGAGGGTGAAACTAATCCGCCTGTTGTTGCAAGAAAAAGAAAATTCCTGCTGGTTTCACAACAGGCTCAATGTGCTCACGTAACTTGTTAAAAACAAGAAGAAAAACACTCTTTTCACTTTGTATGTAGGTATAAAAAGAAATCACAATTTAACTTTTAAATTACGCTTCTTTTTTCTTTTTCTTTATGGTTTTAAAACAAGAGCAAAACTCCAGCAGCCACAAACAAAACCTCCTCATGGTCTTTATTTTGTTCCTAATCAGCACAAACTACTTGAGAACAAAAGCTCAATAGTAATAATTGTAATTGCAAAAAAAAAAAGTTAATAAAGGATCAGAACATGAACTTACAGTTATTTTTCTGGGCCATCCTGACTTTCTTTTCTCTTCCCCACCTTCGTCGTCTCACACTCACTCGTGTGTTAACTCGCTCTGAAGGACTTTACGCCACCGCCACCGCTCCCCCCGGACTCTCAGCTCCAGATTGTGATAATCAGCCATTCACAAAAGGGATTGAAATTATTCTGAGCATGCTCAGAGACACTCGACAGCTCGTACTTTAAATGACTTTGAAGTATAACCGCTACTTTTTTTTTGTTAAATAACGAGGTTTATATGAGAAAATGTGAGTTTAGACGATGATAACGGTCAAAGAGCACGGCTCCAAGTTTAATTGAAACTAATCACAGAGTTGCTTGGATTTTCTTTTATATATATATATATATATATATATATATATATATATATATATATTTCAACCAAAAGAAAAAAGAAAAAAAAACTTAATTAGCTCAGTCAACAGAGTAAAGAAATATATCACTGAGCACACATCATGAATTTATTACGAATAAAAACTGAGTCTGATGTGAACGCGTCGCCCTTTTCTCTCACCTGCCCGATATTTCTGGGAATAAAAAGGTTATTAACCTCTTTTTTTTTTTTTTTTTTTAGATGCTTCATAATATTTTCAGAAACCCTACGCTCTGCTTCATCCCCCGCCAATAAAAGGTGAAAGAAAAATTAATATCATCCACTCCACAACCCCCCACCACCCTCAGATCAGATCTCTCCCCATCTCCCCGACATAAAAGCGAGCCGTGGCGTCGGTGACGTGGCAATAACCCCGTGGCCCTCTGACATGATTTGATTTCCTCGGCAGGTGAAGGCGCCTTTACACCTGTTTAAATCAATATTGCTGCCTCATGAATCTGCGAACGCTAGAAGGTCAAACTACTCTGGAAGTTTCTCAAACCATTTCACCAACAACGTGTGAATCCTGAATCCTGCAGCCGGCGAGAGAGAAACCTCCCGAGACCACGGAAATCACATTTAGTCAGCATGTGTTATATATATATATTTATATACAATAGAGAGAAAGAAAGAGAAAAAGAGGCTGTATGCAACCCTGTCTCCTATAAATTAAGTTTATATATTCTAGATGACTGGATTATATTTAGAGGTGATGTGGACGACCATCTGCCACAACGTTGTGGGGAGTGTTTTTATTTTTGAGTAATTTGAACCCAGTGTCCATTTCATCATGAATTCATCATGAGTTGAACATCCCCTCAAGATTTATTTTCTGTTGGTCAAAGGGTTTTCAAGTTTGATCGTCTTTTGTGCTCACAGCCAACAATGGACGTCGTTTTGTCATTGTCAGTTTCCTGAACAACAGGCTGATGTGTCCCTGAAGAACAAGGAAAATGATGAATCTGCTGATCTGGAACATCCTTCATCACCAGTTGTCATGAAAACAAGACGTTGGGTAAGTCTTGTAAAACAGTCTTTTTAACAAACTCTCGGTTCACTTACTAAGTTATCAGTACTTCAGTTTATGTGTAGGGACCCTATTCATGCTACTGCTGAAGTGAAGTGATATTTTGAGCTTTATCAGTGGCTAAAAAATGACAATTTAGATATGTTTGGCTGACTGCCCCATTGACTTTCATTGTTAACTATTTGGTTGTGAAAACAAAAGACAGTCAAACGCGATATTACTTCAACCAAAGTAAAATATCTCTTGAGGGGGAGTTTGACTCGTATTAATGGTGAAATAGACTCTGAGTTCATGTTACTCTGGACCATCACTTTAAATTTATGGACAAAAAAACAAAAGTTTTGACCACGAAAATGTGCATTTACTGGTCTCGACTACAGTTTTCTTACCATTTGCCCCATTTACTTTCATTGTTATTTGTTAAAAACAAAAGACAGTCAAACTTGAAAATCCTTTAACCAAAGTAAAATATCTGTTGAGGGAGTTTAAGGTGAAATAGACCCTGGGTTCAAATTAATAAAAATTAAAACACGGTCTCTCCATAACGTTGTGGCAGATGGTCGTCCACATCACCTCTAAATATAATCCAGTCATCTATAATATATAAACTTAATTTATAAGAGACAGGGTTTCAGGTCTCGTTAAAAGTCCCTGCTCTGCATCATTTTATATTTTCCACTTTCATCTAAGTAAAAATACACAAACGATCAACATCAAAAAAATTAAATGACTCGAAAACGAACTTTTACTTTATTCAGCTTTACTGCTGCGTCTCAGTCCACATCGTGGCTACGTAGCCGTCGCATTTTTATTGATTCTCAGCGACAACAACATTCACAGGTTGTATTAATTATTTCTGGTGATTTTAAAACACTTTCACTATCACACCTCATAAAACCGGGCATCTGAATTCACGAATAATTGATGAAAGTCTTGATGGAAATTTTATCTGCAGATTCACGAGCAGAGTTAGCGTCATTAAGGTAAGACATTAAGAGACAAAATACATTTTTAAAATCCCACAATGAGCCTCGTCAAAAAAAATTACAGAGGACGTATCCGTGGTTTTTACTGCAGCTCGTTCAAATTATGAATCAAGACAGAAAACTATGATAAATGTTAAGAAGAGCTGAGGTAACTTGATCATGTCGAAGCTGTTTTGTTAAATCACAATCTGACTGAAAAATTCTTCCCGACAAAGTTTCACAAACACACACACACACACACATTTAAAGACACATTTAAACACACACACGTTAAAAAGCTAAAGTGAAAGTCAAACCCATTAATTGTTAATTCATAAGTACGAGCCGTCGCATTAATCAAATCATATTTGAGCATCACGAATGAGTCGTGGCGTGAACTGCTCCGGTGCATAATACTTCATCATCATCGCTGCGGCCGATTTAATTTTCACTTGGTAAAATTAGCCGAGTGTGCTTCACGGCTGATTGCACATTGTCCAGAAACAAAAAAAAAAAAAAAAAGTCACAAGGAAACAGGTTAAAGTTGCCGTGGAAACCGACGTCTCTAGTTTAAACCGCATGCTTCACTTGTAATGGGCCCATGAGAACCTGATCAACGGCGTTTTTATTCATGGACATGCACTTACACGAGGACTGTGAAGGAAAGAGGCTGCTCTGTATTCTCGTCACAGAGCTCAGACTTTAAACCGTTTCATTATTGAGTTTTTCCAGGAAACTTCAGACTGAATCTGTCTCACATCCACATATTTCCATCCTTCATTATTACAGCCGTGATGTATTTGCTTCTTGTATAAAACGCATGTTTAAGAAAACGTTGCAGCATTTTTTTTTCTTCATTTATTTTTACGACAGTAACGTCTCAAAGCGTCTCTGGTGACAAGGTGAAACAGGGTCGTCAAGTTTCAAAGACAAAATGAAACAACACACTCTGCTTCACGGCCGAGACGAGGTAAATACCGACTGATAAAGAGTCGTGACGCTGTTTGTGATTCGCTTTGAAAACTCGACACCTGAAGCCGACAGGTTCACTTGGTTTCACGTATGTGGAAGAGGAAGACGTTCAGAATAAAATGTTGCTTATTTCAGTCCAGTCTCCGTGGATTCACGTCCATATTTACATTTAAATTGAGTTAATCAAACACACAATATGTGATTTTATGCCTCTGAGGGGGGTGGGGAGAGTGGGTCCATCAATTAAAAACAATTATCTGCTCTAAAACAATTGGACCAGGATTAGGATTAGGATTAGGATTAGGATTGGATTAGGTTAAAAACAAAAACACTGAAAAAAGCAGTTTCAGGTAAAAATGTCCTTTTTTTTGCTCCTTAACTTATGATCGAAACATATGATCCAAATGTTCAAGAAGTTTTTATCATGAGCCGAATAATCTGCAGACGTCGCCTCCACTTCAGAATAAAAGCACTTGATTATTAAACCTGGTAAAAACACTAAATAAAACAATTTGATGTTAAAATTCTGTGTTTCATCAAAGTAGTTTGACAAACACATGATGTTTTAACCAAGTTTTTTTTTTTTTTTTTTTTTAATGTACAGTAAAGATGTGAAACCATCAAAACCAGATCAAATAAAACAGACTATCACATATTTGAAAATCAATGGAAACTTTTAATAATGTAACAGTTATTGTTACTTTATGTCTTTAAAGACATGTTGTGTCATTTTTTCAGGTTGTCTATTAACAAAAATTGATTTTTTTCATTCACAACTATGAATTAATTAATTAGTAATTACCTCCATCAACAACTAAAAATGTTCTGGTGGGTTTTGAATTCATGTCAACATATATTATTATATTATATATGTTGTTATATTATATTATTTATTATGTTATTATTATAAGATTATATTAACATAGAGCTGGTGAGCAGGTGGTCGCCACGTTGTGCCGCCATCTTGAGACTAGAGGCGCTGACCAGGAACAACACCAGGTAAATACAAGTCTGTCTTTTGTGTTGTGTCTAATATCGATGTCAGACTCTCAACATAGATTTCCTCATCAAGGCTACGTTGTAATTTAAAACACACTCGCTGTTATGTTTTAATAATTATCGCTGGATTAGCTTGTATTCGTTTTAAAAGTTGCTTGCTGATGTTAGCGTTGAAATAATCGCTACCAACATAACAAATAAGTAATAATATTATAAATTAATGCCTAAATGAAACCAAAACTAGCCTCATCATGTGACCGCAGAAGGAAAAGGGGGCGGGGCTAAATAAACGCTGTTGAGTTGGTTGTAGTAAACAATCTCGCCACTAGAAAATCTTACACAGTTTGTCTTTAACATCTAATTTCATGATGCTGATTGTGAGTTTATTAGAAAATTGTTCACTGACACATGGTTTTTTCTACAATATGTTAAATTAAAATTTAATTTAAATTATATTCATGCATCACAACATTTGATCGTTGGAGGTAAAAGTCAATATTTTTGACAGATTTGTTTGTTTGATTTCAGGCTGATGATGAGACCAGAGTGTTGATACATTTTTCATGTTTCATCTTGTTTGTTTCTTCTGCACAGAAACAGAGGTTTTAAGACGACACTGTGTTTTTACACAGGATTATTTACTGGATTGTTTATTTACCGGCGCCTTCATTTCCTTGCATCTCCGCTTGTTGCCCGACCAAGAATCAGTTTGACAAATAAACTCCCTGTGATAGAAAGGATTATTATTAGAACACTTCTGGTAGGAAATGAATAAGATACAGTGAGTTCACTGAAGAGCTTTTGAGCTTTGGACACATTTGACTTTCATTTCAAGAAGTAATCATTCACCTTATAGTGTGAATCCAGACGTCACAGACTTTTACCCTCTAAGCCTTCAGGATCAATCAGTTTGATCAACTCTTCTCTTCCTCTAGAGGTTTTTTTCTTTTTGGAATATTTTGCCTCAAGGTTGGAAGTCAAACTTTTGAGAACAAGAATCAAACCACCAACGTTAGCACAGATCATTGTTCCTACAAAACGATACACATAGACGAATCGGTGAAACTTCACCATCAGCGACATCGTGACAGTAAATGTTCAGACTGAGCTGAATGTTGAGAAACTTGAGGAAACTGCTGCTGGAAAGACAAGATGTTTTCATCTATCGTCCTCAAAGTGAAGCCTTGAGAGACTAGACTTTATGAGAATATGACTTTTACACAAAACACCCTTCAATGGAAACACCTGCGAGTACTTTGTCGAAATTTTAGAAATATCGCTTTTATTTTTAAAATCTGTAACAGAAACGCAACAACGGGTTCTTTTCTCATGTTTTTTTCCACCTGCTTCGTTTATGGACCATGTCAAAGAGCTGTTGAACCGTTGCCCAATTGTTTACACCTGTGATCAGCTGATGGCACCGAGCTGCTCAAGGATACGATTCGACGACAGACCCCAGATCCCAGAGGAAATAAGAAGGAGGAGAAGGGGATGTAGGGCAGGAGTAAAGTGCTGTGAGAGGAAAAGACGGTACAGACCATCATTACCGTCTGTGGTTATGGGGAATGTACGATCTGTCGCCGGAAGCATGATCAGGTCTTGATCACGTGATTAACCTCTGGGTACTGGTACTTGGCACCAAAAGATGAGGTATATTTTGATACTTGGTATGTTACCGAAGTATTTTGGTCGGTGCCATAAAAGAACCAAAGTTCGGTACCCAGACCTGGTTGTGTCTCTGAGACGTGTCAGAGGACAGGGAGGCTGACGAGACCGACAAGAGGAAGGACGTGAGCATCACGATGTTTATTAAGGAGATGGAGAAACCGGAGCACATCAGTGTCACTGAGCAGCTGCTCACAGGACATTGAGCTGTTTGCTGTTAGTGTTTGGTCGTACTACATCTCAAGGGAGTTCTCACAAGTCATCGTGATAACTGGATGTCGGCCGACGCTACAGCTACATGTGAACTCTGTCATGTCCCAACTGTTAACATCACACACACAAACCTTCCTCCTCATCTCTGGAGACTTCAACTATTTATTTATTTTCTGTTAACTTTTTTTGTTTTCTGTTAATCTATTTTCATAATTTTTTATGCTGTCAAACACATAAATTTCCCCTTGAGGGACAAATAAAAATATTCTCTTCTATTTTATTGTTCTCAGCTGAACTGGCACAAAGACAATAGAAGCAGTGTTTGTTTCTTTGCACCAGCGCTGGGCCGTCAGTGGTGTCCTTCCTTAAAATAAACAACATCTTAATAGCAGCAAACCTAATCATGGTTTAATCAAGGTTTCTCTGATTATGATCAATGTGTGGTGGGCTGCTACAGAACTAATACCAGCTGCCACAAATTGATTGATTCATTTTTTTTGTTTGTTTGTTGTTTCCCATACACTGACAAGACTGTAGCGCCCAGTCATAGGCTAATTTGCTTCACTATAGATTCAAATTGGGTCAGTGATAATTGTCCTCCACGTGTTACCGCACTTGGTAGCTGTAATGCTAATGCTAATGCTAATGCTAACGGACTAGAGGGCACCGCTTTCAGGCGCCTCCATCTTTCAAACACACGTCCTGTGCAGATTCTCGTTTTGTTTCTGCTTTTGTCGAGACGTTGCTGAGAGTTGTAGCGAGTTTTAGTTTTAGTAAAGTCAGATATTTGTAATCCACAGTGTTTGTAGCTGCATAAAATGCTACTGACTGAGGGAGACAGTGATATCAGTATTTCAAATTAACATGAATCCTGAATCTCTGGTGACATTTTAGGATCATTTTATGATTAATTGTCATGAAAACCTTACATACATAAATCCTCTATACCTTAAAACCAAAAGCTTTTAACTCCAACTGTGTCCCTGTAAACTCTCATATTGCCACTGAATATTCTTCTGGCAGCAAAAACCTCGATTCAGTCGTATATAAAAGTAATTTCCAGGAGACAGGGTTGGTTTATCTTTACATTATGGGGCAACAATCTCTGAGTTTTTGGCACAAAAGATGAGCAGAAACCTCCGGGAGTTTACGGCTTAGTTTTACGCTTTCCTGAACGCAGATTCTCCCATTTTGTGTTTCATCTTTTTTAATTTATAGATCGCAAAAGTAATTGTTCTGAGAATCCAGGGAGAACATAATGTTTTGCTTTTATCCAAACACTGCTTCTAGATCATGAGAGATATCCAACTCATAATCAAAGTGTGGAGTCACAGCGGAGCCTTAGGGCAAACGAAGTGGAGGGTTTTTTTTTTTTTTTTTTTCAGACCTCGTCCTATGATAATCTTGCTTCATCACAAACCGAGTCACGCCACCTTCTTTGCAACTGCTACGACACTTCACCCAGAGTATGTGGACACGATGACTGTCTCACCTCAAAGTGAGAAACCCAAGCAATTTTCACACTGAAAATAACAGGATTTCCGTCAGACAGGAAGCTCCCGGAGGGCACGACAGAGTTTTAGATTCTTCTGAATAATAAAAGAAAGATGTCTGGACGCTTATTGTATGAGACAGAGAGACTCAGATGGACTCAGACAAGTTTGTAACAAACATATAAAGAAACAACCACTTTAATTCTCCTTTATTCTTCTGACAGCAGCAGAGACTGAGACCTAAAACTAGTCCGATTGGCTGCTGAGCAAAAGAGGGCGTGGCCAAAAAAAAGGTGGAAGTGTATGAGAAGTAAACAAATTCACATACAGTTTAGATTTAAGCCTGACACATCCAACAATAGATTTTTTTTTTTTTTTTTTTTAATTTTGGATGTTTATTACAAACAAACAAATATTAATTTCATTACATTTATTAATTCCATTTCATTTCATATATATGTATATTTGTTTTTATGTATTTATTTTATGTTATTTTTATTTAATTTTAATTTTCAATTAAAACATGTTGATCACGTTGATAAGATAAACGTCAAGTATCAAATATGATACAGTTGGATAAACTGATAAACATTTAACTCTATTTAATTTTAACTATCTTTAGCTTTAACTAACTTTAACTAGTTCATTTGTATTTTCATTTAATATAATGTCAGCATCATCTAATGATCAGCCGCCACAGTGCTTCCTGAAAAATTTAAGAAAATATCTGTTTTAATCACACCTGATTATACTTTGTATTATAAACTTACTATAACTTATCTTCCTAAACCGTTAATCCTGATGTGCGGATTTCTATCTGATGGATCTGAAACCAAAAAATAAAAAAATTAAATGAATAAATTTAAATCTTTCGGTTTTACCTTGAACAGTTTTTCAGTTTCATTCCTTTTTTTTTTTTTTTTTTTTTTAAATCTTTCACATTAACAAGGTCGTATCTTTTCTGTCTCTTTTTTGTCATGTTGTCATCACTGCTGCGTCTTTTGTTTTTATAAAACTGCTGCTCCTCATAAAACTGTACATGTCATTTCAGATAAACGAAATGTTAAATATCATCTTTTCTGAGTCACGTCTTCATGTCGGTGATTAACCTTTTTACAACCATAGTTAATCTCAGCTTCAACTTGCCACAAAATCCCAATATAAACCTCAACATCGCCGACTTCAGCTGGCGTATCGGTGGCTCGGTGGAGGTGAGCAGCTTTTTAAGTGTGATAGATGGAGTTTAGTTTCATGCTGCTGCTGCTGCAGCTTCCTCCTCTGACCCACTCATCCCCCGAGACGCTGGATGAGCCTGAGCCACAATATCGCTCTGCTGAAAAGACTTTTGTTGTCGTTCAATCTGTATTCTGGAAAAGAGCAAAACAAACCAGCTCTGCTTTATGATTTCTTTATTATTATGATTTATTGTTATTTGTTAGATCTTTGTAGTTGATTCACTTGCATTTAAATCTCAGACGACTATCTGACATGTTACTATTTGTGTCTTAAATAAAGATTTCCCCCGTTTTGGCCAATGATTGGATTTTGGTGTAAATCTTATTTCAGAAATGGATCCAAACCAAGAACAACAAGTAGGATCCTGTGATGTGCATTCCTCATGTCACGTAGCGTTTCTCAGAGGATGTGGTGTGAAGTTCAACAGAAATTGAACAGTAGACAGAGACTGAAATGTGTTGATGTGAGAGTGAGGTGTGATAAAATTGCAGCTTTTCTTGAGAAATGATGTGAGCATGAAGAGATGAACATCCACTTGACAGGCAATTATACATCATCAGTAGGTGATTTAAACTTTATTTTGTGGCTTAGTTGAAGCATTTTTTGTATCATACTTCACAGTTGAGTCTCTATATGTAGATTCACGTCTCTGAGACGATTGTAGAAGATTTTAGACAAAAACTTGGTTTTGTTAACCAAAAAATAAACTGCCTCCGAGAGGTTGTAAAGATGGCTTTTGTCCGTCGTTATGTGTGTGATTAAGTCTGTTTTCAGGGAGTTTAGTGACCTGTAGCAGTACGCAGGAAACATAGTAATACCATCAGAAACCTCCGGGTCAGTGTTACACAGTATAGCTCAAGTGCGACTAGTTTGGAGCTCTGCACTCGGCACCGCCCTCTAGTGAACATGTTGTTAACAACCACGGCAACATGAAATACACATGGGGAGTATAACTGGTCCAGGCTATGAACACATGTATTTATTTACGTTTGTAAAAGGAGCATAAATGGGCCTTCAGTGAGAGAGTTTTTAGAACAAAAGTCAAGACGACTCAGTTGAATTGATCTTTTCAGCAAAACTCTACAATGAGGACCAAAGATGGACGACTTTGGGTGGGCTGGGTGGATAGAAACATTGGCTCACCGCAGCTCCCATATTCTTCAAATGGAAAGAACGTGGGACCAACACAACAACACAACACAAACCTGCTAAGACAGGGCTGCCCACTAAAACTCACAGACCAGGCAAGGAGGGCATTAATGAGAGAGACCAAAGGTAACCCTGAAGGAGCTGCACAGCAAAGACTGGAGTGTCTGTGCGTAGGACAACAATACGCTGGACGCTCCATAGAGCCCAGCTCTATGAGGTGGCCATAAGACTTTTTAACACTAAGTAATGGCCATAAAAAAGCCATTACTTAGTGTTAATAAGAAGGCACGTTTTGAGTTTGCCTTGTTGAGTTCAATACCTTGAACTCACATGTTCATTTGGTGAAGTACGCAGGAGACGGTCCAATTCAAATTCACCAGTTTTATTCTAACTCCTACAGCAAACCAATATAAGAAAAAGAGATCATGGATGAGACTACGCTTCCCTGACCAACAACATCTCTCTGCATCAGTTCACAAAGTCTGATGTCCTGTCTTTCCCTGGTTCAGCTTTTATTATCGCTTATACAAGAAGTACGTATGTGTGTGTGCAGCTCTGATGCTGATTGGTCCAAGTTGTATTTGCTCCTGCTGCTGCCTTCTCCTCGTGCTATCTGACGTCACCACTCGTGGACATTTACTGCATCCTCAAGGAGTCCCTGTAACATACAAAGACAAAACAAAACAGACAAATCCACCATCCACACACCCTCAAGGTTGTTTCTGTATTCTGTTGTTTTCGACACCTTAACTGTTACGCACACATGATAAGTTCTTCTATGACATTGTTTAAGGAGACACAGATGGGCCCCGAGTACATCCTGACCCCTCAGTACACCGTGCCCTCAGAGATCTCCAAGTTCAGCCAGATTCAAGCAGTCAACACACACACACATCTTGCACTCCGCTGCACTCCAACTGTCACAAACATGTTAAGGTCATCTCTTCCATATAGGGAGATGTTTGTGCAGACACCAAGTTTTTATCCTTGAACGCATCCTGCTTCTTCACCTACTTCTCTACCATAGGGTGTGGGGCATACAGACACCTCTAAATTCAATGAGCTCAAGCAGTTAAAACACACATCTAAGCATTAGTAGTCAATGATTCAATATAAAGTAATTAGCAAAGTATTTAGATAAGATATCCCAACAGCCTAAACACATGTGGCGACTCCCTATGAATGAATGATGGATGACGGAAGGTGTTCTGGTCCGATGAGACTAAAATTGAACTTTACAGCCTCAAAGGGAAATGCTATGTCTGGCGCCAACCCAGCATATCCCATCACCCCAAGAACACCATCCCCACAGTGAAACATGGCGGTGGCAGCATCAAGCTGTAGGGATGTCTTTCAGCAGCAGGTGACTGGGAAACTGGTCTGAGTCGAGGGAAAGATGGATGCTGCTAAATACAGGGATATTCTAGAGTAAAACTTGTGTCAGTCTGCCTGTGATTTGAGATTTGAGACCGGGACGGAGGTTCACCTTCCAGCAGGACAATGACCTAAAGCATACTGCTATTTAAAGCAACACTCAAATGGTTTAAGGGGAAGAATTTAAATGTGTTGGAATGACCTAGTCAACGCCCAGACCTCAATCCAATTGAGAATCTCTGGTTTGACTTGAAGACTGCTGTTCACACACGGAAACTATCTGACATGAAGGAGCTGGAGAAGTTTTGCCAGGAGGAATGGGCAAAAATCCCAGTGGGAAGCTGTGACCAGCTCATAGAGACTTATCAAAAGTGACTTGCAGCTGTAATTGCCACATAATGTGGCTCTACAAAGTACTGACTTCAGGGGGGGTGAATAGTTATGCACAGTTACGCTGAAGTTTTTTTGTTTTTTGGCCTTTTTGTTGTTTGCTTCACAATAATAAAATAACACAGCTTTAAAGTTGTAGACATGTTCTGTTAATGAAATGATGCAAACCCTCAAACGATCCATTTTAATTCCAGGTTGTGAGGCAATAAAACATAAAAAATTCCAAGGGGGTGAAGACTTTCCCAAGGCGCTGTACGCTCACCATGCAAGAACTGGGATGTTTTCAGCTTCCAGGAACAGATGTGTACAGATCCATTCAACATTAGAGGTGTCAATCTTCACTCAGGTCAGCGATTTGATTAAATTTGATATCTCGATGCGTCACAATGCTTCACATCAGGTTTCTATATTACTTCACAAGGCTTTGATTTTATCAACAAACACAGTCAGATGTTAGCTCCCTCTTTTATTTAACAGAACTCAGCAGAAACTATCATTTATGGCAAAAGCTAAATATGTTCAAACTTCAAAAACAAAACATTCTGCATTATACTATAATATACTAAATAAAATCTATAACTTTAAATAACAGCACTTGGCACAGGGAATGTCCTGCAAAACATTACATTACGGTCAAAACATTAGCATCAGCATATAAAAATCACACACCCCTTTGAAAGTAGATCTGGAAATTCAACATCAAATGTCATTACTTTATAATTAAGGACGTCAGATATTGACCTTTGACCAGTGTGTCTGGCGTTATCAAGGGCTGTTGATCTACAGGTTTTATGGACTGGTCAGTCTAGTATATAAATTTAAAAACACACACACACACACACACACACACTGCAGCGGCTAGTTAATTAATAATAACATGATGAAGCAGTCACAGAGAAAATGATTGGTAAAGTCCGTCCCACTGCTCCAAAGCGCCATTTTAAAACCCAGAAGAGTATCAATAAATAGTTTCATATAATGATCAATGTGTGGCGGTCACCTCAGAATCAACACTGACGCTACAAATTAATTAATTTTTTTTCCAACACAACATTAAAAACAAACTTGGACATTGGACACATCTAATTATAATCGATTATCATCTGCCACCAAATCAATATTTAATCGTTCATGTCTGCGTCTCGATGCATCGATTAGACGATTAATTTCAACTCCCCTGTTCAACATGGTGCATCATCGTGCTGCAACATGAGGTGACGGTCGTGGATGAATGGCACAACAATGGACCTCAGGATCTCGTCACGGTATCTCTGTGCATTCAAAATGCCATCAATAAAATGCACCTGTGTTCTGGTCCATAACATATCTCTGAATGTACCATCACCCCACCGCCCACAGCAAACCGCTCACCCACACGACGCCACACACGCTTTCTGCCATCTGCCCCGTACAGTGAAAACCAGCTCATTGTGCTCAACAATATTTGAGAGAAATGGGCCTTTTGTGTAAATAGAAAACAGTTTAGATCTTTGAGTTCAGCTCATGAAAAATAGGAGCAAAAACAAAAGTGTTACGTTTATATTTTTGTTCAGTGTATTTATGGTACAGTACAGCGGAGTTGTCAGTTTACCTAAATGCTGCTCGTTGGACCATCAACAAAGGTCGACCAACCCACCAACACAGAACTAAACCGATCATTATCATAACCTGAATGAGCTGACAGATAAATACAAACAGCAACTCAACTCTGTGACACCAGGTTTGCGGAGGTCCAGACTGCCTCCAAAGACCAGATGTTGTGGGACACAGTGAACCCAAAACCACAAAGGAACCAGCCAAACAAGACCTGCGTTATGAAAACTCAGATGTTACACAATCAGCACACACACGTCAACATTAAAGTGATGGTCCAAAGTAATTTGAACCCACGAATACAAGGTGAGTTTGTTCATCTTTTGTCATTGTCGTCATTTTCCTGAACAACAGGCCGATGTGTCTGTGAAGAGCGAGGAAAATGATGAATCTGCTGATCTGGAACATCCTTCATCACCAGTTGTTATAAAACAAGACGTTGGGTAAGTCTTATAAAACAGTGTTTTTAATAAACTCTCTGTTCACTTACTAAGTTATCAGTACTTCAGTTTATATGTAGGGATCCTATTCATGCTACTGCTGAAGTGAAGTGATATTTTGAGCTTATTTAGTGGTTAAAAAATGACAATTTAGATATGTTTGGCTGACTGCCCCATTGACTTTCATTGTTAACTATTTGGTTGTGAAAACAAAAGACGGTCAAACGCGATATTACTTCAACCAAAGTAAAATATCTCTTGAGGGGGAGTTTGACTCGTATTAATGGTGAAATAGACTCTGAGTTCATGTTACTCTGGACCATCACTTTAAATTTATGGACAAAAAAAAAGTTTTGACCATGAAAATGTGCATTTACTGGTCTCGACTACAGTTTTCTTACCATTTGTGTAACGTTTCTAACCTTCCGGCTGAAACACGTCACATTGACGCTGGTGAATCACGACGTGTTCACCTCCCTGACTTCAGTTCAGCTTTAAACAGACTCTAAACAGAAAGTTCATCCATTTTAATGCCGTTATTATTCAAGTGTTTATGGCTGAAAAACCCATAAAGTTAAATATTGTCATTTTCATTTCTCTTCCATTTCTGATGTTAATGCGCGACAATCTGATGGAACGCCTTGTTTTAATGCCGGTCTTAATTTTACACCGACAGACGAGTCGAATGTGTTATTGGTGCTTTCATTTATTTATATTTCCATTACCTGCAGTGTTCATTTAAAAGTAAACAGCCTCCTATTTGACGGAGACGTTTTTTTTTTTTAATGCACTCTGCCAAACTGTATCTCAAAGATGTAGAGAGAGGATTCGAGCATAAAATGTTTCCATGCATCAAATCATTTTATCTGATAAAAACACATTACGAATGCAGATCCCATAATGCACTGTGCATAAAAGGAAAGCACGACTCTTTTCTCTTTTGAAAAGGTGAAAGCGCTGCTGGTTGAGAATGCAAATTGAACTCAGAGGCTGAAAAGCTGAAATTTTTTTTGTTAAAAAGCCATTTTTAATCACTTTACTGTCTTTTTGAGAATATTATTGACTATTGCTGTTTCTGTTTGGCTCCGGGGACAAGTTGAGCACAACTCAAAAGAAGTTTTGTTCAGTAAAATGTCAGAATGTTTATGTATATAATAAACAGTTTATTGTTTTACTGATTATTAACATTATTCATATTCTCTTGGTTGATTTATTCTTATATTTTTAACCTCGGTGCTTGTTTTTATGAGATTTTTTTTTTTTTTTTCTCGAGTTGTTCGTCCCTCAGGAACACATTGGTGATAAAATGCTGAATTAAATAAATCACATTAAAATTTTAGTTTCCGTCCTGAAGGAGAACGTCTCCCACTGTGTCCAGCTCTGGTTCGGCTCTTGACGTCTTCGTGGACCAAGTGAAACGTTTGTGAGACCAAACAAGTGGTGTGTCTCTAATCACATACTTCCATTAATACACTTCCATATAGTAAACTATCTCCACTATGTACTTACTTCCATAGTGTGCAAATTTCAACAGGTTAATGCTGTTTCACATCGTTGTGTAACGATGTGAAACAGCGACGTCTTTTTGATGGTGAATTGTCACTAGACTGAACGTTAATCACCAATTTGTACCATGATTGTCGTCCACCAACATATCTGCCGGCTTGTTTTCAATTATAATCAATAATAAAAGTCTTACTAGTGCTGATGTTTACTTGTGTGGCTCCATGTTTCATGTAAGGTAGCAGTATAGGTAGGCATATAAACGCCACTACAGGCGGCCCCTAGGAGCGGTATTTAACATGTGTGTGAGCGTTAGCATTAGCATCATGGCTACCAACCACCTGGTAGCAGTAATGTGCGGAGGACAATAATCACCGGCCCAATTTTGAAACTATGACGGTGCCACAGTCTGGTCAACGTCTAGAAACACTGTCTCCTCTGATGTTTGTTAACTTGCTCAACATTTGAGTCACTGTTTTCTAGTGAGTCTCCGTGTCGTGGTCTCATCTCCAGGTCACTGTGTGAGAGAGAAGAAGAAGAAGCTCTGACTCGTTTGGGGAGAAAATGTTTAACCACCTGTTGATTTAGACCCCCGGGTCTCTGGACCCGTCTTTTTCTGACTTTTTTCTCGAGAAAAAATACCGTCTTATATTTGGGCAAACACAGAATATTGTAACACTCTCATATTGGCACCAGACTCGAGACTGACTTTTCTAAAAAAAAAAAAAAAAAAAACGTTTATTGAATGAGCATATAACAAAGACAAAAGCAGTAACTTCTGCAACTTGCACACAGGATGAACTACAGGGAAAATCACATACACGCAGACACAGTGGCAGCACCAGTTGTTTCATCGCTGAGCATGGTCATGTTTCATCTGAGTCGGTGATGAACAAGGTCGTCCTGGTGTTCAGGACCCTGAGTCGTTCACGGCCACACGAGTTATATAAACTAGAAAATCTGCCAAATAATCCAGTTGCAAAATATCTCCTTTCCACTAATAATACATTTAGTTGATATTAAAATTTTGGTGGTGCAGAATTTGCAATTAATCAAAACTAAGTGACAAACAGTGAATGACAGACTTTTTTCTTATTGGTACAAATCAATCGTTTAATCTCCTCAAATCATCCTAATTATTCTCTACGGTGTTGACTTTATACGTCTGGTGTTTGCTGTGAACTTTTTGAGATTTTGCAGAATAAAAAAAAAATAATTTAACATAATGAATTAACATTTAAAATCACCCAGACTGAGACGTTGTGCACTGAAAGCAAAATTAAGTCTTTCCTTCCTCTGTTAATGACAACTCATTCAGATAAAAAACAGTGGTTTTCCAGTAACAGTTCAACGGCTGAGATGAGACTTGTTTTTAAACCAAATGTTCAACGTAACAAACACAAAGTTAGAAAGTTATAGCTCAATGAATCACCTCTTTAAAACAAAATCTATATTTCCAACAGCAATGGTTTAATTTTTCAGTAAACACATATAAATATATTAAAATATTCTTATTCTTTTCACACAGCGTCCGATCTTGATCTGCTCTGTGGAGACGTTCACACCAGACACCGACACTTCAAACTGTCTGGTTTTAAAGACAATTGAAATATAAAGACATACAACAAGTCACAACAAGGAGGCTGGAAATCCCACGATCGCGTCGTCTCTAATCCTTAGAGACGTCTATAGATTCAACGTCAGGACTGAGCTGCTGCAAATATAATAATAATTATGTTTATGTTAATGCTAATTTCTTTCTGTTGGACATCTGCTGTTCTAGTTTAAATTGTGTATTTTATAAGGACTCAAAACCTTGAACCGTCACAGATTTAATCGACACCAGCTGGTGATTAAGCGTGAGAGGCAAATGGTGTCAATAGTAACAGGACGGCGACATATTTAACACCAACAGCTGTTGATCACATGACTCTGAGTGGTTGTTTAAACAGAGATGACGTAAACTCAAAAATAGGTCTCGTCCTCCTCCAGACCTCCTCTCCCCAGCCACTTCCACCAACAGTGGAACCAACAAATTTACAGTTTACATATACTATGTACAAGCACACACATGTACATACCATGTACATACACACACACACACACACACACACACACACACACACACACATATATATATATATATATATATATATATATATGTTGGTGTGGGGTATATGGGGTGTCTTTATTCTCTAGCTCTTCTGTTATGTCTGTCTTAAGTTTATTAGTGCTGTATATGTGATGGAGATTCAATTTCCCTGAGGGAACCTCCCAAAGGGATCAATAAAGTTTTCTATCTATCTACCAACTCCTGCAGGGGGACCCCGAGGCGTCCCCAGGCCAGCCTCGAGACATAGTCTCTCCAGTGTGTCCTGGGTCTACCCCGGGGCCAGATGGGCATGGTCAGAACACCTCCCTCGGCAGGCGTCCAGGGAGCATCCTGATTTGATGCCCAAGCCACCTCAGTTGGCCCCTCTCAACGTGGAGGAGCAGCAGCTTGACTCCGAGTCCCTCCAGGATGTCCGAGCTCAATCTCTGAAGCTGAGCCCAGCCACCCTGCAGCCACCCTGCAGCCACCCTGCAGCCACCCTGCAGCCACCCTGCAGCCACCCTGCAGCCACCCTGCAGCCACCCTGCAGCCACCCTGCAGCCACCCTGCAGCCACCCTGCAGCCACCCTGCAGCCACCCTGCAGCCACCCTGCAGCCACCCTGCTGGGCTCAATGAGGAAACTCATTATGGCCGTTTGTAAGCAGCCAAAGTGTGTTTGCTTGTAAGGAAAGATCAAGGAAACAGAGTACCCTGCTCGGAGGGCCACCGGGGCCCCACCCTGGAGCCAGGCCTGGGGAGGGGGCCCATTGGCCTTCGCCCATGGGGCCCAGCCAGGGCCCCATGGGCGAAGGATCTTCGTTTACACAAGGAAATTTCTTTAAGACGCTGCCATGTAAAACACAAAACATATTAAAGATGCAAAGGAAAAATCTGTGTCGTTTTCATGTAAATGAGGCCTCAGTGAGACGCAGCGAAGGCTCCAGATGGTGTCAAAAGTAACAAGACGGCAACATATATGTTGATCACATGACTCTAATGTGATGATGCTCTGAAGTGATGCAGTTACATTCATCCACCTTCATCTCACCTACACGTCAAATAACTTTTTCTCATTTTACGTAGCTCTAAGCTCTCCTTTTTTTAATGAGGGCACTTAAATTAAAGATATTTCAAGGTAAATTTTAGGCGGAGGAGGTGGAGGTGCATCGTCCATCGATATACGTTTCTGTTTTCTGAGCCCTCACGCTGCTCTCATTTCATAAAATGAAGTTGGGATCACATTTAATTTGCAGCCTCAACGTCTCAACATAACGGCCTCTCATGTTGTTATCGAGCTCAGATGATTCACGTCGGTGTCATAAATGGCGCCCTCGTGTAAAATTAATACGGTGTAATGTTTCTGTCTCTACAGAGAGAAACATTTTGTTGTTGTCGTCGTCAGATACACTCAGGTTCACAATCTGCAGATACATTTCACACTCTGTGGAAACTATTTCAGAAGGAAAACGAACATTTTCTGTTTGAATTAGTTTGTGAAACGTCAATGTGACGTAAACACACGTTGAATTATTCATGATGAATTTTTTATTAAAGCGCTCGAGATAAAACTGTTTCCAAAAAGGAAAAAAAAAAAATCCCAATCCTTTCGAATATTTACAACAAAAAATCAGACGTCCATCATGAACATCGTCATGGTTACAGTGAAAAGGAGGCGGAGTTTACCAGCAGTAGTCATGTTTACATGGATACAATCAATATGAATTAGTTTTAGAAGACTTTTACATTTAAGTGAACACTTCCTTAAAGAAATGGTTCAGAGTAACATGAACCCAGCGTCTATTTCACCATGAATACAAGTCAAACTCCTCCTCGAGATATTTTATATTGGTTGAAGTAATATCGAGTTTAACTGTCTTTTGTTTTCACAAACAAATAGTTAACAATGAAAGTAAGTGGGGCAGTCAGCCAAACATATCTAAATTGTCATTTTTTAACCACTAATAATTTGTGATTTTCCTGAACAACAGGTTGATGTGTTTATGAAAAATGATGAATCTGCTGAACTGTAACACCCTTTTCATCACCAGTTGTTATAAAACAAGACGTTGGGTAAGTCTTGTAAAACAGTTTTTAATAAACTCTTGGTTCACTTACTAAGTTATCAGTACTTCAGTTTATGTGTAGGGACCCTATTCATGCTGCTGCTAAAGTGAAGTGATATTTTGAGCTTTATTAGTGGTTAAAAAATGACAGTTTAGATACGTTTGGCTGACTGCCCCATTGACTTTCATTGTTAAATATTTGTTTGTGAAAACAAAAGACGGTTAAACTCGATATTACTTCAACCAACGTTAAATGTCTCTTGAGGGGGAGTTTGACTCCATGACTTGGTGAAGATGGTGAAATAGACCAGGTGTGCCATAGAAATGGTTCAATTGTACTTAATTACTAAAAATGTATTTTGTTATGTATATACTTTTTGTGACATTTTTGTTTGTTATTTGCTGCAGGATTTTTCTAATGTAAAATATGTGCCATGGCTCAATATATGTTGAGAAACACTGACATTGTTATTGTTTTTTTTGTTGTTTTTATACAATGTCAACAAAATTTCTATTTTTGTATATTGTCATAAATGCCGCGGCCACTAGAAGTCGCCAAACTGACTGGCTCATTAACATTTTCTTTAAATTGAACTAAAAATTCTCATCAGATCGATGTAACAATCTAATAATTAAGTGTTTTATTAATTCCTTCTCAGTTAACAGTTTCTGTTTATCTAGAGTAGAAATCCACCACTAGAACAGGTTTTTATGTTTCGTCTCGACCAAATTTATTTTATTTTCAATAAAGATATTAAATGAGACTCTGCTGGAAAGAAAGTTACTAAAATTGTAAATAATCTTCTGTTCACGCAGAAGTGTCAGCAGTTTCCAGGTGTTGTTTTATGGTATAACATAATAATAATAATTATCAGTCTAAAGAGACATCAGATGAGAGTATTACACCTTTTTCTTTCCGTCTCACAGTTTGAAAACTTTTAACTCTTGTTTTATTCTCAGTTTCATACAAACCTGATAAATAGCGTCGTATTTAATTTATTAACAACCAAAGGTGTCGGACTTTAAACATGTGATTGTTAACAAGTTATTTCTGTCTTTTGTCTTTTTTTGTCTCAGTATAATGTGATGGATGAAGGTGGGAATTCTGTGATAAATCCTAATGAAGGTTTTGCTGTTTAGTTTATAAACTGTTTTAGTTTCCAGACGATTCAAATTCATCTTCCTTTCTCTCCGGGCCGATCGAGCGGCCTGGTTGAAACTATTCGACGGTTTATTGGCAGGGTGACAGTTTTTTTTTTTTTCGTTTTGATGCTTTCTGGCAAATATCAGAGTTACATTTGCCAGTTGGAGATGAAACCAAAGCTGAAAGCAGAAAACAGAGCAGAGCACCGACTAAGGTGTTAATAGAAGAGATCTCAGCGACGGGGATCAAGGTGAATAACACCCACAGACATCACAGTGTCAGCTCTTATAATGAAATTCATAAAACGCATGAATGAGGATTTATTGAGGAATTCAATGATGCCATGATTTGATGAACTCTTCTTCTGCTCAGCCACAAAACACACGCTCAAACTGCTGCATGTTGACCAATTAGATTTAATTGGATGAAAAACAGACAAGTAATAATTCAGGTTTTGTTTTTAGTTTTTATTTTTTTACACCATTAATTAAGATGTGTGTGTGTGAGCGATTATATAATTATATATATATATATATATATATATATATAAAAAAATAAAATCTAAATCACAGAAAAAACGTCACCCGAGACGATGAATATACGAAATCGTCTGTGCTGTTATTTGCTGCTGTTGCACCATAAATTGAAGCTAATTGGGCGACAACAGTAAAGCTGAGTCTGTGCAGCACTAATATGACTGAAGGATCATTGGTTTAAATCTCTACATAGAGAGGAGGAGGAAATCCTGCAGGAGTGAATGTGAAGCATTCATTCCTCTTCACTAAAAACCATCAGAGAAACATAGTGCAACACACACACACACACACACACACACACACACACACACACACACACACACACACACACACACACACACACACACACACACACACACACACACACACACACACACACAGAGAGAGAGCTTTGGACTGACTGGACCACCGGCGCTGTGGTGTCCTGTGGTATGTGAAGCTTAAAAATAACTGCCCCCCGCCAGACAAGAGGGGGCTAAAACACGACTGCAACACCCTATTAGCCACAAGACCGAGAGACTGCAGTCGTGTTAGCAGCGCTGCAGTGTCAAATAGCAGCATGCTAATAGTTTTATAGGTACGAACCAAATGTTAACGAATAATTAAACAACATTAAAGTGAGTAACATGAACCCAGGGTCTATTTCACCATTAATACGAGTCAAACTCCCCCTCAAGAGATATTTTACTTTGGTTGAAGTAATATCGAGTTTGACCGTCTTTTGTTTTCGCAACCAAATAGTTAACAATGAAAGTAAATGGGGCAGTCAGCCAAACGTATCTAAATTGTCATTTTTTAACCACTAATAAAGCTCAAACTATCACTTCACTTCAGCAGTAGCATGAATAGGGTCCCTACACAAACCGATGATGAAGAGTGGTTCAGATCAGCATCGCTCTTCACGGACACGTCAGCCGGTTGTTCAGGAAAATGATGAATCTGCTGATCTGGAACATCCTTCATCACCAGTTGTTATGAAAACAAGATGTTGGGTAAGTCTTGTAAAACAGTCTTTTTAATAAACTCTCAGTTCACTTAATAAGTTATCGGTACTTCAGTTAGACTTTCAAACTCAATATTACTTCAACCAATGTAAAATATGTCTTGAGGGGAAGTTTGACTCGTATTCATGGTGAAATAGACCCTGAGTTCAAATTACTCTGAACCAACACTTTGAGTCAGAGATCAAATCAGATCAAAGGGATTTTTTTTGTAACCAATCATGAAGATATTTCCTTAAATGTGCTATATCTTAGCCTGAATTAGCATTAGTAAGTCTTCATTTAATAGTCAAACAAAAACTATGAAAGTTAAGATAACTGCTGCCTCTGAAACCAAAGCAACTACTGTTAGCCTGTTAGCAAATTAGCCTGCTAACCAGCTAGCCTGGCTGTTCCCATCTCATAGTAATGCTCTACAACCTCTTGTCTTGTAAACAAAACAACATCCTCCAGTCTGCATGGATAACTACTTCTTTTACAACAAATCATGAAGATATTTCTTTCAAAGTTTAGCTAATGCTACCTAGCCAAAATTAACACTAGTAGCTTTTTCCTAGCAGTCTAGCAAAAATGATGCATGTTAAGCTAACTTCTGCTTCCAGTGGCGCAAACCAAACCCACCACTGTTGGCCTGATAGCAAGTTAGCATGCTAACCAGCTAGCCTGGCCCTTCCCATCTTGTGATACCACTCTAGAATAGCAGCGCTGAACTAAAACTTCATCTTATAAACACAATGTAGGTGTTAAAGGTAAAGCCAGCTATGCAGCTTTAGAAAAAATATACATATAGCAGTTTTTGCAAATGCTACTTAGCCAAAGTTAGCATTAGCAGCTGCTGATGAAATTATGCAAGCTAAGTGCTAACTGCTGCCTCTAGTGGTTTGCAAACCAACACCACTACTGTTGGCCCGTTAGCAAGTTAGCATGCTAACCAGCTAGCCCAGCCTGACCCACTCTATGATTGTAGCAACACATTAAAAACACAACACAGCTGTTAAAGCTAATGCTAACCACATAGCAATGACAAAAACATACAAATAGCACCTTTAAGAAAAAAATTAAACTGACATTTACGGTGGCTCTTATAATAAAAGTGTTTTTAATCCTCTGGGTACCATGAATGTGGGATTTTTGCCTTAAAGTCCATATAACGTTGCTAATCAAATATTAGCAGGATTGAAGTCGCCTCGGATTTTAACAGCGTCTCAGCAGCTTGGACACATCGGTTTCTTCAAGGTCTTCGCCACGTTAACTGACATAAATTCAGTCTGTGGTAATGATATTCATTGAAATATTTAGAGGCATTTTACTATCTTTCCTGTGGTAAGTTATTTGGTCCATTGTTCCATGGTGGATATGGAAATGCATTTCTGAAGTCATATCCTCAGCATATTAGGGGGGTCTCTGATTAATGTGGACAACTGAGGGAAAACTTAAAGGCTTAAGACGCAGTCAAACAGACACACACACACACACACACACACACACAGACACACACAGACACACACACACACACACACAGAAAGTTTTAATTTCAGATTCAGCGAATTCATAAATGAAAGATAAACATCTTTAAATAAACCACTGGTTGTTGGCTCTGGGACGCCACTTTGTTTTCAAAGCACTTACAAGTTCTGATAGACACACACTCACACACACAGACAGACAGACACACACATACAGACACACACAGTCAGACAGACAGACAGACAGACACACACATACAGACAGACACACAGACACAGAGACAGACAGACACAGACACACACACAGACAGACAGACAGACTCTCTTCTTCATCATTCAGATGATTCCCGCTTTGCCCCGGTGGAATCGCGCCTTTATTGTCTCGGCTGATCAATTTGACAGACAGTAATGAAATGAACGGCAGGCGACGGCTCAGTGTTGAGCGGCGTGTTCACAGGAAGTGAAGGAAAAGAATCAATTATCAAGAAATTAATTACTTTGATGGAAAAAAAAAAAGACATTCTAATACAGAACTTCCAAACCCTCAATAGGCCTGATCCAGTCACATTTCCTGCAGCTACACAACATACTGTTCATCCAGCAGTTTAATGCTCTTTATACATTTATAACCTGATAAAATGGTCAAGCAGAGCTGTGTGTGAACCTCAACGTCAGCAACATCAACAAGGACGTGTACATTTGTTCTAAGATACACAACTGAACACATCATGGAGCCAACGCTGCACACAGCAGCTAGCTAATGTTAGCTTCAGTTAGCTAACTGACGCTAACGTTATGGCTGACTTCAGCTTCCAGTTTCTACCTGTGACGTATACGACAACAAATCACCAGTTACTTCAGCAAAGTAGTGACGCTACCTAATGTAGCCTAGCGTCGCTAATTTAGCTTCAACTGTGATATCTTAGATATTGTAGCTACTTCAGCTACTTTAAATACCACAAATAACTTTCGATAGGCTACCTTAGGTAATTTAGCTACTTCAGCTAATTTAGCCACAGCTTAGTTAGCTACTCCAGCTAATTTAGATACCTTAGCTAACTTTGACACTCAAGTTAATACTTTGGTAGTTTAGACATCTTGGATAATACAGTTATTTCAGGTAACTTAGAGCTAACTTAGCTACTTTAGCTAATTTTGATACCTGCACATCTGATTTTGCTTCAACATGAACTTCACATTGTCTAGCTAACGTTAGCAAAGGGCCACTAACATCATGTCCAACTTCAGCTTGGTAACTTTATCTCTTGTCTTCTACTAAACTTAGTGTAGTTGTTGTGTGACAGTGAAACATCAGTGTTAACTGTAGCTAAAGGTTGTAGTTAAACTGAAAACCATCAACTCTAACTAAAGTGTAACGTTATAAAAAAAGACAAAGCTTCTCCTGTAAACTCCTGCCTCTAACTTGATCCTGTCTCCATCATTTCTACCTTTAAATCCTCAACATTTCCCTCCACGACTCAATAAAAACCCTCCGATGACTTCTGTCTCAAATAAAAACTTAACAGCAACATTTGTCGTTAAGTCTCTAAAATATCAAACATCTGATGACTTTTAGTTTCTATAAGAACTTGTGTAAAGGTGACAACATGACGTACACGCTGCAGCCCACTGCGTTGAGAAGTGATGAAAAATGGCTGCGGCTGCTATAGATTTCATTTTTCCAGACCGACCACGACGACTCTCCTGACATTTAGACAAACGTACACAATTTTTCACTGTAGCACCGGCACAGAAAATGATAGAGTGGACGAACTAAACCTGCACCAACAACCTGAAAAAAAAAAAAAAAAAGAAACTATATCTGCAACTTTATGTGAATCCCTTTACATCTCACTCGTAAGTCTTGTTGAGGATTCATGACATGTCCCATATTTACATCCTGTGAACTCACACTGAAGTTCTTCAGGCCATTTGAGTTCATCGGAAAATTACTGTGGAGACAGAGACACCTGCTGGTCTGTTTCTGCTACTGCAGCCAATGAAAATCGCAGTTATATTTATGTTCATGTCACAAATAAAAATCCAGATTTTCTTCTAATCTTCTAATTAAAATAAATTGACATTTTACGATTAACTGAGGCGTATAAACTGGTTTGATATCAAATGATAGTGTTTATCAGCTTATTTAAATCATATTTAAGCCAAATTATTGGTATTTCTATTGATTATTATCAACATATCGCCATTTTCTTCCAGCTGTTTTGTGAACTGCATCATGGGAATCGGACCAATTTAAAAGAAGTCGTGGTCCCTCCCTCCTCCGTCCACAGCCGAGGATAAATATCAACATCTCTGTCAGAGGAGGAAGAAGAGGACAAGATAGAAAATGAACTGAAGCAGTGAGAGTAAACAAGGCCATCGGGGAAATAAAAGCAGTCATTTCCATACGAGCTTCCTCCGAGCTCGGGGTTTTAACGAGTCATGCATAAAGTCAGAGCTCGTGTGGGCGGAGCAAAAAACGTTCAGCAGGAAAGAAAAAAAAAAAAAACAACCAGAGGAGAAACTTGTTAATTGAGATCTTGATTCTCCGGAGGTGTCGACTGTAACTTCCAGCTCGATGTCACAGGGTAGATATTTTATTAGCTGGCGCTCTCGCACTCGAGGGCACAATTTAATGAGGTTTGTGTATTTGTTGATATTTGCAGGAGACGAAAAAAAAAAAAAACCAAAAAAAAAAAAAAAAACAACCAGCGAATGAAACGAAACTGAGATTAAACCTGAGAAAACGAAGGACGCGACACAATCTGTAACGATTTCAGCACCGAGTCATTATTCTGTTTGCAACTTTAAAGGTTGTTTTCTTTGATTCATGGATTTATTCACTGCAACATCAACTTACTATTAAAAATCATTACAACTTTATCATTTAATACTATTAACAATGGAGTTTTGTTGTTTTTAAAGGAGCAAACAAAGAAACGAACTGCAGATTATTTTCTTTATTAACGTAATAACTAAAGTTACCGTCAGATAATATAAAATGTCCCAGACTTTTATAATTGTAAACTTAAATATATTAAAATAAACGAATAATAAAGTTTATTATAAAAGTCTGGGACACACTTTATACCCACTGATTCTGAGGAAACAAACTCAAACTTTTTTTATTTATTTTTTTCCTTAAAAAATTGAAAATTAACTCTTGAATCGCAGATTTGATGTTTTACCTCGAGAACAGGAAGTCGGCAGTTTAAACATTAAAAACGTGATTTTATCAACAAACTCGCGTGTTTATCTGAGGAGCCCGGGGACGTGTGAAGATTTAGGTGAATAATGAGTCACAGTGAGATTCGTCTCCTTCGGGAAACTGTCACCGTTGATTCGATTAGTTTAACAAAAAAAGAGTCGCCTGGAGGCGAACGTCAACCTGTTTGTTTTAGCTCCGAGGAAAAACAACGAATCAACGTCGAGACGCAGCAAATATCAACAGCTCGTCTTCGTCCTGAACAGATTAAAACAAAGAGATGAGTTTTAGTTTTGAGCGAAACGACAGATTTGGCTTTTTAGTTTCAATGAAATAAACCAGAGACTCGTAGAGTAGCAACATTTCTAAACCTGCTGACGCTGTAAAACAAGAGAAGAAGAAGAGAACCAATGAGAAGCCTTGTGTAGGTCATGTGACCAACACTTCTTCTAGAGGAAGAAGAAGTGTTTTAAATAAAAATGGCGGCGGACGGTGGAGACAACAGAGGATCCTGTTACAGCGGAGGAGGCTAACGTTAGCTTAGCGCTAATGGAGAAAAGTGGTGAAAAGTCTTGGAGCAACTTTAAATTGAAGCCTCCAAAGAACAGAAGGTTTTTCTGTTTGTCACTTTGGTTTTTAAATTGTTTTTAAAATCGTCAAAACGGACACAAATCTGGTGGAAACGGTCGTAGAAACATTTGAGGATAATTATGTGAAATGAGGTCGGAGAGACGCTGGAGTTTAACGTGACGTTGTGGAGTTTTCATTCATAACAGAAACTACAGAAATAAATAAATAAATATGTTACTGTCACTTCCTGTTTGTCCTCATCACGTTGCTGCTTCATCCAACCTCCATTTATTTCATGTCATTTATCGTCGTCTGTGTTTTAGATCAGTAGTTATTCACTTAAAAAGACGACGTATGTTTCTGACTGTGATTCTGTTCAGACTCAAACTAAACTGTCTCTGTTTCTAATGAGTCTAAAGACCTGATACTGAACTAGTTTTAGTTGTTTTTTGAACCTTTAATGTGCAGATATTGCAGGTTTTTATGCATCAGATGTTTGAAACAACTCAACTTTTGTTCGTTTTTTTTTTTTTTTTTGCTTTTTATCCAATTAATAATCAATCAATCAATAGAAAAATAACCAACAGGTGAGATACTTGTAAATTAAAATACTACACAGCTTCTTTTAGTTCTTTGTTTTCTTTTACTTCAACTTGAACAGTTAAAAAACATGAACATTAAATAAAAGCCAATTAATATACATTAGAAACGATGAGCATTTATTGTTTTTTTGTCGTCTTTGTGATTTTCTTTTGCCAAAACTAAAAACAAACACAGAAGCTACAAACCGAAGCTGTGGATGTTGTTTTTAGTTCAGCCGATGATGTGGAAATGAAACTGCATGAAAAAAAAAGTCTGTTGTAGGAGGAGGAGTATGGAGAAGAGGAAGAGGGCGACTGCTGTCAATGTCCATTTCACTGCTCAGCTTTCATCCGCCTCCAGGTTAATATTGTTACCAAACTTGGCGTAGAGCTGCACCTTCAGGTCGCCCAACACTTGCTGTATCGCTGACACTTGTCCCTCGAGGCCTTTGACCTCCTGCTCCAACGCTTCCTGTTTCAAACACGAGAAAAGTCCAATTACAAGATGGTCGCTGCTGCAGCAGCAGGAGGAGCAGGAGAGGACGGTTACGACGACCTCGTTCACAAGATAAAGATCCACAGATTAAAAAAAAAAAAAAACCAAAACATGAAGAACACAAGGCAAAGAAACGAGCGGCTCACTCCTACAAACATGGAGAAATGACCACAACATGACAAGTCCACCACTTTTTATTAACTACAACTGTTACAACTTAACGGGATCATTAGTCTCATCTGAATTTCATCTCCTGAACGGAAACGAGCAGGAAAATGTTTCTCTGCCTGAAGACGAGCAGCTCTACGGCGACTTATACTGTATCTGTATCTGCTGCTGTGTGATACAGTGAATGTTTGGTTGTTATTTTTATATTTATTATGGTTAATTTAATGAATTAATTCATTAATTAAGTTTTAGATGCACTTTTTTATTGTTTGCACCAAGATCTGCATTTCGATTTCTTAGTATTTATTAATAATGACAATAAATATCTTGAGTCTGATTCTAACTTCAATACATCACTAATTTAGCTACATTGGCTAAAAAACTTGGCTAATTTATATACGTTTCCTAAATTTGACAGCTCAGGTAATTTCTCCACTCCAGCTTCCTCGGCCTTTGAAACGAGACATCTCGGTCTCCATCTGTGACGTATACGGAGGCAGAAGGACGCAGCTTTAAACAGCAACATTTCTGTGATTTTTTGATCTGTGTGTTGATCAAAAGAAGGTGATGTACAGTATGAAGGGTGTGATCTCTCCTGCTCTTTAAGAAACAGTTTCTACATTTCTGTCAAACCAACTTATTCACTTATTTTCCCCACAGATGTCGTCACCATGTTTGGAGTCTTGGCAGCTTTTAGAACGAGAGAGAGATAAAAGTTATAGCCCAAAATTAATAGTGGAAATAAGAGAGAACAATATTTAAATAAGAGCAAAGACGAGAGATGAATAAACACTGTAAATGTGTGTGATGTGAATGTGCTAATTTTTGACTGAATTGACCAAAATTAAAAAAAAAGAGACATCACATGTGATAAATACAGTTTCTCTTTATGTAATAAAATTAGTCATCAACTATTTTAAAGCCACATTTGATCAGTCAAAGTGTCTGAAAAGGTTTGTTTAATTTCCAGCCTCGTCGTCCTCCTACACTGTTTCTTTCTTCGACTCTGCAGCAAAACAAAAACCACATTTTAAAAAAAAAATCTACTTTGCAGTTTGTGAAACTGCTTTTATTTCTTTGAACTTCTTGTGTCCGTTTATATTCAGTTAAATCGCCTGGTTCATAACCGAAGGACAGACGCTGAACTTCAACCAGTCGGTTATTGTCAGAAAGATTCAGTTACAAGAATTAAATTTATTCAGGATATTTTAAAGATGTGACTTAGGATGTTTATAAATCTACAACCCAGACTTGATTATTTTGCAGGTAAACAACTGTCTAATGTTTAATAACATTTTACTAAACTTTCTTAAGCAGGAACCAGTGAAATGACCATTGAGTTTAATCTAATTTCATCATGTTTCGTTGTTTTAAAGTGATCGGATACAAAACGATGGTTCTACCATCAACAAATAAGTTGAAAATAAACTGTTTTCACCTTTTTATTGAATTAATCTACTTAAACGACAATTTTCCAGAGGCCAACTTCTCATCAAAGGCGTTTCTGTGACTCATTACATGTTAAATTTTCTTCCTCGGTCCTTTAACTTGACGACTTTGGTTTAATGAAGTCGTTTTATTGACGATCAATCGTCTGAACGACTTGAAAAAAAAAAAAACTTTTATTAACTCACCTTTGCAGCCTCCAGCATCTCCTGCGTTTCCTCCTGAGTGTGGCTGATGAACACGTCACCGATCTGATAAGGGATCAATAGGGAGTCGTCGTCGATCATCATGAGGTCGTCGCTGGCGTCCTGCAGGTTCTGCAGCGACTTCTGCTCCAAACAAATCAACACGCCGTTAGAGACTCGACGACGCCGTTGAGTCATTCAGTCCAGACATTTTATTGTGTTGATTTAACTTTATGGTCGATGTGGAAGTTGCTCATTTATATTGTTTAATCTTTAAGGTGTTTCCAGTTTGTTGTTCTTTTGTTCTTTGAAATTGCACTTCAAGAAAATGACCCAAATAACAATGAAGTTCAATCAACACTGAACATTATAATCAGCACAGAACAGGACTTTTGAATCAGCTTTATTAGGTTTAACGACTAAGGTGAAGTCACATCAACCTAAATTATATGTTATTGTTCACAAAACTCCCTGTGATTGTAACGACATGTGGCGTTTACCTTTTTTGCTTCTATTTCAGTTTTCAGCTCCGTCATTCGACTCGTGTTTCTGGCGAATTTGTTGATTTTCTGCTGGTCCTCGAAAGTGACGTTGACATCTTCAACCGCCTGGAAACAAAGAGGATAAACAACACAATGTAAAAATACTCTCACTGCTAAAAGTCCTGATATTAAAGTTTTAAATAAAAAGGTAAAAATTATAACAATGTGGGCAAAATAAACAGATTATTCCTACCAACGTGTTCACACTGAGAATATTAGACTCAGCTAATTTCATCCATTGTAAATAACTGGTTTCATAGAAATACAACATATTTTATTCTTACTGCAGCTGTTTATTAAAAACATGTAGTGAAGTAGGTAAAGATTAGATGATTTAAAGTAGAATAAAACACCAGATCGTCTAAATAATAAGTAAAGCTTCTTAATAAGATGTATTAAAAGTAAGCAAAGCAGAAAAAACACAGAGAGAAACAACAAAAATCCAAACATTTCTAGAAGATATCATTTCTTACAGGTGACATATTAAAAAAAAAAAAAAAAAAAAAGTATCTTCATCAACATTTCTCATTAATTTTCCACAATATTCCTTTAATTTGTCACCGTTGCATCATTAAAGTGGATTTTGTGCTGTGATGTTTGGTGATTTTGTCATAAACAGAACGACACTGAGAGATGTTTAAAATATTTCATCCATATATATCAATTATAAATATTGAAAATATGAAACATGACAAATGAAAATTAAATTAAATCCATTTAAACAACATAAACATTTATTCATGATGTGATAAATCACCACTGCAGATTTAGCCACATCACTGATTTTTATAAACTAAAATATTTACTTCACTTTCAGATTTTAAATTAAATTTAATTTGTGGTTATGATAAATAATAAATAAAAGGTAAACAGCGAACCTAAAGCTAGCTAGCTAGTTAGCTACCCGGTGAGTTAGCTAGTTAGCATGCTAGCTAGCCGGCATGTTATCTGTTGGGAACAACAACCTTCATGTAGCTTGTTGTCGTCTTTATTGTGAGTTTTATTGTGAGTATAGTGGTTACTAAGCTGCTGAAGCTTCACTCTGACAGTCAGCTAACAGCAGGATATATTTAGATTTAGCGTTAGCCGTCATGCTAACGCTCGTTAGCATCAGCAGTGCACGCTAACGGTACATTGAGCTGAGCTGCACGAGGGCGTGACCGGCGTTTTAAATCTCACCAACACCGCTAATAATGTTTGTTTTTATCCCCGCAGTTAAAATCACCTTTATTTGAGTTAACAGATTTAAAAGCGCCAATGTGTTCAAATCAAGGCTGATTTGTTAAATGAATAAATGGATTTAAACTTACTACAGGTCCCTTCACGACGGCTGCCATCTTGGCTTCTTCGACTGCTCAAAGACGGTAGAACTGAACGACACCGACGTTATATCGCCACCTAGCGGGCCGGAAAATATAACGTTTTACAGCTAAAAATGACATTTAAATGGTTAATTTAGTCAATTATGACAATTAAATGTCATATTTTTGTACCTCAATCATATATGTGTAAATGTTTCTCACATGTTAACATTAAATATTTTAATAAAGCAACAAACTCAACCTTTGATTTACACAGACTTTAACCAGAAGTAACAATTCAACTAGTTGATCATCATTAATTATCTTAGGAAAATGAGTAAACTTTCTCATAATATGACAAACTAGTTATTATATGAACCGGACCTGCTGTTCTGTAAATATTTCTCCAGCAAACAGCACTGCACCCTAGTTCAAATATTTACTGAATACATCTGCAAAGCCAGAGCACCATTAATCCAATTTAGAGCGTCTGCACAAGATGTCAATGAATCTAATGAGGGACATCACATCGAAGGTAGGTGAGTGCAGTTTACAATCTATCTGCAGCTGGGGACACAGTGCTAGTTAATATGTTGTGTGTGTGTGTGTGTGTGTGTTTGTGTGTGTGTTTCTTTTCTTTTTTAAATCAATGGCCTTTTTGTAAGAGCCACGTCGCTAAATAAAACTAGTAGGCCGCTCTGCTCTGCGTTGGTATGCCATGAAGAGTTTGCTTGAGGTCTCTCCAAGCAGGGGAATCCAACTCCCACCTCAGTGTGCGAGCTATAGGCTACAATCGGGACATTGTGTCCAAGAATTTCCAGGCTTTGTCGTCATTAATTCAATAAATTAAAAACGGTTTAAATGGTTTTAAATTCTTTGAGGTTTTTTGGGGGAAAAAACAAAAGATAAAAAGATAAAAAAATAAATAAATAAATAAAAGGTAAAAGAAACGAGTTTCCTGTCAAATAGGTTTGTGCATATTGACACGATGACACAGGCGCTCAAAGGCCTTTAAATGCGACTGTGTGGATGTTGCATTTGAAGACAGATGATTTCATTACACTGCTCTTTGTCTGTCTTGATTAACTGTGATGATAAAGCAAACATTTGCTCTTTGTGACTCAAAAAGTCTATTTCATGAATCAGTAGATATTTTAAAGCAAATGTCACTTTGATTTATTTTTGATAAAACTTTTCTCTCCTGAGTCATGATAAGAAGCAGGAATTAGATGGAAATATGTGTTATTATATATTTTATATCATTTTATATTTTATTTTATTTAACTTTGTTTTATTTTATTTTATTTTTGTCAGTGTGGCATGGAGCCAGGTGAATATCCTTAATACACATCCTGTTACTTCAACAGTCAACAGAACCCAGTAGCGATACCTTATCACCATGTGCATGATTAAAGTGTAATTTTCAAATGATCTTGTCATCAGGGTTATTTTCACAGAGATTAATGTGAGCTAATCATGTGCTTTTTTTTCTTTTTTAACCAAAGTATCTAGCCCAGAGGACGGGCCCTTTTTTTTTTTTTTTTTTTTTCTCTGTGTGTTTTGTTTTTTTTTTTCTTCTCTAGAGGGAAACCCGATTGATCACTTAAAAACAGCCACACCCACTTTAAAGTGCACATAAAATAACCTGTTGACAACAGAGTGTATACACATTCAGGCAGGAGCTGTGACTCCATCTCTCTCTGACACAGTGACAGACATTTTCCTTATTTACTTTTTTCCTTAAGGAGGAATCATTTTGCTTGACTTGCAGAAGTGTCACAAGGTAAGTCGCTTCAATGATGCCGAAAGTTAAGATGTTACCGACAGTGTAGTTACTTAAAGTCACGTTAAATTGAATAATTTATTTATTGTTTATCTTCTTTTATTTCAGTTGAAACTGAGCTGAAAAAAGCTGCAGGTTTGAACCAGGAGAAATATGGGAAACGAACATTCAAAGACCAAAGAGATTAACCAGGTAAAATGATGCAGCTGTTTAACAAAACCATGTCAGTTCATTTTAAAGTTTTATTTTAAAAATCATAACAACAATTATTCTCTTTGTAGAACGGGACTGTTCCTGAGAAACATGAAAATGGATCAGTGAATGGCATTTCTCCAAAGATCACATCAAATGGACTGGATACTGAGGGTGAGTAAGACTTATTTTAAATGTATGAAATAGTGTTAACTCTTAGATGTAGATTATATTAAATATTTATTTGGAAACTCTCCAGGTGACGATTTGCCTCAGTCACATTTTTACATTATGGGAAAATATCAGGCATCAGTGTGTGACATGAAATCAGCTGATCTTTCTTTATATCTATGTTGGATTAGTCTTTTGGACTCTTATAATACTCTGCAAACACACTGACTCACATCTGGTTTGTATCTTCTGTCATCCAATGTAAACTATAGGCGTAGTCTCAGACTTGACCAGCAGCTACTATTTGCCCTGTCATGGTGTGGTTTGTGTTCCTGTACAAGTGACAACAATGTTGTTGGATTCCCACTGTAGACTTGAGTTTATCTGAGCTAATGTTGACGCTCAAGATAATGTCACTTTCTTTGTTGAGTTGTCATGAAGCAGTTTAGTTTATAATTCCTGCAGCACAAACATCTAAAATACCAACCAGTAACTTTGGGACTTAACTTAACTTAACCTGTTTATGTTGCTATTTTTTACACCACAGCCCACCAGAAGAGCGAGGAGCCCCTCACTTTAAGTCAATCAACTGAGCCTGATTTTGTGGTAATCGAGTCAGCCTGTCAACCTGCAGAGGCCCCGGTTATTTCTGAACTCCCTGAACCCGTCGCCACGCTGGCTGAAGAGGTCAAGAAAACCAAAGATGAGAAAGGTTCTTTTGGCAGATTTTTCAAAAAGAAACATGATCGTTTGGCTGAAGCTAAGAGCGTCGAGGAGAAAAAGACGACAGGCGCAGATCAAACAGATGTAAGTGCCGCTGGCGCTGCTCAACAACCGGTGAGTTGACTGTTTTTATATGTTTTTTGTCAATGAGTCAAATGGAAAAACCAAAACCAACAATGAGCAACAAGTATTGGTCAAAGTCAATATGAGCCACATCATCACACTGGGCGATACAGTCTTTCTTCCACTTGATAAAACAGATCAATAAATGATTTGGTTTGGGTCTTTTCATTAGATTTGTCAACTAAAGCTAACATTTTCAAACAATCTGCATTGATTTCATACTAATCTAACATTCATCAGAACAACAATCAACCCAAAAACATATTTCAAAAAGAAAATTAAATAATTTGTACAATCACAAAATCACTAAGAGACCACAAAAATATAAACATTAGTGAGTTAAAACCAATGTAGCACTGAAGCTTTTTACCATCTATTACAACAACCTCCACATTTTTTTGGTCACTTGGTGTAAAAACAATGTACACAGATGAGGCGTGTGGTTATTATTTGTGTCCTTGAAGCAGAAACCAAAACTATTTGATCTAAACACAAATGTTGATTTTCACAATAAAGGAGTTGAGGTCAAGTGAGGAAGAAGCTGCCGAGCACAAAGAGGAGGCTGAACATCCGCATCAAAAAGCTGAAACATCGACACAAACGGACAAAGAAATTCAAACTGATATTTCAACGCAAACCGGGGACGATGCTGATACGACTGTTGATGGAATCGCTGAAGAAGCTTTAGAAGATCAATTGAACGGGATCATCGCTGGTGACGTGGACGAGAATCTGCTGTTCAGGGCGGAGCGGGTGGAAGTTGATGAAAACTTTGAAATCCTCTACTGCGAACCTGACAAAGCACCTGAGGAAACCGAGCCAGAACCCAAGACAGAAGAGGAAATGGTTGCAGAGGAGGAAACAATGACACTGGAGGTCTTGTCCAACCTCGCCAAAGTGGCAGCAGATTGTGTCGAGAGCGTTTTTGCTGCTGTTTCTGAATCCGACGACACGTCTGAGCCGATAGAAGATGAAGTAATTACCGAGCACAATGGAGAAACAGTTGGAGACATGTCTGCTGATGTGGTAGTGATTGAAACCACTGAACCTGAGCTTAATGTCGTCACTCCTGAGGATGAGGAAGAAAATAGTGTTTCTTCCCGAGGTGAAGAGTCAGTGATAGAAACAGTCTCTGAGGATGCACATGAGGATTCAGAAGCTACACCTGCAAACCCAGACACATCTGTGGATGAACTTCCTACCCTTCTTGAGACCGAGATTCTAATTAAGGAGGAAACAGACAATGAAGATGCTGTTGAAGTCATCAACACACCAGAAATAAGTGAGCAAGATGAAGTCAACCCCACAGAGGAACTTCAAGAAGACTCTCCTAATGACAACGTCAACACTGTCAGTAACGCCACGGACGCCAGCGAAGGTGATGAGGTGATACCAGAGGTGGCGATTGATCTACTTGCTCAAGAATTCAACCCCAGTGTTGCTGCCATTCATGAGGAGTCTGCAGCAGATAATGACAACGTTGTGGAGGAACAGTTTATCACCGCATCAGTTTTTGTGAGTCTCTCTGGGGAAAGAGAAAACATTTGCTTATCTGTTCCAGAAGAAACAATGATCCAAACCAAAGACGAGACAGCTGCTGAACAGATGCGCAAAGAAGAAGCTATAGAGTTTTTATCAAATGAAATTGATGCAGTGACAGAACATCTTGAGGAAGATACCTCCATCCAAGAATCATCCGCTAAAGGTGAAGTCGCTGAGGTTTCCATTTCTGAAGAACCTGCAGAAGAAAATAAAACCGAAGTACTTGAAAACACTGAGCCAACTGAACAAATCCCCCCAACCTCAGAGCAACCTGCAGAAGAAAATTCAAGCCAAGAGGAAGATTTAACTGAGGTGTTGAAGAGCGCACTAGAATCAGTCGTTGAAGCTATTTTAGAAACAACTGAAGTCATTGAAAACATAGTTGAAGAAACTGAAGCAGTTCAAGTAGATGTGCCGCCAATGGAGGCTACAGAAGAATCAGTCCAAGAGGAGACCATTGAGGAGGATGTTGATCCAATTGAGGCTCAAGCAGAAGATCCTGAAAATGTTTTGGAACCAGCAGAAAACATTGAAATACCTGAACAAATCCCTCCAATCTCAGAGGAACCTGCAGAAGAAAGTAAAACAACCACAGTACCTGAAAACACTGAGCCAACTGGAACAAATTTCTTCAATCTCAGAGGAATCTTCAGAAGAAAATCCAAGAGAGGAAGATTCAACTGAGGTGTAGAAACTAGAATCATTGAAGCTATTTTAGAAACAACTGAAATCATTGAAAACATAGTTGAAGGAACTGAAGCGGTTCAAGTACATGTGCCGCCAATGGAGGCTACAGAAGAGTCAGTCCAAGAGGAAACCATTGAGGAGGATGTTGCTCCAGTTGAGGCTCAGTTGGAAGATCCTGAAAATGTTTTGGAAGAAGCTGAAAACGTTGAAACACCTGAACAAATCCCTCCAATCTCAGAGGAACCTTCAGAAGAAAGTGAAACAACCACAGTACCTGAAAACATTGAGCCAACTGAACAAATCTCTTCAATCTCAAAGGAACCTGCAGAAGAAAATCCAGATCTGTGTGAGGAAGATGCACCTATTGAAGAGTTGGAGAACGTACTAGAATCAGTCATTGAAGCTATTTTAGAAACAACTGAAGTAATTGAAAACATAGTTGAAGAAACTGAAGCAGTTCAAGTAGATGTGCTGCCAATGGAGGCTACAGAAGAATCAGTCCAAGAGGAGACCACTGAGGGGGATGTTGCTCCAATTGATGCTCAGTTGGAAGATCCTGAAAATGAAGCAGAAAACATTGAGCCAACTAAACAAATCCCTCCAATCTCAGAGGAACCTGCAGAAGAAAGTGAAACAACCACAGTACCTGAAAACACTGAGCCAACTGAACAAATTTCTTCAATCTCAGAGGAACCTGCAGAAGAAAATCCAAGCCAAGAGGAAGATTCAACTGAGGTGTTGAAGAGCGCACTAGGATCAGTCATTGAAGCTATTTTAGAAACAACTGAAGTCATTGAAAACATAGTTGAAGAAACTGAAGTGGTTCAAGTAGATGTGCCGCCAATGGAGGCTACAGAAGAATCAGTCCAAGAGGAAACCATTGAGGAGGATGTTGCTCCAGTTGAGGCTCAGTTGGAAGATCCTGAAAATGTTTTGGAAGAAGCAGAAAACATTGAAACACCTGAACAAATCCCTCCAATCTCAGAGGAACCTGCAAAAGAAAATCCAGATCCGTGTGAGCAAGATGCACCTATTGATGTGTTGGAGAACGCACTAGAATCAGCTGTTGAAGTGATTTTAGAAACAATTGAAGTCATTGAAAACATCGTAGACCAACCTGAAGATGTTCAAGTAGATGTGTCACCACTGGAGGCTACAGAAGAATCAGTCCAAGAGGAGACCACTGAGGAAGATGTTGCTCCACTTGAGGCTCAGTTGGAAGCTCCTGAAGTCTTGGAAGCTGCTGAACCAGTTGATACAAACCCTGATGATTTTGAAACAACTGAAGTTGCTGAAAATGATTTGGAACAAGCAGAAAACTCAGAAGCACCAGAACAAATTCCTTTAATCTCTGAGGAACACGCAGAAGAAAATACAAACCCATGTGAAGAAGATGCACCCATTGAAGTGTTGGAGAACGCACTAGAATTGTCTGTTGAAGCGATTTTAGAAACATTTGAAGTCATTGAAAACATTGTAGACCAACCAGAAGATGTGCTGCCAGTGGAGGCTACAGAGGAGTCTCAGCCTTGTGATTCAGCCCAAGAGGAAACCACTGCTCCAGTTGAAGCTGAGATGGATCCTGATGAAGATGCTCCACCTGTGGTTGACATGGAAGTCAGTGAATTTACCAAACCAACTGATACAAATATTGTTGCTTCTGAAGAACAACAAGCAAATGCCGAGGTGCTCGCTGTCGTCCCTGAAACAAATGAAGATGAAGTTACAGAAAAGATAATTCACAAAACAACTGACAATTGTGGTGATGTGTTACTGGTGGCTGAGGAGAACTTGGGGCTAGTTGAGGCCGTTCTTGAGACGATTGTGGAAGAAACAATCGCAGAGGAAGCTGAGTTTAACCTCGTGACCTCGGAGGACAAAACACTAGAGATCGTCGTAGAAGCAAAGACTGAACAGATGGAAACAGAGAATGAATTAATTACGAACGTGACAGATTCAACACTGGACTCAGAAACCGTTAGCATTAGCGACGGTGCTAACATGGATGCTTTACTTGAGCGGCTGCAGTTAGCTTGTACATCTGTTGTTGAGGAGTCAGCCTACAAGTTTGGTGGTTTAGCGATAACTTTACAGGGATACAAAATCACAATCACTATTCATGTGAATCCAACACCAGTGCTGCAATAAAAATGTTGGCGTAATGATCTGAATGTTGATATAGTTTGAATTCTACCTCATTGCGATGTATTTTAATAACATTGCAACTGTATTATGAAACAATTTGTGTCTTAAAATAACACAAAATACCTTTTTTTGTACATATCATCAACACAAATTTCACTTTGTCAAGTTCTGACACATTTTCCAATAAAATGAAAAATGATTCATGATTTTATTGTGAATTTATTTGCGTCCTCTTGCTTAAAATAAAGCAAAAACATTTCAAAGAACTGTAAGAAAAAACAGCCAAATAACTTTAAAACCGGTGTGGGGGTTTTAGCTATAATTTAAAGATATGCACCATATGGACACAGCAAGGTTTTCTGACATTTCACAGGGCATAACTCTCACACATTGTTGAATATCAATGAGTGAGGGGTGGGACACACACATTAATAAAAGGGTGATTGTTGACAATGCCCCGAGTAGGCAGAGGCATGGTTGGAATTGTGCTCCCGTCTCAATGCTGCGATTAAGACACTCGCTGCTTGAATATCAGCCCCGCTGCTCTAACATAATCCTCAAAGGCTAATTCTTTGTGATGGTGTATAGGAGGCAGATAACCTAAAGCAAGAATCAGAGTCATTAACGGAGCCAGAAAGTGTGACTCCAGACCCGAGTCCCGTAGAGGAAAAAGCTCCTGAAACTGAAACCGCAGACACTGAACCTGCTGAAAACCAAGAGGAGGATAAACCTGAAGAGAATCCAGTTATGAACTTCTTCAAAACACTAGTAAGTGAAACTATTTGAGGAAATAACTATGTTTTTTTTGCTTTTCATATTTCTAATTGCCTCCTTTGATGAAAAATTACACAGCTCTGGGTAAAAAATAAATTATAAAATTACAGTTATTTGAAAGGAAACAAACAAACAAATCCAATCTTGTAACACAGACAATTACTGAAGGCAAACAGCTGCTCAGACAACATAAATAAAGTTAATGAGAGGTTTAATTAAAGTTTAAAGCAAGTGAAAACGGATCATTTGTTAAGATGCTTGATAAAGTGGTGATCAGTGTTAATAAATTAACCAGAGAAGATGCTGTGTTTAATTTATTGATGTTTGTTTAGGAATGTGATTGTGAGGTTTTTAAGATACCTATGACAAATTGTGCCACGATGACAGCGCCTTATGGAAAACTTACTACAAGCAGCTATTGTATTTCCTCTTCATCATGCTGTCTGTTGGATTCATGCCGTTTTAAAGAGTTACCATTGCTGTAGCTCCATGCTAATCGAGTCTTTGAACATGCGGGAATGTGGCGGCCTATTGTTCGGCCCATAGTGTGAGCTCACAAGGGAGGCCTGTGCTGCTGGAAGTTGAGATTTGTGAAGATAGAGCGAGGGCAGGCCTACGCCATCGCCGCAGCACAATGGTTGTCACAATGACAGCGCATGTACTGTATGTGCTCTGTCAGGGACCTCAGAGTGCACTCTGTGGAGGCTTCTGTTTAAACTAAATAATTATTTGACTGTTTCCATCACTGCCAGCCACTTTAAATTTGTGTGGTTTGCAAAATAACAAAGTCAGTTTCCCTTTTTTCTTTTCGTCTTTGTGGTGCAGGTGGGTCCCACAAAAACATCCAAAAAGGAAACATCTACTCCTGATGCTGCGAAAGTTCAGGTGAACAGACCTAATTTGATCTCTAAAGCTTTTCTGTTGGCAACATTTTCAAAATAACACATTTCATTTCAAGTTTCTCTAACCGCTTCCTTTTTCTGTTGCTAAATAGTCCCAGACGGAGGCCGAACCGGCGGCTCCCACAACTGTGAGCATATAGCCCTTGAAGCGCTTTCATTTTTATTTTCATTCTTATTTTAACAGACCTTTGCAAATCATGGCTTTGTTTCAGTTCAACTGATTAAATTAGGATTTTCTTAGGAGTTTCACCACAGCAAGATTTTAACATCCTCTCTTTGTGTTGAATAGGCTGCACAAGTATCCGAACCTCCTGCAGCTCCCAAAGGAATGTCTATCCCACCTCCACCTCCTCCAGAGCCGCCGAAAATGGAGGTCAAAGGAGAACCGGCTGCCAAACCCGTAAAAGCTCCGGTGAAAGAAGAGCCCAAAGCTGCAGCGAAGGAACCCGAGGCCTCAAAAGGAAAATCAGCCAAAGACACTCTGCGCAAACTCTTCCGCCCGAAGGTAAACAGACAGCTGCTTTGCAGATAAGATCGTTGTTTTAAGGCGTGTTTATGCGTGTCGACTTTCAGACCAGAGCATGTTCACATGTTCGGGGTTGTCAGATTGTAACGTGCTGTGTGAAACGTGCTGTATGTGAATTCGAGGTTCAGCTAAGCGTCACGTCGTCCAAAGGCAAAGGTGCTTCGCCGAGTGGAGCCAGTGCCCCGGGCAAGACCTCGGCACCAGCGGTACAGTAGACGATCGTACTGTCAGACTGACCGCGGCTCATCCTCCTGGCACTAACTGAACAAGAGCTGGTTTGTCTGGAGGTGGCAGAAACTGAACAGTTTGCTGTTTCAGTCATGTGAGGTAGCGTTTGTCCACTTTTGGAAATTCATCCTGGAGAATCAGGTTTTTGTTTTAGTCTTTCGCAGACGTTAGGGATTCTCCTACTCAGTCAGACATGCAAATGAAAAAAAAAAGAAAAAAGAAAAAAAAAAAGGTCTGAAAGTGTCAAAGCAGCATCCCTGTTTCTACCACAGTCCAAGTGAACGACAAGAACACAAGTGGAACATTTTGGGAAATAGAAAACGATGCTACAGCGACGAAACCATTGGCTTAGCTTCGCATAAAGCAGAACCAATACCTGCAAATATTCCTGTTACATCTTGTTTTTCCATTTTATCCAATTATCTGCCTTGTCTCTCTGCTACAATTGTCTTTTTTTTAATTAAAATAACAAGTAAATACATAAGAATTCTCTTATTTTTTCACATTCACGCTTCAAAAAGGATGTCGGATGTAAAAGTGTGAATTTCCTCATCTCTGTGTTTCCCAAAATGTCAAACTGTTTCCCTGCCTTGCTAAAATAATAATAATTAAAACAAACAAACAAAAAAGCTTTCAAACATTTGTTTGCTTTGACATTAACTAACAACCAAACCTCCCTCCACTGTCCTGCAGACAATCAAGGAGACACCAGTAGAAGTAGAAGTGCAGCCTGTTGTAGAGTCGCAGGTAAAAACTTTTAGTCCAGTTCTGCTCCGTCCTTCTCGCTTTCAAACTGAATCATCATCTCTTTCCAGTATCTGTAAAGCAAAGCAAAAGCTTAATGTCTGTGTTACATAACAGGCATGAGCTTAGCTGCTTATTTAAGTTTGCATCTGAATAAACGAGCAGCTTTTACTCTGCAGGAGACGCCGGCGGCCGAGGCTGCGGCGCCGCTGGTTGAGCTGCAGGTAAAACAAAAACGAAGCAGAGTCTTCAAACCTTCTCAGTCTTTTATTTTAGACTTTTATTTTATTTTTATTTTTTGTTACCTGTTCTGATTCATTTGCATTTGCTCAGAGTGAAAATAAGATTGAAGCTCAGGAGGCAGCAGGGAAGGAGGAGGAGGAGGAGAAAGAGAAGGAGAAGGAGGAGCAGCCGGTTGTAGAGGAGCAGGTAAATCTGCAACAAATCCTCGGAAACATTGCATCTGAATTTTTCCTTCGCTCTGCAGCTGCCTGCTTGAACAATAATCTCTTATTCAGTTTAGTAAAAAAAACATTTTGATCGGAGGAGTCGAGTCAGAAACAAATGACTTTTCGTTCCCTGTAGATGGTGGATGGGGCTTCACAGCAAGACGAGGTAAATTAAGTTCAACAATTTGGGAAATAGCATGTAACATTGCATTTTTTTTTTGTTTGTTTGTTTGTTTTTATGCTTTAAATTTTGTACAAATGCTAAGCTAAGCTAACCAGACTTCACATTTAAAGAACAGAAATTTATTTCCCAAAATGTTGAACTTTTCTTTAAACAAAAACAATCTTCTGAGTCTGAAACAATCACCACCTTTTCTTCTTTTTTACAGAAAATAACTTTCCTCCTGCATGAAGCTGCTGGTTTCTTTCTATTTTCACAGGGTTTCTGATTTTCCCGCCTCTCTTCTCTCTCTCTGTCTTTCCTTTTCCCTTCTTTCTCTTTCAGGTTGCAGCTCTGTCGTCTGTTGTGTTTTTGGGTTTTTTTTTTGGTCTTTATTAATTTTCTAAACACATGTTTCATGTTGTATTTTCTTCTCTTCTTTTACAAAAGAAGGTGGATCCGTCAAAAACCGGCACGCTGGAGGCCGCCGCCAAACCCGAACCACCGCCGCCTGTTCAGGAAGAGAAGAAACCAGCGACCAAATCATCCTTCCTCGCTTTCTTCAAGCCCAAAGTAAGAACCACGGCCTCTTCGTTTCTTTCAGAAAATACCTCAAAAGATACAAATTGTGGTGGAAAAGTAACAGGTTGGTGTGAATTTGAGGTATTGTTTGACCGCATGAGCACAAAAGTCCAAGCAGCCTCCACAAGTGGAGTTCGTCTCCTCAGGAAAACCACTGGACTGGTAAATAAAACAAACTGCCTCGAGACCAGATTCATTATTAATCATTAGTAATTTCATTAATTACATTTGTTCTAAAACAACAGAAACAAACTGTAACGATCATCCAGCTGAATCCTAACAGCTTCACTCTGCTGCTGCTGTTTTTATTTCATTATGATGCTTCTTTTAATGTCTTTTAATACAGATACTTCAGTTAGTAAACTTCCATGTAATATACTACGTACACTATGTACTTCTATAGTGCATGAATTTCAACAGGGTAGTGTTGTTTCAAATCATTGTTCACTTATCAGAAATGAGGATCGCAACGTCTTCTCCTTCTTTTTCGTCCACCAACATATCTGCCGGCTTTTTTTCAATTATAATCAATAGTAAAAGTCTCACTAGTGCTGCTGTTTGCTTGTGTGGCTCCATGTCTAATGTGTGGTGGAGATTTCGTCCCTCTTCTTCTGCTATGTAGCCAAGATGGCGTCATTTAGGGTGAGAAGCGTCCAATGTTTCATACTCAGTTGTAACAGTACACTGCATTTTGCCAGACAGTGTGAACACACTTACACATTCAAAATACTGTATTGACCCGAATATAAGACGCCATTTTTTAACTAGAAAAAAGTTTGAAAAATTCAGGTCGTCTTATATTCAGGGTCCAGAGACCTGGGGGGTCTAAACCAACAGGTGGCGTCAAACGTCTTCTCCCCAAACGAGTCAGAGCTTCTTCTTCTTCTTCTCTCTCACACCAGTGACCTGGAGATGAGACTGTGACACGGAGACTCACTAGAAAACAGTGACTCAAACTTAAACGTTGAGCAAGTTAACAAACATCAGAGGAGACAGTGTTTCTAGACCTTGACCAGACTGTGGCGCCGCCATAGTTTCAAAATTGGGCCGGTGATAATTGTCCAGCTACCAAGTAGTTGGTAGCCGTGATGCTAATGCTAAAGCTCGCACGCATGTTAAATACAGCTCCTAGGGGCCGCCTGCGCAACTGTTCGCAAGTTCAAATCCACATCTAGACAAACTTCCCTGAGTGTGTTCTCCTCCATTTCTGTCTCTCTACACTGTCTCTATTGTTAAAGTACAAAATCCCCAACAAATAATGATCAAAACTAAACCAAAGATCTCCTCCTACATGATGTAGCTTGCTACTACAGGTCACATGCTTGTTCACAAATTTTTCCAAAAATGGGTCTTGAAAAAGAGGAGTCGTCTTATATTCGGGTCAATATGGTAGTAAGTCTTAAAGTATTGAAGTATGCGAATTGAGACACACGGTTTGTTTTTGTAGGATGCTGAACCCAAGATGGCCGCCTCTGGAGCAGCAGCAGCGGCGGGGGCTGGAGAGGCAGGTCAGGCCGCGAAAACCAAGGATGAACCTAAAGCTACGGCCAAGTCGTCGGAGGCGAATGTAGACAACAAACAAGCTGCTTCACAAGCCGCAGACGACGCCATCGCCGCCAGCGTCCCAAAAAAACTGGAGAAGAGGAACTCCATCCAGCTGTTCTTTAAAAATCTGGTGAGAGGAAACATCACTACACACACACACACACACACACACAGCAGCTGTTATTAAGTCTGTTTAGATTCATGCTGATGCTCCTTTTTTCCACAAGATGGCAGCAACAACGTGCTCAGGAAGAAGAGCTGCAGGACAAAACTTCAGTTTCACTTCCTCTAATGACTTTTAACAGGAGTTTGTGAAGCAGATGAAAACACAAATAAATATCTAATAATCTCTGTTTTAACCTCATTTACTTTCCAGGGTCAGAAACGTCACTCGACAGACGCCGGCGTTCAGACGGAGCCCGTCGTCGCCGCCGCAGCAGAAAAAGCCAAATGAAAGTGACATGAAAGTGAAATTTGCTTGTACAGACAGTTTCTCCATCTTTTATCTTTATCTCTCTCTCTCTCCTTCATCCCTTTGAATCACTTTAACTACAGTTTCATTTTGTTTTTTTTTTTTTTGGTTTTTGTTTCCTGTTTAGAAGTTACAACATGAGAGGAAAGGTTAAAGTTTAAAAGTTTAAAAGGTTAAAAGTTAAAAGGTTAAAAGCAAGTGAGAAAAAAACGGCGAGCAGGATGTTGAACGAGTGGCGAGGAGGTTGTTGAGGTACATATACATATAAACAACATATATATATATATATATTTTTGGTCATATATAAATGTCTTGACAAGCGTCATCGCGATGTGAGAGTGTGAAACCTTTTCTACAGACATTTAAAGTGACTTCTGTCTGATCTCATAACATACTGGGCTTTCTTCAACATACGGCGCCACGCTTCGCTTGTAGCCGCTCGCTAACACATCGTCAAGGAAAAATCAAACGCAGGTTAATAAGAAATAATGATAAACAGAAATAAAACAAAAAAAAAAGGTACTTAAATTAAATCTAAACTGACAGGAGCATCTTCATGTAAGAAACAGCACTTATAGGTTTTATCTAACTCAGTGTAGCTCCATGTAAACGTTTCATTAACCAGTCATTTTATCGTATTAAACATCGAACCATGAGGGAAAAATCACAATCTTTAGTTGTTCTGTGGGGAACTGATTGTAAAGTATTCAAGTTCATCTAAAGTGGTTTAAAAAAAAAAAAAAAACAAAACAAAAACAAAAACAAATGGCGTCACTGTGCAAGTTTGTCGATATAAATCACGTCCGGCAGCACTTTGTCTCACGTCGTTTAATTCAAGTCTGACGTTGTTTTTGTCATTTTGTTGTTGTTGTTGTTGTTTGTGCAATAATTAATATCGTGCTTTTGTTTGCCTTTTGTGTACGCGTGTACGTGTAACTTCAGTTATGTTGAAGACAATAAATATGTTTCACCATTTGTCTGTTCTCCGACATTTAAATTTGAAGAAATCGGGAGGATTTATTGACAAAAAATCAACACATCCAGTCATCAATTAGATTATACTGTTTATTCTGTCTTTGAGAAAATACATATACAGACAAACACATCTTAGATGAACAGACTCATTAGATTATTCGTTACACATCAACCAGCAGGAAACAGATGCTAAAAATACTGTCAGGTTCAAACCCAGAACCTTCTTCATGTTTATTAAAAACCATTTTGTCATGATCTTTCATATCAAGTATCAGTTTGTCTGTTTAGTTTGGTCTTTAACAAGTTGTTGAACGCCTGGTTTAGCGTTTTGTTTTTTCAAAATTGTGTCAAACTCGTCTTTTTGATATTTTATTAAGACGTCCACTAGTTACGCCCGCCCGTCACGTCTTCAGTTTCAAGTGTTTAAACACAAATTAATTCAATTCAATAGTATTTATGTAGCGCCAGATCATATAAACATTTATCTCAAGGCACTTTACATAGAGAAACTCAACATTTTCACAATGAGCAAGCGCTTGGCGACAATGAAGGAAAAACTCCCTTTTAACAGGAAGAAACGATCATCTGCCTCGAAATTAAAACACATCTATGAATTTATGGTTTGTTGTTTATTCCACATCTTCATTGTCAAGCACCAGTTTATTTAAATAATTTCGTTTTTAACAAATACTAGATGTTTTGTTTGACATTTTTTCTTCTTTTTAACATGTCTCAACAATGTAGTTTTTGGATATTTTGGACCTCAACAAGTTGATCAACCAGCTTTGTGATTATAAGATAAGAGGTGGTAATAGAGGTACTACCACTACTGTAGCTAGGCGGTTAGCATGCTAGCTCCAGCAGATAGAAACAAAGGAACAAGCTGTGTTGCTAGTGTGATGCTAAACGCTTGATTGATTTGATAATTGTTAATGTGTTAATGGTAACATTGCAAAAATGTAGCAGCTTTAATGAAACATGTCAATAGTCTGCAAAGGTCTGTACAATTTATTCAGATTCAATATTGTTTAAATTGTTTATGTCACTGAAAACACAGGGGAATATATTGATTAAAACAGTTTTTTATTTATTATTTTGGATCTTTTGAACATCCATTAGTTGCACTTGTAACAACGACTGCATTAGAAAGCTGGTGCTACTTTTTTCTGTTTATTTCTACTGCAGCTAGCATGCTAACCAGCTAGCCTCTGCCTGGCGGGTGTGAAGAAGAGGCTTTATTACAACCTCTTATCTTTTAAACACAGAGCTGGTTGGTTGTCTTGGCGAGTAGTGGACATCTTGAGGTTCAAAATATCAAAAATGACACTACTCAGACACTTAAACATTAAATTAGGTGTCCAGCTACCTGTTTAAGACATCGAGAATATGGAATAAACAGCAAATCATAAATTCAGAAATATGTTATTATTGTGTTAAACCACCTGTAACCTGATCATTTTTGCTTTAAAATTAGTCCACCATGTTTCCACAGTAAGATCTCCAGGCCACCGTAGTTTCTCCTACATGTTTGTACAGGGGAGGATATAAAGTCTGTACCAAGCAGCTAAATCCTACACACAATGAAGCTGAATGAAGAATAACTGGGTGTTGTAGCGATGGTGAGTTTAACATGACATTCCTTCACCTGCTGATATCAAAATCATTTTCATGCACACACACGTTACGGTGAGTTTGTAAGGTGTGACATGTTACTCACTCTTTGTTATGCCGGGTGTAGAGGAAATTATTCCTTCCTCATCTTAGTGTTTATTTGTATCTGTGACGAGACGTGGTCACAAAAAAGAAAAGAAGAGCAACTGCTGCTGTAACTCTGACAGACTGAGACGTGACGGCTGGACATCAATATTTAACACTGATTTACATTTTTAGAGTCTGAGAGACGCCTCACAGATAAAAGATGTAAAACAAGATGTGAGCCGTTGTATATTTCAGGCAAAGCAAGACCTCAAATCTTCCTCCACCTTTTATGATGTGATTTGTGTGATTGATGGCGCAGCGTGTCGTCTTTGGGAAGGATGTGTTTTAGATTGTAACGTCTGAGATCCGCCATTAAGTGATGAGTCGCGGCCCCCGAAGGCATAACTCACGCTGCTCCTTTGTTATCAATGAGACACACTCTGGTTGAATTTACACTCAGTAATAGTGTGTGATCATTTTAAATTGTGCTTCAAAGTAATTGTATTGGCAGTGAAGGTGAAAGAGTGAGGAGCTGCTTGTGTAGTTAAGTCATGCTGTGCGTTGTTAAGATGCAGTGTGAGATTTTTTTTTTTCTTTTTGCTAAAATTTTTGCAAATTTAAATGAAGAGCTCATGGTACCAATGATGGTTGATCAATAAAACAATCAACCATCATCAAAATAGGATATTAGGTAATAAGAGTGCTAATTCTAGGTGCTACATGTGGTTGCTAATATCGCTAAGTCTTTATTCCAGCTGGGAAGGAGCTAGCTGGTTAGCATGCTAGCTGCAGTAAATAGAAATAGAAGAAGTGTTGGTTTTGGTGTTGGTGGTCAGTGTTGGTTTTGTCAAGTAAAGGAATAAAGTTTTATAATAAACTTGCACTTGTTTCTGAACAGCTACTCATGCTAACGTTAGCTGTTAGCATGCTAGATACAGTTACCAGGAAATAGCAGAAGTGCCATTGGTCTTGGCAAGTTTTTTATATATTTTATTGTATTTTAAGTTCATAACAACTCACAAGTACAGACATCAAACCACCACCACCTGCCATGACACAAAAATGGGAAACAAACAACAAAAACAAAAAAACAAAAACAACGCACAATAGACTAGGTTAGGAGCAGATGCTAACCTGCTAAAGAGTTGATGTGTTCAGTTATGGACATAGGAAGCAACACCATTTAAATAGCATTAACCTGCCCTATAAGAGAAAGTGGCAGAGACCTCCAGTAATCAATATTTGTCTTGGGCTTGTCTAGCTGGACACCAAAGTTGTTCTTAAATAAGTGCATAGGGTTTACTGGAATAGACAGGCCCGGGTAAGGGAACTGGTCTTTGGTGATTTGGAAGGGCAGAGATTTGAGAAAGACAGGATCCAGATTGGTAGTGAGAAGCACAAGTGAACTTTTCCTCCAGTTGATGGAGAACCCAGACAAAGTGCTAAAGCAATGAATTAATGAGAGAGGAGTGGTGGGATGGATGAAGATGGGCCAGACAGAAAAATCAAACAGTCATCTGCATACAAAGATATTTTACATTCAATATTACCTATTGTGATGCCTTTGATGGCATTAAGCTGTCTTATACTAATAGCCAGGGGTTCGAGAGCAAGATTAAACAACAGAGGACTAACACAGCAACCCTGCCTGGTCCCACGCCGCAGTTTGAAAGATAAGGATCTATTACTGTTAGTGTGAATAGCAGCAGTTGCACTAACATAAAGGATCTTGATGAGCGATAAGAAAAATTCACCAAAACCATAACGTCTCAGGGTAATACGCATATACCTGCATTCAGTCCGATCAAATGCACGCTCTGCATCAAGGGAAATAACCACAGGTTTATCATTTATATTATGTTTAGTGTACATAATATTAAGTAGTCTACACGTGTTAAAAAAAGAAAATCCTCCAGATACAAAGCCATTTTGATCACAATACAATGCTGAATCATTCTGTATAACAAAGGGGCGACATAATATAGTGAAAGACTTAAAAAACTCTGCACTAAGTCCATCTGGACCTGCAGTCGGACTTAGTTATTTCTCTGTGTCATCATCGGATGCCTTACAATTTGACTCATATAACTTTGAGTACAAGTCTCTGAAATAGTCATTTATGTCTTGAGGGTGAGTGAGGATTTCCCCGGTAGGAGACCAGGAAATTTTAAGAATAAATCTGTTTGCCTGAACACCACATAACTGTTTCACCAGCAACTTTCCTGGCTTCTCAGTCAACTCAAATTGCTTCTGACTAAGTTTAAATATTTGCTTTTTTTACCTGATTGCTCAAAATAGTATTATATTCATTCTTCAGTTTCATAATGCTGTATAGATCGTTAGTGGACCAGGAACAACAGTAGGCCTTCTCCGCTTCAGACAGTAATACCTCTATTTCCCCTCGTTGTTTACGTCTCTCTTTCTTCTTCGATGCTTCATAAGAAATGATCTTGTCTCTCATCACGGCAGAGTCACGTCCATTGTCATTGATTGTCACAAATTCATCCATTGCTGCTTTAATATAATCATGAAATTTACTATCTTGCAATAATAATGGATTAAGGCGCCATGATAAAAAAGTTTTAGGCAGCGACCAAGTAAGGTACATGGTGAGAGGACTATGATCAGAAATTAAGATACCGTGATGTTCTTTATGCATCACATTTGATAGTAGCTTTGAATCAATAATGAAACAACCAATGCATGTGTAAATTTTATGCACATGTGAGAAAAAGAGTCTGTCACTGTCTGTTGGATGATGAATTCTCCATGTGTCTATCAGATTATAGGTTTTGATCAAATTATTTATGGTACCTACTGAATTAATATAAGGAGGAGGGTGTGCCAACAGGGATCAAGATAACAATTAAAGTCCCCACCACAAAACAAGTTAGTAGAGTTCAGGTCTGGTAATAAGTTGAAAACATTTTGAAAGAAGTCAGGGTCATCAATATTGGGACTATAAACAGGAATATTATTATTATTGCCTGAAACAATCAGGTATCTACCAGTAGGGTCAGTGGTAAGGTCAGACAACTGAAATGTTACATTTTTCTTAAACAATAAAGCCACACCCCTAGTTTTAGATGAAAATGTAGACTGATAAACATCTGGAAATCTGATCAAAAGGTTTAATGTGAGTCTCTTATAAAAATATAATGTCTGCCGACAAAGATTTAAGGTGAGAAAAGAGCTTTCCGCTTTTCACTTGACTGCCCATACAGATTTATACCTAACCACTCCTGCCGTTGCAAACACAAGATCAATATAACATACATGATAGCCATAATAAGACAATATAAAGGATGAAACATTCCCCAGTCTGAGACACAAAACATAAACCCTACCCCTCTATCCCACCCATAAACCTACCATCTAGGCCACACTCCCATCTACTAGAGACAGAAAAGCAGCAATATGTGTCACCCACCATGATCATGACAAACAACACCATTGTGGTTGATATCCTCTAATTGTTTTAGCCTATATGCTCAAGGGGTAAGTAATATGTAGATCGGCATTCAATTTAGATAAGGGGGGAAATAGAAAGGGAGAAGAAGAACAACAACAGTACTGAGATTCTCGATCAGAGTCGGTTACCATTGGAATAGTTCATCCATCAGCTTAACAGAAACCAGAAATCAGCGGGGGAGCTAATACTGCCGATAATGACGGTTGAGTTGCAGCATCCGCGCCACTCATTGTAGCACCCTCTGTTGTCAGCTCGGCGTTGGCGTGGTACACAGAGCAGATTTGTTTGATAACTCAGTCTTGGCCTGCTTGGACTTAGTTTTCGCCATTCAAGCCCTGGGCAGCCACAAAAATCTCAAAAGGCAAATTACAAGAGGACTGCTACAGATTTTAGGTGATTCTAATGTATAAAATTGTTGTTTGTGAGCACAGGCTGCCGTACCCAACTACTCCATACACAGCCAGAAGTCCTAAGAGATAAAGTTTGATGCTAAACTTGCACTTGTTTCTGTTTCTGAACAGCTGCTAATGCTAACATTAGCTGGTTAGCATTCTAGCTGCAGTAAACAGAAATCAAAGAAGAGTCTGATGCTAAACTTGCTCTTTTTTTCTGTTTTTGAACAGCTGTTAATGCTAACATTAGCTATGCAGCAATAGTTAAAACTTACATGTAGCACCTTTATCTGCCAAGGTTTCTGTGATTCATGGTCTCTGGATGATGAGGTAATTAAAAAAAAATCCTTTAAATGTAATTCATGTTAAAGAAAACACAGGAAAAAGCATACATGAACTACAGGGCTAGCTGGTTAGCATGCTAGCTGCAGTAAACAGAAACAGAAGAAGTTGGATTCAAAACTTTCTCTTCATTTGACACATAAACAGGTATAAATGCTAATATCAGCTATGTAGCATCTTTAATAAAATAACTGCAGATATCTCTGTGATTCATGTTCTTCTGACAATTAATTCAGTTATTCAAATGTCATTTATGTTAACAAATACACAAATCACACAAATCAGAATAAAACATATAAGCTGTATATACAGATAGCACCTTTAAAAATCAATTCTTTGTGTTGTTTTAGTTATATTTTCTTTGTCAGAAAAGGTTATAAATCATGCGGTGCATTGTATGTCCTTCCTCTTCAGAGGATCCTTTCAAATTAAGATGCGGTGTGAGATTTTCTTTTGTACTACAGGTTTGAGTGAAGAGCTGCAGCACTGACACTGCTGATGGGACTGGAAAGAAACACATACTGAAGTGAAGTTTTAATGAGACAGAAGGCGACGGAAAAACTGTGAAATAACATTTGCTGAGCTTTTGAAATACCTACTTGTCAAATTAATTACCAGGAGATCCGGTAAACAGGATGAGCTCGCAGGACAAAAATCAACATAAACACATGTCAACGTTTTCCAGAAAAAAAAAAAACTGGAGTCTTCACCATTCATGAATGTGCTGCAGTTCAATATATTTCATGTCACGAGTCGTTTCTGCAGCATCACAGACAATAAACGAACAGTTATAGATATGAATGAACGCTCTGCACAAACGCTGACTGACCACTACCACGCTGCTACTGCTGCTGCTGTGGTTCATCCCAGGACAATGCATGTGACTGTGTAAACGCATTGAGCTCAGAGGGTGAGGGAGGGGCAAACAGTGGGTAGAGAGGCCTGACAGGAGGCCTGCTGTCAGGACTAATACTCATCACGGCGCCGCTCATCAGTAACAGGTCTGTTCTGCTCCGTTCTGACCAGATAAGAAAAATTAATAGTAGTGACATAAAGCAGAGCTGAGTCATCACGTCACTTTAAACACAACACACGTGTTTATAGCAACCGTTTGACATCCCAGCGCTGATGCTTGCTGCTAATTTTAAATTGTGGTTTTCTTCACATCCTGCAACATTCATGAGACAAAAGACAAACTTTGAGCTGTGATAACGGAAAAACTACTTATGACTAAGACATTAAAAGTTCTGAATGACATTTAAAATACTTGTTTGATATTTAGATAAGTGATAAGATCACAACTTAACCTCAATCAAAAGATAATATGCTGAACTTTGTGCTGAGAAAACTTGTATTGACCTAAAATAAGATCATATATATATATATATATATATATGATATTTATCTTTCAGCACAAGCTCTGAGGCAAAGATAAACATCAGTCAAAGTGAGATTTCTAATGCAGATCACTTAAGTAAAGATGTGGATCTGCAGGTTTGACATAATGAGGTCTACAATAAAATATCATCTTAGCCCCAGAGCAAATCTGTCTAAATTTAGGTGTAACACAATAATCTGTCAGTTTCAAAGAAGAGATATTTACAGCGTGGCCCCGAAACTGTGTTCTTAAATATTTAACAGTGGATCAGATTCACAACTGTTTGTTAATCCTGGTTTTCATAATGAGAGAAAGAGCCCAGTTAAAGATGCAACACATGGCTGCAAATAGCGTTAACTCTTTATTCCAGCTGGGAGGGAGCTAGCTGGTTAGCATGCTAACTGCAGTAAATAGAAATAGAAGAAGTGGCATTGGTTTTGGAAAGATAGAGTTTGATGCTAAACTTGCACTTGTTTCTGTTTCTGAACCTCTAGTCATGCTAAAGTTAGTTTTTAGCATGCTATCTACAGTAAATAGAAATAGGATTAGCTATGTAGAAATAGAAAAAACTTAGATACAGCACCTTTAATAAAATATATGCAAAGGTTTCTGTGTTTCATGGTCTCCAGAAAATGAGGCAATTTATGTTAAAAAAAAACATAGAAACAAAACATACGTGGGCTACAGGGCTAGCTGGTTAGCATGCTGGCTGCAGCAAAGAAAAATAGACAAATTTTATGTTAATTTATCTTAATGAAAACAGGTCACAACATATATGTTTATTTCATGATAACCAGTTTATTTCAACAGATAGCAACTTTAAGTGGCAAGTTTTTGTGTTGTTGTATTTATATTTTCTTATTCATTATATTATGTTTTCAATTCTTTTTTGTTTATCCTGGTTTTGATTCTGGTTAGCTGTTTAGCATGCTAGCTGCAATAAATAGAAATACAAAAAGAAACAGTGTCTGTGTTAGCAAGTAAAGTATTGAAGTTTTATGCAAAAGTTTATTGATGCTAACTCTTTGTTCCAGCTGTGAGGGAGCTAGCTAGTTAGCTGGTTTAGTTTTGCTTCTGGTTCTGAACAGCTGTTAATGCTAATGTTAGCTAACGTTAGCTATGTAGCAACAGCAAAAACAACAGGCTATATTTAATTCAGCTGGGAGGGAGCTAGCTGGTTAGCATGCGAGCTGCAGTAAATAGAAACAGAGGAAGAAATTGTGTTGGTGTTAGTGAGTAAAGTAATGAAGTTTGATTCTAAACTTGTGCTTTTTCTGTTCAAATGCTAATGCTAGCTATTAGCTAAAACTAACACTAGCTAAAACTAACCTGTAGCACATTTAAAATATCCTTTAAATGTAAATTGTTTATTTATCATTAAAACTGTCAGATAAAAGTTTTATATGATTCATGGTCTTCAGACAATTAATTCAATATAATTTAAATGTAATTTATGTCAGAAAACACACAAACACAACATATAGTCTGTTGTTTATATTCTTTTATTTAAGTTTTTTATGGTAACCTGATTATTTAATCTCTAAACTAACAGATGCATCTTTAATCAGTAAGTTTATATTATTTTATTTATTTATTTTCTTATGCATTCTTATTGTATTTTCACTTCTTTGTGTATATGTTAATGTCTATTGTATAAATGTCAGAAAAGGTTATAAAGACATCACAGTAGTGACAGCTAGACAAAGGAACTGACTCCTCTTCAGGAAATAAGTTTGAAAAAATATTACTAAAGTTGCTTTTGATGACTGATAAAATTTCTGAGATGATCCACAGAACAACAGCTGGTTGCATTGAATAAATATTACGGACCAGGAGGAGGAGGAGATTATATATTATCAGTGTCTTTCGGGGAGCGACAAACAGGATTATGAAAGAAGCCAGGCTGTGAATCTGGAGGAGGACAATGCAGTCAGCTGCTGCTGACACGTCAAGACAGAAAAAAACAGGTCACTGAAGCCTCCATCTACTGAATACATAATTATTCATTCAAAAAAAAAAATGTGGGTTGTTTCCAAACTAAAAAGATGTTTCTTTTTCTTTAATTATAATTTACTGTTTTCCAGTTCGATGTAAAACGCGTGTTGTTGGTTTTATGTGTAAACAATTTAGGACAGAAATGACATTAACATTCGAGTCAAACAATAGAACAAAGTTAATTAAATCAGTTAAAAGTAAACAATGTTGTCTCACTTGTTGCTGTCACCAACACTCCACATGATGGATGACTGCGGTAAAAAAAACTATGATTTAAGTCAAAAGAAATATTGTGTCAGATGTCTTCACAGTCTCATCATCATCATCGTCCAGAGGATCCAGATTGATCGCCTTTTCACGCAGCCTTTTGTGGTTGCAGAACAATGGGAAATGAGCGGGAGGCCTCGATGTGTCACATGTGGTGCCTTTGATTAACATACTAGACTTGTTTGTGTAACAGGATCTCAGGGTGAGGCAAGAATACCAAAAACTGAATCAGAGTATTCCAGAGTAGGAGGAGTTGTTGAAATGATTTAAGAACTAGTACATGTCAACTAAATAAATAAAACACATACAGGATATCTTATTTTATCATATCTTGTATTGTGGGAACTTAGAGACCACATGACCTATTTTAAAGCGGATGCAACAAGATGAAACATAAAGCTGCTGAATTGAAACGCTAAAATACAAAACAAAACAAAACAAAAAAAAAAGAAAAGAAAAAAAAAGACTATCATGTTCTGGTACAGACTCAGAAATGAAACGATGCATATTGATGAGTTGTGTCTGAACAAACCTGCAGATCTACTTGGTTGTTTTCACCCCCATTTGTTTGACCAGAATTTTTTCTTTTTAACAATGTAATGCACCCAACGAAATAAGAGTTAAGTGTAAAGAAGGGAGGAAGAGGAAACCGAGTGAAGTGAGAAATGTTTTTGGCCAAATGGAATCTTCCACTCTTTGTTCACTGTTCCTTCACTGGGAGTGGTTACTGATAAGTTTTTCTTCTTCTTCTTCTACACCCTTTTCTTCCTTTTTCTATTTCAAACATTGCTGCTATTCACTAAGAGGAGGTTATGTTGGGTGTCTCAATAATCAGTGTACACTGAAACCTACTGAATATCTTCACTAAGGCTGTGTGTGTATGTGTGATGTGTGGTTTTAAGCTGCCATCACTGCCTGATGTGTCTTTGGAAAGGATTCAAGTGTGGAGGAGGGGCTGTTATTCAGCTGCACTTTTTGCCCTGTGGGTGCTACTGTAGGTGATAGTCTTAATCTCACACAATAAAAGACATTTTCTTTATATTTTTCTTTTGATTTCCTTTTAATTAAAATAGTAACTTCTACATTAATAACACAACTTGCATTGTTATAAATTATATACATATCATTTAGATTTTTTTAATTTGAATTTAATTGACTTTATACAGAGACATTACCATTAAGTTTATGGGTTTTAAATGACGTGTATTGATATTTATTGTATATATTGATGTGTTGTATTGCCACGTTTTTTTTTTTTTTTTTTTTTTTAGGAAGAACTTGAAATTACATATGACTCAACTAACAACCCCAGCTTCTGCAAAAAAAAAAAAAAAAAAAAAAAAAGCCCTCATGTATCTGTGAAAAAGTTTGAGGCACCCCTCCCCCATCTCCACATGGTAACTGATGCGTGACGTGAGAGCGTGGAAGAGCAAGTAGAAGAAGAAAAAAGAAGAAAAAAGAAGAAGAAGAAGAAGAGCTACTCTGGTGTTTTTCCTAAGGTAAGTTTGATGCTGCATTACATTACACAGCCTCATAAGTATGTAGCTGTTATATAAAGATATATATCTAATCAACGCATTAACTTGTGTTTTAATTAACAAATGTTATTGCATTACTGTATGAATGGATGTGATTTAAAATAACTAATGACAGCGTTTAAATGTCTAAAACAAAGAAGAACAAATACACGAGGAGCGTATGTGTCGATTTATATAAATGAATAAATAAATGTGCAGTTTAATTTATTTATTCAATCGATTTGTTTATTCGTTGAAATAAACGCAAACTCATCCAGTTCTGTTACTCTGCGACCACGTGACTGACTGGACTCGACTGGTAGTGGTTTGATTGTGGTGCACGCGCTCCACATCTTCTTCTACGACTCTAAACATTCTGCTGCACGCGAGTCAGACGTTGTTAGTCGAGTGTGGTGGAAGACGAAGCGAGAGCGCGCGCGCCGGTTTAGAATACTCCCACTCATACGAGACGCACGCGCGCACACACACACACACACACACATATATAGTTAGAAGGAGAGAGAAGCCAACAGCTGCACAGTGAAGAAGAGACACGAAGAACAAATATGATTCACATTCAAACAATTGAGTTGAGGTGAGCAGCAACGACTCGGTGAAGAAACTAAACAAAACAAAAAAAAAAACTTTACAAACAAAACAACAAAACAAACACCGACTGTGCTCCGAACCGTATCACTATCATTATTAATCCGGAAATTCAAAGAGTTGTGGTGGGTATTGTTTGGTGAGTTTCTACAGTTTTTTTTTTTTTTTTTTTAATTGTTGTTGCTGAAACGATTTTTACAACTCGACTCAACTAACAACAAGAAGGAAGCTGTAGCTAAAACATGAACTTGTTTTTTATTTTTTAATATAGTTTATAGTTATTTTTTTGGTTCGTTTTAGCGACGTTAGCTTAAAAAAAAAAGTTATTTTTTAAAGCGACCAACGTTAAGTAGCTTAAAACTACGGTTGGAAAATGATTAACAGCGAAAAAAAAAACATGGACGTTATCGTTGTTTGAGACGTTAAGTTGAATTTAGACAATAGATGTGTTTTAAATAAGAGTTGAAACGGTTTTTTTTTCTAAAAAAAAAAAAAAAAATCGCAGCAAACGACACGAATCGATCAGAAACAAACCTCGTGTTTGTGTTTATTATACAACCATAGAAATGTAATAGATGATCACTTTGACTGAAGTTATTGTTAAATGAAACATTTAAAACCTTCGTCTTCTTCCTCAAATTAACGTTAATGGTCTTAAGGAGTCGAATAACAAGGTGGCTAATGTTAACACACACACACACACATGAAGTGTGTGTGTGTTAATGAAATCACACTGTCATTACTTAAACCTGTGTTCACCTTGATATGTGTCAAAAACATATAAAAGCTACATTATCAAGCACATTATAGTTAAATTACACTAAATAACAACAAACTACAAGTTCATTGTGCACAATTATAACAATAAATCATTTTTAAATACACAAATTTTGATGCTACACCTATACCAGTTTACAGGAGCTATTAAACTGGCCGGCCTTGTTAATCCACTCTACAGCTGAAACTAAAACTAAAACTTTCTTTTAATTTTTGCTTTCTATACATTTTTTTAATACGCACACGAGCAAAAACACCTCGTGTGTTTTAAAAACCACAAAGAGGCGACGCAAACAACAAAAAGGATTGCACCTGTAGTGAAGTGATACGACGTTGGGTCGGTCGTGTTGTGAGAGAGATAAAGAGGAATAAACGACGCCAATCTGAAATAATCTTGACTCGGACTGTGAATACCAGTCATACCAACATTTTCAAGAGGGATTTTAATGTCGGGTGTGGTTCCAAAATAAATTGCGAAAGATTTTTTTGTGTTGACAAATATGTTTATATATTATATCATTATTCTTTATGTATATTTAGTCGTATGTTGTTTTTTTTCTTCTATATGTTTAACATGTACATGTTGTTTTTTAACAGAATCACCACCAACTCAGTCTGTAGAGGTTGTGTAGACGTTCAGGATCCAAACAAATAGTTTTATTTAGTGTTTTATTAGTAGCCTACATATAGAGGAAATGACTTTTCTGTGCAGTTGATTGCTAAAAAGATACATTTCCTGTTTCAGTATGAGGGAGGGCATTTCTCGCTGAGTCTGAGTTTAATCTGAAGTTTTTTTTTCCACCTGATCCTGTTTGGATACAGAACAAAGATTAAAGAAAGTTTTCAACATTTTTCTTTTCTTTTCTTTCTCCACAGGTTTCTACCAGTGTGAACAGCGTTGTTACTTCGCCCATTTTCTAGAGGACAATGCCAACTCACTCGTTGCCGTTTGTGGAGAGCCCAGATGGACTTGCCCAAGACATTTTGATTAGTAACAATGCAAGTGTCCCCGGGCCTGGCTCCAGTATGACGCCACACACCACCAGCTCAGAAAAGGCAGCGTCGCAATCGTTGTCTTGTATGTTTTGCGATCAGACTTTTGCTCATCAGGATGATTTAGGACCTCACGTGTTAACGCAGCACCCCACTACTTTCTTTGAACCCGCCGTGCTCAAAGTCGACGCCGAATTCAGGATCCCGGGTGACAGAGGTCGACCCAAACCGAGCAACAACATCAGCAGCAGCAGCAGCAGCACTGAGGAGAAAGAGGAGGTGCACAGCTGCATCGTGTGCGGGCAGGTATCTCAAGACGCCGCCGAGCTGGAGGCGCACATGAGGAAGCACAAGGACTACTTTACGTATTGCTGCAACGTCTGCGGACGGAGGTTCAGAGAGCCGTGGTTCCTGAAGAACCACATGAAGATGCACGTAAAACCGGGAGCAAAGAGCAAAGCGCAACAAGAGCTGGAGACTCCAGCCACGATCAACGGCGTCGCTCAGGAAACGGCCTCAGAGCCAATCATCACTGTTTACGAAATGTGCATGGTTTGTGGGTTTTTCTTCCCCGACCATGTCAGTTTAGCTGAACACAGTAAAGTACACAACAGAGAGGTGGAGCAGGGTAAAGATAAAGAGAAGGAGCACATGGATGCCTCGACTGAATCCCTTGCCAAACAGGAAATGTTTCTTCACAGTCTGAACCTGAAGCCTCGCTCTGCAGGAAATATTTTTTTTCAGCACGAGAGATCATCAAAATGGATCCCTCAGTTAGATCCCTTCAACACATATCAGGCCTGGCAGCTCGCCACCAAGGGCAAGATCGCAGTCGGCCCCAATAACACCAAAGATATCGGCCAGGAGGCGAGCACAGACAATGAAGAATGCAACTCAGATAAGGAGGAGTTGAGTAATATTTGGTCTGAGGCACAAGGAGACAAGGCCGTGAAGGAGCTGAGGTCTCAGCAGCAGGAACCACAGCGACGCTCGCTGATGAACAAAGACAAGGACAAAGAACGGCCGACCACTTGTGAGGAGTGTCAGAGGACGTTCAGGACCTACCACCAGTTAGTTCTTCACTCCAGGGTGCACAAGAGAGAGCGAGGCGGCGAGGAGAGTCTGACGTCGTCTGTGGAGGGGAAGTTGATGAGAGGAGGCTCGGTGGAGAACGCAGAGGACGGATCTGAGGAGGGATACGAGGAGGCGGTGGCGGCGCTTGGAGAAAACCTGGGTTCAGGTAAATTCAGGGACCATCACACCACACACTCTTCATGATGTGTTGTTTTAAAAGGGCTGTGGCAGAGACGGCTCCCTCTGCTGATGAAGGATATAACACACAGCTCCTGTGACTTAATCTCATGTGTTTGTGTCTCTTTTAAAAAGGTGAAGACGGTTTCGATCGATCAAAAGTCCGATCTAAAGAGTGCAGCTACTGCGGCAAATCGTTCAGGTCCAGTTATTACCTCACGGTTCATCAGAGGACACACACAGGTTGGTGCAACACAAAGCAATTATTATGATAATTGATTAATTGGATAAAAAGATAAAATGAATAAAAAAGGATTGTCATTGGTTCTCTCCGACTTCGCTACTGCTTTACAGTCACTTTAAACGTCACTACTTCTTTGTATGATAACGTAAACTCAACTAATCCATGATTAAAATAGTTGGAAACTAATTTAATAATTGATTTTAATCGATTAGTTGTTATCATACTTTATTTATTGGGTCCAGCTGCTAATTCTCCACTTTTTCTTCCAGGGGAGAAACCGTTCAAGTGTGCGTACTGCGACTACGCCGCGGCCCAGAAGACGTCGCTGAAATACCACCTGGATCGACGCCACAAGAACAAACCGTACGTTGAGATCACCAGCAGGCCGGCGGCCTCAGAGGCGCCGTCTCCCAGCGACGAAAAAGACACGAGCGACCATGTCGAAACTCCGGCCTCGAATCGATCCAAACTGTGGATCCCTGGAGTCAAAGCCAACGGCAATGGGACGTCAGAGGACAAACTGAACAGCAAGTGTGAGAAACTAATTAAGCCGGCACGCTCGCCAACGGATGACGTGGTCGTGAAGTGCCCCGTGCCCGTTAACCTCAAGATGGAAAGAGAAGAGATAAAAGACGAGAACCCAGAAGCTCCATTAAATCTGTCGTTAAAAGTGTCGCTGTCCATCTCAGAACCCAGTAACACGTTGAGTCCGCTGCGTGTTCGTTCTGTTCCTATAAAACCATGTACCCCGAGGTTCTCGTCATGCACAAGAAGCTGACGCACAAAGACAAGTCAGACGGTACGAAGAGGAACACGGCAGGAGGCGGTCTGAAGCAGAAACGTTACACGGGCTGCCCGCCGGCGCTCGACGGCAAAGACGTCAGCCCGCTGCCGACCGTCGACCGGCGCCACCCACGACGGACCAAATCTCCGCCTCCTCAGGCGGCGGCGAAACCGCAAGAGAAGTCGCCTGTTAACACGCCTCCGGCGACCAAACCATCTCCAGTCAACGCAGCCGGAGAGACGCAGCGATTCAGACAAAATACAACCGAGACGCAGGAAACAGTGTCAAAGTTCACTGAGCTTCGTGAGGAAATCGAACGCCGCCGCCGGCGGGAAATTTGCAGAGCGAGCAGCGCTGCCGGAGAGAATCGGCATCGGAGAGAGGAGCTACGCGGTGAGGAGCGGCGTCCTCTGGCACTCGGACGCCGCCAGACTCTGCCTCTCCAGCAGGTTCGGGAGTCTACCTCAGATGGATTTTGGCGAACCGTCCGGAAAGAGGCTGAAGTATTCAGTTCAGCCGAGTGACATCAGGGCGGCGGCGGGAGACGGATCCACCAGGATGATCATCTCAGGGAGAAATGTGAAAACCACGATGCCAGGATCTGCTCCCGAGGCGCTCGGCGCCGTCAAAAACACAACAACGTCCATCGGAGGAGGTCTGGACTCAGAGTGGAGCATGATGAACCTGCTGCACCCGTACACGCCCAACGAGCTCGCCTCGCTCTACCACAGCACGCCGGGTAACGCCAACACCAACGCCAGCCGAGGAGGAGGAGTGACCAACCCCAGACCAGGTACTGCAGTCGCTGACGTCACATCTGAGTCAACACAGCAGATTGTTCAATAGAAACAAAACACTAATACTTCACTACTGTACTTCAGGATGTTTCAGGAGAATCTGTACTTCACTACATTTCCTAACTTAACTTCACACTTTTACTCTGATACATGTTCAATGTTCAGTGTCGTTCCAACAATCAGAGTATAGTAAATGTGGTGTTTTCTCCAGCTCCGGTTCACTCTAAGTCGACCTGTGACTGTTTAGACCATCAACACCATGTTTGAGGGTTGATGGAGGCTCCATCTTAAAGGTGGATGATGGAGAAACTTCAACAAAATATCAATATCAAAGAGAAATTTAGTGAAAAAAGAACAAGTTTAGTTCTTTAGTTCAGACTCAAGACATTGTCTATGAAGATTGTTGTAGCTCCATGTTTTTAAGTGCTGGATAAACTTCATAATATTCTTCTGTTTTATTAACATGTACTTATACTTTTACTTTCATTACTTCAGTACATTTAATTATAGATTACTGTCATACTTAAGTACAGTAAATACTAGATACTTTAAGACTTTTACTGGAGAATCATTCTAGTCTCTGACTTGAACTTCTACCAAAGTTATTTAATGGTCGAGTGTCTGTACTTCTACTCTAGCGTCTGTACTTCTACTCTAGTGTCTGTACTTCTACTCTAGTGTCTGTACTTCTACTCTAGTGTCTGTACTTCTACTCTAGTGTCTGTACTTCTACTCTAGTGTCTGTACTTCTACTCTAGTGTCTGTACTTCTACTCTGAGTGTGACTGTCATATATTTTATAAAACACTGACGACCGACTTCTCTCCTCAGGAAACAGAGCTGTGCTGTACCAACACTTATCGTCTCTTCCCGGCCTCCAGAGGAGAGATTTCACTAACCAACGCTACGGCGCCACCGACAAAAACACATAAAGTGGCTCCGAGGTAACGAATAAAACGAAACAAAACAAAAACACGAGGGAGGAAAAACAACCAAAAAAACCTTTAAAAAAGTGACTTGATACAAATGAATCAAGCTTATATTTTATTTCCACCTCCTCTCTCGTCGTCTCTGTCTTCAGATTTAAACTCTGCTGCTTAAAACCTAATTTTGTTAAAAAAAAAAAACCTACAGACTCAACGAGAGAGAAATTTCTGTTGCGTAAACATTTCAGGGCTCAGACTTCCTTTTTTTAAAAAATTTTTTTGAGGAAAAATGTGCAGAATATTTTCTATCTATAATTTCCTGACTGCTGGTGTTCACTGTGACACGAATCTAAACCTGTCGTCATCACCATCTTATTTTTGACCCACACTAATGTTCAGATGCTCGTACGTGTCTGTGAAGGGGAAACACGAAAATATATCATAACGCTTATATGAATGCGTCCAGTTCATATAAGTCGTATTAAGTAAGAAAAATGAATTAAAAAAAAAACTTAAGAAGAAAGTTTTTTTTTTTTTTTTTTTTTTTTTGAAGCACTATGTGATTGTGTTTTTTTTTTTCAAAGCACTGGAGGGTGGGGGGTGTTTCTGTCCGAATAACTTGACGGCTACGGCCCTGGTGGTTTACAAACAGGCCGCGGTAAGAAGTGGTCTACCTCATGTCGCGCCGCAGACACTGTTGTTGTTGTTGTTGTTGTTGTTGTTGTTTTTGTTTGTTGTCGACGTCGATGTCAAAGCTGCTGTAGCTAAATTAAACCGAGTCACGTAAAAAGATGCACGCTTGAACTGTAACACACACAAATCTCGGTTGTGGATTTATTTTTTGTTTGTTTTTTTTTTTTTTAAACACAACATATTCCTGGTTGTTTTTGTTGTTGTTGTTGTTGTTGTTATAATTTATCCTTTTTTTTTTTTTTTTGATAAGCTGTAAAACGTCTGTGATTTCTGTTCAGGAGTTTCTGTGTCCTGACTGTTTAGTTTTTCTGACGCGTCATCGTTACAAGTGGCTTTTTTTTTTTTTTTTTTTAAGACATCGTAGGACTACGACTCGTGTGTGTGTGTGTGTGTGTTTTGTGTGTGTGTGTGTGTGTGTTTATTTGTGTGTGTGTGAGGCAGCTCGTTAATCGATTAATTTACACTGTGAACAAAGAAAAAGTCTCAGGTGAACTCGAACCGTCTTTACGAGCAGTTCAGTCTGTCGTGTGATTTAGTTTTGTTTTGTTTTTTTTTTTTGTTTTTTGCCACTTTGAAAAAGACTTGTTACTTCTATAAGTTATTGTTTTTTTTTCTACATTACACGATTATTTACATTACATTTACATGTACTTATGTGTGAAAAAAAATAAAATGAAAATATTTTGAGATTTGTATTATACATTTCGGTAATAAAGCAACATGCGAAGTGATTTGTGGTGTCAAGTTATTCTTTTGTTTTACACAAAATATTCATTAAAATTATTGTAAATATTATATTTTTATATTTTAAGCCATCAGATGAATATTAACAGACATAAATAATACAAAAAAAAAGGTTTACATCAAATTTAACAAATTAAATCAAGTTTAAAACCAATAACATGCTGAAATTTTAGATTTAATCTGGCTCAAAGCTGAAAAGCTCTATATTGTTATAATTACATACATCTTCTATATGTCTGTTTTTAAAGATTAATTAAATAAAAGTTTAAATCTGATTTTATTCTCATCAATGTTTGTGTTTGACCACTAGAGGGCAGTATTTACAAAGTGTAGATTAAACATTTTAGTCTGTAACTGTTTGTTTCTGAGCTTCACATGGTGATAAAACTCTTCACAGTTCAAACTGGAGTAAAACATTTTAATAAATAGATAAATAAATAAAACAAACGGGGCGTTGTGTTTGTTTTAACCGCCCACCGTGTGATCTCTGGGCTCAGGTCATGTGACCACACCCTGATCGCTGACGTCACTCAGGTGTTGCCCGACACACCTGAGTGACGTCAGCGCTGATGATTGAAGGTTTCAGACGGAGATTTAAACGACTCCAACAACAGCAACAACCTGCCAAGGACAATCTTCACTTTAAACTTTGATTTGATTAATTTTTTTTTTTTTTTTTTTTCGTTCTTCCTCTCTCTTCTTTCCCTCCTCCCTCTTTGAGTAGACCACATCTGTTTGCTGTCTGTTCCCTTGGGCCAGAGCTGTGTAATCTATTGCATTAGCTCACATTAGTGCATATCGCCCGTGGGCCTTGGTAATCACAAACGCAAAATGAGCATTTCACTTAGCATCACGCTCATATCAACCCCCACCGCCACTATCTCCTCTAACCCCCTCGACACTGTGGTAACCTCGGTGCAAAACGAACGCACGTCGATATGAATCCGCGTCCAGAACGCTACGAGCGTTTTCACGTCAAAAGACAAAAAAAAAAAAAAACTTCCTTAACGACCAACGATACACTTCTATTTACTCCTCTACTCTCTTATTGTTCCTCTGTGTAATTTATGCTTTTGTTTGCTCAGAAAGTTTGACTTTAACATTTTTTTTTCATTCATTATTCAAAGACAGAAACATCATGTAGGAAGAGACCGGAGATGGTTGTGACAGCTTCACTTTTCACCAATGAGAGATAACGATAGAGTCATGTGATCAGCGTCATGTAGCCGCACCCTCTCTGATCTTACATGTGCAGGTTTTACAGACAAAACAAACTCATCTCAGGTCAGAAATGTGAGAGACTGAGTCTATATGTTGATTAGTTGTGATGCTGGTGTTGAATGAAGTCGCTTGTTTTAGATTAAAGAGGAGGTTCTTCGTAAAAATGTGTTAATTTGGTGCTGGTACAGCGAGATAAACAATGTCTGACGTGAAATAAAAATGTTACAGCCATTTTCAATCATCGGATCAGATGTGTAAGTTACTGGAAGATTTCTACATATATGTCATCATAACACACTTTAAAACACTCTAGTTCATGTTGTTTAAGAAACTTCTAATGTTTGGATCCACATCACTGACTGACATCAGTGATGACGTCTTTTGTTCTTAGTAAAACACGGGAAGATGCTTTAGTGTCGACACACGTCACATAAACTTATATAGATGTTATATTTTATTTTTAACTCTTCAATCTTTCTGTTACAACTGGTGCAGGTTGTAACAATGACACTTTCTGTCTTTGACATCAAGTATTAAATTCTGTGATATAGTTGGAGAAGTTGAAGACGTTGATATTTGTAGCAGATGAATGAGGAAACGTGTAAAAACCTTCTGGAAGTTATAGGAGCTGAGACAATAAATGTTACAATCATCTCTGGCCTCATTTACATCATCATCACATTATCTTTCAACTGAGATTAAAAAATAAAGATAAAGTTTTGAGTTTCAAGTTTCACAACAACTAGATTCACAAGGGTTTTTTTTCCATCTCAGTTAACTTTAACTCCACTCCTATTTTGTGTTTGTTTAACATTTAGGAAATGTTAGCATGCTAACACCATAAGCTACCATAAACATGGTAAATGTGTAGCGTGAAACATCATGACAGTATGATGCCAAGATAGCATGTTAGCATGCTGATGTTATAGATTAGCATGCTAAAATTCATCCCTTTGGAATCAATACAAAGTAGTAATAAGGCCAATGGGAATACAGATGCAAATTAGCAAATGTTAGTATCATCTACCATTTGCATTTCCCTGTCGTTAGCATGCTAACATAACATGCTAAGATGAAGTAAATGTTAGCACCATCACTGGAAACATGTTAGCATGCTAATGTTGGTGTAGATCTGCTATCGAAATTGATTCATTTTGGTTGATTGCAAATTAGCAAATGTTGGCATCGTTGGCATGCTAACATTTGAAAAAGCATCACGCCTGCTTTACAATTTAGCAAATGTTAGCATGCTAACACTGTAAACTACAATGGTAAACATGGTAAATGTTTACTGCTAAACATCAGGATGTTAGCACTATCATTGTAAGCATGTTAGCATGCTGATGTTAGCCAAACTTTGTGTTCCTTATTAGTGAATGTTAGTGTCTTAGTTTAGCACATTAACATGCTAACAATGACTAATTTGTAATGAACGCAAAGTTAACAATGGGGCCAATGGGAATGTGATTATATATTAGCAAATGTTAGCATCTTAGCTCACTGTGTAAGCATGCGGCCATTTGCATTCTTTTTTGATTCTTATGATTTAGCAAATGTTAGCATGCTAACACAGTAAACTACAATGGTAAACATGGTAAACGTGTACCGCTAAACATCAGGGTGTTAGCATTGTCATTGTAAGCATGTTAGCATGCTAATGTTAGCTCAGATCTGTCATTGAAATTGATTAATTTTGGTTGATTGTGAATCAGCAAGCGTTAGCATCTCAGTTTCCCACATTAGCATGCTAACGTTTGCCAATTTGTAAAAGAGATTTGTCAGGAATTTGTGGAAGTGTGTGGAGAAATCCAGTGCAAATTCACACACAAGTTTGACTTTTACTTAACACTCATTTTTATCCATTATTTAAGCAGATAAACATCATTATCGCATTTTCTTTAGACTAAGACAGAAACATAAATCTCCAGTTTTGCAGCGACTCGATTCACAGGGGATTTATTTCTTTCTTTCTTTCTCTCTTTCTCTCAACACCTGAGGTCCTTATGGCTCCTTATCAAGTCGCTTTTGTTGCACTAGTTTTTTTTTTTTTTTTTAATGCACAACTCACTACACAAATGGCATTTCATGCTTGCCTTGCGATCCACTCACCTGTTCAGTGAGTTCGTGGACATACTCGCACTTCCTTCCACCCTCTTTTCTCTCAAGTAGCGTGAATATCAAATCTCCTTCATAGTAAAGTAAACTTAGTTTTTTTTCTTTCTGTCTTCCCCTTAAGTGCTCTCTTTCTTTCTCTCTCTCTCTCTCTCCTCTTTATTTTCAGTCCTTTCATCACTCATAATTGTTGCCTCCAGATTGTCAACTTGCATGAATTAGCAATTGGGCCAAACAAAGCGGATACGGTCAATTGTTGAACATCCTGTCAAAAAATTCGAGGCAGAAAGTACGCTTGCTCGCTTGTTGGCTGTGATTGCTCATCATCGTCACTTCATTCCTCTGAGGAAGAGGAGTAATGTTAACGGTTGCCCCCACCACCACCACCACCACCACCACCACCCACCTCCCCTCGTCGCCTCCCACCCCTTCACAAAAACAGCCCTTGGCCTGAGGAAAGGGATTTGGGTGTCTGGAGACAACAGGGGCCATATGGAGCAGGCTGAGATGGCAAGGCACATGTACAGAATAATGGATGACGTGTCATGTTTCATGTTGCCGAGAAGCCATCAAGAGACTCGGTTTGGGGAAATCAAAAGGCTCACATAAGGCAAAAGCGACTGTTGGACCATTTAGCATTTTTTTTGTTTATTCTTATGTTGAGACAGAGCTGAGCTGAGCACACAGGCTTGAAGGATGTGTTGCTCTATTTTCACTGCCTTTGGTCTGTTGAGGTTATTTTTAAGTAAACACACTGAGAATAATAGTTGACTATCAAACACAAGAGCCACCTGTTTATCACAACTAAGACATTTTATGTTAAAAAGGGAATAACAATAAGATGGCAAATTAGCAGATGTGTAACTGATGCTCTGACATGAAAGTTTCTATCACCACATGATCCATCCTAGCAACTTTGATGTTTCTGATGTTTCTGTTAGAGTCAGATATCAATAAAAACAAAATGTTGCTCCCGTCAACCTCAGCTCTGCTTTGTGTTTATTACAAATCAGGGGGTGTTAGCGTGCTAAGACAGTGGACAAACATCGTAAATGTTTACTGTTAACATCAGGATGTTAGCACTGTCCGTACTCGTGTTAGCCTGCTAATGTTAGCATTTAGCTCAGACCAACACAAATATGCTGTAATATGATAATGACATTTCAATTGACCCTGTTTTTACTTTGTGTTTATTATAAATTAGCAAATGTTAGCATGCTAACACAGGAACAACAACGTAAACATTATAAATGTTACTTATTAAACATCAGGATGTTAGCATTGTCCTTGTAGATAGCTATGTGTGCGTTAAGCTTAAACAATTAGAAAGATGTTATTAAAATGAATGACATTCCCATCTGTGCCAGTTCTACTGATCAGTAGCTATGCTAGCATGCTAAGTAAACTAAGATGGTAAATGTGGTAAATGGTTATTGATAAACACCTGGCGATGTTAGCATGTTAATGTTAGCATGTCGCACTGAAGAAGAGGAGCAATGTCATGGTTATGATGCTATAAAAATAAAATGACATCCTATCTGCACCGTTTCTACTTTCTGATTATCATGAATTACCTAAAGCTAGCAAGCTAGCATACGTAGGAAATATAAATGTAGCCCTTTTACTACTAGATAGCTTTTAACATTGTCCTTGTAAGTAGCTATGCTATGTGTCTGTCATGAATTATAAAATGTTAGCATGCTAATTTAGTATTATCGCTACATATCAGGATGTTAGCATTATCACTGGAATAATGTTAGCATGCTAACGTTAGCTCATAACACCTCAATGCCGCCATTAAAATTAATTATTTTGGGTCGATTACAAATTAGCGAATGTTAGCATCTTAGTTCCCTGTGTTAGCAACCATTTACTAATTTGAAATTACATTTAGTTTGGCTCAATCTCTCCTTTGTGTTTATTGCAAATCGGTAATTGTTAGCATGCTAACACAGACTAAACTAAAATGGTAAACAGGGCCTAAATGTAACTGCTAAATATCAGGATGTTAGCATTAACACTGTAAACATGTTAGTATGATGATATTAGCTCAGATCTGCCATTGAAATTAATGAATTTGTTAGCATCTTTCAGTTTCCAATGTTAGCATGCTAACATTTACCAGTTTGTAACTTGTTTTGTAATATTAGGTCAATAAACATTGAAATTAGTGAGAAAAGTTTTTAGTTTTTGTGCTTGAACATACCAAAGTAGGAAGAACAACTTGCCAACTTGAGAAACGGGACGAACCGAGGCGCCTGTGAAGGCAACATTTCAATTTCAATAAATGTACAAATCAAACAGTCGCACGTTGTAAAAGACGTGTAAATCCAAAACATCAATATCAGACGTTCGGGACAGAGAAGACGTACAGAAAATGAAATCCAACAGCTCTGTTGCCAGAGGTGGTGATGGTGGTGATGTGGGGAGGTTTGTATATTTAACCCCCCCCCACATGCATCCGACCTCCTCCTTATCTGCTCCACCTGCATGTGGAATAAGCCGAAGCGGCTCACCTCTGTTTTTCTCTCAGTGTCAGAACTACACTTAAGTGCTGTTTCCGATACCCATGAGTAAGCCCCATAAAAGCTGCCCCATCGCCGCAGCGTTATTGTTTCTTGCGGATGATTGATTGATGGATGAGGGCTGACACTTCAATGAAGCCATTTCCACTGGCATCTCTATCCGATGATGTGCAGCGTATATTTTCCATCCACGCCTCATTGCTCGCCTGTGTCATTCCTGGAACTTCATTTACACCATGTTCCCTGAAGGACCTTTTTTAGCCCCATCTCCCTTTCTCTCTCTCTCTCTCTCTCTCTCTTTTTATCTCCTTCTTTCTTTTTTTTCCCCTTCTATGCCATAAAATAATGCTATTTCTCCTCGACTCTGGAGGGGCCTCGAATCATTTGCGGGGAGGAATGATAAAACCAAAGGCATGGAGGGGTTATTTACAGGAAGTGTAACACTGACAGGGTCCCACTGTTCTAGCTTTTTCACTGTCAGATGCCAAGTCCACGCTGAGCTGAGCTGAGCTGAGCTGAGCTGGGTTGAGTTGAGACGGGGGCAGGGCGGCGGCGATGATGTACATTTCAAAAACGAACTCAACCTCTGACGTTCACACACCAACAGACACACACGGCGTTCGCCATCATTTAACGTTATCTACACAGAGAGAATATTGACTCCCAGCATCACCCTCCAACAAAAAGTGTTGTCCGGAGCTATACGCGTTAAAGCTTATTACTTGGATGACGGCGTGATTGAGGTGCTTTCTCTGAGACAATCGGCTGTTTTTGCTCATATGGGGAGCAGATGGTAAGCAGGCTTCAGTGCGGCAGGCTTTCTGGGATGACAGCCATGAGATTCCCCCTCAGGTGCCATTGAAGCCCCTTTAGAAGAGGAGAGTGATTGGTAGGACATGGCACCTCCTCAGCAACTGTTTTTTTCTTTTTCCTTTTTTTTTTCCCCGAGTTTCCTCTTGTTACAATCGTCCTCGACAAACTACAGCGCTGTAAATACACTGACAATGTCACAGAAGAAATTAGCGCAGCGGCACAAGATGTTAACATCTATATATTACTGATATAACATCCTGTATCATGTAGATTATCTATAGGAAACACACGCTACTGAGCCTGTGATGTGATAAACAGTTAATTAGCTGCAATTATATGTGATAATATAACAGTTAAAAACCTGCTGCATGTGTTTGCAAACATGAACAGCAGGTTTGATTAATGCTTCAGACTGACACACAGAATCAAACTGAGAATATCCAAATATCTGTCTGTCTGTCTATCTGTCTGTCTGTCTGTCTAATAAAATGATGAAAAACAGATTGAAATCTTCAGTGAACATGTAAACATTTCCACCGATCGTAGCCACATAACATTCGACGTTCGACATTATTAAATAACATTAATTAGAAACGAGGTTTGTTCCAGTAAAGTTTAGTTTCAACTGAGTTTTCTGGAAATGCTGCAGTGAAAAACATGTGACGCTTAAATATAAATAACATGTTTTTTCTTAACATTAATGCTTTGACACATTAATCACCGACGTGTGTGTGTGGGATGTGGTTTCTATTTGAAGAGACGGGAAAAAAAAAAAAGATTATTAATCTTTGTGTTTTTCAATTAGACTGAAACTAAAAATAGTTTTATTTAGTTCGTATCAACACAGCCAGTGTCTCCGCCACGTCTCTACAGCGGCCCGGAGGGGACAAATCAAACTCTAGTTTGACTTTTTGTGTTTTTATTCTACCAACGACTCAGTAAGAGGTGATTCAGTCAGCTGCAATCTGCAACTTCACCACTAGAGGGCGCTAAATCACACACACACTGCACCTTTAATTTAACCATTTATGGCCCTAAAGTATTTCTAGTTAAGTGTAACCAACAATAATATATGCCTATTATAATGATATTATACATATATATATAATATATACTTAATATATAATATATAATACTTTTATGCATAATTAACCTCAGAACTAATGAAGAAAAATTATTATTTTTGATTGAAATGATTATAAAAGCACCTTAATTTATTTATTTACTTGTTTATTTATGTAGTCTTTGCCTCTGCTGTGGATTTTATATCATAAAACAGTTACTAAAGTTACGATTTAATGTTTTTTTTTTAAATTTTGTTTTGTGTTTTCTGCGATATTATCTCACCTCATCGTGTTTCATATTTGTTGTTTTTATACAAACAGTTTATAACCTGATTAGAAATGCACATAATGAGTTATAGTTGATATTTCTCTTTAAATATCTTTATACAGTATGTGTGTGTGTGTGTGTGTGTGTGTGTGTGTGTGTGTGTGTGTTTATGCTGCTGCTGGTTGCAATGCGGTAAAAACATATTTATTGAATATGTTGAGTTTAATTTATTTTAAACGGACCTACCTGCTGGTTTTATTACTGTATATGTGATGTGTGATATTGTGATTTATCTAACACGTCTTTTTTTATGGGAAACATATTTGAAGAGATGGAAACTAAGAGACACAATGCACAGTTGAACATGATGCATTTATTGTAGCTGTAGCTCCACGTGTGTGTGTGTGTGTGTGTGTTTAAATGTGTGTGTGTTTGACCTTGGCTGCTGCAGGACATTGTGGTTCATCAGGAAAGATGATTGTTTCCTTTAAAAGATATTAGGAGGTCTGTATCTAAAGGAAGCTGACATGGCTCCCTGCATCCCTGATGGTTTCCACTCCGTTTCTTTTATAGTCACTCGATAGTTGAGGGACCAGTGTCCCACCTCAGTATTTATATATTAAGGAAGTCAGCCTCAGTAGAAACAAGAGAGGAGCTGTGATTGGCCCCAGAGTGTCATTTTCCCCCGGTGTGTCTACATTGGCGTGTCATCCTTTATCAATAATCACCTCGGAGGGAGACGCTCGCCGCTTCATCGTCGTCGTTCAGGGAGGGTCGACCTCTGCGGTGATGAGGGGACGTGAACTGCGGTCATCCGTTACCACAACCCATACTCGACCCCGTGTAATATCTGCAAATGGGGAGGGCGGGAGGTCTGGGAGGAGGAGGGAGGTGAAGGGAGGAGGGTGGGGTGGGGTGGGTTATTATCACAGCACATACAGTAGGTGGCCTCATCGCTAACACCACCGCCGCCGCCATCCAACCTCCTCCATGACCGCTCCACTAAACCCCATCTCAATCCTGTCACTTCCAACCACCACATGCCCGTTGGCGAAGGAAGGAGACAAACTGTGAGAGAGAAAAATGGAAAAAGGAAGATGTTTAGATGCTCAGCGCTTTTATTTTTTTTCCCCTTAAAGCCATTATCTGATTGCAGAACATTTACATGAAGAAGGAGAAGAAGGACGAGGAGGAGGAGGAGGAGAGATGAAGGAAGTTACACATCCGTCCGATACGCGAGGCAATCGCCTTTCTCTTCTAATGCAATGTGACACTGAATACTACACACAGAGAAACAAGTAACCTCAAATTGGGTTATTCCTCCTACCTGCCAGTAATCCAGTTGATAAGCACTATACATGTAGATTTCTGGGGAGCAGAGAAATCAGATTACCTGGAGCTGAACTGGGATTTTCAGTCTAAATTGGCTGTTGTTCCTCAGGTCTCTCTCGTTCTATCAGGATGAATGAGGGGAAATAAATAATTTGACTTTGGCACCAGATAAATTGACTGCACAGGAGGTACACAGTGGTTTAAGATTAAAAAAAAAAAAAAATTAAAAAACAACGCTACGAGGTTACACAGCGTACACAGATACATGTACATTTGTACATAAGTTTAAAAATTGTCACTTGATTTATGTGAAGTTGTGAAACCTACAGGCAACAATGTTACTGTTTTACAGGTGAGACTTTTTTTTTCTTTTATTAAACAATAAAGACTAATCTGGTGTCAGCTGTGACCAGAGGGTTGTTTAATAAAGGTGACTTTTATTGTGAAAAGTCACAAGACTTGAATGAGTCTAATAAACTCAACCAGGATTAATCTGTTTCACTGTGAGATCAGGTTTTAAAAAGTCTGCAGCCACGTTAGCTACACGCTACAGGATCACAACGACGAAGCTAACGTCCTGCTGTTGATGCTAACATGCTAGTTAGCGCAGCACAAAGTGGAGCCGAGGCTGATGGGAAAATCTTTGACTTTACAGGAAGTTGGCAGAAAAAACAACACAAAAGCACACACAAAAAGACATTTTGACCCAAATTTAGTAAAACAATTTTGACCATATATATATATATTAGTAAATACATATATATATATATATAAATATATATATATATATATATATATACACACACACAACACATATATATATATATATATTATTTATTATATCTTGTATACTAATTTCACATATCAGTGTATATATAGATATGTCAATATATATAAGGATTTAAATATATGCACGCATATATATATATATATATATATATGTATATATGTATATATATATATAATGCATATATATGTGTGTGTGTGTGTGCTTATACCTTTAAATTTAATATTTTATATACTGACATACATGTCTATACTGTATATATACACACAGATGTTGTACATATGTCTACATGCACATATGTACACAATAATTCTATATATACATATATCATTATATGTATATATATGTGTGTGTGTGTGTATATATATATATATATATATATATATATATATATATATATATATATATATATATATAAAATGAAACGTATGTGTGTGTGTGTGAAGAATTACCCGTATACATGTTTCCTACACCTTAATGTTATATAATATGTATGTATGGAAATTCAATACATGTACATGTATTAAATGTCATTAAACCAGGAGTTGGGTCTTGTTGGGTCAAAGTAACTGACCTCGCTGTTGTCAACATGGCCGCCGATGTTTTGACGCCTCGTTCAACGCCGCTACATTACAAGGTCGACAATAACGCGTATAAACAGTTATAAGTACACGTCTGAGGTCTCCATCCAGACTCATCTGAACTATAAACCTGAATTTAACCAGTTTAACTGGTTTAACTGGTGATTTACTTTATCAACTGCTGTTATACGAGACATTTATTCACCCGTAGAAAGGTCTCACTGTGTCTTTAAGGAGGATAAGATGCTGTAAAAAAAAAAAAAAAAAAAAAAAAAATGCGCAGCACAAACGAGCAGAGATTAACATATCACCTTTACCTATTTGTTTTTGTTGGCGACGCCGCGGCTCGATAATCTACGGCTGCGGGTGAAGCAGGAAAAAAATTGGAATTTGAGCGTTTATGTTGCTCCTGCATCCGCACACATGTGACTCGCGTGTAACATCTCAGCATGATTTATGTGCTAAGCAGCGTTTTCTTGCATTGCAAACAGCCAGAGTCTCTTGCCTTCTTCCTCTGCTGTTTTTGTATTTTGTAACATGACACATGAATCCCCGGTGGCCCTGGAAATCAGACAACCCAGGTGCAACACTAATATCCTCCCAGTATCCAAACATTTCCTTTAAAAGTAACTGGCACATTGGGGCCCATAAATTAGAGCTGAACGCTGCTCAAGATGTCTGGCTTCCAATAAGACCGTACCCAGAGCAATAAACTTTGACATTGCAGCTTGAAAAATGCCTGCCCTTTTTCATTGTCAAGTGTTACAAATTGATGAAATGAGTTCATCGATGTTCTCTGGTCATTATCTCTCCAGTGGCACTTTGTTTTACAGACAGTGGGAAAAGGGACAGTGCAGATTAGAGGCCCAGGCACAGTTTATCAAACAAAATCTAATATCATCCATAAGAGAGGAATCTGGAAATCAATACTTCATTACTAAATTGTTAGTGGGGATGAAGAGTAATTGTGTGAGTTCAGAGATGTGTCTCGGCGGCCGGGGCATAGGAAGTTCAATGTCACCCGGGAAGTGATAAGTAAAGGCACTGATGGGAAGAAACATTTCTGTAATGGGGGGAGCAGGAGGAGGGCAGTGGCCTGAGCACAGAACAGACAATAGACACTGGTTTGCCATTGATTGGCTCGGCTATAAAGATGGAAAGGTTTAAAGAGCCGGAGAGGAAGAGGAGGGTGAAAGAAAGAAAGAGGTAGAGAAGTAAAAAAGAAAAAAGAGTTGGAGCGAACACCGTCTTCTGAATTTACCCTTGTCTTGTCTTGTCAGTTTTTTTTCTTTCTTTCTTCTTTTTTCTTTCTGATTTCTGATCAATCGTATCTGTCGGAAAAAAAAGTGTAACCGCTGTGCTGATGCTTTGCCTTTCAAATGGCTTAGAACATTAATAAATAACTTTTAAATGATTAATTTTAGCCGCCAGTGATGTTTACAGTTACGTTGGTCCGTCCAGGCCCGGTGCCTGATTCTTCTCTTTTTTTTTTTTTTTTTTTTTTGTGTTGAGGTCACATCAGTACAATGAGCACATCACCTCCATGTGGCTTGGCACAGCCTCATCCCTCTAAAAGCTGGAGTCTGGAGACTCTCTGACCTGTTCCCCCTCCGCCTCGCCGTGTTCAGCCATGCAAATCAGAGTGCCTTCAATTTGAACATTCATAAGCCGAACCTGCAGCCTGTGTTTGGAGCCGCTGGGAGCTCTGAGGGGGCACGGCGCTGCCTGATATAGAATAGGCAACTTTTAGATTTTGGCTAAAGGACAAAAAGTGAGACACAGGTAGAGAAATACTTTGTACTGAATGAATCAAACATGGATTGATGTTAAATTTTTAATGTTTATTTAGAGGCACTTGGAGGTTTGGATGCATGTTTACAGGATACATTGCCACGAATTTTGAACAGAAATTCATGATCCCCAGGTGATGACTCACAATTATTATGAATCATAATCCGCTTTTTTTTTTTTTTTGCTGCTAAATAAAAGTTAATTTTGACTATTGTCGGATGGATTACTAATTTATTTTTATTTATTTTTACATATCTTGAAAGTTTGGAAAATGAATTAATTTGATTTAGATTTTTTTGCAAAATAAAAGCAAATGTTTTGTCGTTATTGGTAAATATTAGCTTGCTAACGGTCTAAGCTATGAGAGTCAACCTGGTTACTGCTGGTTAGCATCGTGTTAGCATTTAGCAGTTTAGCAAAGCACTATGACCTTGGTGAGTCTGATATGTTCTCTGAAAACATCATCAGGCCAAAATATAAAAGTTTCTAATATTAATTTCAGCTTTTTTGCAAAATTATCATCAGTCTTTGGTGCTAGTTAGCAAATATAAGCATGTTAGCATTTAGCTCACAGCACTATGACTTTGTTGTGCATCTGACATGCTCTTACTTTAGCCTGCTAGCAGGCTAAAGTAAGAGCATTAATCTGGTTATGCCTGATCCGCAGCATGTTAGCATCATCAGTGAGAACATGTTCAAGATTAAATCAGATCAATTTCCTTGTCATTTTTAAAAGCTAATCTGTTTACACATGTTAGCATTTAGCTCAGAGTACTAGTCTATTATTTTGGAAGATTTTGGTCACTTAAAAATTTAAGGTTTTCCAATGTTATTTTCTGATTCTTTAAAATTAATGTTAGCAAGCTAATAGCCTAAATTATATGTTAACCTGGTTACACCTGAACATCAGCATGTTAGCATCATCATTGTGAGCTTGTTAGCATTAAACACCATAGCACTGTGTGAGCTCATAATGTTTCTTCTAGCAACATCATCAATTAAAATATTTTTTTCATTTGCAGATCCTGCAAAGATAATGTCAGTCTTTGTGCTAATTAAAAGTTAGCATGCTAACAGTCTACTCTATGTAGTTATACTGGTTTCAACTGAACATCAGCATGTTAGCATCATTTAACGCAAAATATCTTTGCTAATATACAGCGTCACAGACCTGCTAGTGTGACTGTAGCTTAGCCTTCAAACATTTGTTTATCAAATTATTGTATATTGAGTTTGTTTGGTTTTAAAAGCTAACATCAAAACATAGAGATACATTTATGAGTTAATGCAGTGAATCTTTTAGCTAAATAGTTACCAGTTTACACATCTAGGAGACACAGAGCTACATTAGCATCATTTTAAGTTGTGTTTTTGTCCACATGATGAATGTTAAGTTAAATCCAACATTAAATGTATTTTCAGTGTTTTTTGACTTCACTAACTCCTTGGGCAACAGTTTAACTTTTTAGCTGCTAAATGTCGACTCGTTAGCTCACTAGCTAGTTTGCTTTTTGTTTGTAGAAACAAAACTAATTAGATCAGTGATATGGGCCATAAAACCAAAATAATTAGCGTAAAGATGTTGAAACGCTTCGTAATATGAACTGCTACTATAGAAGTGACGTCCATCGAATATATTTCGTGACTTTTTTGATACAAAAATATTGATCGTAGCAGCTTTAAGTCATCAGGATTTTATTCTTACATCGTTCACCTTCCTTATGTGTAAATATCCACCACTGTAAATTGTACAGATGGAGTGTTTTTCTAATTAACAAAAACACCACCTCGCTTACACATCAGAAACTGGTGGCAGGAGTGATATAACAAGCTGCTCCGATCCAGATCCTCTCATTTCGTAACGTAGCGTTTGAATGTTCAGCAAGTATCCTGCTCCATTTAAAAAGGAGCCCTGTTCCCTGTTGTTGACGGAGATAAACATTTTTTTTCCTTCTCTTATCGCTGTGCCTTTGACGTCGGTGAAGTGAAGTTGACAGTCCAGTAACAGGGGCCGTTTGCTAATGATTTTTGAGCAGCCCCCAACTGAGTCCTAAATGTCTGCAATATCCATAAACAACTCTATACTGTCCAATTAGGCAGACAGAGATGTACTGGGCTGTCAGACAGATTTGCATGGCTAAGCACCTGAGATCCAGAGGATGATGAGGGGGATGGTTCACCGGCCAGGGAGAGAATGTGCACAATGGATGACTTTCATTACAGCATTACCGCATTACATACACACTCATCCAATTACTGCCTGGATTAATTGATCATCGTACCTTTCTTCCTTCCTTTCTTTTCTTTCTCATTCTACCAGCACCAGTGCTAAGAGAGTCGCAGAGCGTTTTTCCTCTTTTTTTTTTTTTTTTTCTTTTTCTTTTTTACTTTAGCAGCAACTTACACGACCCGCTGCTTTCATTCCCTCTGCTCCACAGCTTCTGTCCCAGGTTTACAACCACAGCTCTTCATAAAAAAAAAAAAAAAAAAGGCTAAGGGGACATTTTGAGAAAAGGAGGGGTTTGTTAGAGAAAGCCGTCATCGGCCACCACCACCACCACCATGGCGAGGAGGAGGACGGCCATTTGCAGGATCGCATACACTGGGAATAATTAGAATTTATGCGTGCTCGTCAATCCAGCCTCGTCCTCCTCCTGCTCGCTGCTGCTGCTGCAGACCCATCAGTGGTCAGGAGGGTTCACCGGAGCATGACTCATCCCTGAGTGCGTTTGATCAGAATGAATTATGCCTTTTAGATTCATTATGGCACTTTATTTCTCCTCTCTGTCCTCCTCCCTTGTCCGCTCAGCACCGGGAATGAAATGTACAAGACAGGGTACATATTTTATTGTATGCATGCTGTCATGCACGCACAGTTAGGGATAAGAGGTGGTATAGTCTCGCTTCTCCAATATAATCCACTCCAATAAGCACTGTAGTGCAGCAAAAATATATGAATATCCCACTTTAGAAAAAAAAGAAAAAAAAAAAAAAAAAAAAGAAAAAGGCCTGAAACCTCAAGACTTGTAGTTGTGCAGCATCTTAATCTGGCGAGGAGGTAAAATAAACCGTAACACTTCAAATGTGGCATCTTGAAAAGCACTTTAATATGACAAAAATCTAATTGAACTCACGCTGTTTGGTGTACGGGACTATGACAAGTGCTAATGGGATCATTTAAGATCATTTAAAATACAAACGAGTCTTCGCTTTCTGTTCATTAATTACCGCTAATTATACGAACAGCTATAGCCTTGGCGGGGCAGTTTGTATTTCTGCAGGTCTGAACCGAGAGAAGGGACGTCCCACTTCCACCTCCTGGGTGGAAACAACAGCTCCATTCATAAATCTTATCATAAAACTTTTTTGTTACTTAATAATCTTTGTTTTTGTGTTTTTTTTTACTTTTAAATCATTTCTCTCCACATGTTTTTTTTTCAACATGGCGTGAGCAGATTGCATCAACCCATTTCTGCATTTTTAATTGTTTTTCTTTCTTTTTTTTTTCCTGCTGTTGCTGGTGCTCCTCCACCTCCTCCGCCCTTTATTCCCCCTCCAGGGAAAAAAAAAAAAAAATCCAGTCTAACACAACAAAGGTTGATAATCTCTCTGCTAGATTTCAGATCATGTTAGTGTTTTCAGGCTGGTTAATAATGTAGTTACATCTCTTCTTTTACCAACATTACCTTTTCTTTTTTTTTTTTTAACAAGTGATATCTGAAATAATTACCACTGCTGAGTGGTCAATCTTTTTTTTTTTTTTTTTGTAACTGTTGTTTTCAGCCTCTGTTCAGAGCTTCATCAGTAATCAAGGGTTAATTTCACACCTCAGTGGATTGCCTGCCTTAATCTCTATTCAGTGTAATTAAATCTGTCCAATAAAGTGAGCTCTTTTCCTCTTTGTTCTCCATCTCCCACCACCCCCCCTCAGTCTCTCTCTCTCTCTCTCCGTGGGTCTTTTTTTTTTTATTGTTTTACACCCATCACATCTCATCGGCTGAACTACAGGCCATCCAGCTTCGTTTGACAGGCAGAGTCTATCCCTAAAATTAAAACATTCCTGACCAAGATTGTAAGAAGAGGGAGGAGGTAAAGGAGGGAGAGGGGAGGGAGTGGAGAGGGAAAGAAAAAAAAAAAAGGGGAAGCTGACACATCCAGTGTCTATTTTACTTTCCTTTTTTTTTTTCTTCCTCTTCTTTTCCCTGTGACTCGTTTCAGCAGGCAGGAACGCGAAGATTTGACCCTGTCAATCAGGCCTCTTGACAAGTTTAATCACGGCGTGCCCTCTGCAAAATCATGGCTAAATAGGAATGCAAATAATAGAGCGCTGGGGCCTCTTATAAATGGTAATCAAGAGCACTAATCAACTGACAGGTCCGTGGATCGAGCTCGCTCAAGGAGTCACTCAAACTTATTCTCTCTTGCTTTTTTTTTTTTTATTATTATTATTATTAAAGGCAAATTAACATCTTCACTTATTTACATCACATCTCCTGTGTATGTTTTAACTTTTCCCTCTTTTTTTTTGTGCAGAAGATGAGACAAAGGTGATATTATTTAAAACATCTCTTCTTCTTCTTCTTCTCTCTCGTCTTCTGGAGACAGACCAGCGGCACATTTCTGAAACAATGTAAATGAGTCTTGCCAATCCACTTCTCTGTGATCTGCCACAAAAAGTCAAGGGCTCCATGAAGACTTTGAAATGTTGATTCGGCTGAGTGTGGTGACTTCCCTTTGCACCTTTAAAAATACAACTGATCTAAGTTTTATGTGCTTGAAACTTGTGAAGGTTGCCTCTCTCTCTCTCTCTCTCTCTCTCCAATTGTCAAGATGTCAAAGCTAAATATGAAATTCCTTCTCGCTATGACTGCATCAAAAGTCAGGGCATTTTCTTTCTTTTTCTTATAAAGTCCATAAGATCAGACACAGGATGTGAACCCCACTACTTTTTCATCGAGTCTGTCTGAGCAGCCGAGTCGAAAATCGCGGTGACGTTCACGTTTTAAAAAGAAACGTTATAAATTGGATTTACCTCTCCGGTAATTATACACGATGTTTAAGATGGTTTGTGTTTGTGTCAGAGGGGATAAAAGCAGGGTTTATACGCCGTGTCAACCGGATCTAAACGTTTTTTTTTGTTGTTTTTTTTTTTAAACGTTCGCTAATGATGGTTTACAGGCCAATTCTCTCGGGGCAGTCTGAGTGCTTTCCAACGTATCACATCTTCACAGGCGATTGACATAACTTAGAGTGGCAACGCTAACGGGAGGTTTGAAAAAAAAAAAAACAACCAAAGCCAAAAACCGTGAGTAAGAGATGTGTCAGGAAACAAGCAGCGTGAATAAATCTGCGCAAAAAACAAAAACAAGACAAATCTTTCCTCCGACCTTCTTCGCTCGTTCGTCTGAATTACAAAATCTTAAAAACATTAATGCTGTAAATCTAGAAGCTTTACTTTTTTTTTTTCGTTTTGTTTTGTTTCTTTATCATCCGTTCGTGGCCTTGCTGTGTCATAAAACCAACAAACCTGATGTTGGATCGTAGTCCGGTCACATTCGGCTGCCTGCAGCTCACCTGCAGAGGAAGATCAACATCCAAACAATGGAGCAGCCAAGACCAGACATCATTAGGCTTCTTAACACCTCACAAGACACAGACAGACTGACATCCAGCCAATTTGGCCCTGAGCCCGAGCCAGATATTAGTAGTGAGCAACCTCAGTGTGGACTAATGATGGTGTGAGCCTGTCTCGGCCCTTCACAGGCCTGTTTGATCACGTACAGTAGCGATGCAGAGTGACGTGACGTTCGCTATACATTCAGCAGTTTGAATCGCGTAGCCACTTTGGCAGATGATCAACAGCAGTGTTATTTAAACTGATGTACATCCACTTGGTGTTATAGCACCTGTCAGCTGTCAGTCCGTCCAAAACGTTAAGAGTAAATGAAGAGGCGGGACGAGTGGCTGAACGCACCTTGGCTGAGTTCTCCAGCAATAAAGTCACATTACAACCACAGCGTGCACTCATTAAACTGTGGACTTATTGAACTATATTGCTGGTTTTGATTGAAAACAAATGTCAGGATTGTTTGGCAACCGAGCAGACCGTCTCCTCAGGATGGATGGCAGCTGCATGGAGGCTATGAAGGTAAAAAAAAAAAAACATAAGGAGGAAGCATGCACAGTATTTATAGCAGCCAGATAACACCGGGCTGGAAATTGACAGGCCCACCTAATGATGCTCCTCAAAGTGGCATGGATGCAGACGAGTGGACCTCTTCAAATGGGAGGCCAATCCCTGCTGACACAGGGGATAATAGCCCAGTGTCGAGCCCATTGTCTGGGCACCCCACACCATGGCATTTGGAGCCGAGTGGCCCCTGTTCCTGCGGACAAATGATCCACACTCTGCCAGGAGATGTCAGCCATCATGTCTCTCAGTCAGACCGTTCACATGGCACATGATGACAGAGGCCACTTTCTCTTAACCCCATTAGGATATGAATAATTAGCCCTGTAGCCACAAATAGGACCAATATATTTAATGGTATGAAATCATTATATCTCTCTGTCTATCTATCTATCTATCTGTCTGTCTGTCTGTCTGTCTGTCTGTCTGTCTGTCTGTCTGTCTGTCTGTCTGTCTGTCTGTCTGTCTGTCTGTCTGTCTGTCTGTCTATCTATCTATCTATCTATCTATCTATCTATCTATCTATCTATCTATCTATCTATCTATCTATCTATCTATCCCATTGTGGTTCTGTGTGTTATAATTGCCAGTAAACAAAAGAAACACTCTACAGTCATTATAAACCCACCCACAGCTGCCACTGGGACCTCCATTAAGCCCAGTGTTCCTGAGATGCTCTGGTCTTATCTGATTCATCAACAAGACGTTGGCTGGCATGATTTATCTATGCCACTTACTTGTTTTCACTTTGCCTGGGGGCTGCTGCCAGCATCAGGGGCTTCTTTTTTACAATGTGACAGCTCCATCTCCAGAGAGAAGACTCCCCCAATGCAAAAACACTGCATCAAAACAAATAAGGCCCGAGCCACTTAAGAGAAGTGGCTGCGTTCAGGACCCATTTTCTCTGCACGTCAACCAAATGATGCAACGGCACGCACCGATCTGCATTACTTGTGTGCTTATGCCCTTTTGTCTGGAAACTCCACATATGAGACTAAAAATACAGTTTGAATAAAAGAGCATATATTATACTTGACCTAAAAATTATGCATAATGATTCTTTTAATTGATTATCTATATATGTATTATCCTCTCTCTGTCTTTCTCTCTGCAGGTTTCTATTTAAACAAAAATCTCCACCTCATAGTTTACGTCTCCCTTCTCCACGTCTACCTACAGGAAGCGGGACGACTCTTGTACATTAAATAAGAACTGTCACCCTGGGCAACTTGCAGCAATGAAGCATTTATTCTGCCTCACATTTCCTGGCACTTAGAATTATTTCCTTCATGCCTGATAACCAAATTACAATATGGCAGGTCTCCCCGGAGCCACAGGATTGTTAGTGCCAGCTCACAACATACTTTCAACTGATGTGGCATTTCATGTACAGCTGCCAATCAAAGGCAGCAGAAGGGAGAGATGTAAATGAGGGCGGGCCCGACGGTGTTCAATTACCGCTCTGAGCTCTGCATAATCCCCCTTCCCACTGACTGACTGACTGACAGCTCCACATTCCTCCTCATCCCCGGCTTTCTCCCCTAATTTCACTACCTAGGCTTCGCCTCATACTGGGACATAGAATCAGACATTGGAGCGAATTCCTGTCATTTCTATTTCTATTTAGAACAAGTGGGGAAAAAAATGGATTATTTGACATCTGAAGGACTGTAGAGAAGGTGAACTGCATGAGTATTACGAAAAGTAAATTATTAGCTACGACAAATTTCCTACAATTTGTGATTCAGGGTCTGCTATTGGCTGTGTCAGTGTTGAGTATAATTCTCTCTTTTTTCTATTACGTATATATGTATATATATATATATATATAAAAGAGTCTCACCAGCTGAGTGGGCTGAGATACTCTTAGCTGCCTACTCAGCATCAACCTTTGGTAAATACTCAAGAGTAAAAAAAGATCCGTGAATAGCGCAGCTATCTTTTCTGTCATAAAGACGCCTTTAAATTCCCGTTAATCCCTGTGTTAAAGGTTCGCCAGCCGAGTGGCTTAACCAGTGTTTCAGCTCGCGACTGAGAAAAGGACGCCATTAAAAACCTGCGGGTTTCAAAACGCTACACGTAATTTTAAACCGCTTTGTTTAATTTTTTTTTTTTTAAATATCAAATTGTTTTTCAGTAGTCACCTGATTCGGTGTTCATCTTTTTTTTTCTTCTTCCTCTCTCCTCTCGTCTCATCTCGTTTCTTCTAAAACTGGCACTTTTGTTGCTTTCCGAGAGGTTGATAAATCAATCCATCAAAAAATTCTTTGCGGTGAAACTCAATCAAGAAAGGTCATGTCGGCGGGAAAAGAACAGATTAAATTAGCATTGAATTAGACATGGAAAGTGAGCTCTGTCAAAACCATCACTGTGCTCAGCACAATTAGAATATGTTAATTATGCATTTCATTAAGGGGCCTCAGCGCTCTTTGAATGTGAGATGAAATGTCACTGGTGTAGGCAGCCGAAAAATGGAAGATTGCCAGGCACAACTTTCTTTGTGCAATGTGTGACACCTTCATTAACATCAGGGATTGCTAGTCTGATTAGACTTTTTGTATTAGTTTAAGCCTTTAGGCTTTCAAATGCTATGCCTTTTTTCCTCCATTTTGATGTGGCAGCTAAGACCCCTTCTCTATTTCCGAGCAGATATTGTCTACGCTTCTAATTCTTTGTTTAAATTCTCCGACATAATGCCACGACGCCCGACGTAAAACATCTCATTGTCTTTGTGTAGATGACGGCATTTACAGAGTCTTTGTTTCACATAATCTCAGGTCACTTTCAGCACGACGAGACTCAGAAGAGACAAAGTCACAGTGTGAGTTCGGACTGAGGAAAGACTTTGTGTTAACGGACGTGAGGTTGAATACTTAGTATTTAAGATAGTTTTAGATATCAGTGTTGTAATTATGTAAAATAGAGGGTGTGTCTGGGGGGAAATCTAGATGCTGACCAATTAAAACGCAGCCTCAGGTCACATGATCTGCAACAGTTTTTGGGAGCCACATACACACTCATGATGTCTCTGTCACCCCGGCAGGTGGAAATGTATGAGAAGTAAACGTATTCACATAAAGTTTAAATAAATAATGATTAAAAACATGATACATTGTTTCATTGATACAAACTGAAGCAGGAGACACTGATTTGACTTCAGAAATATTTTTGCTTGATTAATTTATGTTCAATATAACATCATCACAAGGCATCGAGAAAATTGGAAGAAGGACAACGTCCCCGTGTTGAGTCTGTTACTTTGCTCCCACAACACAGAAAAAGCTTCGTGTCCTGACAGACAGACAGACGGACAGACGGACAGACGGACAGACGGATAGACGGATAGAATAGATAGATAGATAGATAGATAGATAGATGGATGGATGGATGGATGGATGGATGGATGGATGGATGGATGGATGGATGGATTGATAGGGGTTTATGTTTTGCAGTAACAACAAACATAAGACATTTCCTCATACATTGCCGTATCATTTGAGAAACTCAAATGATAAGAGGATCTTCTACAGACACAACATCCCCATACTCTTCAGACCCTGAGACAGAAACTGATTGACCCCAAAAACAGAAGCCTCTGACTAGTCCGTCAGGTCAGGACAAAACTACAGACCAGTTGTTTGCAAGAGGAGTAAAAGAAGTCATCTTCATCAACCTGGAACAACCAACTAACTGAATACAGATTTACACCAAGACCAACCTGATTTCAATGACTGACAAGATGAAGAGACACAACGACCTGTTAGGTCTCCAGTGAACCCAACCACCTGCAGGACAAAACACTGGACCTCAACCCTTTGGTCTTCTAGAAGATAAATATAACTAAAAAATAGAAAATAGAACTAAAGAGGCCTTTAAAAACCTGAAATATCATCATGGATTAATGAACATGATGAACATGAACAGTTAGTGGACAGTGGGAAGTACTCAGATCAGTACTTGAACACTTTGCTTTGTACACTTGGATTTGGGTTGGGATGGATGATAGATAGATAGATAGATAGATAGATAGATAGATAGATAGATAGATAGATAGATAGATAGATAGATAGATAGATAGATAGATAGATAGATAGATAGATAGATAGATAGATAGATAGATAGATAGATAGGCAGACAGACAGACAGACAGATCAAGTGGGAGGATACTTACAGCTCAGTATGTGTATGACTCTTCATCACAGCAGAGAAACTACAGGACAGACTTATTTCTCTGCACCAGTGATTAACTCCTGAGTGAACTCGGGGAATATCCCACACATGGCGTAATGCTTGACAGGTCATCACATCGTATTCTGTGGCAATCACACGGAGAACAGATGATAGGTAAGTGAAAGTTGGACGCTGGCGACGGCAGTAGTGGCAGCGGCGGCTTGCATTACAGATCAGCCAACTTTTAAAACTTCATTAAAACAAAATGAAAGCACTTCCCGGCACACTTAAATTAAATCAAAATGCTTTGGGAAGAGATGATGAAAGCTACGAGTGGGAGCTGCCTGACAATTTCAGCGCTCACATACTTTCATGACATAAGATGATTCTTGTGAGCCGAAAGTGAATCGTAGGGATGATTGTCTCTGGAAGACCCCATCTCACAGATGTAATATAGATGTCTTGAATGAGTGACTACCTGCTGGTCTGTCTTTGTACCCATAACTGAGAATATACAGTACCTGTAGAGGAGAGCTCTCACCTCAGTAGCTGTGCTATGAGATTGCCTTCTTATGCCGACCACAGCAGGGTTAAAGAGGTGAGACTGCAACTGGGAATCCATTTTTAACGTCTTTTATTTTTGTGTATAACGGAAATTAATGTAAAATCAATCACGTCTTGGATATTAGATTTTAAAAACAAGATTCTCTCTTTTTTTTTTTTTAAATATATGACGCACCTAAACACATCTTGCAGAAAGCTTTATCTTTTGCCTGAGAGGATGTATTAGTAGAGCGCTTCATATTTCCTGTGGTTACTTTTCACTTTATCCACCTCGCACGGTCAGCATTAACGCCTCACACGATGAGAGATGGTTTCAGAAACGTCCACAAGGCTGAGCGTCCCGTGGAAAAAAAAAAAAAAGAGACGACGAAACAGTTGGATCATTCACTGTCTCTGCTCCGTTTGAGGCCGTTGGTTTATGGCGGTCCTGCGGTTGCACTCGAGCCGCTGACATGTGCAGGACTGAGTGCTCAGGTGGGAGAAATTCAGCTCCTTCACAAGTTTGCCACAGGTGTGTCATTTGCCTTTCCTTGTCTCGCTGTCAGGCCTTTGTCACATTAAAACCTCGGCAGCTCTTGACAGTCGGGCCTCCTAAGAGAAGTAGAGTAATTAAAATGTATCAATCACTTTGTTTTAACACGTGAAGTTATTTTATTTTATTTATTTATTTATTTTGTCCTCTCTCTCTCTCTCTCTCTCTCTCTCTTTCTTTTTTTTCCCTTCTTCCTTGTGTTTGATCTTGTATGTACAACAATAACAAACCGAACAATGAAAGTGTCATGTTAGAAAATAATCTACTTACGGAGCCGGCACTGCAGGGAAACACTCGATCAAAAGTGAAAAATGGACGTCCGTGTCCAAGGCCTAAATGTATTCCATGGCCGGAGAATGAACTTGCTGCCCATGTGACACATGATTTACACAGGAAAAGGCCTGTGACTCTCTACAATGATAGATCTGTGCCTAAGTCTGCCTGGGCTCACTCTATGACATATAATCCTTCTCTTTTAAGTTGTAAGATAGAGATAGATAACAAAATGCTGTATTGATTTCCCTGTCTGCACAGCGGCTGGGTTTTTAAACTGCTCATGTCCACGTCTGAATCTTGACCACGGTGACAACTGTCTCTGCAGCTTCGGTTGCTTACATTTGCATCATTAGATGGATGCGGCCGCTCTTTTATTCAACGCATGTTCTGCATAAAAATGAAATTAAATAGGCACCTTGGTGTTTCGTTACTGATCAGACGTCTTTCTTTTCTTTTCTTTTTACAGAACAATTTAAACAAAGACAGCTGTAATATCTTCTCTATATGTTACGGCATGCTCAGCGTGCAAGACGTACATCTGCTTTCACCGGAGTAATTTTGTTTTGTCTCTGATCACGGAGCTGCTATTCACGCTTGGAGAGGTAGCTACTTTTTTTTTTTTCATGAATTCATAAACTGTTATGAATTTGTGGCGTTAGCTCACACACGAAGCAGCAGAGGAGAAATATTTCACATCTGCAGATGAGAAAAAAAAAACTCAATATGGGTCATTTGCTCTAGTTAAGTCAGAGATAAAGTAAAACATACAGCGGGTCATCAATAGGCCTCAAAGGGGCTATATGGATGTGTTTTTTTCTATTTCTAAAAGCTAACTATAGCTAACATTAGCATTAAATCCTGTTTGATTACAAAGAGTTTTAATTATTGTTGCATTTACAAAACAAAACATGAATTACCTCTTCATCTTCTCCCATAGGACCGAGGACAAACGTTAGATGCTAAAGTGTCAGGGCTAGCTAGTTAGCGTGCTAACTTTAACAGAAGCAAACCAGAGCTAACGCTGACAGACGGCTCATGATAGATTCACAACGTTTCTTCTAGATTAGCAAGTAAACAGCTGTTAAAGCTAATGTGAGCTACGTAGCGATAGCAAAATCATACACATAGCACCTTTAAAACTGGACTATCATTACCTTTTTTTTGCAACTTTAAACTCATTGTTTTGGTTTTACAGGTGGCAGCTTTAATGTTTTCAATCAGTGGCACTTTCAACTTTATCAAGTTAAAAACACCAGCTGTTTGTTTCTAATCACAGACTAGACAGATGGTTCTTGTTAAACCCATGTTTTCTCTAGATTAGTGAGCGAACAGACGTTAAAGCTAATGTTAGCTAATTTATGTAGCGATAGCAAAAACACACACATAGCACCTTTAAAGCTGGACTATCAACAATGCGACTGCGTCAACCTTAGACTGTTGCACAGATAAATACATTTATTGTCACTGCAACACCCACAGTTGAAGTGTTAAATTTAGCCTGGTTTGGTTCCCTTCTTGGCCTTAGGCTGGGTCATTTCTTTCCTTTGACCCTCCCCCAACAACAACAGTCTTCACATTAGCACATCAGTTGTGGCTTCTGCTATTCTTGCTACTATTTCTACCACTACTACTCCTTTTGCTAATGCTACTATGGCTAATGCTACTGCTGCTTAATCTACTGAGGCTAATGATACTTATCTTTTACTCTTACAACTACTGCTAATACTTTTAGTGCTAATGCTAATGCTGTCAATTATTGACTGCTATTGACTGCTGTTATTGCAAGTGCCATTACTGCTAACGCTGCTAAAGACACTTCTATCAGTGCTACTATTTTTTTTTATTGCTGATGCTAAATACTACTATTACTAAAGCTACTGCTGCTAATGCTACAACTACTGCCAATGTGGCTAACGCTACCATTGCTAATGCTATAGCTGCTAATGGTACTTCTATATTTGCTCATACTGCTGATAATAATGCTACTACTTTTGCAAATGCAACTCCTGCTAATGCTAGTGTGGCTAATGTTGCTACTGCTGCTGCTAACAATGCTACTGATATTATTGCTACTAACAAAACTACTGCAAATGATTCTGCAGCTACTGCCGCTTAAGCTACTAAGGCTACTGCTAATGCTGCTACTTCTCTACTGCTACTGCTATTATTGTTACTGTTGCTAATGCTGTTGCTAACCCTAATGCTGCTAATGCTGCTAACAGCTAATACTGACTCCCTCCACATCCAAAACCTGGAGCTAAAATCTGCCTTGTGTCATGAAAACCCTGTGAGATTTCGTGTCAGAGCCCGTGTCCTCATCTGATCATCTGAGGCTTGAAAAGTGAGTTGCAGCATCATGTCATGTCACATTAACACAAGCTGATTGTCATTCCACATTTAATTGGAGTTATATCACAAAACAAACCCCCAAACATGTCCAACCATATTCAAGCTCTTATGGGTCATTACACGACATTCAGAGAGGTTTTGTTTTTTTTTTTTATATATATATATATATATATATATATATATATTGTTTTTTTTTTTTTCTGGTTGTTTGTTTTACTTTGCTAGAGGCCCATAGACCCAGGCTGTGTTTACAGACGGAGAGAAATCGCTTAAATCTGCTGGCGTCAATGCTGATTCACGTCAAAGTGAGTGGCAGGTGACCCGAGAGCCGGCAGCCAGACACTGAGACGGATTACAAGTGAGCAAAACGCCAACAACCTCTGGCCTGCTGTGGGGCAACAGATGACAGCAGAGGAGGGCAAGAGGTGGAGAGCTCTGTACTCAAACACCCCTCCACCTCCTCCTCCTCCTCTTCCTCCTCTTCCTTCATCCATCCATCCATCCATCAACCCTCCCTCCTCCCGGCCACTATCCACTCACGCTGACTGATAGACAAGAGGAAATGAGAACATTCAGTTGTTAAAATAATACAGCTCTGTCAGGTTTTTCCTGCTCACATGCTGCACATTCAGTGTTTTTCTATCTTTAGGCTGCTGCATCTGGTTAAAGTTAGAATCCAAAATTATGTAAAAAATATATATATATATATATATATATATATATATATAAAGATCATGTATAAAGTAGCAGTTTGTAAAAACTGTCAGTCAGATTGTGTCTATGTCGCATTAAGAAGGAATTAAGAGGGTTTTTTATATATTTATTCATTTTTGGCTTTAGGGTCAAATCTATTAATAGGAAGGTGTGAAAAATAGGAAGAAAAAAAGAAAGAGATGGAAGGAAAATGCTTCTGTCTACTTGTTTACAACAGCAGAAAATAAAAAGCGTTCAGTCATGTGTCCTTGTTGACTGTTGGCTGCAACAAACCCCAAATCCTCCAGATGATATCTGAGGGTCCAGATCCAACCTCGTCCAAATCTGCTGCTTGTTAGTTTTATAGAGAAGACGACCTTGTTGCACAGCTCAGTGCTGACAGTTTCCAAATTCTTTCCAGGACTTCTTCTTCTTCTTCTTCTTTTTTCTAATGTATAATTGTGAAACGTCACTGTGCGATTATGTTAAATTTAAGTGTTTGCAGCTGAGTGCGGAGGAAACAAAAATAAGTCAAAACTTTCATATTCTAAACAAAAGCGATAGTAATGATGTTGTCTCCCAGAGTGTCCCCATCTGGACCAATCAGTAACAAATGTGTCACTTCATTTTTGAGTTGTAATTTTCCTTTGAACCAATCAGTGTGTAATTCTGAAAAAAAAAAAAGATACAGGGTTTTATTCTATTTTTTTTCCCCAAGTTGTGTCAAAGCGAAGATCAGTCACGTCTAATGTTTCGTGTTTGACACGTAAATGAGCAAACAGATGTTGGCGCCGCTTCTCCTCGGGCTCATCTGTGAGAATCTGAAAATCTGAAAAACACAGCTGTGGGTTTCATCATTTTCAGCAAGTTTCAGCAGAATCCAACAAGTCGGTAAACACTGTGTATCGCTCTGCTTTCATTTAAAAAAATAAACAAATAAAAATAAATAAAAAATAACCCAAACAGATGCATCATTTGTTTTGGTTTTTTTTTTTAACGTGACTGTTAATGTTTCTGTTGAACGTTACCTGCTCCGTCTGTAAATCAGCAACAGATGAAACAACTAAGTTTAACGTTAAAGGAGACGAAATTATCTAAGTTAATTATCTCACGAGACCTTCGGCCGTTGTTGTGTTTACAAGACAAGAAGTTATAAAAGGTATAAACATCAGAATTAGCAGTTTAGCATGCTAACTTTAACAGAAGAAAATAAAAATAAAAAACAAGCCTCTCTAGTTTAAATGTTGTTACAGCTGAATACGACTGAAGTGTGACTGAAAAAAAGAAATATTTTACATAAAATTAGACTGTTACACTTTGACAAGTTAAATCAAATTAAACTTCAGGATATAACTTTTTAACTTTAAACTAAACAAATGTATTGATTCTTAAAAAAATGTCATATTTTACAAAATTGTAAAAATATTCAGTCAAGTTACTTCTATATCTGCTTTCATTAACGTTGTAGATGTGGTTTAATATCAGATCATTTCCTCTGCTGTCTAACGTTGCTCTGCTAAAAGCCCCGCCCCCTCTGCCTCTGATTGGCTCTGACCCTGAAGGTTTTAACCAATCACAGATGTCATTGATCACAACAAACTAATCCAATGCATAAGGGTCCAGACGGGATGACGCTGCCGTCTCACTGATTAAAAATGAGCCGTGCAATTGAATTGTTAAATATGGGACCCATTAGCTGCTAATGCTGATGCTAGCCATGTAGCTTTAGAAAAAATGTACATGTAGCTTCTTTAAGCTCGTTGTTTTGGTTTTACATCATGCAAGTTTACTGTTTCACAGCAAACTAACAAATATTTGGACTTAAATTGGCTCTTTGGCCAGAAATGGAGCGTTGATGTTTCTACTGTGAATGTTTTAACTCACATGGTCTCTAAACCCACTAGAAGACACTTTGTTGTTGACAGGAATCAAATCAGCTGATGGTTGGATACTTCTCGGTCCAACCTCAGTGAGCTGAAGGAAACGAAGTTAGCTAAGTTATCAAAATTAGCTGAGGTCACTAAATTAGCTAAGTTAGCTAACATAGTCAAGTTAGCTGAAGTAGCTTATAACTTGTTGGTCGCGTGTCACAGGTGAAGATGAGTCTGTCTCATTTCAAAATCTCCTTCAACAAATCAAACTTGTGAAAACTACAACGGTTGGATCCTTCACAGTTCAACCTCAGTTAGCGCAAGTAGCTAAATTAACTGAGGTAACAAAGTTAGCTACAGTATAAGTTAGATGAGGCAGCTACTTACTGTAGTTTTTAGACAATAAGGTGCAGCGGATTATAAGACACATTACGCGAAACTAAAACATTTTGACAGATTTTAGAGCGCCATGTACCACATAAAACTGGTCCGAGGTCAGTAAACACAACCAGAATTAATACATAAGGTGCACCGGATTATAAGGCGCACTGTCGATTTTTGTGGAAATTAAAGGATTAATTTTAAGTGGCCTTATAGTCTGAAAAATATGGTAGGTTGTCTAACATAGACAAGTTACCCTAAAGAGGTAGTAGCTCAGCTAGTAAACAGGTAATGCTCCGTAGATTAGACGACCTAAGATCGTGACCTTCACAGTTGCACCAACTTGACTCATCAACCAATCAGTTTGTGACTTATTCTCCTAAATCAGCTATAAATAAAGACAGAAGTCTTTTAAATCATAATTTCATCCTAAACTAGACATGTTCTCACTCAAAGTCTGAACACAGAGGTTGAGCTTTATTTTACACGTTGGAGTCGTTTGTTTTGACTAAACTCAGCAGCAGTGATGAAATCGCTCATAAAGTATCAAATAGTTTGGATTAAACATTTAAAAACTAAAACTCAGTAACCTTTAAATAAATGGTGACTCACTGTCTCCTTCAGGTTGGAGCAGTTAAAAGTTGTGAAAACTGATGTTTTTGGATGAATCTTTGAAAACTACTGAGTCAAACAGGGACAACAATTAAATGAGTTTCTTATAGAATATACTTCTGATATTCTTGTTTATACGATCAATAACGTCGATCACCATCTTATTTTTCCTCCAGAATCTGAGTCTGTGACGTTGTTGCACATTTTATTTTCACTAAAGCGACGTTCAAAATGGTTCTTCCTACGGACACGTCACGTTTCTTCCAACATTAGACATGAAAATGTTCAGAATAAGACCGACGGATGTCACATCTTCCTCTGAATACGACCTTATTCAGGTTAAAGTGCCGATAATTAATTGTTTTCATGTTGACGTCTGATTCTCAACATCGTGTTTGTTCGACCGCCGCTGTTATCAACATCTGTCATTATTCTCTGACCAGCAGCAGCATCAGACTAACACACACTCTCTACCTCTACATAATGAACCAATCATCACCTAATAAACCAGATGTGAGTCTGATCGACGCTGTGACATCACTGTGACATCACTACATCCACCGGGAGTCTGGTTCCTCGGAAAAAACTGCAGTCAATCGCAATTCTTGTTCCTTTAGGCACCGACTGTTCACTTCAGTTTATCTTGGTAGAACATTTAAAGGTCTGTCAACACACACACACACACACACACACACACACACACACACACTATCAGACTCTGACGAAAAATGTGTTTTCTGTTGGTGAGAAACTGACAACTAAACAGATAAATAACTAAACTCAAACTGAGTGGGCTTTCTGGGTCTTTACGGTTCCTCAAACTGTTTTTCTGTGTAAATTAAAATCTTTAAATTTATTTATTTTATCATCGCTAACTTCCACAGAACATCGTCCCATCGGTTCTTCGCTTGCGTCTGGTAATTGTTTAATATTTACTGGGCAGTTCTTATTTACTGCGAGCGCGATTGATTCCCGGATCCTTCCTAAATGTGAATCTGTTAGCGCTTATTGGCTGACCGCTATCGATCGGATCTGATAAATTAGGTTTTAGGTCGGAAAAGGACGACTATTTTCATATCGCTTTGGGTCGGATCTTTACTCGGACAAAGAAAAATAGGAAACTGGACGTTTTTGGAAAACGCAGCTGTATTGACTTTGATTTTATTATCTTTCACTCTGATGAGAGTGAAAGATAATAAAACAAAACAAAACACAAACTCCCAAGAATTTAGCAACAAAAAATATTTAAAATAAAAATAAATCTAATCCACAGATATAGTTTCTATCCGTCCTGTTGAATGTAGCAGTTGCAGATCAACATATTAAAGCTTCATAATAAGTGCAGGTGTCACCGTCGTCCTCCACCTCGTCTACGACGTCTGGGGCGTTTCGCTTTTTTTTTTTTTTTTGCTCTGCGCCTCCACAGAGATGCTCCGGAGACACAAGCAGCCAGTCGGCAAGAATTAGAGCAGCGTCCATGATTGTGCTGACGTCTGCACGACTGTGTGTGTGTGTGTGTGGCTGGAGATTAAGCCCAATAAAAATGTGTGATTTGTTGCTTTCATATTTGGAGGATGTCAGCTTCAATTTGAGCTAGCACGCTGCCTTGAGGCAGCCTGGGTGACAAATATGAAGGATGCACTGATGAACTGCTGGCAATCAACTCCTAGTTCTCTCATCCAGTATATGATGGCAATGAAAAGCTTCCACACGTTGTTGCACAGGAATGTTTTCTTTTTCTTTTTTTGTTGTTGTTGCTACAGATAATGGTATCATTTCAAAAAAAAAAAAAAAAAAAAAAGAGAAAAGAAATACATCAGCTGAAATGTGAGGAGATTGATCCGTTTATTCGTCTTTTGTTCGCTTGTTTTGTTGCGAATCAAATATTTCTGGTACGAAAATGTGACACTGCAGCTTCATCAGTATCAGATATATCACTAGATCATATTATATGACTCCTAAATATAATATCTATAGGGGTTTTCCTTTTAATTAAATGTAAGAATATATAGAAAATATAAGAAAAAGGGTTTTTTTTATATACATTTGTAATGATTATTTTTGAAATACAGACATGTTTGTCTAAATCTGATTTAATGTTTAGTTTAAAGAAATTAATCATTAGTTCTTATTGATTGAGAAATTCTGGGCCAATATCATTACCGATACTGATACTGATTTTATTTTATTTTGTGTATTTTATCGAGTGAGGACGTTATGTTTTGTTCTTATTGTTTCTACACAGAAACAAAGACGTTATCATCAAAATATTAATCACATGTCGTACGTTATTATATTATTTAATAAGCTGATTTGTCTCTTTTCTTGAGATTTTAATAACGATCATGTGATTGCACCGAATTCATCGATTATTTAAGTAGATTTTGGTCGATAACTGATAAATATACTACGG